>LR738713.1:501068254-501117376 GCA_902687465.1 Secale cereale
GAGCACCCCCCGGTCCACCGGCCGCCGCCGCCGACCCCCTGCACCCTCGATTCCCCTACCCAACCGCCGCCGCCGACCCCCCGCACCTTCGATTCCCCTACTCAACCGCCGCCGCCGACCCATGATATATTCAAAATAATAAATTTGATGATATTTTTTCATATTCATAAATATTTTCAAATAACAAATTTTATGATATTTTTAAAAAAAATATTACTTTTTTATAAAAAAAATATTACTGTTATGATTTAAACAAGTTTGAACATATTTAAACACAAATAAGTGTCAAACAGCATTTTAAATGCAAAAAAAAAATTGGGGAGCCTGGGAATTGAACCCAGGACCTCCTGGTGGGTGTGCTGCGTGCTGACCAGTCGGGCTAGTGGGTGGGTTCTGTTGGGTAGTGGGTTAGGTGGAATATATACCTGACCAGTCGGGCTAGTGACTAGAACATAATACTAATGGCGCACCTGGGGGTGGTGCGCCATTAGATTCTACATATTTATGGCGCACAGAGGAGCGGTGCGCCATTAGTAATCCCCCCATCCATATCGCCCCCCACCGGCCGCACCCTCCTCTCTCTCCCTCGCCAGATCTCCCCCTCTCCCCGATGCCTCTCTCTCCCTCCAGCGCCGCGCCGCCGCCCCCGCGCCACCCCCGCTGAGCCGAGCGCCGCGCCGCCGACGCCCTCGACGCCCGCGCCCCCGACGCCCCGGACGCCCCCGACGCCATCGACACCCGCGCCCCCGACGTCCGACGCCCTCGACGCCCGCGCCCCCGACGTCCGACGCCCCCGACGCCTCCCCGACTCTGCAGCAACGCCGCCGCCCGGAGCTACGCCGGCGACCACTCCATACGCAGGTAGCCATCACTCCTCCCTCCTTCCTCTCTAATCACCACCACAAAGTCATTTTTTTGTATTTCTGCCATTTTCGTTGAAGTACTCTAGATCAAAATTTAGGTCTGTGAGTGCTCTGTGAGTGCTCTGTGAGTGCTGGAGTTGATCTGCAAGAAAAATATAAGTTGATTTCGCATCGGTAGAAATCGCAGACAGACAATTTTTTTAGGTTAGTACTGGAGTACTCTGTAAGTGCTGGAGTTGATCTAGAGTGCTCTGTGAGTGCTCTGTGAGTGCAATTTTTTTAGGTTAGTACAATATTTCGCATCAGTTGATCTAGAGTGCTCTGTGAGTGCAATTTTCCTTGAGTGAAATGCTTGTACTCCTTGTGTTAGTACTGGAGTAGCATAATTTGTGTTAGTACTGGAGTAGCATAATTAACTGAAACATTTTCAGTTTAGTGTAGGACTTGCAAGCAGTAGTACTTAGCTTAGTTTAGTAGTTTAGTGTAGGACTTGGAGTAGTTTCAGTAGTTTAGTAGTTTAGTGTAGGACTTGGAGTAGTTTCAGTAGTTTAGTAGTTTCAGTAGTTTAGTGCAATGCTATTGGTGAATCTTATATCTGGGTTGGACCATGGCCTAATGAGCCTAGGATGGTGCCACAGCTAGCTTGTCTAGGTTAAGTTAAATATAACCCTCGTATAAGTGAGGTATTTTTTTCTGGTTTAGGTTAATACCATGATAAGGACATTCAGGCCATTGCCTTGTTGGCTGACCTTTTGACACTTAGCATGCCATGAGGGTTCTTGACACATATACCTCAAGTTGTAGCAATGGATTAAATATCAGTCCTAAAAATATGGGTCTGGCACTACTACCATAGTTCCTTTTTTTTACTGAAGGAAGCGTCTACAGTTTTTTTAATAGATAAAAAGGTGTACATGATTTACATGCCCTCAGGTGAAAAAGAAAAAGAAAAGAAAAGGGGGATTTTAGACAATATGAAGTTGCTCTAATTATATGTTTTTAGGCTAGTACAGGGTGTTGCTTTATTCTGTCATCATTTGTAACTATGTCACAAATAAATTGTTCCTTCTTCTGTATTTGACAAGTAATGACTGTTGATAAGCTGAGGCATGTGGATTAAGCAGTTTCTTTGCTGTAACATATTGTATATCACTCCACAATGACATACAGTACATATTGATGTGCTTGGTAAAACTTGTTCATGTACTGAACTACTAATGCCTTGTGATGCTCTGAATTACTTGTGATGCCTCTGAATTACTTGTGATCACATTGAGAAAGACTTGTAAAGATGATTATCACATTGAGAAAGACTTGTGATCACATTGTGATAGTTTTGCAGGTACCCCGAGAGGCCCTTGAGTTTGCTGGAATGTTGATTAACTTCCGTTCCGGCAAATTCGGGTACTCCATATGTCCTATTTTCAGCAAAGGTCATGCTGAAATTTCCATGAATTTTAGCATGACTTTGCTAAAAATAGGACATATAGGGTACTTGTGACTAATGCATGGGTCGGGGTATCTTAGTGGTTAATTAGGTAGGATCAAGTGCCCCTTTATTCTAGCTGCATTAAACCATAGGCGGCAATAGAGCCAAGTGATTAGGCCCAACTTACAATTCTCCTTCCTAGCTTAGCTTTTAGGATGCCTCGGTGTCGACAAACCATAAATTATGAAACCTTGGCTTTTAGGGTGCCTCGGTGTCGATAAAAACCGAAATGATGAAAGCTTAGGCTTTTAGGGTGCCTCGGCGTCGAAAAACCCTCAACTATAAAAGCTTAGCTTTTAGGATGCCTCGGTGTCGACAAACCCTAAATGATGAGACCATGATCTTGTTCCTTGACAATAACCAACTTTTTGACCAAACTTTGTTCCTATTTAGAGAGAAACATGGCCAACAACGATGAGGCCGGCGGTTCGGGCGGGAAGGCATTCTGGGAGCTGTCCCAGGAGATGGAGGAACAACCTCACTTGTATGAGGACGCCGCCTTCCACACCGATCCTGAGACCACTGATGGTACCGCGGAGGATGACCCCACTGATGCGACCACTGATGGTGCCGCCGAGAATGCCACCACTGATGATGGCGGCGCACGCACAGATGGCAGCCAACCGAAGAGGCAACGGAAGGACCGGCGCCCGACCGTGCTCCGCACCCTCAAGGAGGAAGTTACTGAAGTGGACTCCGACGGGAATCCAACGGCGCCCGAACGAATAGTCAAGGGGTACTCGATTCAGCTCGGGTGCATTCTCCGGAGCACCGTCTCGATCAACAGCGAGAACCTAAGGCATCCTGACAACGGGAATTACCGCAACCTCCTCTTCACGAAGCTGCACGAACGATACAAGTTCCCTGCTCAATTTGATAACACAAGCCTCAAAGGGAATAAAGTGAACAATGCTGCCCTCACAAAGATGAGCAAGGCCCTGTCTACTTGGAAAACCAATGTGAAGAGAATGATCGAGAAAGGTGAGAGTTATGAGACGATCAAGGAGAAACATCCTTCGATCACCGAAGATGACTACAACGACTTCAAGATCAATTGCTCGAGCGCCGCACACTCCGAATCAAGTCAGTGGGGGAAAGAAATGCGGCAGCTCAACCTAGGGGAACACACACTCGGTCCCGGCGGTTACAGAGTGGCGGAGCCTATATGGGACAAGGAGGAGGCGGACCGTGCCGGGCAAGGCCTACCGCCCCTCTTCGATAAATACGGTGACAAGCAGACCAGGAACTTTATCAGGGCCCGGTACAAGAAGGACCCGAAAACAAAGGAGCTGACCACGGATCCGAAGACCAGGGCGCTTGAGGCTGTTCTGGTAAGGAATACACCCCCGCATAATTAGCTCCATATGGTTGCATTCTAATTAATGAAGCCAAATTTCTAAATGATTCACATTCCTTCCGCAGGCGACTGAAAGCAGTAGCGCGGGGTCGACTAAGAGCGGCCCTTGGGACATGACTCTAAATAGGGCGTTGAATGTAATGAAGAACAAGGATAAGCTCGAGAAGCCGACGTCAGCTGGTCGTGTGGCCGGCAAAGGCTTGTCGAAATAATGGTCATCATACTATAACGCTGGTGGGCGAAAGGAGAAAAAGACCAGCTCGGAAAGCCAGGCGCGCGAGGTTCAAGAACTCAAGGCACAGGTGGCGCGGATTCCGGAGATTGTCCAAGAGCAAGTGCAACAACAGATCGGAGCGACGATCACCGCCATTGTGCCTAGCTTGATCGAGGGGTTGCAGGCGTGGATTGCTGGCGGCCAACAGGGGCCGCCCCCGATTCCTAGCTTCACGGCCAGCAACACGCAGAACGCGATGGCGGGGCGATTGGTGTCTCTGGAGGAGGCGGCATTGGTGTCTCCGACGCCGGCACGGGAGCTTAATGCACCCGTGTGTACACCGGCCGGCACCTCTGCAGCAAGCGGCCCCTCCGTCAACTGCACGCCCGCCGTTGGCAGTGCCTCGACATTAGCCGAGCTCGACGCCATCATCACGGTAACTAATTAAGCCTCTCTCGACCGAGTACTTCATCTCCTTGCCTTTGACTGGGCATCCCTGACGCCCTACATGTTTTCGCAGGGCGCCGCCGACGTTCCGTGCACTCTCCTGCACTTCGTGAACAACGAGTTGGTCGATGTCGCCAAGGGAAAAATCGTTCAACCGGGCCAGCCCTTGTTCCACGGTACCCAGATGCCACCCAACATGTTTAGGGTTCAACTGGTTCGGGTGCTGCCAGGCTGCGACGAGGTGTTACCTCCGATTCGACCCGTCGGGGCCGACGATGATGACGTCATGACCCTCAGCGCATGCCTGAGTTGGCCCCTGCTTTGGCCGAAGAGCCAGATTCGTTTGGGGGCAGGGGAAACCACACCAAAGACAACACCGCCAGTCGTGCCGGCGCCAAGTCGTCCCCATGGCAAGTCCGCCGCAACGGTGCCGGACATCCCTATGCCACTGGATCCAAACATGCATATGGCACAGGATCAGAACGACGACGACGACGATACATTTGCCAACGTCGATCATTACTTTGCCGATCATGGGTACGGTGACGACTTCATGGGGGCTCCTTCTCAAGAACCCAACCCAACAAAAGACGTGCGCGATCAAGCCGGTACCACGGAGAAGCCAAGTTGCAACAGGCGTCGTCTGCCGTTCAGCTCTCAGGAGACGCCTCCAGCTGCCGACTTCACCGAGCCTCAGATAGGCGAGGTGCGAAATATGATCAGCCCCAACACACTAAAGAAGGCGGTCTCTGAGCAGAACTCGGTCCCAATTCAGGAGATCAAGAAGAAGGCACGCAAAAGAAAAACTAACAAGGGTGCGAGCCAGCCGGCACCGAGTACGATCCGTGCTCAAGACGGGCCACCTTCACCTGAGGATGTAATGAGGAGGGTGCATGTGGCGGGTAGGCCGATGCTACCGACAAATATTCTTGATGCTGCAACCGGTGCTATGCGGAGTCTGCATGACAGTGTTATTTCTTTAGAGAAGCGGCGTCTCAGAGAGAAGGATGTGGCATACCCGGTTTTCGCGGCCAAGGTGCCGGAGGGCAAGGGCTTTGTGGATAACTCCATCGGGGGTACGATCGTCTTGCGGTTTGATGACATCCACGCTATGTTGAACCTTCATCCGCTGCACTACACCTTCGTTCGGCTATTTTCGCTGAGTATGGAGATGCGGATCATTCGCGACAAGACCCCGGACATCGTGATAGTCGACCCCTTCTACATGCGTGCCAAGATCTTGGGAGCGCTGGGGACCGGCAAGTCGCGAGTTCTTACCTCGAAGGCGTCATTCTGGCAAACCGAGATAAGGATAACTTCCTCGTGCCTTACTTTCCCGAGTAAGTCCTCCGCCTCAACCGCCCCGTAACATATGAATTCTTAGATTTCGATCGTTCTTCTTTTAACATTCCGTGTTTTCTGCAGTGACACACAGTGCACGCTCATCCTACTAAGCCCCAAATATTCCATGGCCACGTATTTCGACCCGGACCGTCAGTCGGCTGTAGACTACACAAATGTCAAGAAGGTTCTTGATGATGTTCTCGCCGGCTACGCCAAATCTGGAGGCACCTTCACCAGGACAACTCGTAAGTACGGCAAGCACGTGTTCTCCCACAACACGACGTTCTGCTGCGTCAAGCAGCCGCCTGGCGGTCAGAAGGGTGCCTACTACGCCATCCATCACATGCGGGCGATCGTACGGGACCATCATCAACTTCTGCTACCGAGTAAGCTCAAAGATTGGGCCGCGCGCGTGTCGGCAATCTAGGACGCGGACATCAGACAAGATTTCTTTCGCATCCAGTCGGAGTTTGCGGAAATCATCCATCAAGATGTCCTTCGTACCTCGGGGCAGTTCTACCTCAGAAATCAACCGTCGAACAGTGACATCGACACAATGCTACAAATGCAGGCTGACAACGCCCGTGATTTCATGACTCCCACGATACACGGCGGCTTCATCCACGCTCCGGTGCATTGAGTCGAGTCGAAAGCAGTGATGCTGTGTCTAGTTCTGAAACATCGATTGGCTCATGTTGTAATTAAACTTTAATGAACTTGTAGTATGTCTCTTTGGTTTCGAGAGTCGTTCAACTTAGATGTAATCGATGCTATTAATGTCTTGCTTTTCTCTTTCGATCGTTCTGTTGCATACTTACATATTGCTTATGAATTGTCTGTGAATTGGTACTAACGTTTCGTTTGGCTAGTGCATATATAGCGATGCCGTCGTATGTCATGTACAAGGGTAAGGTTCCCGGAGTCTACGACGACTGGGAGGAGTGTCGGAGACAGGTTCACCGATTCAGCGGTAACAGTTACAAAGGGTACACCACTAGGGCCGAGGCCGAATCTAGATACGCCCGCTATCTAGCGGGAGAGGGGACGGAGCGTTGGAGGAACCGGATGAAAACGAGTTTCATCGTGATGATGCTCATCGTGACGACCGCAGCTCTCTTCTATGTGATGGTAGTTTAGATGATCGATATCGACTTGTAATGTGAAGACAAACTCGCTACTCGCGGTCTCGAGACTTGTAATATATTGTTCTATCTTTGTTCGGTCTTTTCAATTCGGAGACTAATATGATGAATTGTATTCAGAGACTAATCTTCTATTGTATTCGATGAATGTGTTGTTGATGTGTGTTGTCTATATTCTGTGCAATTATACATTTTGTAATCTGTGCAAAAAAACAGAAAAATAATATTAAAAAAACCTAATATTCATACTAATGGCGCATCAGAGCACAGTGCACCATTAGTATGCCAAAGCATACTAATGGCGCATTATCAGCCAGTGCGCCATTACTATGCGGACATTACTAATGGCGCATCATACCTTAGTGCGCCATTAGTATGCCAAAGCACCTGGATACACATGGCCCCTGGGAGGCATACTAATGGCGCACTACGGTGCACACTAATGGCGCACCAGAGGTGCGCCATTAGTATCAAATACTAATGGCGTGCTAGTAATGGCGCACCTCTAATGCGCCATTAATGGCCAAATTAGGTGCGCCGTTAATAGGCCTTTTCCTAGTAGTGTCCCTTACTAAATTTCAAGGTATAAGTGTTCTCCCTGAGTATGCACCGTTGCAAAAGTTCGTCGTGTCGAGACACCACGTGATGATCGTGTGTGATAAGCTCTACGTTCAAATACAACGGGTGTAAGCCAGTTTTGCACATGCAGAATACTCGGGTTAAACTTGACGAGCCTAGCATATGCAGATATGGCCTCGGAACACTGGAGACCGAAAGGTCGAGCGTGACTCATATAGTAGATATGATCAACATAAGATGTTCACCATTGAAACTACTCCATCTCACGTGATGATCGAACATGGTTTAGTTGATTTGGATCACGTGATCATTTAGATGACTAGAGGGATGCCTATCTAAGTGGGAGTTCTTAAGTAATATGATTAAACTGAACTTTAATTTATCATGAACTTAGTCCTCGTAGTATTAGCATATCTATGTTGTAGATCAATAGCTCACGATGTTGCTCCCCGTTTATTTTTTATATGTTCCTAGAGAAAACTAAGTTGAAAGATGTTAGTAGCAATGATGCGGAATTGTTCCATGATCTGAGGATTATCCTCATTGCTGCACAGAGAATTATGTCCTTGATGCACCGCTAGGTGACAGACCTATTGCAGGAGCAGATGTAGACGTTATGAACGTTTTGACAAAAGCTCGGTATGATGACTACTTGATAGTTTAAGTGCACCATGCTTTGCGGCTTAGAACCGGGACTTCAAAAACGTTTTGAACGCCACGGAGCATATAAGATGTTCCAAGAGTTGAAATTAGTATTTCATACTCATGCCCGTGTCGAGAGGTATAAGACTTCTGATAGTACTTTGCCTACAAGAAGGAGGAGAATAGCTCAACCAGTGAGCATGTGCTCAGATTGTCTGGGTACTACAATTACTTGAATCAAGTGGGAGTTAATCTTCCAGATAAGATAGTAATTGACAAAGTTCTCTAGTCACTATCACCAAGTTAGTAGAACTTCGTGATGAACTATAATATGCAGGGGATGACGAAAGGAATTTCCGAGCTCTTCGCGATGCTGAAGTCGGCGAAGGTAGAAATCAAGAAAGAGGATCAAGTGTTTATGGTTAACAAGACCACTTGTTTCAAGTAAAGGGCAAAGGGATAGAAGGGGAACTTCAAGAAGAATGACAAGCAAGTTGTCACTCCCATGAAGAAACCCAAAGCTAAACTCAAGCCTGAAACTAAGTGCTTCTACTGCAAAGGAAATGGTCACTGGAAGTGGAACTGCCCTAGATACTTGGCGGATAAGAAGGATGGCAAAGTGAACAAAGGTATATTTGATATACAGATTATTGATGTGTATTTTACTAGTGTTCATAGCAACCCCTCGGTATTTGATACTGGTTTAGTTGCTAAAGAGTAGTAACTCGAAACGAGAATTGCAGAATGAACAGAGACTAGTTAAAGGTGAAGTGACGATGTGTGTTGGAAGTGGTTCCAAGATTGATATGATCATCATCGCACACTCCCTATACTTTCGGGATCAGTTTAAAACCTAAATAAATGTTATTTGGCATTTGCGTTGAGCATGAATATGATTTGATCATATTTGTTGCAATACGGTTATTCATTTAAAGTCATAGAATAATTGTTATTCTGTTTACATGAATAAAACCTTCGATGGTCATACACCCAATGAAAATAGGTTGTTGGATCTCGATCGTGGTGATACACATATTCATAATATTGAAGCCAAAATATGCAAGGTTAATAATGATAGTGCAACTTATTTGTGGCACTGCCGTTTAGGTCATAATGGTGTAAAGCACATGAAGAAACTCCATAGTGATGGACTTTTGGAATCACTTGATTATGAATCACTTGGTGCTTGCGAACCATGCCTCATGGGCAAGATGACTAAAACTCCGTTCTCTGGAACAATGGAGCGAGCAACAGATTTGTTGGAGATCATACATACAGATGTATGTGGACCAATGAGTGTTGAAGCTCGCGGCGGGTATCATTATTTTCTGACTGATGATTTGAGCAGATATGGGTATATCTACTTAATGAAGCACAAGTCTGAAACATTTGAAAAGTTCAAAGAATTTCAGAGTGAAGTGGAGAATCATCGTAACAAGAAAATAAGAGTTTCTACGATATGATCGTAGAGGTAAAATATTTGAGTTAGCGAGTTTGGCCTTCAGTAAAAACAATGTGAAATAGTTTCACTACTCACGCCACCTGGAACACCATAGTGTAATGGTGTGTCCGAACGTCATAACCGTACTTTATTAGATATGGTGCGGTCGATGATGTCTCTTACCGATCTACCACTATCGCTTTTGGGGTTATGCATTAGAGACAGCTACATTCACATTAAATAGGGCACCATCTAAATCCGTGGAGATGACACCGTATGAACTGTGGTTTGACGAGAAACCTAAGCTGTCATTTCTTTAAGTTTGGGACTGCGATGCTTATGTGAAAAAGTTTCAACATGCTAAGCTCGAACCCAAATCAGAGAAGTAAATCTTCATAGGATACCCAAAAGAAACTATTGGGTACACCTTCTATCACAGATCCGAAGGCAAGGTCTTTGTTGCTAAGAGTGGATCCTTTCTAGAGAAGGAGTTTCTCTCGAAAGAAGTGAGTGGGAGGAAAGTAGAACTTGATAAGGTAATTATACCTTCTCTCGAATTGGAAAGTGGAACATCACAGAAACTAGTTCCAGTGATTCCTACACCAATTAGTGAGGAAGCTAATGATGATGATCATGAAACTTCAGATCAAGTTTCTGCTGAACTTCGTAGATCAACCAGAGTTCGTTCTGCATCAGAGTGGTACGGCAACCCTGTTCTGGAAGTCATGTTACTGGACCATGATGAACCTACGAACTATGAGGAAGCGATGATGAGCCCAGATTCCGCAAAATGGCTTGAGGCCATGAAATCTGAGATGGGATCCATGTATGAGAACAAAGTGTGGACTTTGGTTGACTTGCCCGATGATCGGCAGGCCACCGAAAATAAATGGATCTTCAAGAGGAAGACCGACGCATACGGTAATGTTACTGTTTACAAAGCTCGACTTGTTGCGAAAGGGTTTCGACAAGTTCAAGGAGTTGACTACGATGAGACTTTCTCACCTGTAGCGATGCTTAAGTCTGTCCGAATCATATTAGGAATTGCCGCATTTTATGAAATCTGGCAAATGGATAACAAAACTGCATTCTTTAATGGATTAATTAAAGAAGACTTGTATATGATGCAACCAGAAGGTTTTGTCAATCCTAAAGGTGCTAACAAAATGTGCAAGCTCCAGCGATCCATCTATGGACTGGTGCAAGCATCTCGGAGTTGGAATATACGCTTTGATAAGTTGATCAAAGCATATAGATTTATACAGACTTGTGGTGAAGCCTGTATTTACAAGAAGTGAGTGGGAGCACTACAACCTTTCTGATAAGTATATATGAATGACATATTGTCGATCGGAAATGATGTAGAATTTTCTGGAAAGCATAAAGGAGTGTTTGAAAGGAGTTTTTCAAAGAAAGACCTTGGTGAAGCTGCTTACATATTGGGCATCAAGATCTATAGAGATAGATCAAGACGCTTGATAAGACTTTCGATGAGTACATACCTTGATAAGATTTTGAAGTAGTTCAAAATGGATCAGTCAAAGAAGGAGTTCTTGCCTGACTTGTAAGGTGTGAAGTTGAGTAAGACTCAAAGCCAGACCACGGCAGAAAAATATAGAGAGAATGAAAGTCATTCCCTATGCCTCAGTCCTAGGTTCTATAAAGTATGCCATGCTATGTACCAAACATGTTGTGTACCTTTCCATGAGTTTGTCAAGGGGGTACAATAGTGATCCAGGAGTAGATCACTGTGCAGCGGTCAAAATTATCCTTAGTAACTGGATGACTAAGGAAATTATCCTTAGTTCGTCGTAAAGGGTTACACCGATGCAAGCTTTGACACTAAATCCAGATGACTTTAAGTATCAATCTGGATGCGTATTGAAAGTGGGAGCAATTAGCTAGAGTAGCTCCATGCAGAGCATTGTAGACATAGAAATTTGCAAAATACATACGGATCTGAATGTGACAGACCCGTTGACTAAACTTCTCTCACAAGCAAAACATGATCACACCTTATTACTCTTGGGTATTAATCACATAGCGATGTGAACTATATTATTGACTCTAGTAAACCCTTTGGGTGTTGGTCACATGGCGATGTGAACTATGGGTGTTATTCACATAACGATGTGAACTATCGGTATTAAATCACATGGCGATGTGAGCTAGATTATTGACTCTAGTGCAAGTGGGATACTGAAGGAAATATGCCCTAGAGGCAATAATAAAGTTGTTATTTATATTTCCTTATATCATGATAAATGTCTTTTATTCATGCTAGAATTGTATTAATCGGAAACTTGATACATGTGTGAATACATAGACAAAATAATATGTCCCTAGTATGCCTCTACTAGACTAGCTAATTGATCAAAGATGGCTATGTTTCCTAGCCATAGACATGAGTTGTTATTTGATCAACGGGATCACATCATTAGGAGAATGATGTGATGGACTAGACCCATCCGTTAGCATAGCACTATGATCGTTTAGTTTTACTGCTATTGCTTTCTCCATGACTTATACATGTCCCTATGACTATGAGATTATGCAACTCCCGAATACCGTAGGAACACCTTGTGTGCTATCAAATGTCACAACGTAACTGGGTGATCATAAAGATGCTCTACAGGTGTCTTCGAAAGTATTCGTGGTGTTGGCATAGATCAAGACTAGGATTTGTCACTCCGAGTGTCGGAGAGGTATCTCTGGGGCCTCTCGGTAATGCACATCATAATAAGCCTTGCAAGCAAATGACTAATGAGTTAGTCACGAGATGATGTATTACGGAACGAGTAAAGAGACTTGCCGGTAACGAGATTGAACTAGGTATAGAGATACCGACGATCGAATCTCGGGCAAGTAACATACCGATGACAAAAGGAACAACGTATGTTGTTATGCGGTTTGACCGATAAAGATCTTCGTAGAATATGTAGGAGCCAATATGAGCATCCAGGTTCTGCTATTGGTTATTGACCGGAGATGAGTCTCGGTCATGTCTACATAGTTCTCGAACCCGTAGGGTCCGCACGCTTAACGTTTGATGACGATCGGTATTATGAGTTTATGAGTTTTGATGTACCGAAGGTAGTTCGGAGTCCCGGATGAGATCACGGACATGACGAGGAGTCTCGGAATGTCCGAGACATAAAGATTGATATATTGGACGACTATATTCGGACACCGGAAGTGTTCTGGAAAGTTTCAGAATTTACCGGAGTGCCGGAGGGGTTACCGGAACCCCCCGGGGGAATGGTGGGCCCTGGTGGGCCATAGGGGAGAGAGAGGGCAGCAGCCAGGAGGTGGCGCGCCCCCTCCCTAGGAGGAGTCTGAATAGGACTAGGGGAGGGGGCGCGGCCCCTCTTTCCCTCTCCCTCTCCCTCTCTTTCCTCCCCCATTTTTCCTTCTTTGGTAGGTTCCTACTAGGAATAGGATTGCAATCCTATTCCTAGTAGGATTGCAGCCCTAGCCGCACCATAGGAGGGCCGGCCGGCCTCCCCCCTTGCTCCTTTATATACGAGGGCGGGGGGCACCCAAAGACACACAAGTTGAATTGTTCTAGCCGTGTGCGGTGCCCCCCTCCACAGAAACACACCTCGGTCGTACCGTCGCAGTGCTTAGGAGAAGCCCTGCGCCAGTAGATACATCATATCCGTCACCACGCCGTCGTGCTGACGAAACTCTCCCGTGAAGTTCAACTGGATCAAGAGCTCGTGGGACGTCATCAAGCTGAACGTGTGCAGAACGCGGAGGTGACGTACGTTCGGTGCTTGATCTGTTGGATCGCGAAGAAGTTCGACTACATCAACCGCTTCACTTGACGCTTCCGCTTCCGGTCTACGAGGGTACGTAGACACACTCTTCCCTCTCGTTGCTATGCATCTGGTAGATAGATCTTGCGTGATCGTAGGAAAAGTTTAAAATACTACGTTCCTCAACACCAACAACATCATGCAAGCATTTTAAATGGGCCGGAAGGAACAAACAACAATTCCGAAAACTCCCATGTGCATAAAAATAAATATATAACAGATATGTGGTAACCATATTTTAGGGTTGTTAAACATGTAAAGTAACAGCACAAAGTTATTCTACACATTTTTCACCCCATTTACATATAAAGTTTGTGAAATTTGGAGCTACGGTTATTTAGTTATGAATTAAACCAATTTGAACATGTTATTCACAAAATATATTCAAACAACATTTTAAATGGTTTTAACATGGCAACGGAAAGCATATTAATAATCTACACTAAAAACTAAATAGTTTTCATATAAATATTATTTCAAACAGATGCATAATTTAAAAGATATGACAATTCAAAAATGCAAACAGAATTAACAAAATAAAACAAAAACAGAAAGAAAATAAACTATTCAGACCCGGCCTGGACTAGCCACAGCCTATGACCAGTGGGTTCAGGGAGGTGCTGAGGTGGCGGTGCTGGGTGTGGAAGTGGGTGTGAGTGCGCGGAGGATGACATGTGGGGCCTGGGTGTTAGTGAGTGGCGCAGTGCAAAAAATGGGCATTTTCCACTAGCCCGAGGGGGAATCAAACCCGCGTCGCTGAGCTAACAGAACGGGGTGTGAACCAACTGGGCTGGGGAATCGAACCCGCGTCGCTGACCTAACAGAACGGGGTGTGAACCAGCTAGGCTGGCTGCGTGCGACTGACAGAGAAGGAGAATTACAGCTGAAATATATTCAGGGCAGGGAGCAAGCCACTGCACTCCGGCGAAGCAGAGGCGACGACGAGAGCGTCAGGGCTGCTCCGGCGACCAAATAGGACGGCGGAGGTGTGCAACGAGTCCACGGAGGAATCCCGTACCCCAGGGTACCACTAGTCGCACCAGATAACGACGGAGTCGACGCTGGCGACCTACGGCAGAGGCAACACGACGGAGAAGGACGCGGCGAGGCCAAAGGCTACACTACACACTGCGCGCAGGGATTCGCCTAAGAAGAACACAACGAGGCTACTGGACACCTAAACGGGGTGAGAGGAGGTCGAAGCACTCTTCGGAGACGAGGTCCGACGGCGACGAGCTCGGGCGCACGATGAACTTGCTGCTAGAGCATGCAAATGAGGGGGGGGGGAAAGGGCATGGGGAGGTTCGTGAGCTCACCACGAATGTGATGACACGCTCGGCTTGCCGTGAGGGGGTCGGAGTCGACGGCGAGGGTGGAGGAACGCTCACGGCGGCCGGAGTTGAAGACGAGGAAGGAGAGGAAGCAGGTGTGTTGGTGTACAAAAAGGGGGGTACACTTTTTGTACCCCTATGACTGTGCACGGGCAGTCTGAGCCACGGGCACCACCGCACCAAGCAAGGCCAGGGAGGTAAGCCAGGGTAAGACTGAACACCAAAACCAAGACCACAAAGAGCAAAGGGACGAAGCAGGTTCCCCCGGCAGGATCCTTGCCGGGAGCCAGTTTCAGTAGCCCCGGCAAGACCCTTGCCGCGGCAACTCGCCCCACGCCTACGGAGCGGATCACCCTTGAGTCAACTGCCCCCATGGGGCAAGGATTCGGGAGACATCCCCGTGGAGATCTTCGTGAAGACCCACCATTGCGCCACCTCAGCTGCCTGCCTGCCTACATGGCATCTCAGGCATCGCTGGCCAGGGCGCGTGTCGACACAAGAAGGGGGCGGCGACGGACGAGACAGATCTCTCCCCCATCTCCGATAAAGCAAGGACACCTAAGCAAGACGCATTAAATGTGCCTTGTCATGTAATGCGAGGGATAAACTCACATCACTGTACCCTTTCCACCTCCTGTGTGCTACTGTGGCGACCCCTTTTTCTATAAAAGGAGGCCCGAGGCGACCAGGAGGAGGATTCGGCTTTTTGGAGCTCCTCACGCCCAGAGCTAGCTAAAGAACACAGATATAGAATCCACCAAAGCAGGAGTAGGGTTTTACGCATCCTCGCGGCCCGAACCTGGATAAACAAACCGTGTGCTATCTGTTGGATCCACTCTTCTCTCAACCCCGTGCCCCACTAACCGTAGTAGGGATTCTTGTGATCCCATAGGTGTGGTTCCCACCGACAAGGTGGGGCCTTCAGCTCCGCGTAGTGGATGTCGGGGACGTAGTCGACGACGGGGAAGAAGAAGGACACGGCCGGCGAGGTAGAGGAGGACGGGGAGCACGCCGGCGATGAGGCCGTGCTCTTAGATGCGTTCGGGACAGTGAGCAGGTGGGAGATCTGGTGGCCTAGAGCTCACCTGGGGCGGGGAGAGGAAGAGGGGAACCCTAATGGGTTGGTGGACAGTATGAGGGCTTAAGAGGAGGGCCAGGGCGACGGAGCGGAGCGGCGTCGCGCTCGTGCTCACGGTCCCCATGGTGAGCACGCGAGGAGGACGAAAGGTGGGTGCGGGAGCGGTCGCGGTCGTGGTCGCTGACGTACGGGCCCGGCCTGGCCACGTGGAGGCGACGCAGAGGGGGCGCGTGGGTGCATGGGTGAAAAAGGGAGAGAGGGACGCACGGGCTGGCTAGCTGTGGGCTGCTGCGCTGGCAAGCTGGGCCGGCCTGGTGGCCGAGGCCCAGGTTGGTTTGTGGGCTGCGGCTGGCTGCTGTGCACTGCTGCTGCTTTTTTCTTTTTGTTTTTTCCTTTAGGCAGAAAACAAAAGAAAAAGCCCAGGTTGAAAGGAGATGAAATAGGGAGAAATAAAAATATCTCCTAGCTCCTGGAATTATGCCCTATTTTATAAAAATGAGTTGGACATTTTTAGAGGTAGAAAAACAAAACAAGTTTGAATATGATTCAAACATAGGTCATTTTTGAACCTGACCAAAACATTTTTAAATAGGGTGAGGCTTGGCATAGTGTATTATGACATGGAGCAAGATTTTTGGGAGGAGAAGAACATTAAAGGAGGAGGCTAGATGGCACTTTGCAAAATTAAAAGAAAGAGAGAAAGAGAGAAGGGGAGGTGGTGAAACTTGGAAGTGCTTATGGATTGAGCATGCCCTTGCATCAACCACCACAACAAGAGCAAGAAAAATCACTTGAACATAAGAAGGATGAGAAGTGCAAAATGACAAGATGGAACGCCATATGATGTGACCATGATGCAATGATGGTACTGAAGCAATATGCATGATAATGCAATAATGAAAAACATGACAATGCAATAAGATGACAAGGCATAAATGAAGAGGAAACCCCCCAAGGAAAGGACTAACCCGAACACACCACCTCCCTTGAGCTTTACTATTTCTATGAGCCTATGAGGTTAACTTCATTAGGGATGACATCACCATCACAATCAACTGGGAGTGTTTCAGATTCAATCTTGGGGATGCCCAAGGCATCCCCACTTCAAGTGTAAGAAGACCCTATTTTACATCAACAACCATTGTATGACCCCTCTTGAACCTCCTTTGAATCTAGTTTTGCTTTGTTTGCATAACTTTGGATCCTCTTTTTAATTTTTGCTTTTGAACAAATGTAATCATCACCTCTCGTAATATGCGTAATTATATATAGATAGAGTGCTTGCCTTGATTATTTTACTCTGCGCTTTTATCCGCTAGAGTAATGGAAGTGGTGTTTTGTGGTTATAACTTTCTATGATTCACTTATATTTTGTAGAAGGTCATACGACTTGGTTGACACATTTTCTAATGATATATCTTGAGGTCTTGATTTTATACTGGACATCAAGTCTTGCATGCTTAGCATGGTAACTAACTTGACGAAACACTGAAATAAGAGTCTATTTCAATAGTTGCAGATTTTTGGCTTTGATTTTGAGAAATTCCTATCACTACGGATTTTTATGCAAAGTAGATACTATTACTTAAAGATAGGATAATTTACTTAATGTTAAAAAACTTCACCTTTCTTTCACCTAATAACGAAAAATTGAGGATTCCAATGAGAAGCTGAAACCACTTAGTTTTATTTGCATCCAACCATCATAGATTTTGCCTGAAGCGAACGATGGTTTTAAACCTACCAATCAATTATCATAGGTTACTTGGCTTGTTGTACTATGCTCTAGTAATGCCATGATGCACTTATTTGGTTGATGCGTTCTTTGTGATTAATGCAAGTCTTTGAGCTTTAAGCTTCCACCCCATAAATTGTATATTTGCTAGCCTCTTCGGTACTCGGCATTTCCCAAACTCACATTGAGACATGGTGCATCATTAGTACATACAATCCCGCAAGAGGACTTCCTCTTGTTCTCCTACACATAAACTCAAACATCTCCTCAAAACAGCCATCATACCACCTGCTTATGGCATTTTCGTAGGCATTCCGAGTAAATTGACATGCACTACCATTTATGTTACATTACTAGAGATATGTTGTCATTGTCATATGCTTTGCATGATCATTATAGTTAGCTTTGTTTTCTTATGGCTAGGCTATTTGCTCCTTCTACTACGCCAGATCATTGCACATCCTGGTACAGTAATAGAGGCATCATATAGAGAGATCTTTTCATGTCCATAGTAAGAGCTATGTTTGCGTTTAGATGAAAGTCGATGAAGTTTCATCATTGTAAGGTGTTGTATTTTCCTTGAGAGAAAATAAAATATGCACCACGGAGGTGGCAAATAAGAAGAAAAGGAAAAAAAGATGCACAAAGGAGGAGCCAAATAAAAGATCTGTCAAGGAGGCGCCAAAAAAGTGAAAGAGAGAATTAACAATGCCATTATCCTTTTTAGAGTACACATGTAAAGTGCTTGAAAGTAGCACTAAGTTTTCATGCTAGAAAAGTAGCATAAGTGCTTCAAAGTAGCACAACTTCATTGAATTTCATTGTCGAGAGTTCATAAGTTCCATTTATACTAATGGGGAATTTCACATTGTAGAACTTGGCTTGTATATTCAAAGAATGAGCCTCCTCAAATGAGCTTTAGGTCTTCATAGACACATAGCTCTATATGCAGCCTAGTTGCATGGCAATTCTACTCCTTCCACAATATCGATCATAAGGTATTCCTCTTGTCCTAATGTTCGGATACGTTGTTGCAAGAATTTCCTGTTTTTCACTTCTTTCAACCCCCCAACTTTATGTTATATTTTCCTTTATTAGGGCATAAACTTATACTTGCGCTCGGATTCTGAATTTCTGAAGATTGCAAAATAGAGCAAACATACAACAAGTGATTTTATTCAGTCTAGTATCTTGGGTTATCCTAGAAGTGATTACCATGTTAATAGACTTTGCAAGATTGATTACCATTGTGATAATAAACTCGACATTGTTTCTAACCCTTTGGCATTGATGATTTTGACTTGATGCATTTATTATCAAAATATGTGAGAATTTCTTTTGTATGCGTTGAGATAGTTGAACATTATTAATATAGATCTCTGCCAAACATTTATTTTATTGATTTACACTCACCGTAAGCATTACATCAGTTGACCAAGAGCATGATTGGTAGCATTCATATTCAAAAATTATCCTTTGTTATCATGTACATGCTCGAGGATGAGCATGGATTAAGTCTCGGATGTTGGTCGTATCAAGCATATCAATAATTTTTGCATGATTCATGTTATATTGCTACAAATTACATACAATTTACTATGAGTATAGATTGTAAAAAATAATGGAAGAGGTGAGCATTACTTTGGTTCAATCTTACAAGTAATTTACCATAGTGACAGGAAGTGGAAAAGGCTTGTACTGAGTTGTTGCCACTGAGTACATGATTCATAGTTCCCTAACCATGTTAGTATGTTATCTTGATAAATGCAAATACATGTGTTTACACTTAAAGTCCGGATGGTGCGGAGAGGATCTCGATCTTTGGACATGCTACTTAGCTATTAGATGCAGAGACGGTCTTGGTTTAATAGTATATTGACGTATTGCATATGTAAAACATACTGATAACCCACAAGTATAGGGGATCACAACAGTTTTCAAGGGTAGAGTATTCAACCCAAATTTATTGATTCGACACAAGGGGAGCCAAAGAATATTCACGAGTATTATAGCTGAGTTGTCAATTCAACCACACCTAAAAGACTTAATATCTGCAACAAAGTATTTAGTAGCAAAGTGGTATGATAGTAACGGTAAGAGTGGCAAAAGTAAGAGTGGCAGTTTTGTAGTGATTGTAACAGCAGCCGCAACGAAAGTAACTTAGCAAAGATCAATATGATATGAACTCTTAGGAAATGGATCGGTGATGATATGTGTCGGATGATATTCATCATGCAGAAGCTATAACCTAGAGCAACGACGAACTAGCTCAAATCATCAATGTAATGTAGGCATGTATTCCGTATATAGTCACACGTGCTTATGGAAAAGAACTTGCATGACATCTTTTGTCCTACCCTCCCGTGGCAGCGGGGTCCTAATGGATACTAAGGGATATTAAGGCCTCCTTTTAATAAAGAACCGGAACAAAGCATTAGCACTTAGTGAATACATGAACTCCTCAAACTACGACAATCACCGGAAAGAATCCCAATTATTGTCACCTTCGGGTATGCGGATCATAACACGTAATAGGTGTCTACAACTTGCAAGATCGGATCAAGAACACAAATATATTCATGAAAACATAATAGGTTCGGATCTGAATTCATGGCACTCGGGCCCTAGTGACAAGCATTAAGCATAGCAAAGCCATAGCAACATCAATCTCAGAACATAGTGGATACTAGGCATCAAGCCCTAACAAAACTAACTTGATTACATGATAAATTTCGTCCAACCCATCACCGTCTAGCAATCCTACGATGGAATTACTCACGCACGGCGGTGAGCATCATGAAATTGGTGATGGAGGAAGGTTGATGATGACGACGACGACGGATTCCACTCTCCAGAACCCCAATCGGACTCCAGATCAGCCCACCCGATGAAGATCAGGGGGTGATGGTGACCCCGTATTGTAAAACGTGATGAATCCTTCTCCTTGATTTTTATCTCCCCGAATAGGTACTTATAGAGTTGGAGTTAGGGTCGTAGCAGGTCCAAGTGCTCCATAAGCCAGGGGGCCCATGGGTGGCCACCCTCTAGTAACTTCTTGTGCCAGTATTTTTAATATATTCCACAAAAATTCTCTGTATATTTTCAGGTCAATCCGAGAAGTTTGATTTCTGCACAAAAATAACACCAAGGCAATTTTGCTGAAAACAGCGCCAGTCTGGGTTAGTTCCATTCAAATCATGCAAATTAGAGTCCAAAACAAGGGCAAAAGAGTTTGGAAAAGTAGATATGATGGATACGTATCAACTCTCCCAAGCTTAACCCATTGCTTGTCCTCAAGGAATTCAGTTGACAAACTGAAAGTGACAAAGAAAAATTTCTACAAAATATGTTTGATTTTGTTATTGCAAATATGTCTAGCCAAGGTTCAAGTTTTCAGCAATGATTATAAACTAACCATAATCACAATAACATTTAGGTCTCACATTTACTCATATCATTGGCATAATCAACTAGCGAGCAATAGTAAGATATCTCGGATGAAAATAGTTTTCCAAAATAATCATGATATAATATGATATAATGGTATCTCGCTAGCCCTTTCTGAGACCGCAAAACTTAAATGCAGAGCACCCCTGAAGATCAAGACCTGACTGGACATTGTAATTCATGGTAAAAAGAGATCCAGCCACACTCATACTCAACATCAATTAAAAACAAAGCATACAAATGATAGTGGTGCTCTCCTACTTATGCTTTAATGAGAAGATGATGACTCGCCAATAAAAGTAAATATATAGACCCTTCACAAAGGGAAGCAGGGATTTGCAGAGGTGCCAGAGCTCGAAGCTTTTGAAACAGAGATGAATATAATTTTGAGAGATATGCTTTCATTATCAATGCAATGACCAAGAGTTCTCATTATCTTCCATGCTAGATACATTATAGGCGGTTCCCAAACAAAATGGTAAAGTTTTTTTTCCTCCACCAACAATCACACTCCACGGCTAGCCGAATCCACGGGTACCATCCATACCAACAACAGTCCTAGGGGAGTTTTGTTCACTTATATTTTGATTTGATTTTGAGCATGGAACTGGGCATCCCGGTTAGCAGCCACTTTCTTGTGAATGACAAGTGAATAAACACTCATCGTGACAATAACCCACCTAGCATGGAAGATACTTACAGCCCCCAGTCGCCAAATGAGCGATTCAGGCAAACAAAATAGATTAATATTTGAAGGTTTAGAGTTTGGCACATGCAAATTTACTTGGAACGGCGGTTAAATACCGCATATAGGTAGGTGTGGTGGACTCATATGGTACAACTTGGTTTTATGGAAGTGGATACACAAGCAAAATTCCCGCTCTGTACAAGTGAAGTCTAGCAAATAGATTGAGTAGCGACCAACTAGAGAGGTACAACGGTCCTGAACATGCCTTGAGGTTAATCAACATTGAATGCAAGCATTAGTAGGATATAAAATACCATGAACATAAATATCGTGGAGGCTCTGTTGATTTTGATTCAACTACATGCGTGAACATGTGCCAAGTCAAGTCACTCGAAACATTCAAAGAAGGATACCATCCTGTCATACCACATCATAACTATCTTAAATGTATGCTGGCACACGAGATAAACCATTATCAACTCTTACCTAATTTAAGCATGGCATGAGTAACTATAATCTCTAATTTTCATTGCAAACATGTTTCATTCATAATGGGTTGAATCAAGACTGATGAGCTAATCATATTTACAAAAATAAAATAGGTCGAGTTCGTACCAGCTTTTCTCCATCTCAATCATTTCATCAAATTTCTTCATTACTGCATTTCACTTGCACGCCCGAACGATGTGAATAATAATAAGAGTGCACGTGCGTTGGACTAAGCTGGAATCTGCAAACATTTATTCAAAGGAGAATACAAGGTCATATGGGCTCTTTGTTAGATCAATAATAATGCATATGAGAGGCACTCAACATTTTCATCGTGGTCTTCTCCTTTCGACCCAAAGAAATGAAAAAGAATTTCAGAGAAGCACACTAAATTATTTTTGAAGTTTTTGTTTTTTTAGGTAAGAAAAAACAAGAACGAGAAAAACTATTTACACAGGAATGCTCCCAACAAGCAAAAGAAGAACGAGAAATCTTTTTGGGTTTTGTTTTTAATACTACAACTACTAGAAAAACAAATAAGAAAAGACAAAAAGAAGGGAGAAATATTTTTGGGTTTTCTAAAGTTTTCCAAATACACAAGAAGAAAACGAGAAAAATAAACTAACATGGATTGTACAATGGAAAAAGTATGAACACCGACAACTGGAATGAGTGTGTGAACATGAATGTAATATCGGTGAGAAATACGTACTCCCCCAAGCTTAGGCTTTTGGCCTAAGTTGGTCTATGGCCACGGCTCGCCGGGATGTTAACCAAAGTCGTAGTTGGGGTTGTACTCGATTGCAGTTGCCATCGCCTGGTGAGATACCTCATGGAGGCGAGCTGTCTCCCTCGCTCTCGTACTCATCTGCCTCCTCCCTAAGTATAAAATATCTCTGGTTTACCTGAAAGTCAAAGAAAACAGGGGCAGTGAGCATAATGCGAACCACACGGCTCCTACTGGAATGACACATCCCCCCTCTCAAGAAACTGGAATCGTTCCATAGCGGCGTAATCAAGTAAAGGGGGTGGTAACTGTGCATCATCATTTCTTATAGGTACCCCAAGATATTCAACTAAATGAGTGGCATAAATTCCACCAAAGAAATCTCCATCTAAAGCATTATTATGTAGACGACGTGCCACAATAGGCCCTAAGTTATATTGTTTGTCATTCATTACTGCGCTTTTAAGAACACACAAATCAGAAGCACAAAGGTGGCTATGATCATGTTTACCATCAATACATCTACCCATGAAGAGAGCAAACTAGTGTAAAGCATGGAAATGAATGCTCCCCATAGTAGCTTGTGTTATAGTTCTAGTTTCTCCTACTATAATGCTAGCAAGGAACTCAACACAATCAATTTTACATGGTTCACCGTAAGTGCCCCAATGCGGAATTTTGCATGCTTCATTAAACTCTCGAAGATCCATGCGATACAACTTATCATAAAGATCAAAGAGAACAAATTGCATACCGGGACGGTCCGAGTACTCAAATCTCCGCACAAAAGAATCGGTGAGGTTGTACTGTTTTAAGAACTTATCTGACGAGAAGTCCGTTAGCCTGGCGTTGCACACGTACATATCAAATTCTTCCTTGGAACTTGCACAAGTCATGAAATAATCCGACGACCATTCACACAGTCGTACTAGAGCTTCCCGCGGTGGTTCAAGCTCCGGCTCACGTATTGCAAGCCTCGGGGATTTCTTCTTATTTGAGGAACCACGTTGTAACATTTTCCTCGTCATTTTCTCCCTTTGAAATTTCTAAAAAAATAGTGACTCAAAATAAAAGTGAACAAAACTCAACCAAAGTGATAGTAACTATTCCTACAAGTGTCTAGAGGCTATATCATGCAACAAAACTACATTGGACCATATAAATTTGATGTGCAAGCTCAAGAACATGGTCACCACAACAGAAAAAAATTGCAATATATAAAGCACTAGAGCAAAAACTAATTTGACCATTAGAGGAGTCACATACCGATGAACAATCTCCCAAAACAGTTTTGGAAGTGGAGCAATGAGCAAGAAGATCAAAAATGACAGTAAGATGAGACAGAACACGGGTTTGAGCAATGGGATGATTTTTTCTGGAGGAAGATGGAGTGGATGGGTGGAAGGGAGGAGTGAGGGGACCCACCTGGGACCCACAAGCCATGTAGGCGCGCCCAGGGGGTGGGATCCCCCTGTGGGCTTGTGGCCCACTGGTGCAGGTGTGTTCAGTGCCAGAAATTCTTAAATATTGCATAAAAATCATACTAAATTTTCAAGGCATTGAGAGAAATTTTATTTTCTGGTCATTGTTTTATTGCTTGGATAATCAGAAAACAAAAAAAAAATAGTATTTCTACTTTACTTATTCTAAATAACAGAAAATAAAGAGTGGCTACAGAGAGTTGTGTTTACTAAATTCATCCATCTCATGCCCATCAAAAGGAATCCATTAATAAGGTTGATCAAGTCGTATTAACAAACTTCTTCCAAATGACATGAAATCGGAGAATCTTCGTATAACACTAGCTTACCTCAATGGGGATATGCATGTCCCCAACAATAAGAATATCATATTTCTTTTTGATAGTAGGAATAGGAAATTTAAACCTCCATTAGCAATTGTTGAAATTTTTCCAATAGAATTGATGCTATTCACTTGAGGTTGTTTCTTCGGAAAATGTACCATATGATCATTACCATTGACATGAAAAGTGACATTACCTTTATTGCAGACAATAACAGCCACTGCAGTATTCAAAAAGGGTCTACCAAAGATAAGCGACACACTGTCGTCCTCGGGTATATCAAGAATAACAAAGTCTGTTAAGATAGTAACATTTGCAACTACGGCAGGTACATCCTCACAAATTACGATGGGTATAGCAGTTGATTTATCGGCCATTTGCAAAGATATTTCAGTTGGTGTCAACTTATTCAAATCAAATCTTCAATACAAAGAGAAAGACATAACACTAACATCTGCTTCTAAATCACATAAAGCAGTTTTGACATAGTTTCTTTTAATGAATCATGGTATAGTTGGTACTCCTGGGTCTCCTAATTTCTTTGGTATTTCACCCTTAAATGTATAATTTGCAAGCTTGGTGGAAATTTCAGCTTCTGGTATATTTTTCTTTTATTTGTAATAATATCTTTCATATACTTAGAATAAGGAGACATTTTCAGAATATCAGTCAAACGTAAGCGTAGAAAGACAGGTCTAACATTTCACAAAAGTGCTCAAATACTTCATCATTTTTATTCTTTGAAGCTTTAGGAGGAAAAGGCATGGGTTTCTTAAGCCATGGTTCTCTCTCTTTACCAAGTTTCCTAGCAATGAAGTCTCTTTTCTCATATCTTTTGTTCTTAGATTGTGGGTTATCAAGATCAACAACTGGTTATATCTCCACATCATTATCATTAATAGGTTGAGCATCAACATGAACATCATCATTGTCATTATTAGTAGGTTCATGTTCATCACCTGATTGTGTTTCAGCATCAGAAATGGAAATATCATTTGGATTTTCAGGTGTGTCTACAGTAGCTTCACTCGAAGCATGCAAAGTTTTATCATTTTTCCTTTTAGATGAACTAGGTGCATCAATATTAACTCTTTGAGAGTCTTGTTTAATTCTTTTAGGATGACCTTCGGGATACAAAAGTTCCTGAGTCATTTTGCCACATCTAGTCATAACTCTAACAGTATGATCATTTTTCTTATTGTTCATCTCAATAATCAAATCATTTTGTGCTTTGAGAACTTGTTCTACTTGAGTTTTTATCATGGAAGTATGTTTACCAACAATCTTAAGATCATCTTTAACTCTAGACATATAGTCACTCAAGTGTTCAACCATATAAGCATTTCGTTTCAGTTGTCTACTAAAATATGCATTGAAGTTTTCTTGTTTAACAATAAAGTTATCAAATTCATCCATGCATTGACTAGCAGATTTATTATGAGGGATATCACATTCATCAAACCTATAGAGAGAATTTATCTTTACAACCTGTGTCGGGTTATTGAGACCATGTATTTCTTTTTCTCCGCTATCTAGACTAATTGATATAAAACCAGACGAGTAAAAAAGTTTATGAGTCGATGTGAGAATTAAAATTGGTGGGAAGAAAATCTAGAAGAAAGAAAATCGAGGAAGCGGGAGGATTGATCGAAGGTCGTCCGGATCTATCACTAACTAGCGACTAGTCGAAAGTTAGTCATGTCCTATTGAATATTATTTGAAATTTCATTTTTAGCTAAATTTGAAATTATTTGAAATTTAAAAAAATGGAAATACGAATATTTTTTTCAAATTGACGAATATATTTGAAAAACATGAATATTTTTTATTACTACGAACTACTTTTGAAAACATGAACATTTTTAAAATTTGTGCATTTTGTAAAATTCCTAAATATTTTTCAATATGTAAAAATTATTTGAAATGGGGACAAAATTTCATTCCAGAAAACATTAGTAAACACAGACATTTTAGAAAAATCTAAAATACTAAAAACAAATATTATTTTAATTTTTGAATTGTGTTTTATCACCTCGGTTAGTGGCTGTAGTAGCTACTCAGGAGACCAAAGTTAAAATCCCCTTTTAAGCACTTTATTTCTTTTTCTCCGCTATCTAGACTAATTCATATAAAACCAGATGATAAAAAAAGTCTATGAACCGAGGTGAGAATAAAAATCGGTGGGAAGAAAATCTGGAAGAAAAAAAATCGTGGAAGCGGGAGGACTGAAAGAACGAGCGGGAGGATCGATCGAATGTCGTCCAGATCTATCGCTAACTAGGGACCAGTCCAAAGTTAGTCATGTCCTATTGAATATTATTTCAAAACTCATGCTAACTAAATTTGAAATTATTTGATATTTTTTAAAATGGAAATACGGATATTTTTCCAAACTGACGAATATATTTGGAAAACATGAATATTTTTTAAAACTACGAACTACTTTTGAAAACAAGAATATTTTTAAAATTTGTGCATTTTGTAAAGTTAGCAAACATTTTTCAATATGTGAAAAATATTTGAAACGGGGAAATGTTTTTCATTCCGAAAAACACTAGTAGACACATATATTTCTAAAAAAACTGAAAAAACGTATATGAATTTAAATTTTGAATTGTTTTCATCATTTTAAAATGGGATTTTTTAAAAACTTAAAATATAAAATAAACCGGTAAATGAAAAGAGTAAAGATAAACATAAAAATCAGTAAAGAAAAAAACAGAAGAAAAAAAGTATACAGAAAAAACCGCTCAGGAACCTACTGTAGTGCATTCTTTACATGCACACTATCTATTCAAATGGGCCGACCCATCCTGGTTCGCTCAAGCGCTCGCCATGTCCGAAGAGCTGCCAGTTTGCCCCATAATACAGCAAACAGGGATTTCTAGAAAATGAACAGTTTTCGTCGGGACCAACTAGTTAACGAGCGATCCTTCGGGAGCCTCGCAGCGATCAGCGCCATCTGGCGCGCTCTCAGCCATTCGCCACGTGTCGCGCTCTGGACGCTCTCTTTGAATTTTGATTTTTATTTTATTTTTCTGCACGTGTTTTCGGCTTATTAAACGGTTTTTTCCCGGGTTTTTTCGACGTTTTGGTTTTCCACCGGTCTTCCTTAGCTTTTCGGCGGAAAAAAAATTCAGTTTTTTTTGCGAAAAATGTGTTTTTTTCGCAAGAGTCACGGTTTTGCTTCCGCTAGAGGCACGATTATGCTTTTGCGAGAGTCACAACTAGACCTGGCTAAACCTCGGGCCGGGCCAACCAAAGCCCGGTGCAAAAAAACCAGGTCCGAGCTCGGCCCGACGGCCGTCAGGCCTAGATTTTGGGCCCAAGCCTGGCCCGAACGTGTAAAAGGCCGGCGGGCCTCGGGCCACGGGCCGGGCCCCTTCAGAAAAGAGCAAAATCGACGGGCCCGGGCCCGGGCTGACCAGGCCATCGGGCTGAATATCTAGGCCCGAGCCCGGCCCGGGAGTAGCATCGGGCCACGCCAGGTCGGGCTTTTTCGGGCCGGGCCGACTGGGCCGGGTTGCCCGTGGCCAGGTCTAGTCACAGCCGTGCCTCTCGGAAAGAGGAAAAAACATGTTTTCTGTTTTTTTCCTTTCGCGAGAGTCACGGTTTTGCTTCCACGAGAGGCACGGTTGTGCTTTCGCAAGAGTCACCGTAAACGAAAAAAAACGTGTTTTCTGTTTGTTTTTTTCTTTCACGAGGGTCACGGCCGTGCCTTTCGGAAAGGGAAAAAAACGCGTTTTCTATTTTTTTTTTCGCGAGAGTCACGGTTTTGCTTCCGCGAGAGGCACGGTTGTGCTTTCGCGAGAGTCACGGCCGTGCCTCCTCGGAAACGAAAAAAAATACGTTTTCTCTCTTTTTTTTTCTCTTCCGCGAGAGTCACGGTTTTGCTTCCGACAGAAGCACGGTTGTGATTTCGCGAGAGGCACGGGCGTGTCTTTTTTGGAAAGGGAAAAAACCAGTGCGCCTAGTTCGGTTTTTTCGTCCGGATTTTTCGTGAAAAAAAATTCGTCAAAACTTATCAACATGGGTTCTAGTTTTGAAGAACTTGACACGAGGAATTCAACGGTGAAAACGGTTCAAGATTTGAACGCACGGTTTAAGAGATAAAACATTTTAAGTAAACGGATTTACGAAAAAAGAGAAAACGCCCAGATTGCTACATGTGACGCACATGCAGCACGCCACTTGTCCTAACATGGAATTTGAGGGTGATCTTTGGAACGAGTACTTCTCAATTAGTGATTTCGGTTTTCGTCAATGAGCGGCGCTAAAAAATTGGACGTGCCTACTATGCCCTCCGGCCCAATAAGCCCAGATGTCCGTTTACTACTGCCAAGTTTCTTGCTCAAAGGAAAAAACTACTGTCAAGTTCATTGAAAATTTCCTAAGGGAGATGGGGAACATGGAGCGTCCGCGAGCTGCTGGAGCCGGTCATCATGTGATGCCGCCGAGGCGGATTCCACCAACTGAAGGAGCAGCCAAAGCAAATGTTGATGGTGCAATTTCGTTTCCGAATAACAGGTGTGCTGCAGCAGCAATATTCAGATATGAAGGTGGAGTCATTTTGGGTGCTTTGGTCCAGATGATCAATGGTGTGATGATAGAGCCATCATGTGCAGAATATCTTGTAGGAATGCATTGTTCTTAGCGCGGGATATTGATGTCCATCGTGCAGATGTTGCATCAGATTGCATGGATGTTGTACGTACGATGGAGAAAGGGAGCAGAGGCGGCAATTCCATGATCATTAAGGAGGTTGCGAGTTTGAGTGCTGAACTTGGAGATTTTAAGTTCAAATTTGAGAGGAGAGAAGACAATGTCGATGCTTGTAACATTGCTAAGAACTCTTTACATCTTGCGTCAGGCCGTCATGTTTGGCTTTTGGAGCCCCTGGATACGTAAAACTTTCCATTTGATGACTAAATAGGCTCGGGTGTTTCGCTCAAAACGAAAAAAATAGTACTCCCTCCGTCTGGAAATACTTGTCATCAAAATGGACAAAAGAAGATGTATCTAAAACTAAAATACATCTAGATACATTCTTTTTTATCCATTTTGATAACAAGTATTTCCGGACGGAGGGAGTACTATGCTGGTATGGGAGACTAGTTTAATAGATTGTCGATCGTACGAGTGATCCTTTGCTTAACATCCTTATGCTGAAAATGGTGGATTTACCAGATGATTGGCAGAAACATGCTTATAAAAAAAAGGCATGTTTATAAAATAAAGGCATGTACAATGGTGGTATATGGATATAAATGCCCCATGATAAAAAGTAGTTTCAGACATCTACATTTATTTGTTCTCCCCAATGCAAGCTGCCTCTAGTGAGCCTCATTAAGAAATACTCCATCCGTTCCAAAATAAATGACTCAAAATGACTCAATTTTATACTAACTTTAGTATAAAGTTGAGTCATTTTGAGTCACTTATTTTGGGACGGAGGGAGTTAAAAATAAAGACTCTAAGGGCATGTACAATGGTGGCATATGGATACAGATGCCTCATGACGAAAAGTAATTTGAGGCATATGTGTTGATTTTTTCTCCCCAATGCAAGCTACTCCCGATTCTTTGATGACTACTAGTGGGCATCATCAAAGAATAGAAAGTGACTCACACTAGATATGCATCCCTCCTCTTCACTTTAACTTTTGCATCTTTATACACCGAACCACACTTTTCTCTCTAAGAACCCGCCTCCTCAAGAGGATCCTGCTTCCTCACCCGAACCTACTTTTTCTGTTATCCGATCCTACATGGCATGCGAAACATTACCCTGAGGCTATGCATTGGCCATGTCCTAATACACATGCATCTCTACTTTTCACTCCAACCTTTTCAGCTTTTGACATCGGACCATACTTTTTCACTCCAAGCATCCGCCTCCTGCAGAGGATCCCGCTTCCCTATCCGAACCTACTTTATCTGTTATCCGATTCTACATGGCATGTGAGGCATCACCCTGAGACCATGCATTGTACATGCTCTAAGGCTTCCCTTTCCTCCACAAAAAAGACGTCCCTGATTGAACATGTGATTCAGTTACACACTGGCGCACTACATCTACGGTGCAGTGTTATCTCCGACAGTAGAAGAAAGCATGAAAACATTAAGAAACGTACCTCTTAATATTCAATTCCGAAGAGCGCTGGTTGGACACCGCTGGGAAGCGTGGATCCATTTGGTGAGAAGACTGATGGATGTTCAGCTGTCTCAGCAGACAGACCGTATTCACTGGAAACTGACTAAGAACGGGACGTTTTCGGTGAAATCGCTGTATTTAGATTTATTTAACTCGGTGCCTATCCCTAGGTCTGCTCACATTTGGAAGGTCAAAGTTCCCTTACGAATTAAAGTGTTTATGTGGTTTATTCATAAACAAGTAATTCTCACTAAGGATAATCTGGCCAAACGTATTTGGAATGGGTCTTTGCGCTGTAGTTATTGCGACAAGGATGAATCAATTAAACACCTCTTTCTCGATTGTCCTATGGCTAAAGTATTATGGCGTTTGGTCCATATAGCTTTTAATATTACTCCTCCTACTAGTATCACCACGTTATTCGGCACGTGGTTGAATGGAGTCGCGAAAGAATTAGTGAGCCACATCCGTGTGGGTGTTTGTGCGTTACTATGGGCTATATGGAATTGCAGGAATGACTTGGTTTTTAACAGATCAACAAATGTTCATTTTTTGCAGGTTATTCACCGGGCCACTGCTTTGATCCGTATGTGGTCGCTACTCACTCCGATGGATGCCAGGGAGCGTTTGGTTACTGGGTCTATCCGTTGGGAGATGGTAGCTCGGGCTATCTTCAACCGGTTTGGATGGCGGTCATGTAATAGGATAGGAGTTTAGGTCCTGTTTACATTAACGCATCCGAATGTGGTGTCCTCGCGTTTTGTTCTAGCTCAGTTTGAGCATTTTGTAATTTCGTTCCGCATACTTGGAGACCTTGACTTTGCTTATTAATAAGATGGCCGCATGCATCATTTTGATGCAGAGGCCGGGGAATACCCCCTTTCTAAAAAAAATTAAAAAAAATTAAGAAACGTACCTAGATATTGTTCACTCACTAAGAAAACTACTGGATATTATTCATACAGCACTACGGAAACAGATAACAGATACGGTCGTTCTTTTCTGTCATGGAAGTAGTTTTCGTTAACGCGGAGGGGCCCGCAAAGCCCATGAAAGCAGTACTAGTATGAGAGTGGACAAAAGGATAAGAGACCATGCAACCCTAGAAAACAAAGGATAAGTAAGAGATCATGCAAAATACTCTTAAGTAAAACATGGTCCTACTATACAATATACAAGCCCCCTACAACTCCTTTATCTTAGCTTTCTAATAAAGCTTGGATCTCTGGCTTTGGTCTAACATTTGTAAAATTACATGCATACAGTTCAGAATTTGAAGGGTGTCCAATTAATAAATCTCTGTCGACTCCCCACGAAATAAATAAATAAATTAGTGAAGCGGTCCCTGTCTTTTAGGCTGCTCCCTCTCTGCAGATCTTCGATCTTATGGCTGCTTCTCATTTTGTTAGTCGTTTTCTAGCTCCAGAGAAGATTCCATTCTGGTGCCATTTGTGCTCCCCATCAAGCTGCTAGATGCCACAGCATCATTTTATCCCTTTGCTTTCTCTTGGCATCAAATCCTAGCACCTTGAGATGCACGTACGACTAACTTGTGTTCAGGATTACACCACGAGTTTTACACTTGATCACAAATACAGTATTTTGCAGCAGCATGCCACCAAATTTTCGTGTACCAATTATTCTTTTTTTTTTTTACTTTCTCCCGTCTAGAATTTACCGGATGTGCACATATTAACAGGCGGGCAGGAGCAGATTACATTTGTTGCATCATGACTACAAATCTGCACTAACCATCCTGAAGAAAAAACATGCACCCTATTTCAACGTCTCTACCATATTCATACCATCTCAAGGTTCTCACCCTCACCTCGCCATATACGCAAATACGCATATTGCTTTCCCTGATTTGCCACTCGATTACTTGTAATTGACTTTCTAGCATCATAGGTTCTTGATCGATTTGTTCATGGATGTCATGTTCGTGCATGCATTATTATGCATAATCAGGCTAGGCCACCGCCAGTAATCTCCTCGGCGCGCTCCGGATCGCCACGGGCGGCGACGGCCGTGGCCCGTGGTGGTGTTGACGGTGAGCCAGACCTCGACGCTCCTTGCTGATCATGGCCCTGTGCTCTCTGGCCTCGTCCGACAAGATCTGCTGCTGCCGGCACTCCTCGCTGCAGAACCCCTGGTCACCCCTGCAAGCAATACCATCAGACATGCGCCAACCACGAAGCTTTCGGATCGATGTCGCCTCAGCGGCTCAGAATTTCAGATCACGAGCTTGCACGTAGGCTGCAGTAGTACCTGTACATGTACACATCTTTGTCGGGACTGAGCTCCCTCCGGCACAGGAAGCAGGCCGCCGAGAAGCTGCACGGACGGCGGTGGCGCGCCGGCGGCGAGCTGACCATCTGCTTCAGGACGACGTGACACGGTTGCGGGTGGTGCTGGACGAGGATCCGCAGCCCGACGACGACGTCCCCGGCGTCTCGCCCTCCTCGCCGCAGCCGGCGGCCGTGGGCGTGTCCCCCGAGGCGCTGCTGGATGTCAACAATGTTATCTCCATGATGATCCGTACCAGCACCGCGGTGGCCATCACCCTCCTCCCCGAGATGGAAGATGCTTTTCTGGATCCTGGGAGGCATGGTGGAGCCGAGGAGGAGGTGGCCACTTCAGTCCAAGGACTTGTGCAGTGGTGAGAGGTGAGGGTGGAGAGGAGTGATGGGTATATAAAGACGCTTGGCGTCCACAAAGTGGCCGCAGTAGAATTGGAAGATCACCACTAAGAACTGTAGAATATACTCGCAGGCACCTGTGTCGACCACCAATGGGAGCAACGGCGATGTGCTGAGCACGGGCTGGGGCAGGTGATAATGACGTGGTGATGCATGCTGCTGGTGATTTGACAGCAATTAATATTGAGATGTGCCAGGTGGTGAGCGATAAATAACTAGACTAGACTGATGAATAGAGTTTATTTAGTAAAATACAGGAAGAAACAGCAGATGGGTGAGCAGAGCACAAGTTAGTAAAATACACTCGTCAGAACCATTGCAACACCACGGCCTCACACGTTGAGTTAGGCATCCTATTTGTGGCCTGCGAATAATGGAGGTACCAGTCTGCCACGCACGGCAAAGTAATAAGCAGCTTCTTTTTCCCCTAACTGATTTAATTACCCTGCAAATTCTACTCTCTCGGTTTCAGTAGACTCTATTGGAGTATCATTCAGCCGCGACAGGTGTAGATTCGGACCTTGCTTCCACTGCAAGTCCTCATTGAAGCAGATAACTAATATTAGTGCGTTGCACCTCGAGTATCAAGACACTCCCTGCCAACATTGTCACGCATAATCTAGAATTGAGGCTTCTCCCCAAAGTGGCGCGCATTTGCTTTCCTACACAGAGACATGATGGGAAGAACCCGAACTTTCTCTGCAGTTTATTCATGATTTAATAACTAGTAGTACTAATCTGTGGGCTATTTTCTATTCGTGATTTAATCAACACATGTAGCGGCAGGAGCAACTACTAATCTGTGGGCTTTTCTCAAACGAAAAACTAATCTGTGGGCTATTTTCTATTCATGATTTAATCAACACATGGAGCGGTGTTCTCGGCTTCTCGGCTATGTTGGCTTAGTGCCGCCGGTGACGGAGTGCCAACTTGGATGGTCTGGCCCTGATCCAATGGCAGGCATGGAGGTGTGCGGCGGTCCGAAAGAAATTCCTGCCCGTAATGGTGTCGTTTCCCTCCTTGAAGGTGTCGCCAAGGTGTGTCGGCATGTCCATCACTTGCTCTTGGGATTGGTAGCTGTCTTCGGGTGAAAGCCTAGGTTCGGAGTTGAACCGGCATGATGGCGACGTCTTTGACACCGTTACTTTGTTGGAAGCATCGTGTTTGGAGACACGGTTTTGAGGTACCATGTTGCGCCACTTCCGGTGCTCGCCGTTGTTCAAGACGATCTTCAGTGGCGCAATGTATGTCATCGTCGGTGAATCCAAGATGGTGCCTTTAGTGGATCGACCAAGTTCCACCGTACACTTGCCACCTCCTTTAGTCATCAAGGGTGGATGATGCGTCGATAAGGGAAGTTCATCCGGAGTTGGTATTGTCTTCGAAGGTGACCAGCGTTGGTCAAGACGCGGCAATGTTGATCTATTTTTGGACAGGCTCTTTTGTGCTTGTAGCTGTGTTGTCGGTGTTGGCAGTTCTCGGGCTTGCCTGGTGTGGTATGGTGTGTGCACTATTCTTGTTGTTCGCAACAAGTTGTAGTCTTCTTATAATTCAAATTCCGCCTTCTATAAAAATATGGTACGCATTCGCGTACTCTTGAAAATAAAATCTACTCCCAAGCTCAAATACATCTATATGAACAGTAATTATAAAAACAGTAAATAAAATTAGAAAACTGAAAAAAAAAAGTGGATGAACATCAGCAAAATTTTCAACATCCTGCCAATTTTGACCTTGCAATGACATGGTGGCCTGTACAAAAAAAAACTTGAGGCTCAAAAAGTCGCATTTTGGAGCACTCATATTTTTTGTTTTTCGCGCGCACACACCCCTCTACGATGTCTTTTCATGACGAAATTTGCAGAATGTTAGAAAACTTGTTGATAGTCGCCCGCAAATTCTTTATGATTTTTTAAATTGTTTTACTAATTTTCAGAATTTACTCTTCATGTGGGTGCATTTGTGCTCCAAATTAGACCAACACTTTCGCTAATCCGTGGGCTATTTGGTAGACTAGTATCACTTGATGTGTTCAGAAAGAAGAAATGATGGGCGCCAATCATCCTACGGATTGTTGGTTGAAGTCGAATATGGTATCCTGACCTAATAGGGATGATAGACTACTGATATCAGCAAGGAGTTCCTTCTTTTCGGGAGGTTATTCACAAGGAACCTATAATTTAAACGTGCTTGGCTTCGAGCAATTTGAGGATGGGTGATCGGCTAGGAGGTTGATCGCAGATGCGCACGAGTGAGGACAAACTGCGCAGGAAAGACTAGTCTTGTTATGTAGGGCCAGTCTAGATGCCGCTAGGCATAAGGACCGGCAACCGATGGCTATGGACGAGGTGTTACAAATGGTATCAGGGCCGACCCTTGCGGTTACACAGGCGTGTGCGGGTCAGCGGCGCAAACATGCACATGGTGCGTGAGGCCTGTTGTGCCACATGGCGTGGGCACATGTGGATGCTGGCACCGGCGCGCATAGACTTGTACTAAGGGGGAACGCTCCTGCTGGGCTGACAAGGACGTTGGTTCCTTTGAGATGTGTATGTGACATCCTGCCTTAATAGGAATAATATAATAGTATTAACAAGGATTCCTTTCTTTTTTGAGAGCCCGTTCACGAAGAACCTCAAAGTGCGCAGAAAGACTCGTGTTGGTCTATAGGGCCAATTTAATAATATTCGGTTAGATGTTACAGTGGGAAACCGGTGGCTGCTGCCGGGGTGTTACAGCAAGCTACCAAGGATATTTGGATGTCCCTTGCTATTACATGGACATGGTTCTTTTTTGCTCTTATAGTGTTTTATGTAGTGCTCTTTGTTGAGAAGTTAATTTGCTTTTGGTATTGTTGTGTTCTATTCTTGGATAAGGTGAGCAGCAGAAGATTGGTCGTATGCTTGTAATAAGTCTACCCTAAAAACCTATGGTATATATGATCCTTAACTATTTTGTATTATCAGTTTCAAAAATAAAATTGGGAGGAGACCCCTTAATTTAAAAGAAAAACATGTAGTATTTTCTGAGGTTCTATTCTTTGACACCCAAAGTAATGTTGCGGTGATCACTACGTTTAACAAAATACATGGTCAGATTTAAACTTGTGAACTATGAGATAATTCTTATTAGAAATTAAACAATAAATTAAAAAATTACTATTAGACACATGAAACTAATTTAACTTATTAGCTTGAACCCTAGCCCCGGTATACCGCTTCGGGTCCTTTTTTCTCTCCATGCTCCCATGACCTATAGATAGGACGACACTCATTCTACCTCTTCCCTGGCGAGATTGTGGTCCCCCCCTCTCCCTCCGTATGTCGCTCTTACAATGGGAGGGGCGAGGACCATGGTGCTTCGGCTTGTTGGTGGTAGGGTTAGGAATAAACTTAGGGTTTGCTCACCAACTAGGGGTGACGAGATGACGGCGTCAGCATCGGTGTGCCGCCTCACACTCATTTTAGTGGTGCATTTTTGTAGTGTCAGGAAATGTGTGAAGGACGGTGCATTCTTAGATCCGGTTCCCCGGGTCTGGCATTTTCTATGGCACGTTTGTCTTGGTGGCTCTATCCTACGTAGAAGACAACGTGGTTGTGCATGTTGGACCTCCTACTCTAGTTTCAACCAACACATGTTAAGTTGTCTCGACCTTGTTGGGGAGTTTGGAATTTTTGTGGAGGAGGGTTGGGTGGAAGCTTATCATTTACCTTGGGTTGGTGTCGGTCATGTTGTTGCCTTCACGAGTTGTTTCCCTACTTGGAGTTTGTTGTGTTGGCCTGGTCGATGCACTCTATAGGGGCAATTTGAAGCTATGTCCGGTTAGCAACCACGGATGTGTGGTGTGTTGGTGACTGTCATGTGGAGCTTGGGTTGCGGGTGTCAGGGTGACGACCCTGGAAGATGATCTTGTGAACCTCACATGGAGTGATGGAGTCGAGGGAAGATGAGATGGCAACTCCAAGAGTTCATGAGACATTGACAGTGCCTAACCTTGTGTTGTATGGTCCATGAGGTTGCTCTCAGTGCTTCTGGTATCACATTCGGCATATGGTATTACGAAATGTAGGCATATTCACCTCCGCAAGAGCTTCCCAGGTCTGCTTCCCTCCAACAATCATAGGAGGCCTCCTAGTTCGATGGAGTGGGTCATTACTCGTTCGTGTTCATGTGGTTGGCGTCCTCGTGTGGCTTTCTCCGCTCCATTAGTGAAAGTGGGTGTGGCTTTGTTGTTTCAGGTTTTGAGTGGGCTTGGCCATATGGCATTTGAATTCAAGTGGGCATGAGCACGGGCATGTGGTGTTGATGTTTGAGTAGGTTTGGCCCTATTAGTATTATTTGTTCAAGTTTACACTAACTAATTGAACATGGTTCTTCTTATTTAATGAACGGACGAAGATTTAGCTTCGATTAAGCAAAAGAGAAGTTGAAGTGCTCATCTGGCTTGCTTGCATGACTATTGCTTGGACGAGGGATGAGGAATCAGTGTTACTATGGACCATACCTAGAAACAATGTGGGATCCTTTAATTAAATGGAATGCCATGGGATTTTTGGTGGATTTAAATCCTTGCGTTCCTACATTGGTCATTTGATTCACATGATTAGAACCCATAGTAAGTTTCCCTAAGTATTCGTTTGCATTCTATTTTACAATTCCTTTGTTCCATGATTCATTTTTTTTAGTTTTCTAATTCTATAGGATTGAAAAGGACATGCTACCACAATCTCATGTTTTCATATTCATGATTTTTGAGAATCCTAAGAATCAAAGGAGCCCCTGATACCGACAAGAGTGACATCATGCTAATAGAAACTCCAACACGAGCGAGCTCATACTAAATAAATAATGTCTTGCAAAGGTACATTTACATGTTAATAAGCAATCTAGTGTAAGGTATCTCAACAAGTTATATCCTATATACCTAAGAGAATGATCCTCACTACTTTTAATTATCTCAACATGCATTCTTCCGCACCATGACAATTGTTGTAGTCGTAAGATTCACGAGCTAGCTCCACTAGCATATGTCGGATCTGTGCATGAGAATCCTCTACCATGCAACATGCATTGGTGGATTCTAAGTTGAAGGCTTAATTGTGACACAAGCCACTACCTATTTTTCCTAGCAATGCAATCGTGCCACATCAACGTGCCATGCATGTAAGTTTATACGTTATATTTTTTACATTAGCATATCCATGCAACATGAGTTCATGTGTCATCAGTTAATTCTTCGCATTACATTTTTTGCTCTCATAGACACGGTATATGTGTCCTTCACTTTTTTTTAAAAAAAATTGCACTCTTTTTCTGTGCTACAAAATAACTATAAGCTACTTCCGCCATTCAATTTTTATGTGCTACATAAACAACTATAACTAATGCAAACACAAATTGTTAACTTTACACTGCACTCCGTTCAATTTTTGCCAAGGACAAATTGTATGTTTAAACAAAACACTCTCCAAAATATTGCATGTGCCAAATGCTCCACGGTTGTGATGTTCCTAGGTTGGCATACAATGATGTTCAAAGGACTTCGTCGAAAAACATGGATGACTCACACCCTCCACTGATGGGATCAAGGTTTCTGCCGAGGTTTCCAACAAGCGTTTCAACTCTACCTAATGAAAAAAAAATTGAAAGACCAGATTTAAACGTACGCCGTCCCTGTCTTTTCCCTCCTTTTCCTTATCGTCCTCGGCATCTTTGGAAGTGCATGCTTTGGCGCAATGGCAAAGAGCCCAAGAACTGACGCGCCAACCAACCGATTCGTCCCAGTCCTTCCCAGCATTTCCTCTGTTGGGAACTCGAGTAGTGCCTGCCATGGACCATCCTCGCTCTGCCTAGAAATCACAATGTAGTGATGAACAATCCCAAAAGATTGCGCGAATCTGCAGCTGGTGATTTGCAACCGGACGATGCTGACTCAGAGTAGCTGGGGTTTGTACTTTGTGCTAGGCCCCAAGAAAGTTGGCTCTACTCCTCGTCTCGTCGCGGCACACCAGCTCGACACAGGACAGGAGTAGCCGTTTGCTTAGACTTCAATCTTGGGAGTAGCCAGCGTCTGCAATGATCCGCAAATTAGAGCATCTACGACCGGGCGGGGCGCGCGGTCATCATTTTTTGACCCACACGGCCCCTCAAACAATACTCAAACATCCGGATTGATCGACATCCTCATATCCAGCCTAAATATAAGGCGGATATGGGGCACCCATGCGTGCCCGGACACGCCCGCCATGTCGGTCTGGTCTGCTATGGCCCGCAACGATCCCACATAAAATCCTCTTCATCCGCTCGCCGGACCAAACCCTAGCCACTACACTTCCCTCCTCTTCACTCCTCATTTGCCACCTAAGCTCGTCTCCGGCTTCTTTCAGTTGTCTCCGACATGGCGGGTAGCGGATCCGAGTCCTTCACCTTCAGATCCGTTGACCCCGAGCTCATCCCGCGCATCCCCGAGGAGGAGATGGCCGTCCGGCTTGCGCTCCGCCGTGCCCGGGAGGAGGCCTGTGGACGGCTGCGCTCGGACTCCATCCGTCGAGAATCCATTGCGTTTGCCTAAATGGCGCATGGATCAGGCGCAAGGCCGACCATAGCTGCCTCGCCTGAGACCGTGCGGTTCGTATGGCGTCCGAATGCACTGGCGGGCGTGTAACCCCTCCGTTGGTGCGCCGAGCATGGGGACACAACATGGGCCTCGTCCGACGAGGCCATGGCACGGAGTGCACGCCGTGCAAGGCACCGGGCGCGGGAGGCGGCGGCAGCCCTTGCGTCAGCGGACGTCAGCGAGGCAGAGTCGCATTCTCCGACGCCCGTATGGCGCATCAATCTGGGCGCCGCAACCGCATCGTGGTGGACGTCGGCAGCTCGTCCCCGGACGGATCCATCATCGATCTGACGTCCACCGACACTGTTCGGGTTCCGATCTCCGACGAGGAAGAGTAGGGCATGAGAGACGGCGGGGCCTCGAGTCCCGTGAGCCAGCTCGTGTCCCATGTCCTACCCTACCTTGTCGGCGACTGGCCCAACACTCCGAGGAGCGCAGGCGGCCGCCGGATATGGCCAGAGAGGAGTCGGGCGAGCAGGGAGCGGAACTGGACGAGCTCCGCGTAGATTAGGTTTCACGTTGCATGTAATAATATGGATTTGAGATTTCTAATTTGTGGTGCACGTCCTGGGGCATTTGAGGGATCAGATTTGCCAAGTCCGGATGTAGATGCTCTTAGCATGACTCAGAGAATGGTAGCAACTCAAGGCCATGATTAACTAATACTACCTTCGTTTCTAAATATAAGACCTTTTAGAGATAACAATATAAATTAAATACGAAGAAAAATGAGTAAATCTATCCTATAAAATATAATCAGATACATCCGTATATAGTCTATATTTAAATTATCTAAAAGGGCTTATATTTAAAAAAGGATGGAGCAGTTGCTTTTTGGTAAAAATTACAGGCAAATTAATGTTAGGACCGGCATATCGACGCTACAAACCAAAAATAGAAAAGGACATTGAAAAATCCGACAGGTTTTCAAGATGAAAGTTTGCAGGCACATGCTCGGAGATTCTCCGGTGCAGCTGGACGGCAAATGTTGCGAGAAAATGCGTGTCCCTGGATCTCGCTACACCGAAGAGGACATGGATTAGGACGCGCTAGACGACGCGTCGTCCTCCTAAACTCTGCTGCTTTGGGTGGGGCAGAGCTAGTTTTGAGCAAGGAGAGAGGCCCACCCACATAGCCCGTTCCTTTCCACGCTGCATCCAAATAATTGCGACCTTCTTCTCCCTGCCCTCACGCACGGCCTGATCAGCCGAAGATATCGTGGCTACTTACACCACGTCCGACATGGGCACGGCCACCACTACTAGCTAGGCTTAGGCTTGGTGAAGAAGCATCCATCACACGGAGTGAAGATGGCAGCAGAGTGGAAAAGTGCAGCGGCATCGTTCCATTCGGCTGGCTAGGAGCCGTGCTGTCCGTCCAAATGCTGTAGCTAGCTCGCAAGTTCGCGGTCGTGGCCGTAGGTGCTGCTCCGTGCCTGCTGAGTCGATGTGAGCTAGCTCGACGTACGTACGGTTCGCGCGCGCTCAACCGGTCGGCACCACGCACAGTGCTGTGTGCTGATGTCTTCTGCCTCGGAAGTCGGAATGATAGATCGAGCTCTGTGACAGGCCACCTACCATGCATGATCGCAGCATCTGCCAGCTGCGCTGATGCCGACCGGCCGGGGTTAACGGAACTGTACTGGGCGACGGCAGGAACGCAGGTCTTCTCACGGGAAACGAACGGTGAGTACGTACTCGGGCGGGCCAGGCAGTTTTTAGAGAGAGGTCCTATGAAAAAACCTATATCCCGTTATAGAGCCCAATTCTTGGGGATTGGTCCTCCCCCACCTGGACCGCGTGATATGGAAGAACTGATCGCCGACAATGGTCATGTGTTTTTGCTTGATTGGCTACACAAGATAGGGTTTGAACCGCAGACTGAGTGGCCAAGCAAGGGTGTGGAAATTATGGCCTTTGCCCCCTTGGTAAAAGGGAACAAGTAACTGACAATCATCTCTTATTCAAATGTCGATACACCCTTACGTTTTGGAACATGTTGGCCGCAAAACTTGGGCTTGTCTATATGGATACATCTTCGTGGCACTTGGATGGCTGCATCGGTGATTGGTGGGATCGTAGAATCGGCATGAACGCTCACCATGCTTGTGTCGCGGGCAATTTGAAATGATGGAATTCTTGCATATTCCGGCACAAGAGTGCACCGCCTCCGATTGTCCTGAACATAATCTTGGAGGAGGCTAGGCTTTGGATCACTGCAGGTGCAAAGAAACTATGGAAAAATGTATTGCATGAGTAATTGTCATCTGATCTTGTATGGGCCGTTTCTTAAATTCTATTCTTCTCTTAATTAATAGATGATGTGAATCTTTTGCTTCCCTTTCAATAATTATATATATACTACGCTTATAGCGAGTACGCCTTCCATCTCGTCTGAAACATTTTTGTTGTTTTATTTTTGTCCAGTCGCAGAGAAGATGCTCGCTCGCTCGTATGTTTTATTTTTTGGTGTTCTTATGTCTGTCTGTTTGTTCGTTGAACTCGGCCGATTTTCAGTGGTTTTTTCTTTTCTGTTTTTAATGGTTTTCTTTGGGTTTTTCATTTCTTGCTTCGGTTTCTTTGTACTTTTTCTTTCCTTATTTTTATGTGGTTGTCATTGGTTTTTATTCGGTTTTAGAACCTTTTTATTTAAAAAATAATAATGCCACAAACATTTTTAAGGTAACTATTTTAATATATTTTAAAAATAATTTTATCATTTGAAATATATGTGTTTACAATATTTTCTAAAACAAGAATTAGAGTAAAAACAAACAGAGGAAAAACAGGGAAAAGACGAACTAACCTGGAACCTACTTGGGCCCGCTTGATCGGGACGCCCTGACGCGAGCGCTCGCTTCGTCTCGCGTCAACCGATTCAAAATGTTTTATTTCTTAAATCGTGCGTCCAAATTACGAACCGTTTTCACCGTTGGATTGTCATGTTGAGATCTTCGAAACTAGATCCCACATTAATAAGTTTCAAGGAATTTATTTCACGAAATAATCCAGAATAAAAAACCAAGCTGGAAGCATGTTTTTTTCCCCTTTCCTGCGAAAGCAAATCTGTGCCTCAGAGAAAGGCAAATTTGTGTCTCTCGCAGAAGGAAAAACATGTTCTTTTCCATTTTGAGTGGCACGGTGACTCTCACGGGAGCAAATTTGTGACTTCATGAAAAGCAAATATGTGCCTCTTGCAGAAGAAAAAAAAATGCATTTTTTTCCTTTTGCCAAAGCAAACATGTGTCACCACCAGAAGCAAATATGTGCATCTTGCGGGAAAAAAAAACATGTTTTTCCCGCCAAATAAACTTGTTTTTCCAAAACCTAGGGAATTCCAGGCAAAACCGAAAAGCCAAAAACCCAGAAATAAACCATCTAAAACCCAAAAACGCGTAGAGAAAAAATTCAAGGGAGCGCCCAATAAGCGACATGTGGCAGCGGCTGAGAGGGCGCCAAATTGACCCTCAGTTGGTTGTTTCCGAGACATAGGTGCGCCCAGGTCCTATACAACGCTTGAGATGCCACTTTGTCCCAGGAGCGCCTTAAGCCGCTCGTATGGGCCAGCCCATCTAGCCGCTAGTTGTTGTTCTTTCACCTCGTTTCATTTCAGTTGACCAATTGATTTTCGAAAATAAAAATTTAACCAATTTGGAAAAAGTTCAAAAAAAAGGAAAAAATGAAAGTTTGTTTTTGTCAAAAAATGGGAAAGTTTGTGAATCTGAAAAGAATCACCAATTTTGTAAAAAGTTATAGAATTTGAAAATGCCATGCATATTTTTAACATAGTTGAATAAAGTTCACGCATTTGAAAGAGTTCATGGATCACTCGCACGCAAGCATCTACAATAACGGGCCAACCCATTAACTCTCGCTTAGAAGAAAGAGTAGAAAACGGGACGACCACACGAGCACGGATTCAATCCCTGGTCTATTTCCACCGTTGTTAGCCACTAGGCTCGGCACGAGGTCTTGATGAAGTACAACGGCGAGGTCTACTTGAGGCAGAATAAGCCAATAAATACTGGTTTTTTCGGGATGTTTGCTTTTGTTTTTTCACTGTTTTTTTGTTCTTTTTGTTTCTTTTTATTTTCCTTCTCCATATTCTTTGGTTTCCATCTATTTCTTTGGTTTAAAATACTTTTTGTCTTCTTTTGTTTCTTTTTTCAAATGCTTGATCAACATTTTTCAAATGCTTGATCAAAAAATTTCAAATAATTATTCAAAGAAATATTCAAATTATTGATTATTGTTTTTGAAATACATGATAAAATGTTTTATACATTTTCTCTACATGTGATAAACATTTTCTCTGTACACATTTAACTTTGTCAAGTGCTTTGCCAACATTTTTCAAATGTTTTTATAGAGTTTTTTTGTAATATATATTTAGAATATTTTTAAAGTGTAAACAAAAGCAAAAAAATGTAACAGAAAATGTAAAAAAAAAAGGTGGCGGCCTTCCATGCTCCTGGGCCGGCCCATCTCGGTCTCCCCTTCGGCGACGGTTCCCACCCTCTTGCTGAAGGCGAGAGATAGGGGTTCCCCTTATTAAGACCCAAATAGGAATCGGCGGTTTTAGAACCACGAGGTCATAGTCCACATAGGGTGAGCAGGGGAGTTTCCTAGACATTTTCACTTGAATTTGCAGCCCATCCAACGGCCTATGGGCTGTAATTACGCTATCGCGCCGGAGAGAATCAACAAGGTTTCTGCTATGTTAGATTATTGTGCTTGGCTTTAATAACAAATTTTGCACTTGAGCCAATGCTAAAGGCAACACACATAGTCAAACAAAAATATCGTGCACATACTCTCTTTTTCGAAACTATCGGACTACCCAATCGATTTCCGTTAAAGAATCTGCCACATACTGCAAAGTTTGTGGCGTCAAGGCGGAGAAAAAGAAGAGAGTAAAACCCTAAACAATTATAAGCATCAAAACACGAGGTCGCCTACTACGAGCATTAATGGTTGCATCACATCAGTAATCCACCACACATATATTACACAGAAGTTGAATAGAAGTGAACGCAAAATGGAGTTGAAACTCAATCGGCGCCCAACCATGTTTGTGAGCAAAAACATTTTGAATCACCATCTTTAAGATATTTTCATCCACATTCCTTCGGCAACATCGCCCAAGTTAATGTAATTACACATTGTAAATACCACGTACTAGCATCATAAGGGATCCCTTATTTGTTGGAAGTAAGCAGCATTATGTGTCTTCCCTATTGTTCACATTAAACCTAGCGCCCCACAATGCAGCAACATTGGTTCCTTCACTGGAAACATAGAGATTCCACCTCCAAAAGATTTTATGTATCAGTAGGGAGTCTGTAGAGATTCAGAGCAGACAACACCACTTGATAGATAAATCTTGGTAAAGAATGTCTAAATAAAAGGTGATCCACAATTTCATCCCAACAGCAAAAATGACATTGGTTATTTCCTGTGCTCCCCCTCCGAATCAAATTATCCTTTGTCAATATGATGGTCTTTAGCGACAACCAAAGGAAATTTGTGATCTTCACAGGCACTTTGATTTTCCATGAGTTTTTTTTTTGTTTTTTTTTTTTGCAATGAACAACTGCCAACGCCATGAGCTGTAAATACAGAGATCTAACTGGAAATTGCAGCCATTCAACTTTCATTTCACCGGAAATTGCAGCCATTCAACTTTCATTTCACCCTACCTCTAGCCTCCCTCAATCATATATTAACCAACCTATCCTACAGTTACTATCATTCCAAAGTGGTCTCTCCATGCAATGTTCTCCTGAGCATGGTTAATAATATAACCAAGAGCCGGTTATATGGGGTGCCATGTCACTTATACTTAATCTAATAGTTCATCCATACAATAGTTAGCCATACTACTATCCACTACCATTAATACATGGCCCACATCTTTCTCTCGCAAATATTGTTGGGGCTCGTGCTACAGCTTGTAGCTCGTTTCTCTTCTCTCTCCTCTCATCTCTCCTCCAACTAGGCACAAACCTAACGTGGCAACTCTTATAGTCTGTATACGTCCCTCTATTGTATTTGCTCACTCTATCCATACCAGTCAGCATGATGGCATGATATGTTTAATTGTCTTCTACTTGGAGAAGGTAATGTTGTACAGTCTAGGGAATTGAGAATAGTTTTCTTTTCTTCGAAAAGGAGGTTCAAACCCCGGCAATTGGGACATACTCCCTTCATATCAAAATATAAGACGTTTTGTAGGCTAGTTTAGCCCACAAAAACGTCTTACATTTTCGTACAGAGGTAGTAACATGCCAACATATAAATGTATGGGTTTATATTTTGATGAAGCTGGACTGATCCATGTGCTTGCGGAGGGGATGGAAATAAGTGGTGAAAAATGCATGTCAATTAGGAGAAGCAAAGCTAGCGGCCATTGTTGCATGGTGGAGCTACTAGTACTAATCAAGGATCGTAGGAACACCCAAACATAGCCTCCACGAACGTCTCCCGGCCCTTCTTTCCCTGGAATTTAGCCGTGCCCAAATAAACCCTCCTCCCCCTCTTGCCCTCCGCCCCCTTTCTCCAATCCTCTCTGCCATGTCCGGTGTAAGGCAGAGAGCGAGAGAGAGGAAAAGAAGCAGCAAATAAAGGAGAAAAGGTTTGTTGCAGCAGCAGCAACAACATAAGGGGGGCAATAAACCGGTCGACCGACCATGTCGTCGGGGTCGGCGTTCGGCGACTTCGGCCCGCTCACCGAGCGCCGCAAAGCCGAGAAGGCGCGGCAGGTGCGCAAGCGCATCATGATCGCCGGAGGAACCATCGCCATTATACTCATTGTTTGCGGCATCGTCGTCATGTTGAACGGGAAGCATAAGGAGGAAAAAGGCGGGTCATCCAGCAAGAAGGGCTCAAAGGGGAAGTCCGGCGGCGGCGACGACGGAGGAGGAGACCTCAAGGCCGTGAAGAAGACCATCACGCTGATGTGCAGGCAGGTGGACTACCAGGGCGTGTGCGAGGAGAGCCTGACGAGGTGCGCGAACGCGAGCGAGTCGTCGCCCCTGGGCGTCGTCCGCCTGGCCGTCAAGGTGATCGGCGAAGCGCTGTCGGAGGCGTTCGACCGCGCAGAACTGATCCTGACCAACGAACCCCTCGTGAAGGCCGCCGTGGCCGACTGCAAGGAGTTCTTCGGGTACGCCAAGGAGGAGCTCAACCGCACACTCGCCGGCATGGACGCCAAGGACAGCATCACCAAGCAGGGGTACCAACTGCGCATCTGGCTGAGCGCGGTGATCACGCACCAGGAGACGTGCATCGACGGCTTCCCCGACGGGGAGTTCAAGGACAAGGTGAAGGAGTCGTTCATCAAGGGGAAGGAGCTGACCAGTAATGCACTGGCACTCATCGAGAAGGCCGCGACGTTCCTCGCCGGCCTCAAGCTCCCGCAACGCCGGCTGCTCGTCGAGGAGGAGGGGGCGGCGGCACGGCGAGCCGAGCCGGCGCTAGGGGAGGATGGCATCCCGGAGTGGGTGCCTGAAAGCGAGCGGCGGGTTCTCAAGGGCGGCGGGTTCAAGGCCGACATCAAGCCGAACGTGGTGGTGGCCAAGGACGGCAGCGGCAAGTTTAAGACCATCAATGAGGCGCTCCTTGCCATGCCAAAGAAATATGATGGAAGGTACGTACATATACATGCATCCATGCATATATCCGTCTGAAAACAACGTTCATCTAGATGTATGAACTCGTTTCGTGCATCCTAGATATGTCATCCAACTGAAGGCGGGTGTGTACGAGGAGTATGTTACGATCACAAGCCAGATGCCGAACGTGACCTTGACCGGCGAGAGTTCCAAGACGACGATCATCACCGGCAAAAAGAACTTCGTGGACGGGATCACGACCTTCAAGTCGGCAACCTTCAGTAAGAGACGCGGCCGTCACTCAGCTCCCACTTGTCCATTAATTCGTTGTCGTCGACGGGCACGTACGCGTTGCATGCTGACTAATCGTTTCTGTAGCCGCGCAAGGCGAAGGGTTCATGGCGATCGGGGTGGGGTTCGAGAACAAGGCGGGCCCGGAGAAGCACCAGGCGGTGGCGCTGCTGGTGCTGGCGGACAAGTCCATCTTCCTCAACTGCAAGATGGACGGGTTCCAGGACACGCTGTACGCGCACTCCAAGGCGCAGTTCTACCGCAACTGCGTCATCTCCGGCACCATCGACTTCATCTTCGGCGACGCGGCGGCCGTGTTCCAGAACTGCATCATCACGCTCCGCCGCCCGCTGGACAACCAGCAGAACATCGTGACGGCGCATGGCCGCGCCGACGCCCGGGAGGCCACGGGGTTCGTGCTGCAGAAGTGCGAGATCACCGGCGACCCCGCGCTCACGGCGCCCGGCCGCCCGCCCATCAAGAACTACCTCGGCCGCCCGTGGCGCGAGTGCTCGCGCACCATCATCATGGAGTCCGACCTCCCGGCGCTCATCGACAAGGCCGGGTACCTCCCGTGGAACGGCGAGTTCGCGCTCAAGACGCTCTTCTACGCCGAGTACGGCAACAAGGGGCCGGGCGCCGACACGGCGGGGCGCGTCAACTGGGCAGGGTACAAGAAGGCGATCAGCAAGGACGAGGCGAACAAGTTCACCCTGGGGAACTTCATCCACGCCCAGCCGTGGATCGACCCGACCGGCACGCCGGTCAAGTACGACTTCTTCGGATGAGGGGGGTTGCGAGCGCGCAAGCCGTAGCCCGCTGGGTGTCCATGCCATTGGTTTGAAGGGGGAGGGGGCCGCTGCGGGGTGCATGCATCCTGAGTTGGTGGTCACCGTGCATGCATGCACGATCGAGTGGAGTGCATGCGGGCGAGCTTGTTTGTGGGAGATGTTTGAATCTGGCGATCTGCGCGCGCATGCATGACTGTCTAGTTTTACTTTGTGTTGGTATACTGGCTGATATACGCGTTTCTTGTACATGTACATGTATTTCCCTGATTACGACTAAATTTCGACAATGGTAGTTTATGGATAAAGAAGATGATCACCACAAATT
>LR738713.1:501117606-501143752 GCA_902687465.1 Secale cereale
CTTGGTTTTCCATCCTCTTGGAGAAAATGTATTCGTCGCTCAATTTAAGGCCAAGCGTGATCGTCGTCGTGTCTGGGAGGGATCGCCCTGGCATATCAGTAAGCATACAGTGATCTTAGAAGATTTCAAGGCACACATGCAGTCGTCAAAACTCATATTTGACAGGTTGTAGATATATGCAAGGATGGTGAATTTGCCCTACAATATGAGGAATGATCCATGGGGTTTGGAGGTTGCGCAGTAAATTAACAAACACAAAACATTGGTGCATATTGATCCAGTGGGTGGGTTTTTGAGAGCACGAGTCACAACTGATGTAAAGAAACCCCTACACCGATAGATATTGATTGGTTCAACCAAGAGGATAAAAGAGATTGGTACAACATTGAATATGAACAGGTTCCACACTTTTGCTTCTCTTGTGGATGCCTTGGGCACTCTGATCTGTTTTGTCCTACGCCGGAAAGAAGAGACGAGACTAGTGACCTACCATTGAAGTCAAGTCTCCAGGCTTATGAGGACTGTAAAAGGGCTAGCTCTGATGATAGCTCAACTAAATACAGGCAAGAAACATATAACAACACAAAAGAATATCGAGCATCAAGCGCTTGTCAGAAGGAAGGGAATGAGGTGACCTCCCCTCTTAAGAGGAACACCCAGAACAAACATAAGGGAGGTCTCTAGCTTAATCAGGTGTATCGCACGATGATGCAGCCCACCTAGCTCTTATGCAAGGTGGCGGTGATGATCCCAATAAGGAGCTGATGGTTTTAATGGCATTGCCAGTTGGTCTTGACAAGGATTGTCGTGGTTTTGTCACGGCAGATGTCCTAGCAAAAGGAATTAGTCGTGGAGCCATCGCTATGGGTTAGCTTAAAGGGGTTAAAGTGGACAAGGACGCAATGGATTTTATACTAGTTCGGCCCCTTCGATGAAGGTAAAAGCCTACGTCTAGTTTGGTGTGGTATTGCTAGGGTTTCGATGACCAGGGAGCGAATCCGCTTTGCCTGTGTCTCGAGTTGTTGTCCTCTCCCCCTGAACCGTCGCTGGGTCGTCCCTTTATATACATAGGATGACACCCGGCCCGGTTTACAAAATCCCGAGGCCGGCTCATAAACGTGCCCGGCTCGGTCTCTATCTTTCCTATCTTACAATACAAGTTACACGTCGTATGGCGGTTTACATTTACGGGCCCTAACACCCTTTGGGCTCTGGATCTTTAATCTTCTGTAGTAACGCGCCATACTTTGTCTCGTTGGGCTTCAGTATAAGTAATTCCTTATGGGCATAAACCGGCCTCTCTTGGGCGGTTTATACCTAATAGTTATATCCCTCACATTAGGCCACAGATTGATTTGAACCTATTCATGTCAATCTTCAACACCTTGGAAAAGTTTGGTCCTCCGTGGCTTCAAATATTTTGTAAACCGTCATGACGTCATCTTCCTGAACTATATTAAACCGCCATGACGTCACATGTCCATTTAATGCATGTACCTGTCTTAATCTTTATTTATTGATCCTCCAAAAATCGAGGCGACAGTGCCGTCCCTTATCCATTTTTCGGGCTCCTCGATTCCCGCGCATGTCGTTTACCCCTTTGGCTTATAAATAGGGTGAGGGGTCATTTCATTCCCCCCCCCCTCGTCTCTTCGCTCCTTCTTCTTCCTCGCGCCCGTCCGTGCTTAAACACCGCCGTCGCCGTCGACCTTTCCCTCTTCTTCAACCCAGGCCGCTGCATCAACCTGTTCAGACCAAAACCTCGCCAGCGCGCCTCCGCACCTGATAACTCCCGCAAGTTCTTTCCTTACTTTTCATATAGATCTCTTTAGCGTTTCTCCCGCAAGTTCGTCACGGCTAGGGCGCTGTTCTTCGTCATAACTCCGATGGCTAGTGTAGATCTAATGCTTTTGCCTGCGACTGTAGTAATAACTCCGCTCATTTAGCGTACTTATCCTTCTCTAAACTGCTACCCAATCTAGGTTCGTTTGAACTGCTGCAGTACCCGTTCAGTATTGATCCTGAATATTTCTGAACTTTTTGACATGCCGTAGATCTGTAATTCTGCTGCTGATTTGCGAAACCTATTTTTCCATAACTTTAGATCTGCACCTTTCATATTCTCACCGGCGGTTTAACTTTTAGAAAAATCATAAACCGCTAGATATCATTAGGCCCCGCTTAAACCGTCGTTGCAGTTGCCCTCACAATACTTCCGACAGTTAACTCCGGTTTATTATTGCATATTTCTCAACACCTGCTAGTCATAGATCATAAACCGCCATCGATAAGTCTTGTCATATTGTTTGCTTTATTTCAATCTGTTTAAGTATCCTTTCTGAATGACCCCTCGACTTTTATCAGGGTAATGATCCGTTCTGTAAGAGGAAACCCCAAGATAAACCGGTAAAGGCAGCTCACCTTAAGACCAAGGCTGTTAAGAAAACTTCAAAAAGTAAAACCACTGAAACATCCGATTTAAATCTTGATGACGATGATGAAGCGGCCTCAGAGGTATCACTTGAATCCCTTGGCTCCCTTTTCTTGCATCTTATTGACAATGATTATACTCAGGAAAACGCTGAAGGCAGCCAGGCTGATGATGTTGAGGTAATTACCCTTTCTTCCGGTTCAGATCCTCTGCCAACACCGAAAATTCGTCGAGCAAGAAGGAAAGTACAATTTTCTCACCCTTTCGCTTACTTGGACCCAAACTTTATTCTGAAGAAACAGCAACACGAAGCTCGCCGCACAACACGGCACAGTGGTCAAGTTATCGAATCCACCGGTTTACCACAGACACCGGCCCGGAGACATCGATCAGAGGTCTTGTATATTCCAGATGTTCTTTATCCCAAAGCGGGTTATATTCGCCAACCTCTTAATCCGTCTGGTTCAAATTATCAGGACACTCCTTGTTCGTCATCCGGCGAGTCAACAGCCACACAGCTTCCTCCTCTCAAAACTGTTCCTGAGTAAGTTTTTATTTTCCTGTTAATCCTTTTCTTTTACTCCACTGACTATCTTTACCTTTAAATTTTGCAGTAAACCAAAGCCTACTAAAAAGGCTAAATTGAGTAAACCGGCAGGTGATGATATAAACCCTGAACTGGAAAAGATTCCAGAGCCAGCTGAAGAAAATGCTGATGTCTTGCATAATGATCCTCCTCCACCGGATCATGAAACCTGTACTGAACAAGAAGCTGCGCTAATGGACCTTGGCGATAATCAAACTAGCCCAGTCCGGGCCAGCACTAATCCGGCAAGCCCTGCTAAAGCTGTTGCTGCTTCGACAGAAGATGCCACAATTACCGGTTTTGGCCACACCACTCTTGGTGAACCCGTTGCCTTATCAAAACATAATACTAAGGAAGAAATTGCTGGCATGGATAAAGGCAAATGGAGTACTGATTTGTCAAGCTATGCTCATCTCAGCGCCCAGGACCTTCATTCGGGCTACCTGAACCGGCTGTATACAAGCCATGATTATGAAGCCGGTTTAGTGAATCTTATGAAGGAACTATATGAGTTAAACTTCTGCTTTAACTTTTGCAATATTATTTCTGCCTAAGCCCAATAGCTTGTCTTGATTCCACTGTAGCCCCCAAGGGTCGGTTTATCGCTTCAGGATGAACTGGGGCTTTTGAATACCAAATATGTAGCTTTTCACCTGTGTAGTCCCCAGGGGCAGGTTTATTGCTTCAGGATGAATCGGGACTTTTATTTTGTAACCTTCTTTTGAACAATAACGCATAGCCCCCAAGTGCCAAGTGTATAACTTGTTATGTGCTTGGGACTTTGATAAAGATGCCTGATAACTGCAAATATGAATTAGCCCCCAAGTGCCAAGTGTATAACTTGTTATGTGCTTGGGACTTCCAATATGCTTTTACCAATATATGATGTGTGCATTTCTTTGCAGGATGATCTAAACCAAAAAGAATCTCAAGTGGCTGACCTTCAAGAGAACCTGAAATTCTAGCAAACAGCCGCTTCCAAAACCAAGGATGAACTGATCAGCGCTTTAGCAAGCATGGAGAAATTGAAGAAAGACTTCTAGAAGGAACGGGCGGATTGGGAGGCAAAAAGAGCTGCTTTAGAGAAAAGTGCAGTTAACGCAAAGGCCGCCCTTAATCCGGTGTCAGGGGAGCTATCTGGCCTAAAGCGCCAAATAATCGCTATGACTACTGCCGTCTTTGGTAAGCATCCTTATCATAATTCTGAATACGATATCTCTACACTCTTCCGGTTTAACACTGATTCCATTGATGCAGGAAAACGTACTACTCATCTTGGCGCTGATATGCAGAAGAGGCTGAAGGCTGCCTATACTCTTATAGAGCAACTCTATACCGGCGCACAGAGGATCATCTGTACAGCCTCTCGTAAAAAACCGGCCCCCACATTGATCAAGGATACGTTGGAAAAGTTATCAGTGCTACCCGCCCGGTTTGAAGAACTCAAGAAATCGGCTGCCAGGGTGGGCACTTTAACCGCATTAACTCGGGAAAATGCATGGGTACCTGATCTTGATCCGGCTGATGTAATAAACGGCTATCCAAGCATGAAAGAGGACGGATCAGAATTCGCCAATGAAGATCTGCGAGCTTTGACAAGAGAATTGTTGGGGATCGTAGCAAAAAATCAAAAAATTTCCTACGCATCACCAAGATCTATCTATGGAGTAATCTAGCAACGAGGGAGAGGGGAGTGCATCTACATACCCTTGTAGATCGCGATACCGAAGCGTTGCAAGAACACGAATGAAGGAGTCGTACTCGCTGCGATTCAGATCGCGGTTGATTCCGATCTAAGTGCCGAACAATGGCGCCTCCGCGTTCAACAAACGTGCAGCCCGATGACGTCTCCCACGCCTTGATCCAGCAAGGAGAGAGGGAGAGGTCGGGGAAGACTCCATCCAACAGCAGCATGACGGCGTGGTGGTGGTGGAGGAGCGCGGGACTCTAGCAGGGCTTCGCCAAGCACTGCGAGAGACGAGGAGGGAGAGAGGTAGGGCTGCACCAAGCGAGAGAGGTCCAACCGTGTTATGGGCAGCCCCAAACCTCACATATATATAGGGGGAAGGGAGGGGCTGCGCCCCCCTTTAGGGTTTCCCACCCCTAGGGGTGCGGCCACCCTAGATCCCATCTAAGGGTGGCGGCCAGAGGGGGAGAGGGAGAGGGGGGCGCACCAGATTGGGCCCTAGGGCCCATCTGCCCTAGGGTTTGCCCCCTCCCCTCTTGGAGGCGCCTTGGGCCTGGTTGGGGGGCGCACAAGCCCACCTGGGGCTGGTCCCCTCCCACACTTGGCCCACGCAGCCCTCTGGGGCCGGTGGCCCCACCCGGTGGACCCCCGGGACCCTCCCGATGGTCCCGGTACGCTACCGATAGTGCCCGAAACTTTTCCGATGGCCAAAACGGGACTTCCCATATATGAATCTTTACCTCCGGACCATTCCGGAACTCCTCGTGACGTCCGAGATCTCATCTGGGACTCCAAACAACATTCGGTAACCGCGTACATACTTTCCCTATAACCCTAGCGTCATCGAACCTTAAGTGTGTAGACCCTACGGGTTCGGGAACCATGTAGACATGACCGAGACAACTCTCCGGCCAATAACCAACAGCGGGATCTGGATACCCATGTTGGCTCCCACATGTTCCACGATGATCTCATCGGATGAACCACGATGTCAAGGATTCAATCAATCCCGTATACGATTCCCTTTGTCTATCGGTATAGCACTTGCCCGAGATTCGATCGTCGGTATACCGATACCTTGCTCAATCTCGTTACCGGCAAGTCTCTTTACTCGTTCCGTAACACATCATCCCGTGATCAACTCCTTGATCACATATTGTGCTCATTATGATGATGTCCTACCGAGTGGGCCCAGAGATACCTCTCCGTCATACGGAGTGACAAATCCCAGTCTCGATTCGTGCCAACCCAACAGACACTTTCGGAGATACCTGTAGTGCACCTTTATAGCCACCCAGTTACGTTGTGACGTTTGGTACACCCAAAGCATTCCTACGGTATCCGGGAGTTGCACAATCTCATGGTCTAAGGAAAAGATACTTGACATATAGAAAAGCTTTAGCATACGAACTACATGATCTGTGCTAGGCTTAGGATTGGGTCTTGTCCATCACATCATTCTCCTAATGATGTGATCCCGTTATCAACGACATCCAATGTCCATGGTCAGGAAACCGTGACCATCTGTTGATCAACGAGCTAGTCAACTAGAGGCTTACTAGGGACATGGTGTTTGTCTATGTATCCACACATGTATCTGAGTTTTCTATCAATACAATTCTAGCATGGATAATAAACAATTATCATGAACAAGGAAATATAATAATAACCAATTTATTATTGCCTCTAGGGCATATTTCCAACAGTCTCCCACTTGCACTAGAGTCAATAATCTAGTTCACATCGCCATGTGATTAACACTCACAGGTCACATCGCCATGTGACCAACATCCAAAGAGTTTACTAGAGTCAGTAATCTAGTTCACATCAATATGTGATTAACACTCAATGAGTTCTGGGTTTGATCATGTTATGCTTGTGAGAGAGGTTGTAGTCAACGGGTCTGCAACATTCAGATCCCTATGTACTTCGCAAAACTTTATGTCGTATCGTAGATGCTGCTACCACGTTCCACTTGGAGCTATTCCAAACTGTTGCTCCATTATATGTATCCGGTATCTCTACCCAGAGTTATCCAGATAGGTGTTAAGCTTGCATCGACGTAACTCTTTACGTCGAACTCTTTATCACCTCCATAACCGAGAAACATTTCCTTATTCCTCTAAGGATAATTTTGACCACTATATAGTGATTCACTCCTGGATCACGTTCGTACCCTCTTGCCAGACATGTGGCAAGGCACACATCAGGTGCGGTACTCAGCATGGCATACCGTATAGAGCCTATGACAAAAACATAGGGGACGACCTTCGTCCTTCCTCTTCCTTCTGCCGCGGTCAAGCTTTGAGTCCTACTCAACTTTACACCTTACAACTCAGGTAAGAACTCCTTCTTTGACTAATCTATTTCGAACTCCTTCAAAATCATGCCAAGGTGTGTGTTCTTTTGAAAGTATCATCAGGCGTCTTGATCTATCTCTATAGATCTCGATGCCCAATATGTAAGAAGCTTTATCCAGGTCTTCCTTTGAAAAACTTCTTTCAAACAACCCTTTACGCTTTCCAGAAATTCTACATCATTTCGGATCAACAATATGTCATTCACATATACTTATCAGAAATGTTGTAGTGCTCCCACTCACTTTATTGTAAATACAAGTTTCTAACAAACTTTGTATACCCAAAAACTTTGATCACTCCATCAAAGCATATATTCCGACTCCGAGATGCTTGCTCTAGTCCATAGAAGGATTGCTGGAGCTAGCATATCTTTTAGCATCCTTAGGATCGACAAAACCTTTCTGATTGTATCACATACAACCTTTCCTTACGAAAACTGGTAAGGATACTTGTTTTGTCATCCATCTACCAGATTTCATAAATGCAGCTAATGCTAACATGATTCTGACGGACTTAAGCATCGCCACGGGTGAGAAAATCTCATCGTAGTCAACTCCATGAACTTGTGAAAAACTCTTTGGCACAAGTCGAGCTTCATAGACGGTGACATTACTGTCCACTTCCGTCTTCTTCCTAAAGATCCATTTATCTCAATGGCTTGCCGGTCATCGGGCAAGTCCACCAAAGTCCATACTTTGTTTCGATACATGGATCCTATCTCGGATTTCTTGGCTTCTAACCATTTGTCGGAATATGGGCCCACCATCGCTTCTCCATAGTTCGTAGGTTCATTGTTGTCCAACAACATGACTTCTAAGACAGGATCACTGTACCACTCAGGAGTAGTACATATCCTTGTCGACCTACGAGGTTCGATAGCAACTTGATCTGGAGCTTCATGATCACTATCATTAGTTTCCTCTTCAATAGTCGTAGGTTCCACAGAAACATCTTTCTGTGTTGCACTACTCTCCGGTTGAAGTGAGGGTTCGACAACCTCATCAAGTTCTATCTTCCTCTCACTCAATTCTTTCGAGAGAAACTCCTTCTCGAGAAAGGACCCGTTCTTAGCGACAAACATTTTTGCCCTTGGATCTGAGACAGAAGGTATACCCAACTGTTACCATTGGGTATCCTATGAAGATGTATTTGTCCGCTTTGGGTTCGAGCTTTTTCCCGGCTGAAGCCATAAGCATCGCAGCCCCAAACATTAAGAAAATGACAACTTTGGTTTCTTGCCAAACGAGGCAGCATCGTCTCACCGGACTTAGATGGTGCCCTATCTAAAGTGAATGCAGCTGTCTCTAATGCATAACCTCAAAATAATAGCGGTAGATCGGTAAGATACATCATAGATCGCACCATATCTCATAAGGTTCGATTACGACGTCCGGACACACCATTACGCTGTGGTGTTCCGGGTGGCTTCAACTGTGAAACATTTCCACAATGTCTTAAGTGATTGCCAAACTCATAATTCAGAAAATCTCCCCTTGATCAGATCGTAGGAACATGATCTTCTTGTTATGATGATTGTTAACTTCACTCTGAAATTGCTTGAACTTTTCAAACATTTCAGACTTTTGCTTCATTAAGTAAATATACCCATATCTACTCAAATCGTCAGTGAAGATGAGAAAATAACGATATCCACCACACGCCTTAATTCTCATTGGATCACACACATCAGCATGTATGATTTCCAACAAGTCACTTTCCCGTTTCATTGTACATGAACACGGGATCTTAGTCATCCTGCCCATGAGGCATGGCTCGCATATGTCAAGCGATTCAAAATCAAGTGACTCCAAACATCCATCAGCATGGAGTTTCTTCATGCATTTTATGCCAAAATGACCTAAGCGGCAGTGCCACAAGAAAGTGGTACTATCATTATTAACTCTACATCTTTTGGCGTTAATATTATTATCATGTGTATTACTATGATCGAGATTCAATAAACCATTGGGTGCATGACCATAAAGGTATTATTCATGTAAATAGAATAACCATTATTCTCTAACTTAAATGAATAACCGTATTGCAATGAACATGATCTAAACATATTCATGCTCAACGTAGACACCTGATAACATTTATCTAGGTTCAACACTAATCCCGAAGGTAGAGGGAGCGTGAGATGGTGATCTTATCAACCTTGGAAACACTTCCAACATACATCGTCACCTCGCCCTTAGCTAGTCTCCGTTCAGTCCGTAGCTTTTGCTTCAAGTCACTAATAATAGCAATTGAACAGGTATCCAATACCCAGGTGCTACAAGGAGTACTAGTAAGGTACACATCAATAACACGTATATCAAATATACTTTGTTGAAGTTGCCAACTATCATATCTACCATGTATTTGGGGTAGTTCCGCTACCATGTGACTGTTCCCCTTACAATAGAAGCACTTAGTCTCGAGGTTTGGGTTCAACCTTGGGTTCCTTCATTAGAGCGACAACTGGTTTGCCATTCATGAAGTTTCCCTTCTAGCCCTTGCCCCTTTTTGAAACTAGTGGTCTTGTTAAACCATCAACACTTGATGCTCCTTCTTGATTTCTACTTTTGCGGTCTTAAGCACCGCTAATAGCTCCGGGATCATCTCCATCCTTTGCATGTCATAGTTCCTCACGAAGTTCTAGTAGCTTGGTGATAGTGTCTAGAGAATTCCGTCAACCACTATCTCATCTGGAAGATTAACTCCCACTTGGTTCGAGTGATTTTAGCACCCAGACATTCTGAGCACATGCTCACTACCTGAGCTATTCTCCTCCATCTTTTTGGCAAAAGAACTTGTCAGAGGTCTCATACCTCTCAACACGGGCATGAGCCTGAAATCCCAATTTCAGCTCTTAGAACATCTCACATGTTCTATGGCGTTCAAAACGTCATTGGAATCCGGATTCTAAGCCATAAAGTATGGTGCACTAAACTATCAAGTAGTCATCAGGACGTGTCTGTCAGGTGTTCACAACATCCACAGACAACGTTGTAGGGGTTTGCACATCGAGCGGTGCATCAAAGACGTAAGCTTTCTGTGTAGCAGTGAGGACACTCCTCAGACTACGGACCCAGTCCGCATCATTGCTTACAATATCTTTCAACTTAGTCCTTCTCTAGGATCGTATTAAACAGGGAGCTACAACGCAGTTATTGGTCTACAACATAATTTGCGAAGACAACTTAGACTATTGTTCATGAAAATTAAGTTCATCTAATGAACTCCCACTCAAATAGACATCTCTCTAGTCATCTAAGTGATACATGATCCGAATCGACTAGGCCGTGTCCGATCATCACGTGAGACGGACCAGTCATCAACGGTGAACATCTTCATGTTGATCGTATCTTCTATACGACTCATGGTCGACCTTTCGGTCTTCCGTGTTCCGAGGCCATGTCTGTACATGCTAGGCTCGTCAAGTCAACCCTAAGTGTATCGCGTGTGTAAATCTGGCTTACACCCGTTGTATGCGAACGTTAGAACCTATCACACCCGCTCATCACGTGGTGCTTCGGAACAACGAACCTTAACAACGGTGCACAGTTAAGGGGGACACAATTCTTGAAATTTTAGTGAGAGATCATCTTATTCACTACCGTCGTTTTAAGCAAATAAGATGTAAAACATGATAAACATCACATGCAATCAAATAGTGACATGATATGGCCAATATCATCTTGCTCCTTTGATCTTCATCTTCGGGGCTCCATGATCATCATCGTCACCGGCATGACACCATGATCTCCATCATCGTGTCTTCATGAAGTCGTCTCGCCAAACATTACTTCTACTACTATGGCTAACGTTTAGCAATAAAGTAAAGTAATTACATGGCGTTATTCAGTGACACGCAGGTCATACAATAAATGAGACAACTCCTATGGCTCCTGCCGGTTGTCATTCTCATCGACATGAAAGTCGTGATTCCTATTACAAGAACATGATCAATCTCATACATCACATATATATCATTCATCACATCCTTTTGGCCATATCACATCACACGGCACATGCTGCAAGAACAAGTTAGACGTCCTCTAATTGTTGTTACAAGTTTTTACGTGGCTGCTATAAGTTTCTAGCAAGAACGTTTCTTACCTACGCCAAAACCACAACGTGATATGCCAATTTCTATTTACCCTTCATAAGGACCCTTTTCATCGAATCCGATCTGACTAAAGTGGGAGAGACAGACATCCGCTAGCCACCTTATGCAACTAGTGCATGTCAGTCGGTGGAACCTGTCTCACGTAAGAGTACGTGTAAGGTCGGTCCGGGCCGCTTCATCCCACGATGCCGCCGAATCAAGATAAGACTAGTAACGGCAAGTAAATTGACAAATCCACGCCCACAACTACTTTGTGTTCTACTCGTGCAAGATACTACGCATAGACCTAGCTCCTGATGCCACTGTTGGAGATCGTAGCAGAAAATCAAAAAAATTCCTACACATCACCAAGATCTATCTATGGAGTAATCTAGCAACGAGGGAGAGGGGAGTGCATCTACATACCCTTGTAGATCACGATGCGGAAGCGTTGCAAGAACACGGATGAAGGAGTCGTACTCGCTGCGATTCAGATCACAGTTGATTCCGATCTAAGTGCCGAACAACGGCGCCTCCGCGTTCAACACACGTGCAGCCCGATGACGTCTCCCACGCCTTGATCCAGCAAGGAGAGAGGGAGAGGTTGGGGAAGACTCCATCCAACAGCAGCACGACGGTGTGGTGGTGGTGGAGGAGCGCGGGACTCCAGCAGGGCTTCGCCAAGCACTGCGAGAGACGAGGAGGGAGAGAGGTAGGGCTGCACCAAGCGAGAGAGGTCCAACCGTGTTATGGGCAGCCCCAAACCTCACATATATATAGGGGGAAGGGAGGGGCTGTGCCCCCTTTAGGGTTTCGCACCCCTAGGGGTGCGGCCACCCTAGATCCCATCTAAGGGTGACGGCCAGAGGGGGAGAGGGAGAGGGGGCGCACCAGATTGGGCCCTAGGGCCCATCTGCCCTAGGGTTTGCCCCCTCCCCTCTTGGAGGCGCCTTGGGCCTGGTTAGGGGGGCGCACCAGCCCACCTGGGGCTGGTCCCCTCCCACACTTGGCCCACGCAGCCCTCTGGGGCCGGTGGCCCCACCCGGTGGACCCCCGGGACCCTCCCGGTGGTCCCGATACGCTATCGATAGTGCCCGAAACTTTTCCGGTGGCCAAAACGGGACTTCCCATATATGAATCTTTACCTCCGGACCATTCCGGAAATCCTCGTGACGTCTGGGATCTCATCCGGGACTCCGAACAACATTCGGTAACCGCGTACATACTTTCCCTATAACCCTAGCGTCATCGAACCTTAAGTGTGTAGACCCTACGGGTTCGGGAACCATGTAGACATGACCGAGACAACTCTCCGGCCAATAACCAACAGCGGGATCTGGATACCCATGTTGGCTCCCACATGTTCCACGATGATCTCATCGGATGAACCACGATGTCAAGGATTCAATCAATCCCGTATACGATTCCCTTTGTCTATCGGTATAGCACTTGCCCGAGATTCGATCGTCGGTATACCGATACCTTGCTCAATCTCGTTACCGGCAAGTCTCTTTACTCGTTCCGTAACACATCATCCCGTGATCAACTCCTTGATCACATATTGTGCACATTATGATGATGTCCTACCGAGTGGGCCCAGAGATACCTCTCCGTCATACAGAGTGACAAATCCCAGTCTCAATTCGTGCCAACCCAACAGACACTTTCGGAGATACCTGTAGTGCACCTTTATAGCCACCCATTTACGTTGTGACATTTGGTACACCCAAAGCATTCCTACGGTATCCGGGAGTTGCACAATCTCATGGTCTAAGGAAAAGATACTTGACATATAGAAAAGCTTTAGCATACGATCTGTGCTAGGCTTAGGATTGGGTCTTGTCCATCACATCATTCTCCTAATGATGTGATCCCGTTATCAACGACATCCAATGTCCATGGTCAGGAAACCGTGACCATCTGTTGATCAACGAGCTAGTCAACTAGAGGCTTACTAGGGACATGGTGTTTGTCTATGTATCCACACATGTATCTGAGTTTCCTATCAATACAATTCTAGCATGGATAATAAACAATTATCATGAACAAGGAAATATAATAATAACCAATTTATTATTGCCTCTAGGGCATATTTCCAACAGAAATGCGGCCTTTGGCCAACAAACTAGCCGATGAAGCTGATCTGTCCCGCTATCAGGCGGGTTATGATGCTGACAATCGTCGGATCAACGCGTCTATCCATGAAGTGGAGGATCTCATCCCGCTCGTGCGTAAGCATACCTACGCCCCTGATGTTGAATCATCTGAGCTCATAAGCGATGAAGCTGTTTTTCAGGCTCTGACTAGGATCAATTGGGCAACTACTGACTTCCAGCTGCTAGATGGAAACGAGGAAGAGACGGCTCATGATGACCCACAACCTTCTGGCCGGGCTGACGAGGAGTCGTGAACCGGTGTCGGTTTAACTGTTAATATGTCGCAATACATGATGAGGAACTGATATTCTTTAGGCTGAAAAACGCCTTGTAATAGGCTAGATGAAACATTTGGTCATGTATTCATGCATATTTCCTCCGCATAACATTGCTTAATCCGGCAGTTTCATAATATTTGTGCTTATTGCGTTGAACAGCTTTACTCAACATGTTTCTGCATAAGACAAAATTTAAAGGGTCCTGGCGGTTTATCATTGGTCGGGTCATAATGCCCAAATACATGATCTAGGTTTATAACCTGAGTTGTATTAAAATACGAAACATATATCATACCTGTGATATAAAATCGTGTCGTTGGCTTGACCAACTTTTGCAGTAAGGGTGATGATCCCAAATTGTGAGTATTGATGACTCCTGCAATATTTTGCCGGTTTAGGATGAAACCATACCGGGTTGTGATAAACACCGGCTTAGCTGTAGATAATACTGGCGATTTGTAATCAAACCAGACCGGGTTCTGTGAACGCCGGTTTATTAACGGTGGCGACTTGTATTCAACCACTAGGCCGAATCAATAGATACCGGATGAATACCAACAATCTCATTGAGAAGTCAAAACTTGGCAAACAAAGCAAATAGAAACTTGTAGTCGAGGCTTTTTACGAGCTACCAGGCTCCAAATTCGAGGCTTTTCATGGGCTGCCAGGCCACTGAGTTAAACCATTTCACAAAGCCTGTTAGGATGGACCTCAATCTTTAACCAATTGTCGTTTTAACGTTGACAAGTTCAGGGTCTGTTATAAGATTGACTTGTCAATCGTTCGACGGGTCATACCAGGTTTACCTGGATGGAGTGACTTACTTGATGCAGGCAGGTTAACCCGGGGTTTTAGGTGTATACACCAGGCTTCCAAGCAGTGGCTTGATAGCCTATTACAAGGGCCTTAAAAGCTCGTTGCCGCTGTGCGACAAGAGCCCCCAAGTAACATTGTGAGCTGTGCTCATTGGGTGCCTATGTTTGAGTTGTGCTGTGCATCAAACTCTCTTTTGACCCTTACCATCATGTTGGCTTGATAGCCGGATTACTGAAGTAACCAGAGCTGTGCTCTTATGATGATATTGGCTTGATAGCCGGTCTAAGAGGGCCATAGGAACTCCGTTTTATACACAAAAGCCCCCATGTGATAAACTCTTATGAAAAAAGCAGCAGATACCCCGCTTTAACGGGGATGCTGGTTTATTATATTGATCATAATATATACATTGTGAATATATGTACATAAAGCGGAGCCTATGGCTCAGGTGTAGTAAGGCCGAAGATGAGCGATGTTCCACGGCTGTCGGGTCTCCTCCTCCGCGGTGCATGAGTCCTTGTGTTCTCGAACATCGATGAGGTAGTATGACCCATTGTGTAGATTCTTGCTGACCACAAAGGGTCCTTCTCAAGGCGGGGATAGCTTGTGCATATCTGTCTGGTCCTGAATGAGCCGGAGCACTAGATCGCCTTCTTGAAATGTTCTAGTTTTAACTCGACAACTATGGCATTGATGCAGATCCTGCTGGCAAATCGCCGATCGAGCCGCTGCAATGTCACGCTCCTCATCCAGCCAGTCCAATGCTTCTTGCCACGCCTTCTCGTTATCAGCTTCAACGTAAGCCGCCACCCAAGGCGAATCATGACGGATGTCACTAGGGAGAACCGCTTCAACTCCATATACCATGAAAAAAGGCGTGTAACCCGTGGACCTGTTTGGCGTGGTGTTAATGCTCCATAACACAGAGGGTAATTCCTACACCCAACAACCCAGCGTCCTCTGCAAAGGAACCATGAGCCGGGGCTTGATGCCTCTCAAGATCTCTTGATTGGCTCTCTCAGCTTGACCATTGGACTGGAGGTGAGCTACTGAAGATACGTCAAGTCGGATGTGCTCTCATTGACAAAATTCTTCCATAGCCCCCTTGGAAAAATTGGTGCCATTATCAGTTATAATACTGTGTGGAAAGCCAAACCGGAAAATCACCTTTTTGATGAATTGAACCACCGTTGCTGCATCACACTTGCTGACCGGCTCTGCCTCGACCCACTTGGTAAATTTGTCAACCGCCACCAGAAGGTGGGTCTTCTTATCTGGAGATCTCTTAAAGGGCCCAACCATGTCTAGCCCCCAAGTCACGAACGGCCAAGTAATTGGAATCATCCTCAATTCTTGAGCCGGTAGATGAGCACGTCGTGAGAATTTCTGGCAAGCATCACACTTTTTGACCAGGTCCTCTGCATCGGCATGAGCCGTCAGCCAATAGATCCCATGAAGAAAAGCTTTAGCTACCAAAGACTTTGAACCGGCGTGGTGACCGCAATCTCCTTCGTGTATCTCTCGAAGAATCTCGCAGCCTTCTTCCGGTGACACACAACGTTGAAACGCCCCCGATACGCTGCAATGATGCAGTTCCCCATTGACAATAGTCATCGACTTGGACCGCCGGATTATCTGCCTGGCCAAGACTTCATCCTCTGGTAATTCGCCTCGGTTCATATACGCCAGGTACGGGACAGTCCAATCCGGAATAGCGTGCAACACCGCCACCAATTGAGCCTCCGGATCAGGAACAGCCAAGTCTTCCTCTGAAGGTAATTTCATCGATGGATTATGCAGTACGTCCAGGAAGACATTAGGTGGAACCGGTTTATGCTGAGAGCCCAGACGGCTTAATGTGTCGGCCGCTTCATTCTTTCGCCGGTCAACATGAGCCACCTGATAACCCTTGAAGTGCCCAGCGACAACGGCCACCTCTCGACGATATGCCGCCATAAGCGGGTCCTTGGAATTCCAATGTCGGGACCCCGATCCTAAGTCACACTGATCTAGCATGTAACACATCATATCACTTTGCGGCCCCACGCACGGTATTCCCACGGGTGCCACCTTACCTGGCCCGGGACCGTTTGCGTATTTTGGCTCACGTATATGATAGTGTCGCTAGCATCCATATGACAGAGAACCCGAGCCGACATGACTAGTTATAAACCAAAAGTGGCGCTAAATTACAGAGACAGGCATACATGACCCAGCAACGAACGTGTCGGTCATCAACGTATGAACCCAAGTCGTAGCAAGCTACAAGGACTTAAAGGAACAATGCGTGACATTTCCCCTAAGGGACAGACACAGGATAGAAGAAGGACACATGCCGGCCAGCCTAAGTGTTCTGGAGCAGTAGCAAGCTACCAAGGCTCAGTGGAAGCACTAGGAGACATTTCCCTATAAGATAGGCTACCAAGGGTAAACAACTAGGTGTCGGATCCCACACATAGCAATACACATTACACGTACGCATAACATGCAAGTATGTGCTGTACAACATGGCATCACAACATAACTCAACAACTCATATAGATAAAGGCCCAGAAGAGCTATCATAGCATTTATTACAAACAGTGGGTCTCATGACCCAACATACAGAGCATACAGGCAACGGAAGCATAACATGTCTGAGTACAGACAACTACAAATGAAAAAGGCTGAGAAGCCTGACTATCTACATGACCCTCCCAAGGGCACAAGATCGTAGCTGATGTAACAAGCTAAACGTCGAAGTCCACGCGGAACTACTAGTGAGACTGAAGTCTCTCTGCAAAAACATAAATTAAGCAAACGTGAGTACAAAGGTACTCAGCAAGACTTACATCAGAACTAACTACATATGCTTTAGTAACAACAAGGGATGGTGGAGTTTGACTGCAGCAAGCCAGCTTTGACTCGGTGGCTATCCTGAACTACGACTGGAAGTAACTCTTTGAGGTGGCGCATACGAGTCCACATATTCACCAATCAATACACCACTATGGATCCGCTCCCGTCTCCCTACGAGAAGTCCATCCATAGCACTCACACTTGTCTTGAGCATTTTAGAGTATCCACTTTCACTTGTCTATGTACCACGTAAGCATCCAAGAAGTCCATAACCGCGGACCCGGCTATTCGAATAGATCATGTTAACACTGCAGGGGTGTACTTCTTCACACACGCTCTCGCCACTTACCGCCATGTACACGTCGTGTATCTCGGCAACCTTCAAGCGGAAGCCTGGCGAGGGTGTCGGCCACGACCTGACTAACCACACAAGACTCTAATCCAGGTTTATCGCTTATTCGGGTTCCATCCGTAAGGAGATCCGGCTGGGGTGTCGCTCACGGCCCCAAACGATGTGAACAGGATTCCCAAGCCCACCATCTGGGTGCCACTTGGTACACCGTGCCACTGCACCTAGTCTGTCGCAAGCCCACCTGTATTGGGTGCCACTTGGTAGACTACTAGCACTACCTACAAACACCAGAAACTAGTTGCAACTCCTGGACAGAGATCGAGTTGATTAATAAGTCGAGAGGGGCACTTAAGCATTCCAATGTGTGGTAGCAGCTAGTCGTTAGACAACTTACACAGAACTCGGTTCTTAAGGACGGCTCCAGTGAGACAATCCACCATGTACTCCTACATGGCCTCTCACCGCTACCTTTACCAAATCGTGTTCACACACTTAGCTCACACATAGTAGGACATGTTCATCACCATTCCAATTCATCCCCGATGAATCAGATCTGACACAACTCTAAGCAATAGCAGGCATGACAAGCAAACATGAATGAGTAGGCACAACATGGCTCAAACAACTCCTACTCATGCTAGTGGGTTTCAACTACTTACTGTGGCAATGACAGGTCATGCAGAGGAAAGGGGTTCAGCTACCGCAGCAAAATAACAGTTCAATCGTTGTTGTCCTAATGCAGTAAAGGAGAGCAGGAGCGAGAGAGTGGGATTGTATCGGAATGCTCAATGGGGGGTTGCTTGCCTGGCACTTCTGAAGATAACAATAGTTCTTCATCGGTGTCATCGAACTCATCGTCGGAACAACCGTCTATCGAGAGGGGACAAACACCGGTAACAGAGAAAGAACACGATCAATGCAATGCAACAATATGATGCATGATCATGACATGGCAATATGCTGTGGTTTGAGCTAATGCAACTAACAACAATTTAAATGAAGTTGGTTTGAATCCAAGATTCAAATTCAAACTCCACATGTGGTTATTTAAATGTCATTTAATTGATTTGACCTGATCAGCAGGTTTAACTTGTTCAAACATGCATGAAAATGCCATAAACAGATTCTTCATATTTTTCTGATAATTTTTCATATATAAGTTATTTCACTCTGAGTTATAGATTATTTTCTATGATTTTTAGAAGTTTAGAGCATTTTCTGAAATAAATAAATCATTTATGATTTATTTAAAATTCCAGAAAGGCTTTATGACGTCATAGTGACATCATCACTACGTCAGCAAGTCAAAGGCGCCAGCCCAGGTCAAACCTGACCAGTGGGTCCAACACGTCAGTGTAACATGGCAGGATTAGAGGCTGACCAGTGGGTCCCACGTGTCAGTGACACAGGGGCTAAACCTACTTAAAATAAATCTAAACTATTTTAGTTAACAGGGCGGGCCCCACCTGTCGTTGACCCACCGTTTAACAGGGGTTAGTTAACACCTAACTAATAAAGTAATTAGCAGGCTGGGCCCACTGTAAGTGACGTGGGGGAGGTCATTAGCGCCTAAGCTAAAAGGCCACATCAGCCGACCGGAAAGGTGCCGCCGGCGACCATCCGACGCGGCGGAGACACGCCGACAGCGTGCTGCGGCATCGGCTGGACGTGCCGAGGGCATGTGCGAGCAGCTCCTACTCGCCCGCATCCATCTAAGCCATCGGGAGGGGCTGACGTCGACCGAGCTCGCCGGAATCAAGCTTGCGGCGGTGGCCGGCGATCGGGTCAGTGCGGGGACGCGGCTGTAGTGCTCGAGCGACCAAACAGAGTGGCTAGGCAGCCTTCTAGAGGCGCCATTAGCGTGTTAGTGCCCCTGGAGCGAGCAGGAGAGGCTCGGGAGCGCGGGCTCGCCGGCCATGGCGGACGACGGTGTCGGGTGCTTGCGGGGCGGCGGCTACGACACGCAAACGAGACGGATGAGGGGGGGGTTAGGGTGAGTAGCTCATGGCGGGGTCGACGAAGGTCTCAAAAGGCTCGGGGAGGCACCAGACGTTGCGAATCGACGGTGAGGTTGCCGGTGGCCGGAGGTTGAAGAAGAGGTCGTGGACGACGTTGTAGGGCTCCCGCGGTAGCGTGGACCGACGGAGAGGATGAGGGAGGCACGACGGAGCTCGGGGGCGCGTCGGAGAGGCGAGGGGGAGGTTGTGGCCGCGGTGGCTTTGGACGGTGGCGACGGCGCGTTCGGGTGGGTGCGTGTGAGAGAGACAGATGAGGGGGGAGAGAGAGCAGCGGCGACGGAGAGGAGAAAGGGGTCCGGGGGTAGCGTGGCACTCGTGGAGGCCTCCAGGCCCTCGGCGGCAAGTAGGAGCTGGCGAGGCTCGATTGTGCGCCGGGCACGCAGCTGCTTCTCCTCCTGGCAGGAGGAAGAAGACAGCGCTGCCCCTGGTGTGCTGGGCCGCTACAGGTAAGCCAGGTAAGGCCCAGGTGAGTCTCTCTCTCTTTCTTTTCTAAAACTGTTTATGTTTCCTATTTTTGATATTTGTTTTGGCTTTAGTAAAAATGCCAGAGCATTTTCAAAAATCATGAGACTGATTGTGGCCACTGTTTGGATTATTTCCAACAGCCAACATTTTAGTTCATGAATATTTGGACATCTAAAATAATATATAAAATTTAAATTCCCAAATGCAAATAAGGTATGATTTAATTCATTGCCCAAAATATTTCACAAAAACGTTCACTATTTTTGGTTTGGTCTCAAAGCCTTGCAAAAAATATCAATATTGATGAAGGCATTTTGGGTCATTGGAAATATTTTTAGGTTGAACCTAGTGGAGTTCTTTTGGTGCTAGGGTTTGAACAAACCCCATTTCAAGTTTCAAAAGAATTAGACATGATGCAACAATCAAGACTAGTCCACAAGAAAAGCTAAAACTAGGGCTGTGACACCCAAGTACCAGACACTTGTTGAGCCACCAAGTCCGAGTCACCGAAGCATTTAACCCGGCTTAAATTCATCTCCTTAGCCATTCGCAGACCATGGAGGAGAGCCTCATATTCAGCTGCATTATTAGTACAAGGGAACATTAAACGGATGACATAACAAAACTTATCACCTCGTGGGGAAGTTAATACGACTCCAGCCCCCGAGCCTTCCAATTGCCTGGATCCATCAAAGTGAATAGTCCAGTACGTGTGATCCGATTTTTCCTTCGGTGCTTGCAACTCCGTCCAATCGTTGATGAAATCCACCAGTGCTTGAGATTTGATTGCAGTACGAGGCACATATTTCAGCCCGTGAGGACTAAGTTCAATGGCCCACTTGGCAACCCAGTCGGTTGTTTCTCTGTTTTGGATTATATCTCCCAGAGGGGCAGAACTGACCACAGTGATGGGATGACCTTGAAAATACTATTTAAGCTTTCGGTTTGCCGTGAAGAGTCCGTATAGCAGTTTCTGCCAATGCGGGTATCTCTACTTCGACTCAATGAGCACCTCGCTGATATAGTAAACCGGACTTTGAACCGGATATTCCTTCCCTGCCTCCTTGCGCTCCACTACAATGGCAACACTTATAGCTCGGGCATTAGCAGCCACGTATAATAATAGTGGCTCATTATCAACCGGTGCAGCAAGGATAGGCGGCTCTGCCAGCTACTTCTTTAAGTCCTCAAACGCAACATCAGCAGCATCACTCTAGACAAAGCGATCTGTCTTTTTCATCATCTGGTAAAGCGGGATGGCCTTCTCTCCCAAACGGCTGATAAACCGGCTCAGTGCCGCAATGCGGCCTGCCAAGCGCTGAACATCGTTGATGCACGCCGGTTTAGTCAAGGACATAATAGCCTTGATCTTCTCCGGATTAGCTTCAATTCCCCTGTTTGACACTAGGAACCACAGGAGCTTGCCTGCTGGTACACCAAAAACGCACTTGGCCGGATTAAGCATCATATTATAAACTCGAAGATTATCAAAAGTTTCCTTTAAATCAGCTATCAACGTCTCTTCTTTCCTGGACTTTACCACAATATCATCCACGTATGCATGAACGTTTCACCCAATTTGCTTATGAAGACAATTCTGTACGCAACGCTGATAGGTCGCCTGGGCACTCTTGAGCCCAAAAGGCATGGATACATAGCAGAAGGCTCCAAAGGGAGTTATAAAAGCTATTTTCTCCTGGTCCTTAACTGCCATCTTGATCTGATGATAACCGGAATATGCATCCAAAAAGCTTAAGCGCTCACAACCCACTGTAGCATTAATGATTTGATCAATACGGGGGAGGGCAAAGGGGTCAGCTGGGAAAGCCTTGTTCAGATCTGTGTAATCAACACACATTCGCCAAGTGCCATTCTTTTTTAGCACCAACACCGGATTAGCCAACCACTCAGGATGAAACACTTCAACTATAAAACCTGCCGCCAAGAGCCTGGCTACCTCTTCACCAATAGCCTTGCGCCTTTCTTCATTGAAGCGGTGGAGAAACTGTTTAACCAGTTCAAACTTGGGATCAATATTAAGAGTGTGCTCAACGAGTTCCCTCGGTAGACCTGGCATGTCAGAAGGTTTCCATGCAAAGATGTCCCGATTCTCATGGATGAATTCGATGAGCATGCTTTCCTATTTCGGATCCAAGTTGGCGCTGATGGTGAACTGCTTGGATGAATCGCCAGGAACAAAGTCGACCTGCTTGGTCTCATCAGCTGATTTAAACTTCAAGGCCGGATCATGCTCTGTAGTCGGCTTCTTCAATGGAGACATATCCGCCGGATCAACATTGTCCTTGTAAAATTTCAGCTCCTCGGTTGCACAAACCGCCTCAGCATAGGCTGCATCACCGTTCTGCTGGTTATGCCCGTTCTGATTGCCATGGCCGCCCTGATTGCCTTCGAATCCTGGACCGGAACCACCGCCTTGATAACCCGGCCCGTGGAAGCCAGGGCCTGAACCGCCGGACGATCCATGATCATATTGGAACCGATTTTTGAACTCCCTCATAATAAAGCAGTCCTTCCAGAGGTGTGTGGCTGGCTTTTCCTTCGTGTCGTGCCTAGGACAAGGCAAATTCATCTGGCGCTCTAGATTAACGTTTGATCCTCCGCCCCAAGGGAGCGGTCTACCTTTGCGACGCTGGCCATCATCCTGTGTACTAGTATTAGCCACAAAATCTGAATTGCTATCCGCTTTACGCTTACCGATGTATCCCTAATTTGCAGGATTAGACTGCGGCACTTTACCGTTCTTCTTTCCTTTCCCCGACTTCTCGTCGTCAGACTCTGGATATTTGGCACTATCTGAATCGGCATACTTCACCAGAGCGCCCATGAGTGTCCCCATGTCATTATAGTGACGCTTCAGCCGTCCCAACTTCAGCTTCAGAGGTTCGAACCGGCAATTGCCTTCCAATGTCACCACTGCTGTATCCGGATTGATGCGGTCTGAGGAATGCAGGATCTCTGACACTCGACGCACCCAATGACTCGTCGATTCGTTTTCCCCTTGAACACAAGCCGCCAAGTCTACAATGGACATGGGCTGCTTGCATGTATCCTTGAAATTATTGATAAACCGGCGTCGTAACTCGGCCCATGATCCGATGGAATTTTGCGGTAAACTTTTTAACCAAGTACGAGCCGTGCCCTCCAACATCATGGCGAAGTATTTCGCACACGCCGCATCGTCTACGTCCAGCATCTCCATGGCCATATCGTAGCTTTTAACCCACGCTTCGGGGGACAGATCTGCAGTATAATTGGGCACCTTGCACGGTCCTTTGAAGTCCTTAGGCAGCCGCACATTGCGTAAAGCGGGTTGAGACATGGTACTCCCAAGGAGCTGGAAGAAACTCCTGGCTCGACCGTGGTAGATGGACGAACCGGCGTAAGCTGACGGGTTTCATATTGTGCTACTAACTCGTCCGCCGGGTTATCCCTCCGTGGTGGGTTACGATTCCGCGCACTACTGACACAGTTGGGTCATCCATATGCCTGCTGTAACTCCGGCTTGGGCAGGGGGTGGAATGAATCCTCTCACGGCTATGGGAATAAGCCTACTGCTGAGTTAAAGTGGTCTCCGAGAACTCCCTAGCTCGCCGTGCCTCCACTACAATAGGGGACCCCCCTTCAATGGGAAGGGCTTCTAATCATGAAGTGGCTGCAACTATGTTATCCAAGGGGTTGGAGTAGTGACCGGGAGGTGTTGGTATATGCTGTGATGGAACAATCTGACGGGTTAGATCTGCGACCTCTGGCTGGACCGACGCCCTCGTGCCAGGCACCTCTCCCCGGTTTATCGCTGGCTGATTGCTGGTTCCCGCTCCTGGCGTACTGAAGAGGTTCCTTGCTTCGTAAACCGGTGGCAGGCGAGACTGGCACCTTCTCGTCATTACGTCGTTCGATGCGTTCTGATCCGACAGGAGCCGATAAGCCTGAGCATCTAACTCGGCTTGCCTCGCGGCCATCCTGGTGTTTTCAGCGGCCAGGTCCAACTTGGCTTGATCTATTTGGCCCCTTACTTTGGCAACTTCCGCGTCATGTTGTACCTTCTCGGCCTGGCTGACCTCCGCGGTCAGCAGCGGTGTCAAGGTGTCGAATAGAGCGGACATAACTTGAGGTGGCGGCTGCACAGGGCCTCCTGCCCCAGCAGCTGATGCCGTCGCCAGATCGGACGTTAATGTTGTGGCCGTCGAAGATTCCTGCCCAGATTGTGATCCGACCAGGAAGACCGCGACCCGGCTCAGCGGATCAAGGGTGTGTGAAATATTGTCACCATCGGAACAGCCCCCAGACCGGCCATCCTACAGCAGATATAAAGATTTGGTTTCTCCGGTAGATGACTCGTCGTCGGAATAAACGACGGTCTCGCCACTAGATTCTGATCCACCCTCAGCTTGCGCTCCTTGAACCGCTCCCACGAAGACACTCTTCATGGCGGGCCGAATCCAGGCAGGTCTCGCACGCTGAGCTGACTCGGCGATGTTGGAGCAGATGTCCGGCTCAGGGCTCGGTTCACCGATCTTGCCAATGAAGACGTGGATGCCACCAAAGGAGACCCGGTACCCATATTCAATTGAATCGGCCTCGGGGCCCCAGCCTGCTTCATCGATGTAGATCTTGTCGCGACGACTCTTAGTCATCCGGCCCACTTCATAGCCCTTGAGCCCTTCAAAGCTGCCCTTCAATAACTCGAAACCGTCGTGCGATAGCCCCACGGTAGGCGCCAACTATCGTGGTTTTGTCACGGCACATGTCCTAGCAAAAGTACTTAGTCGTGGAGCCATCGCTACGGGTAGCTTAAAGGGGTTAAAGCGGACAAGGACGCAAGGGATTTTATACTAGTTCGGCCCCTTCGGTGAAGGTAAAAGCTTACGTCTAGTTTGCTGTGGTATTGCTAGGGTTTCGATGACCAGGGAGTGAATCCCCTTTGCCTGTGTCTCGAGTTGTTGTCCTCTCCCCCTGAACCGTCGCCAGGTCGTCCCTTTATATACATAGGATGACGCCTGGTCCGGATTACAGAATCCCGAGGCCGGCTCATAAATGTGCCCGGCTCGGTCTCTATCTTTCCTATCTTACAATACAAGTTACACGCCATATGGCGGTTTACATTTACGGGCCCTAACACCCTTTGGGCCCTGGATCTTTAATCTTCTGTAGTAACGCGCCATACTTTGTCTCGTTGGGCTTCAGTATAAGTAATTCCTTATGGGCATAAACCGGCCCCTCCTGGGCGGTTTATACCTAATAGTTATATCCCTGACAAGGATGGTCTTAATAATGGAGATGTGGAGAGAGGCCCAAAGAAGAAGAAGCCAACACCACCCACCTCTAAATCTTCGGGGGTGTCTGCAAGTCAGCGATGCCCAAATCGATGAGTGCAATAAGCTGGACTGCAGAGGCCTTGGGAACCCTTGGTCAGTTCGTGACCTTCGCAAAGTTGTGAAGCAAGAAGGGAAAGAGAGTAGAAGATGTAAAGTTGTCTTTAGGAGTTTCTGGTTGTTTTCTTGTCGATAGCGACGGCATTAGTTGTGGCACCCCGAGACCGATGCGCCAGGTGTCGGCCAATTATTCGTCGTTGTTGCAATGTCATCTGCTTGCGTGTTGCACTTTGCCTTGTCATCATGTGCATGTCATCAGCATGTTTGCAAAAACTTGCATCCGTCCGAGTCCGTCCGTCCTTTCCGTTGTCCGTTCTGGGACCAGACACACTTGCACGCGCCCGCGGCACCTCCGAATATTTATTTTATGAGTGGCCAAAAAATGTTCTCGGAAACGGGTGAAACTTGGCATGTGGTCTTATTATAGTGTAGACAGGCCGCCTGTCAAATTTCATCGCATTCGGAGTTAGTTTGATAGCCCAACGGTTAACCGCGTTAACCGCCGGAGCCCCTTCTCTTTTGGCCCAGCACCCCTCTCCAACAGCCCACTAGCCCATCCCAACCACCTTCATGCTCTCGGTCGTTGGATCAAGATCGCGTGGCTGAAAACCGCACCTCATTTGGACACTCCTAGCTCCCTCTACCTATATATATATGTGTCTCCCCCCCCCCC
>LR738713.1:501143812-501195895 GCA_902687465.1 Secale cereale
CGCAGATGAAACCCTAGCCCTGCTCCCCTCACGCCGCCGGACATGTACGTCCGCGTCGGACATGTCCAGCCTCCACATCGCTCCGGCCAATCCACCGCCGCCACATCAGCGCCGCCACCGCCCTCCTCCACTCAGGGCGCGACACGTCACCCCGACGCCGGCTCTCTCTCTCCTCCCACCGCCGAAGCCCGCGCGGCCCGGATCGGGCCCGCCCGAGCCCGAAGCGCCGCAGCCGCCCGAGGAGCAGCGCCAAGCTCCTCCCATCTCCCTTGGGTCCTCTGCACCATGTCCGCCGGCCTCCTTCCTCGTCAGAATCGTCGGCTGATCGCCGGAGAATGTCGCCAGCGAGTTCCTCCACCCGCAGGACCCCGCCCGCATCGCCCGAGCCTCCCCGCGCCGCCTCGGGTCCAAGACCGGGCGGATTCGCGGCCTCCACCTCGACCGGCGCCGCCCCTTGCCGTGCCGTCGCCATCTTCGCCGGAATCCCGCGCCGCCGCCCCATGAAGCTTCCTCCACCGCTGCGCCCGACAGCTCCTTGCCTCACTCGCCAGGCCGCTTGGTCATGGCCTGCCGCAACGGGCCCAGTCGCCGGCCCAACACCCTCGGCCATGTGGGCCAGGGCCCAGCTTCGACTGGCCCATCTCCCCCACCACCCGATCCGGCCTGCCTCTCCACCGAGTTGGGCCAGGCCCATTTTGGTGAGAACCCACCTATTCCTCGCCTCGTGCACGTGATAACTATATGACGCTCACTGTGTTTTCTCTTTAAAAACGGCTAAGTCCCTAGATCTGTATAATTTGTTGCCATGTTTGACCTTTGATAACTTGGTGCATGTTTATCCGTTTGGAGCATATGATATGTCAAAGTGTTCGTCTCGTGATGCTCTACATGTTAGTTGCATTTGCATGCATGTTACTGTTCATCTTGTTGCCTTAATCTTCGTTGCAAAACTGCTATGTGATGTTAATGTCAAGTCCTTGTTGTTTGTCAACAATATGTTAGCATGTTTGTGAGGTTGTAACTTTGTGCATGTTGGTCCAAATGGAGTGTATGATATGTCAAAATGTTCATTGTGAAGTGCTCTACATGATGGTGGTTGTTGCATTCATGTTAGGTGTCATATTGCGATGTTTATCTCTGTTGCAAAAGTGTATGTGGATGTTAAGTGCTGAAAACTTGTTATAAGATGTTGTTTTGTCTTTTTCATATCTTTATGTGTGATTTTTGTTTGAGTTACATGTCAATATGTTTTAGAAGCACAATCATGTCATCTTTGTTGTGCTGTAGTTAGTTTTTCATGTTATGCCTTGTGGTGTTTGCAACAAGCTTGCAAAGTGACCTACTCGTTGTTGGCTGATTTCTATGACTTGTTAAAAACTGCTAAGTCTGAAACTGTTATAACCTGATGCCATGTTTGCTTGATGCCCCACTCAAATCCATGAATGTTTTAGTATGTCAAATGATCATGTCTTATTGTCCATGTTATGCTCTATCCATCCATGCCCTTGTTTGCATATATGGCCTGCTGTAGCTTGTTGTTTTCATGCTCTCAAGTTGCTATAAAATGTTTCTATCAGCCTATTATCAGCAAGTTCAGTTTTGCCATGTGAATTGCTAGTGATCTATGCATCCTATGACCATGTTCTTGCCATGAGTAGCTTCATAAACATGTCCTCTTGCTTTTTATTATATTCACATGCCATGATATGCTTTGAGATGAGTTGCACGATCTTCCAAACATGCCTACTTGTCGTCGTTGCTGCCATGTTTAGTTTATTTCACTAAGTCTGTGAAACTATTATCTTTTGCAATCTTGCCATGATGTTTTGAGCATGTTCTAGTGGTGTTTGGCAGTAGCTCAGAGATCATGCTTGTATTGCTTGACATGTACATGCTTTCCATGCCCTTTGTTGCCATGATATGTTATTGTATCATGTTGTTTTGATGTCAACTAAGTGTCATGTTGCTGTTTTTGGACAGCTTGTTGATATATCTTGTTTCATGTGTATGTGTTGAACCGTTGCTCCGTTTTGAGCGTGTCCTATATGAAACTTGTGTGTTTTTGCATGTAAATGCATAATAACATGTTGAATACCTGTTTGGAGTGTGTTTGCTTGATGTTTGGGTGCATCTTGCACCGTTGACATGCTTGACTTGTTTTGCTCATATCTTCTAGGCCGTAGCTCCGAATTAAACAAATTTTATATGTAACTTATCTAGAATTTCGAGTAGATCATCATGGTGCATGTTAACTTGCTGTTTAACAACTTGAACTTAAGGTTTGTTCAGATCTGGACCCTTTTCGAAATTTACTTATGAGGGCTTACCGGAGTTGGTATATGTTGTTTCCTGCCTCATTTAAACTTGCCTTGTGTGATGTTCTTGTTCGCATCATATCTTGCCATGATTTGCATCATATAGACTTGTCTTGCATCATACTTGTTTGAGCATCTTGTCTTGTTATGTGTTGTGTGTTTACCGTGTGGTGTGCTTCTTCTCGCTAGTTCATTATTCCGTTGCGATCGTGAGGATTCGTTCGACTACACTTTGTTCATCTCCGTGGCTTCTTCTTCGTCTACTTCATGGACTCGTTCTTCTTCCTTGCGGGATCTCAAGAAAGATGACCGTCACCTTGGATACCTTTACTATCATTGCTATGCTAGTTGTCTTGATGCTATCGCTATATGTCACGCTACCTATCTATTTGTTGACAGCCTCTCCTTGTTGCCATGAAACCTCTAACCTTTCACACCTTCCCAGCAAACCGTTGTTTGGCTATGTTACCCGCTCGCTCAGCCCCTCTTACAGCGTTGTTAGTTGCAGGTGAAGATGAAGATTGCTCCATGTTGGAACTTGTTGTTGGAATATCACAATATCTCTTAAATATATTAACACACCTATATACTTGGCAATGAGTGGAAGGCTTGGCCTTTTGCTCAGTGTTTTGTTCCACTCATGCCGCCTTAAGAACCGATAAACCAGCGTTATGTTCCTTGATTTTGCGTTCCTAACACGGTTGGGGTTTATGGGCCCCCCTTGATAATTCGCACTGCTTAAAGCTTTTCCAGCAAGGCCATACTTTGGTTTTGATTTGCAACATAATAAAAACTTAATTAATTAATTAATTGCATAGGGAGTTAGCGCTACCCGAGGATTCTTCTACATACAGGGGGGCCAGTGCTGATGGTGTTGGTCCCAAATGGGGGTTATGCGGGGCCACCACGGGGAAACTCGAGGATTGGCTCCCGTAGGATCACCCATCCTGTCGTGGCCTGAGATGAGATACGCGCGGCTACTATCAGGGTGTCGGCACGCCGGGAGGTCTTGCTAGATTAGTTTTACCATTGTCAAAATATCTTGAGCATGGGATTCCGAGAATACTCGGGTCTTCCCAACATGGAGTCGCGACTCCGCAGATCATGAGCTTGTGATGGGCTAAGTTGGGACACCCCTGCAAGGTTATGATCTTTCGAAAGCCGTGCCCGCGGTTATGTGGAAGATTGGAATTAGTTAATGTCCGATTGTAGAAAACTTGACAGAGGATCCGAGATAAAATACACGAACCGGGTGAGTAACCGTGACCGTCTCTTTTCACTTTGAAAAGAGAACACAGTGGGGTTATGTTTGACTCGTTGGTTGTTCAGGATCTCTAGCAATCATTACTAGTTTGCGACCGTCTGCGTAGATGCTCATCTTATTCTTGTACTTGTAAGTTAGCCACCATATACTGCTTAGCCGCTGCTGCAACCTCACCACTTACCCTCTTCCTACCCATAAAGCTTTGCTAGTCTTGATACCCATGGTTATGGGATTGCTGAGTCCTCGTGGCTCACAGATACTACAACCACAGTTGCAGGTGCACATTTCCGATTACTTGACGTGAGAGGGATGTTCCATGTGTTGGAGTTCTTTCTTCTTCTTCTTCGCCAGTCTTGGGTTAGGATCCTGGTCGGCAGCCTGGGATAGCAGGATGGATGTCGTTGTGCTTTTCATGTTTGCATCCGTAGTCAGATGTCTTGTATTGATGTTGTTGTATTCATGTGAATTGTATGAATTGTATGTATCCCTGTGTATTTATGTAATGGTATGATGTAATGATATCCATCTTGTTAAGCGCTCGAAATGCGGTTGTGCCCCAATCACGAGTGTGTCACGTGATCAAGATAGAATCGCATCTTGGGCGTGACAAGTTGGTATCAGAGCCTCGACCGACCATAGGAGCCCCCTTGATTGATCGTAGCTTGACCGTTGTTGAGTCTAGCAAAAACTATTTCGGAGTCTAGTTATATCAGAGAGTAGGAATTCTTTTTACTCCCCTGCCCCTTCGTCGCTCTGGTGAGGAATCTTGACGTGGCTGTTTTGAATTACTACTCTTCCCCTTCAAAAAAAATTAGGATCATGTGGTTAGTTTTCATTCATTGCGATGTCAGTTCTTTCATCCGGTGCATTTCTCGTCAAGTGGAATTCGTCCATCGTTTTCTTTTGCCAGTTCAATCCTCAGTTCTTTCCATCTGGCATCGTTTCCCCGTCCATTGTGGTCTTTCTTTCCCACCCGCCCACCCTTTTTCTTCTCGGAGCCGGAGTCCTTAATCGAGTATCCATCCTACTCGTGTGAACTCTTTGCATTCTTTCATCAATTGTTTCAACTGGTGAATTCTCGGCTAGTTCGTCATCCTTCATCTCTTTTCTTCTCCGATGAATCCTCCTCTCGTTCGATATTCTTCACCTCTTCTTATTTTTCGGTGGATTCAATTCAAGTATTCGGTGTTCATCATATTCTTTTCTTGGCTCAGATGTTTCCCCTTGCTCGTTCATCTCTCGCCATTTAATTATCCGGAGTTCTGAAGACATCTCAGGAGAATCCTTTGTGTTTCAATTAATTCGAGGTTGTCACCTCCTTCGAGTCTTTTAATCGTTCTGATGCATTATCTCCTTTCCAATCCATTTCAATGGAGTTTTCTCTTAAGTGGGCTCATAATCCACGGGTCTTTTCCCAGGATCTTACCTGACTCGTCTAATTTTCCTGGAGTATTCCTAAATTATTTTGAAGTATGACGTAAGAATGGATTTCATCAGTCATATGCCTTATCCAAAACCGCTTTCAAATTCTTTTCATGGTTGGTTCAACTTTTCCTCTTTTCATTCTTCCGGAGTGTCGCAATAATTTTAGTGGCATCCAAAGTCGTCATCCTCAACAGTTGAAGACCGAAGAAGAGCTTATCTGAAATCTTCTCCGTTCTCTTGAAGATTCGTGGTTCTAGCTTCATGTTATCCTCTCGAATTATTCTATTTGTCATAAATTCTTTTCTTTAACCATCCGGAGTAATTCATGAATTCTTTCCATTGTGTTCCTCCGAAGGCCATCATTTCAGAAGATTTCTTCGTTCTCAGTTTTCAACTTCGTCCTCCAACTATTCTTCATTGATGCATCTTCGTTCGTCTCCACATTCGTCCGGTGCTTCATTCAAGTATTCTTTAATCAGTTCGCGATCTCTTCATTCTCTTGTATCTAAATTACCCAAGTGTTTATCCTTCCCGGCGATTCATTCTCTTGTATTCACTCAATTTCAATTCTTCACGGTGGTTTGTTCTCTTTCATCACTTGATTTTTATCCTTCCTGGTGGTTCGTTCCTTTTCTTCACTCGGCTTCAATTCTTACGGGTGGTTCATGAAGACTTACTCAAGTTTGAGCTATGTCCCTCTTTAATCAATTTCAACGAGAATAAGTAGTATGCAAATCCATTGCTTTCATCAATTTAATTCATGGAGGATAAGCATAACATAATTCTTATTCTTTTCATCAAGTTGATTTAATCCCTTCCTTCGAAATTTGTTCTTGATGAATAAATTCTAGTCCCAAGCGTCTTCACCTTTTCCTTCTGGAGTTTATAGTTTCTCGGCTATGTCGTCGGAACCCCAACTAATCATCGCAAGGCTTTATTCTTATTCTTTTCATCCTTCATCATCCTTTTGTTACTGGAGTTCTTCATGGTGGTTCATCGTGATTCAAATCATTCTTCAAGTGTTCATCAAATTCTTTTGCATCAAGCGCAAGCATTATTCTTTTGTGCCTCGAGATGTAAATAATTCTCCACATTCTTTTGAAAGGGAGTTTTGCATTTCTTCATTCTCGGCTATTCAATCTTTTGGTAGTGGCGGAAATTCACCTCAAATTTTGAGAAGGTTACATAAGCTCACGCAAATCAATTATTTTGTTGTTGATTTTCTCAACTACTTCGTTTAATTCTTGCTTATAAAGATGTTCTCTTGAATTCATTCGGGTGAAAATTGTTCTTCCCACTCTTTAAATTCTTCCGGAGGCATTGTGTTGTTGCTCTCATAGAGTATCGTTTCATCTTTCCAAGTTCTTGACTATTCCATTCAAACTTAACCGGAGTCCTATCTAAAATATCTTGTTCTTATTCCTTGTCTATCCCGCTCAACCCCTCAAGATTCCTTGGTTTCACCTTGTTCTTCCTTTTCCTTTCGTCTCGTTCCTAAGATCTCAGGACGAGATCTCTTGTTAGTAGGGGAGTGTTGTGACACCCCGAGACCGATGCGCCAGGTGTCAGCCAGTTATTCGTCGTCGTTGCCATGTCATTTGCTTGCGTGTTTCACGTTGCCTTGTCATCATGTTCATGTCATCAGCATGTTTCCAAAAACTTGCATCTGTCTGAGTCCGTCCGTCCTTTCGGTTGTCCGTTATGGGACCAGACACACTTGCACGCGCCCGCGGCACCTCCGAATATTTATTTTATGAGTGGCCGAAAAATGTTCTCGGAATGGGGTGAAACTTGGCATGTAGTCATATTATAGTGTAGACAGGCCGCCTGTCAAATTTCATCGCATTCGGAGTTCGTTTAATAGCCCAACGGTTAACTGAACCACCGGAACCCCTTCTCCTTTGGCCCAGCACCACTCTCCAACCGCCCACTAGCCCATCCCAACCACCTTCATGCTCTCGGTCGTTGGATCAAGATCGCGTGGCCGAAAACGCACCTCATTTGGACACTCCTAGCTCCCTCTACCTATATATATGTGTCTCCCCCCGTATTTTTCGCAGATGAAACCCTAGCTCCGCTCCCCTCGCGCCGTCGGACATGTCCGTCCGCGCCAGACAAGTCCAGCCTCCACATCGCTCCGGCCAATCCACCGCTGCCACGTCAGCGCCGCCACCGCCCTCCTCCACTCAGGGCGCGACACGTCACCCCGCCGCCGGCTCTTTCTCTCTCCTCCCACCGCCGAAGCCTGCGCGGCCCGGATCGGGCCCGCCCGGGCGCAAAGCACCGCCGCCGTTCGCCCGGGCCAGAGCCGCCCGAGGAGCAGCACCAAGCTCCTCCCGCCTCCCTCAGGTCCTCTACACCATGTCCGCCGGCCTCCTTCCTCGTCGGAATCGCCGGCCGATCGTCGGAGCATTCCGTCGGTGAGTTCCTCCGCCCGCAGGACCCCGCCCGCATCGCCCGTGCCTCCCCGCGCTGCCTCGGGTCCAAGACCGGCAGGATCCGCGGCCTCCACCTCGGCTGGTGCCTTCCCTCGCCGTGCCGCCGCCATCTTCGCCGGAATCCCGCGCCGCCGCCCCGTGAAGCTTCCTACGCTGTCGCGCCCGACACCTCCTCGCCTCGCTCGCCAGGCCGCTTGGTCATGGCCTGCCGCAACGCGCCCAGCCGCCGGCCTAGCACCCACGGCCACGTGGGCCAGGGCCCAGCTCCGGCTGGCCCATCTCCCCCACCACCCGATCCGGCCCGCCTCTCCACCGAGTTGGGCCAGGTCCGTTTTGGTGAGAACCCACATATTCCTCGCCCCGTGCATGTGATAACTATATGACGCTCACTCTGTTTTCTTTTTAAAAATGGCTAAGTCCCTGGATCTGTATAATTTCTTGTCATGTTTGATCTTTGATAACTTGGTGCATGTTTATCCGTTTGGAGCATATGATATGTCAAAATGTTCGTGAGAGGGGGCCCCTGGAATTGGCGGGCCCGGGGCGGCCGCCCCCTCTGCCCCCCCCCCCTCAGGGCCGGCCCCCTGTCGGGTGGTCAACAAGAACCAACACCAATGACGGAGCACACCACTGCTACTTCTCGAGCTTGCGTTGTACTCCCTCGAAGAGGAAAGAGTGATGCAGCACAGTAGCGTAAGTATTTCCCTTAGTTTTTGAGAACCAAATTATCAATCCAGTAGGAGACCACGCATGAGTCCCTTGCACCTGCACAAACAAATAAGAGCTTCGCAGCCAACGCGATAAGGGGTTGTCAATCCCTTTACGGTCACTTATGAAAGTGAGATCTGATAGAGATGATAGTTTGATATTTTTGGTATTTTTGGATATAAGAACATAAAGTAAAAGCAAAAAAGTAAAGTAGATTGTAGATTGATATGTTGAGAATAGACCCGGGGGCCATAGTGTTCTCTAATGGCTTCTCTCGTGATAGCGATATTCTACGGCGGGTAAACAAATTACTGTCCAGCAATTGATAGAAAAGCGAATAATTATGAGACTATCTAGGCATGATCATTATATATAGGCATCACATCCGAGACAAGTAGACCAAAATGATTCTGCATCTACTACTATTACTCCACACATCGACCGCTATCCAGCATGCATCTAGAGTATTAAGTTCATAAGAACAGAGTAACGCCTTAAGCAAGATGACATGATGTAGAGGGATAAACTCAAACATAGTGATATAACCCCATCTTTTTATCCTCGATCGCAACAATACAATACGTGCCTTGATGCCCCTACTGTCACTGGGAAAGGACACCACAAGATTGAACCCAAAGCCAAGCACTTCTCCCATTGCAAGAACTATAGATCTAGTAGGCCAAACCAAACCAATAATTCGAAAAGACTTGCAAGGATATTATAATCATACATAAAGAGTTCAGAAAAGAACCAAATATTTCTCATAGATAATCTTGATTATAAACCCACAATTCATGGGATCTCGACAAACACACCGCAAAAAGAGATTACATCGAATAGATCACCTCAAAGACCGAGGAGAACTTGGTATTGAGATCCAAAGAGAGAGAAGAAGCCATCTAGATACTAGCTATGGACCCGAAGGTCTGTGGTAAACTACTCACAACTCATGGTGAGGCAATGATGATGATGTAGAAGCACTCCGTGGTAGATCCCCCCTCCGGCGGAGCTCCGGAACAGGCCCCAAGATGGGATCTCATGGGAACAAAAGGTTGCGGCGGTGAAACTAGGGTTTTCTCTGTTGTTCTGATGGTTTCGGGGTACGTAGGTATATATAGGAGGAAGGAGGGCACCGGGGGCCAGACGGGGTGCCCACGAGGCAGGGGGCGCGCCCCCCACCCTCGTGGACGCCACGTCAGCCCTACTCCGTGGTTCTCAAGTCTCCCGTGCGTATTTTGCTCCAAAAATATCTCTCCTGAAGTTTCATTCCGTTTGGACTCCGTTTGATATTCCTTTTCTGTAAAACCCTGAAATTGGCAAAAAACAGCAATCTGGACTGGGCCTTTGGGTTAATAGGTTAGTCCCAAAAGTAATATAAAAGTGTATAACACATCCCATTAAACATCCAAAACATCATAAATAATAGCATGGAACAATCAAAAATTATAGATACGTTGGAGACGTATCAAACATCCCCAAGCTTAATTCCTGCTCGTCCTCGAGTAGGTAAATTATAAAAACCGAATTTTTGATGTGGAATGCTAACCAACATAGTTTTTCAATGTATTTCTCTTAATTGTGGCACGAATTTTCAGATCTGAAAGATTCAAGACAAAAGTCTATATTGACATAGGAAATAATAATACTTCAAGCATACTAACAAAGCAATCATTTCTTCTCAGAATACTATGGCCAAAGAAAGTTATCCCTACAAAATCATATAGTCTGGCTATGCTCCCTCTTCATCACACAAAATATTCATATCATGCACAACCCCGGTTTCAGCCAAGCACTTGTTTTCATACTCTATTCTTTCAAACCTTTCAACTTTCACGCAATACATGAGCGTGAGCCATGGACATAGCACTATGTGGAATAGAGAGGTGGTTGTGGAGAAGACAAAAAGGAGGGAGATAGTCTCACATCAACTAGGTGTATCAACGGGCTATGGAGATGCCCATCAATAGATATCAATGTGAGTGAGTAGGGATTGCCATGCAACGGATGAACTAGAGCTAAAAATGTATGAAAGCTCAACAAAAGAAACTAAGTGGGTGTGCATCCAACTTGCTTGCTCACGAAGACCTAGGGCATTTGAGGAAGCCCATCATTGGAATATACAAGCCAAGTTCTATCATGAAAATTCCCACTAGTATATAAAAGTGACTAAACCTGAGACTCTCTATCATGAAGAACATGGTGCTACTTTGAAGCACAAGTGTGGAAAAAGATAGTAGCAATTGTCCCTTTTTTTTTCTTTTTTTCTCCTTTTTTCCTTTTTTGGGCCTTTCTTTTTTCATTGGCCTTTCTTTTTTTTCCTTTTTTTGAGGGGCTTTCTTTATTTAGCCTTTCCTCACATGGGACAATGCTCTAATAATGATGATCATCACACTTTCATTGAATTACAACTCGGTACTAGAACAAAGTATGACATATATGAATGCCTCCGACGGTGTATCGGGATGTGCAATGAATCAAGAGTGACATGTATGAAAAATTATGCATGGTGGCCAAGCCACAAATACGATGTCAACTACATGATCATGCATGGCAATATGACAATATGAAGCGTGTCATATGAACGGAACGGTGGAAAGTTGCATGGCAATATATCTCGGAATGGCTATGGAAATGCCATGATAGGTAGGTATGGTGGCCGTTTTGAGGAAGATATATGATGGTTGTTTTGAGGAAGGATATATAGTGGGTGTATGGTACCGGCAAAAGTTGCGCGGTACAAGAGAGGCTAGCAATGGTGGAAGGGTGAGAGTGTGTAATATCCATGGACTCAACATTAGTCATAAGAACTCATATACTTATTGCAAAAATTTACGAGTCATCAAAACAAAGTAATCAACGCATGCTCCTAGGGGGGGGGGGGTTGGTAGGAGTTAACCATCGCGCACCCCCGGCCTCCACACAAAGGATGACACTCCATAAATTCCTCATGCTCTAACTTCGTCACATAGCAGTTCACCATACGTGCATGCTACGGGAATCACTAACTTTAACGAAAGCATTTCTCAATTTCATAATAACTCCACTAGCATGACTCTAATATCACTACCCTCATATCTCAAAACAATTATCAAGCATCCAACTTCTCATCATATTCAATGCACTTAGTGTGAAAGTGTTTACTACATTGATCTTGGATGCCTATCATGTGAAGGCTAGTTTTATAGCCAAAGCACATTACCATGCTGTTTTAATAGACTCTCAAAAGGATATAAGTGAAGCATGAGAGATCAACAATTTCTACAAAATATAATCACCACCGTGCTCTAAAAGATATAAGTGAAGCACTAGAGCAAAAACTATTCAACTCAAAAGATATAAGTGAAGCACATAGAGTGTTCTAACAATTCCTAGGCCATATTTAACTCTCTCAAAAAGGTGTGTCCAACAAGGATAATTGTGGCAAACTAACAAGTAAAGACTCAAATTATACATGCCGCTCCAAGTAAAACACATATCATGTGGTGAATAAAAATATAGCTCCGAGTATAGTTACCGATAGATGAAGACGAAAGAGGGGATGCCTTCCCGGGGCATCCCCAAGCTTAGGCTCTTGGTTGTTCCTGAACTTTACTTTGGGGTGCCTTGGCTTAGGCTCTCGCCACTCTTTGTTTCATAGTGCATCAAAGCAATACTCAAAACTTGAAAACTTCACAACACAAAACTTAGACAAAAATCTCGTGAGTTCCGTTAGTATAAGAAAACAAACCACTACTCAAAGGTACTGTGATGAACTCATTCTTTGTTTATATTGGTGTTAAACCTACTGTATTCCAACTTCTCTATGATTCATACTTCCCAATACTACTCATAGATGCATCGAAATGGGCAAACAACATACGAAAAACAGAATTTGTCAAAAACAGATCAGTCTGTAGTAATCTGTAGCTTTTGCATACTTCTGTCACTCCAAAAAAATGAAATAAATTGGTAGATGTGAGGAATTTGTCTATTAATAATCTGCAAAAATAATCAACTAAATAGCACACTCCAGTAAAATCTGGCGACCATTCTAGCAAGCGCTAACGATACTGTTTTTCACAGCAAGATCATATAAACTTCACACAAGTCTTCCCAAAGTTTCTACTTGGCACAAACACTAATTAAAACACAAAACCACATCTAAACAGAAGCTAGATGTAATATTTATTCCTAAACAGAAGCAAAAACAAAAAATATAAAAATTGGGTTGCCTCCCAACAAGCGCTATCGTTTTACGCCCCTAGCTAGGCACGATACATGGATAGATCTATGTATTGACATCTTTGGAAGGCAATTATTTAATTAAGCACTTGTGATTCTTATGATCTTCTTTATCCCTATTGATAATCAAACTTTTGGGCAAGAAATCAAGGAATTCAATTGTGTCAAAAGGTTCTCTTGCAAAAGTAAGAAAATTAGGATGAACACTTATGGATTTAAGATCCGTGATTCCTTTACTAGATGTTTCACCCTTGTCTTTAGGAACATACATGAACTTAGATAATTTAGTGGTAGAAGGATTTGGAGTAATCTTTATAGCAGAAAGAGCAGAACCCACATTAGAAATAATATCCTCAAGTTTATTGATTCTAGTAGAATCTTGATCTAATTTTTCTTTAACTATGGGTTCCTTTTCCTTAAGATTTTTCAGAACAACTCCTACCTTGGATCCATATTGGGTAATTTCATTGTGGATTTTTCTATCCAAGTTCTCTACCAACTCTACCGTAGCAACTTTATTTTCAATGATTTCTAGCCTTTGCATAACATGCTCCAAAGTTAGAACGGTCCCATTAACCATAAGAGGTGGTGAGCCAAATAATTCAGTCATTTCATTATAAGAATCAAAAGTATGGCTACCCAAGAAATTCCCTCCGGTAATGGTATCTAAAATAAATCTATTCCATGGATTTATGCCGACATAAAAATTGCAATGAAGTACGGAAGTAGAAAGCTTCCTAGTAGATCTATTTTGAGCATTGCAAATTCTATACCAGGCATCTTTTAAGTTTTCTTCCTCCCTTTGTTTAAAACTGATAACCTCACTCTCGGGAGTGTTGATAATGATAGGTGTGCTAGACATGATGACAAGCAAGCAATCCAACACACAGGCAGACAAGAAGCAAGTGAACGATAAACACACGGCGGAAGAAGGACGAATAAAACGGCAAGGGTGAAGTGGGGGAGAGGAAAACGAGAGGCAAAAAATGTAATGCGAAGGATAAGGTTTGTGATATGTACTTGGTATATGACTTTTGCATAAGCCTCCCCGACAACGGTGCCAGAAATTCTTCTTGCTACTTCTCGAGCTTGCGTTGTATTCCCTCGAAGAGGAAAGGGTGATGAAGCATAGTAGCGTAAGTATTTCCGTCAGTTTTTGAGAACCAAGGTATCAATCCAGTAGGAGACCACGCGCGAGTCCCTCGCACCTGCACAAACAAATAAGAACTTCGTAGCCAACGCGATAAGGGGTTGTCAATCCCTTTACGGTCACTTACGAAAGTGAGATCTGATAGAGATGATAGTTTGATATTTTTGGTATTTTTGGATATAAGAACAAAAAGTAAAAGCGAAAAAATAAGTAGATTGTAGATTGATATGTTGAGAATAGACCCGAGGGCCATAGTGTTCTCTAGTGGCTTCTCTCATGATAGCGATATTCTACGACGGGTAAATAAATTGCTGTCGAGCAATTGATAGAAAAGCGAGTAATTATGAGACTATCTAGGCATGATCATTATATATAGGCATCACGTCCGAGAAAAGTAGACCGAAACGATTCTGCATCTACTACTATTACTCCACACATCGACCGCTATCCAGCATGCATCTAGAGTATTAAGTTCATAAGAACAGAGTAACGCCTTAAGCAAGATGACATGATGTAGAGGGATAAACTCAAACATAGTGATATAATGCCATCTTTTTATCCTCGATGGCAACAATACAATACATGCCTTGCTGCCCCTACTGTCACTGGGAAAGGACACCGCAAGATTAAACCCAAAGCCAAGCAGTTCTCCCATTGCAAGAACTATAGATCTAGTAGGCCAAACCAAACCAATAATTCGAAGAGACTTGCAAGGATATTATAATCATACATAAAGAGTTCAGAAAAGAACCAAATATTTCTCATAGATAATCTTGATCATAAACCCACAATTCATCGTATCTCGACAAACACACCGCAAAAAAGATTACATCGAATAGATCTCCTCGAAGACCGAGGAGAACTTGGTATTGAGATCCAAAGAGAGAGAAGAAGCCATCTAGATACTAGCTATGGACCCGAAGGTCTGTGGTAAACTACTCACAACTCATGGTGAGGCGATGATGATGATGTAGAAGCACTCTGTGGTACATCCCCTCCCTCTGGCGGAGCTTCGGAACAGGCACCAAGATGGGATCTCACGGGAACAGAAGGTTGCGGCGGTGGAACTAGGGTTTGCTCTGTTGTTCTGATGGTTTCGGGGTACGTAGGTATATATAGGAGGAAGGAGGGCACCGGGGTCAGACGGGGTGCCCACGAGGCAGGGGGCGCGCCCCCCACCCTCGTGGACGCCACGTCAGCCCTACTCCGTGGTTCTCAAGTCTCCCGTGCGTATTTTGCTTCAAAAATATCTCTCCCGAAGTTTCATTCCGTTTGGTCTCCGTTTGATATTCCTTTTCTGTAAAACCCTGAAATAGGCAAAAAAAAAAGCAATCTGGACTGGGCCTTTGGATTAATAGGTTTAGTCCCAAAAATAATATAAAAGTGTATAACAAAGCTCATTAAACATCCAAAACATCATAAATAATAGCATGGAACAATAAAAAATTATAGAGACGTTAGAGACGTATCAACCAGCACCGACTACCAGCTCGTTGGAGAGAGCTCTACTCAGGCTCGTCGACCCTGAGCCGACAGTTCCAGAGCTAAAGCACAAAAGATAGATCACCTTCGCCGAGGTGCGGTCACGGAGCCCAGTCACCGCCAGATCAGGATTGCACAACCGCCTGCAAGGTTGCACCATGCGAATCTGTTGGATCTAGAAGCGGAGCGACACTCGATCCAACACAAAGCCTCGAGACAATCCACAACCACACCTCATCACAGCTGACGTCCGTCAAGCATCATAAATCATACGCCCGGACGCCGATGCATGTGCTCACCGCAACCCAACTCTGGTGCTGAGCCCATCGGAGGGAGGCCATGTGACCATCAACCGCCACCTGCATATAGGAGGGCGTTCCCACCATCATGCGTAGACAGACTGTTGTCGTGCCCTCCATCAGGACGTCCATGTCGAATTCGAGGCTGCCGGATATCATCTAGGCTCCCAGCGCCAAGATGCATCTGAAGCCACCGCAAGCCAGCAGGACACCCATCAGCCGGCGTCCTCGTCGCTGCCCGCACAGCCGAAGTGGAGCGCCGCCGCTCGCAGCCCCGCTGTCGAGAGTGCCTTCGCGACCGTGTCCGAGGCCGCCGCCCAAAATCACACCACCGCCGCCAAAACGACACACGAGTCCCCCTCCCCCTTTGAGGCAAGGGCCCGCCGCCACCACGGCCAACGCCAGCGGCAGCGGCGGCTGGGCAAGCGCGAATCATTCCCTCCTGGCGGCTAGGGTTTGACGCCCCGGTGATAGTGCCTATGGATCTCATTTTTAACGTGTGTTTTTCTTTTGATTTTATCTTCAAAACAAGCCCAATATTTAATATGTTTTAACAAATTGCAAGATTCAAATTTGAACTAGAATCATTGCACAAATTATGAAACGAAGGGAGTATATTTTTTTAATAAAAATATGAAACATTCAGTTTTTAAATTAGACTCGACTAGATGGAACTGACTAGAAAATATCACGTTATGACAGGTTAATTAAGAGAAAACAATGTGTGTGATGTCAGGTATGCTAATCAATACATATATGCTAGTATATTTAACCGGTTTACATATTGTGATGATACATATCCCAATGAAACAAGGGAACGGTGGATGCATGCACGGTATCTACCTACCGTGCATGGTAGAAAAACCAGTCTCTGGTCATCCGTCCCTGAACAGCCGCGATTAGACGCTGCCTCGAACAGAAAAACTTGGTTGCCTGCTTACTATTGTGCAGATTTCATGTGCGTTGTTCTGAACCGATGAAATCCAACTTGCTAGTAGTAAAATATCCTTCTTAGGTCTGAGGCATTCAGCATTTGTTTCTCTTTGTTGGACTTCACATCTATTTTTAGTCCATGCATCAACATCCATTTTTTCAACCAGATTCAGAAGCTTAGCAGATTCAGACCGGTTATAGAAAACTCAACCAGATTTACTCAGAAACTTGGCCTTTAGCAGGTTCAGACATTGTTTGTTCAAACCTGGCCTTTAGCTCCATCATGTAATGTAATTTCCATGCTACAATAACTGAATCATTGATTGCTCACAGGATTACATGGCGAGGAACCCATAAACTAAGTTTGGGCCCTGCAACTAATTACTACAGTATTCCCTCCGTCCCAAAATAAGTGACTCAAAAGTAACTCAACTTTGTACTAAAGTTAGTACAAAGTTAAGTCATTTTTGAGTCACTTATTTTGGGACGGAGGGAGTACATAATAACAATGCTGTTGTGCAAATTTCATCTGTGTTGCTCTGAACCCATGAAATCCTTCTTAGGTCTGAGACATTCAGCATTTGTTTTTCTTGGTTGGACTTGACATCTATTTAGTCCATGCATCAAGATCAATTTTTCCAACCAGGTTCAGAAGCTTAGCATATTCAGACCAGTTACAGAAAGCTCAACCAGATTCAGAAGCTTAGCAGCAATCACTGTTACTACATCAAGATCAATTTTTTTCGACCACATTCAGAAGCTTAGCATTTTCAGACCGGTTATAGAAAGCTCAACCATTTTCAGAAGCTTAGAAGATTAGCACGCCATCAGGATAGACATTGTTCCTCCATCAAGTAATTTCTTTGCTACAGTAACTGAATCATTGATTGCTCAAGTCAAGTCACAGGATTACACAGCGAGCAACCCATAAACTAAGTTTGGACCCTGGAACTAATTACAGTACATAACAACACAGTAATTAAGCTAACTCAGCCGCAGTGCAATGAAATAATTAATCACTGGCACTGCATCTATCAGATGCTACGTGGTAAGCTAATTAACTCTTCAGCGACACAAAGCCAGGGTGCTCTGCTGCCTTGGGCTTGTTGAACCACCGGTACTCGAGAGCTTCAGCGGCCGTGATCCTCTTGTCGGGGTTGAAGGCAAGCAGGCCGGTGAGGACCTCACGCCCGGCTTCCGAAAGCTCTTCGAAGAACTCCAAGTCGAGCTTCCCCGTAGAACTGATCTGTTCTCGCAGCTTGTACATCTCGGCGAGCAGCTCCTCCTCTGTCTCCGCCACGAACAGGGTCCCGCCGCCCAACATCTCCGCCATGATGCACCCAAGCGCCCACATGTCCACCGCCTGGCCGTAGTACCGGTTGCCTTCCAGCTGTTCCGGCGAAGTGTAAATCAGGGTGCCGACACAGCACTCCTCATAGGGCACTCCGGCCGGCTTCGCCCGCATTGCCGACCCAAAGTCACCTACTTTGAGCCCGCCGAAGAAGCCGACCATGACGTTCTCCGGCTTAAAGTCCCGATGGATGACGCCGGCTCCATGTATCTTCTTGGCCGCGTCCAGGAGCTGCTCCATCATCACGCGGGTCGCCTCCTCGGATACAGGCCTCCAGAGCGACTCGCGGAGGGTGCGGCCGTCGGCGACGAGCTCCATGACGAGGAACACGTCCCCTGTCTCGGCGTCCGTCGCCACATCAAAGATCTCGATAATCGTCTCGTGACCCCGGCATGCGCCGAGGCAGCCGGCCTCGCGGGTGATCGCGCGGATGTCGGGCGGGCCGTGTCCGCCGGCCCCGTTGCCGCGGACCCACTTCACGGCGACCTTCTTGCCGGTGCGGCGGTCGCGCGCCTTGAACACCTCGCCGTAGGTGCCTTCTCCAAGCACCTCAAGCTTCTTGTAATCGGAGATGCTTCCAAACGCGTATCGGGGCTTCTTGCCGCCATGGACGTGCGGTTCTTGTCCCGCCGCCGGGCGCTTGCGGATGGCCGTCGGCATGATCGGAGCTTCGAACGCGCGCCGAGAGCAGATCAGAGCAGGGGGGCAGGGATTCGTGTGCGTCGGGAGCAAAGGAGATCAAGGTGGATGAGAGGAAGGATCGAGGATGAGGTTTGAGGAGGATATGGATCGAGGATGAGGATTGAGGAGGATCGAGGGTGTTTATAGGCTGGCACTCGCAGCGCGCGTCTCCGACTTGGCGCGGGATGATTTCAGACAGATTGCGTACGCGTCGCGTTTACGCGGGTGACGCTCGCGGTCGCAGGGACAGCTCTCACTTTGGAATCGCTTCGTCACCCGCAAGACATCTGGTACGCCATTCCTTTTTCGCGTTTTCTCTCTTTTTTTTCTCCCTTTTATATTTTGTTTTCTGTTGGAGTGACAAATACAGATTTTTTTAAAATGTTCAAACATTTCTTTAAAATTCAAGAATTATTTTAACTGTGTGATTTTTTCAAAATATTTCTAAAATTTACATGAACATTTATTTCCATAAAATCAAGTTTTTTAAATGTGTGAACACTTTTTAATGTGTGAACACTTTTTGATAATACACGAAAATTTATTTCAAAGGCATTAACGCTTTTTAAAATTACATGGAGATTTCTAAATGTTAGGACACTTTTTCTAATTATAGAACTATTTTTAATACATGATGAATAAACATTAATACATGATAAAAGGTTAACTTACAGTATGAACATTTGAAAAAATGTGATGAATATTTTCTCAGTGCACAAATGAACATTTTTAATACATGATAAACCATTTTTATGAAATATACTATGTACATTTTCTTAGTACATGATGACCATTTTTTAGTAGTAGTTGAACATTTTTTATACGTTGTAAAAAAACTTTTACAAATATATAATTTGTAGAACATTTCAATAATATATACAAAAAGGGTCAACGAAAGAACAAAGAGTAAATAACCAGCAAAATGTACATAGCATAGCATGTTTTTTTTTGAGAAATACATGATGAGGTGTTCTTCATGGGCTTGGCCCAACACCTCACATGTCAGTGAGGTGACCACGACGCTCACTAGAAGCGAGTTAGGCCATTTCCAACATAGCATAGGTGCTAGGGATAAAAATCCTAGCATTCTGCCAAAGACAGCTCTAATCCCAGGATTTGGTGTAGCGTTGCTGCATCTTTTGGAGTCCGGGTACGTTGGGGCGTTTTTGGTTGCCGTTTGCTACAGTGCCCGCAATGCATGTCCATCTCCAGCGAGTCTGGCTCTGAAAAAACAACCTCATATGTGACATCTGCGAGTTGTTTGGTTGTCTGCATATGGACTTCCTGCATTAGGGGATCAACCTTGGCACGTTGTTTGGTTGCCTGCATTGTCTTAGCGCATACAACTACACATTGTTTGGTTGCCCGCATGTGGTATGATTAAGAGTCAGCACTTGCACTTAGCACATAGGGTTAAGAGCTAGCAGAGGAAGGGGGGAAGAAATGCAGTGTGCGCCGGACCATGGCAACAATGGTGGATAGTGGCCGTGGCACCGTGTCTGACATGATGAGCATGTAGTCGTGGGTGAGCGACCTCGTCAGCGGCACGGCGAGCGACACCGTCGGCGAACTAGTTGTTGTGCTCGCGCAAAGATAGTGGACAGAGAAGGAGAATGCAGTGCTCGCGCCATGGTATTCTCCGTACAGTAGGATGAGAGAGGAGGCCGAGATGATCGACGCCGGAAACGACTCCAATGCAGTGGGACGAGAGAGAGGAGGCCGAGAGGAGGCCAAGATGGTCGTGTTGGGGAACGTAGTATTTCAAAAATTTCCTACGAACACGCAAGATCTATCTAGGAGAAGCATAGCAACGAGTGGGGAAGAGTGTGTCTACATACCCTTGTAGACCGAAAGCGGAAGCGTTTATCAACGCGGTTGATGTAGTCGTACACCTTCATGATCCGCCCCGATCTAGTACCGAATGTACGGCACCTCCGCGTTCACCACATGTTCAGCTCGATGACGTCCTCGCCTTCTTGATCCAGCAAGACGGGCGAAGTAGTAGATGAGTTTCGGCAGCACGACGTGGTGATGGTTGGCGATGAAGAACGATCTCTGCAGGGCTTCGCCAAGCACTACAGAAACTAGACGGAGGATAAATTAGAGGGGCGGGGTTGCTGGCACACGGCTTGGTGTATCTTGATGTGTCTTGGATGCTAGCCGTGCCCCTCTATTTATATGTTGAGCCTTGGGGTCGAAACTTGGAGTAAAAGCCTCCACAAAGTCGGTTTCACCCAAAAGCCAAGAGTCCTTCTCGGACTCCAGGGCCAGACGCCAGGGTTCCCGGCATCTGGACCCAGACGCTAGGGACCCTGGCGTTTGGCCCCTGGACTCCGCAAAACTTCCTTTGCGCTTTCCAAAAACCTTGTGGGCTTTCCCTTTTGACCCAAATAAAGTGTCCTCGTACCCAAACATTTCAGGAAACATCTGGAAACCCTTCCGGTGAATTCCGGAACCCTTCCGGAGGCCAAACACTATTATCCCATATATCAATCTTTATCTCCGCACCATTCTGAAGTTCCTCGTCATGTCCGTGATCACATCCGGGACTCCGAATAACATTCGGTCACCAAGATACATAACTCATTCAATACCATATCGTCAACGAACGTTAAGCGTGCGGACCCTACGGGTTCGAGAACTATGTAGACATGACCGAGACATATCTCCGGTCAATAACCAATAGCGGAACCTGGATGCCCATATTGGCTCCTACATATTCTACGAAGATCTGTATCGGTCGAACCGCATAACAACATACGTTGTTCCCTTTGTCATCGGTATGTTACTTGCCCGAGATTCGATCGTCGGTTTCTTCATACCTAGTTCAATCTCGTTACCGGCAAGTCTCTTTGCTCGTTCCGTAATACATCATCTTGGGACTAACTCATTTGTCTTTTGCTTGCAAGGCTTATTATGATGTGCATTATCGAGAGGGCCCAGAGATACCTCTCCGACACTCGGAGTGACAAATCCTATTCTCGATCTATGCCAACACCACAAACACCTTTGAAGACACCTGTAGAGCATCTTTATAATCACTCAGTTACGTTGTGATGTTTGATAGCACACAAGGTGTTCCTCCGATATTCGGGAGTTGCATAATCTCATAGTCATAGGAACATGTATAAGTCATGAAGAAAGCAATAGCAATAAAACTAAACAATCATTATGCTAAGCTAATGGATGGGTCTTGTCCATCACATCATTCTCCTAATGATGTGATCTCGTTCATCAAATGATAACATGTGTCTATGGTTGGGAAACTCAACCACCTTTGATTAATGAGCTAGTCTAGTAGAGGCATACTAGGGACACTCTGTTTTGTCTATGTATTCACACCTGTATCAAGTTTCCGGTTAATACAATTCTAGCATGAATAAAAGACATTAATCATGATATATAAGGAAATATAAATGACAACTTTATTATTGCCTCTAGGGCTGATGGCTTCTCGCCCCTCGTTGGTTACCCCAAGTGGAAGGTTTGAGATGCAGTGTAGCGGTAGTTTTCCCTTGGCAAAGATACCAAGGATCGAATCCCCTCAGACTCCGAGGTTCAACAAGAAGGTGTCAACTGCTAGCGGCGCAACTAGCGATTGACCGGACCTGCACACAAATACAAATAACTTTGCTCCCAACGAGTACAGAGAGGTTGTCAATCCCTCCGGCCTTGTCGTTTACAAAGGATCAAACGCAAGAGATAATAGTGATAGGTATGACTGCAACTAGTAAGTAAGGACTGAAAGTAAATAGCGGATGTGATCAGTGATGGTAATATGGACCGGGGTCCCATGATGTTCACTACTGATGTCTCTCTCCCAAAAGACGATAAGACAGCTAAGCGAGGTAAACGAATTACAGCTGGGCAATTGACAGGATTATGTGCGCAACCCAATGCTAACTATGCTGCAAAGAAAGGTAGAGGCTCAAAAGCATGGGCGGTACGCCAAGGTAAGTAGACCGAAATCCATCTGCATCTACTACTAATCATCCACCTTGAGATATCTATCCAGAACATCTCACTGGTATTAAGTTGCGAGTCCCACCCATAGTGTAAACTCAAAGCAATAGACAACTGCATTAAAAGAACTTTGCGTAAAGTAAACAATCCTTGCACCCGCGGGTACAAGCACTGTTGTTTTCCCCCTTGTGGCAACAGCACATCCCCTAGACTCATGTTTCTGTCACTCAAGCTAGTCATCGAGGGGCATGAACCCACAATCAAGCATAACGTTCCCTCTTGGAGTTACTACCTACTACTTGGCCAAAGCAATAAACAGCAACGGAGAACATGCAAGAATTACTCAAGAACATAAATATAAAAGAGGTAAATCAAATATATTACTCACACATAATCTGAACATAATCTCATAATGCATCGGATCCCAGCAAACTCATCATAGCAATAGCATAAGGATTACATATGTGCCTCGATCATGTAGGGCAACTCACGAGGTCTAATCGGTGAAGAACCAAGAGGGGAGGAGAACATCACATAGCTACTGGTCATGGACCCATGGTCCAAGGGATACTACTCACAACTCATCCGGGAGGCGTCCATGGTGGTGGAGAGGCTCCCGGTGGTGATCCTCCCCTCCGGCAGGGTGCCGGGAAGAGTTCTCCTGGTGCTCCCGATCTTGGAAGCGCGGCGGCGGCGGAACAGAGATGAGATCGCGAAAAAGGGTTCCGTCCTCGAGGGTTTTGGTACGCGGTGTAAATATATGCCAAAGGGGGGCGTCAGAGGAGGCCAGGGGGGGCCAGGCGCCCTGGCGGCACGGCCAGGAGGGAGGGCGCGCCCTCTGGCCGCCTGGAGCCCTGGTGGCCCCCCTCCGGCCCTACTTTGGCCGCATGGAAGCTTCCGGAACACTGATTTTTTATATATTTTTCCCGGAATTTTTCTGGCAGTTTACGTAATGGGAAAACCTGAAATACAAAAACAGCAGAAAACAGAAACTGGCACTGGGGTGCACTGAGTTAATAGGTTAGTCCAAATATGATCAAAAGTGTATGGAAGTGCATAAATATCATAGCAATATCACACAAAAGAGGCATGGAACAAGCAGAAATTATAGATACGTTTTGGACGTATCAACATCCCCAAGCTTAATTCCTGGTCGTCCTCGAGTAGGTAAATGATAACAAGCATAATTTCTGTGGTGACATGCTATTAACCATATAAGAACTTTTCATAGTCACATGACAAATGCTTACTGAGACAATGAATCTGTAGTAGTTAAGTTGCCTCATGAGAATATCACAAAGAACTAAAAGTTTTACAATATGATACTGAAACACTCAATAGATTTGCAGTGAGCATGGTGTGCAAACATGGCAAAGTGATATCTCGCTTGCCCCCTTTAGTGAAGCAAAACATAAATGCAGGGGCACCTCCAAAGTTTAAGTGACGACTAGATACAATGATTTCAGAATAAACGATATCATAGTCATGCAGAAGACAATGGTACTTTGGGACAATGCACATTACACTCAGAATGACAATCATGCTCTCAATAGTTGGTGCTTTTAAAGAAAGAAGGTGGAGACTCTCGAACCGTGGCTTTTGTTGGCAAGGTTGAAAATCCATGGTCGGAAACAAAAACTAAACATGTACCAGAGCTCTTGGTTTTAAAAACAGAGGTAATAATTATTTTTTTAGAATATGCATATTTCGTCAACGAATGCTAGCAGATAACTCAATCACTTCTTGAGCTGGACAAGTTTCGAGGAACGGCTCCCGCATGAGGACGATCACATCCTCTTAATCTCCTTTGTTTATCACTGCCAAAGTTTTCTGATTTCTCATGAACAAAGGGTGAAGGAGGGTTTGTTTGTTGTATAATTTTTAATGAGCCGGGCGCACTCTTTGCCAGTTCCTTCTCGTATTATGGGTTTGCACATTAGACATGCAATCCCGGGGTGAAGCTTGTCCAACTTAAAAAGATCATGAATTAACTACTACTTCCTCATGAGCTAAAACAGAGGCACAAAAGAGAAATGCTTTTTTGAATAATTTTGAGATGGTACATGAAAGTCTTCGTTAGGAATGGCAGGTAAATACCATGTATAGGAAGGTATGGTGGACTCATATGGCATAACTGGTTTAAAGGATTTTGGATGCACAAGCAGTCAGTCCGCTTAGTGCAGGCGAAGGTTAGCAAAAGACTGGGAGCGACCAACTAAAAGAGCAATGACGGTCATAATCATGCAGAGCGACAAAGCAACATTGAATCGGGCATGGAAGTTATATCGCTACTCAGAAATTAAAGATCATCAAGGCTTGATAGACTTTCTTTACAGTCTTAAATATGCGTGAGCATACGCCAAGTCAATCAAAATAAATTCTTGGAAAAAGATATCACTAAACCATACCACATCATAGGCAAACAAATCATGTTGGTACTTCAATAACACATTAAGAACCCCTCAGCTATTTGAGACTAACCATAAGAAAACATGAACTACTAAGCACCATTATGCACATAGCATTTTTATCATATACATATCAACCAGTACAACAGAAGCCAACTCTCTTAACAAGATAAGCATGATAACTAAAGAGAGTTCCAGCGACCAACTAAACAAAAGCTCTTTAAAAAGTAAAGCATGAAAACTAAGAGCCGAACATGATAGTAGCTATTGAAAGACAAAGAACACACACAGCAAGGATAGACATGAAAATTATATGTTATGTTCTAGGTTGAAGTGGAGCGTGTTTCTCTCCCACACAAAGAAAGCTGAGTTCCAACTCGTTATGAGCAGCAAGCAAAGCTAAAGAAAACTAAAAAGGAAACTAAAAGCAAGACGCTCCAAGCATAGCACATAACACATGAAGTGATAAAAATATAGTGGAACGAAAGACGAACTGATAATTGTTGATGGAGAAGGGGATGCACGGGGGCATCCCCAAGCTTAGACGCTTGAGTCTTCTTGAATATTTCTTGGGGGTGCACGGGGGCATCCCCAAGATTGAGCGTTTGACACTCCTGAATCTTTTTATCATCTTCCCTCGCACACTTGAAAACTCTCTTCATACATAACTCACCATAATCTGATTAGCGAGGTTAGTACCCATAATAAAATAATTTTTCCTTGCTGGAAATAAGGATATTCTTGAAGGTCTACTGTTTCTCAAGATTGCCAAAAGGTTTTTGCAAAGAAAAAGCAAGCTCAAGGTTTGCAAAACGAAGAAAAGGCAAAACAGGACAGAATCTGCGAAAAATAGACCAGCAGGTAGTAAATAATTTTTTCGGGGCACTTCTGCAACTCAAATCAAAAAACTCAGAACAGACGCCCGAAAGCCAATTGTATAGAGCACGCTGTCGAAAATATTTAGACCAAAAAGATGATCTGGTGATTTTATATGAATTTTTCTGTCCAAGGACAGAATCTATTTCCTGGACAGCACGTCACAACTTTTGAACTTTCTTGCAATCAGAGGCTACACTTGGCACAAAGCTGAAAAGTAAAGATACAATGATGATGCTACTGTAGTAACAACATCAAGACACAACAAAAGCAAAATAAAATTTTATTCATTGTGGGCTGCCTCCCAAAAGCGCTTTCTTTTATGCCTTTAAGCTAGGCATAATGCAAAGAGATCAAGTTTTATCAAGAGTAAAATAATAGCTAGCCCGTATAACAGACTCAAAAGGTAACTTAATCTTCTTTCTAGGGAAGTGTTCCTTCCCTTTCTTGAGAGGAAATTGGAATCTTATATTCCCCTCTTTCATGTCAATGATGGCACCAACGGTGCGAAGAAAAGGACGTCCCAAAATAATTGGACAAGAAGGTTCACATTCAATATCCATAATAGTAAAATCAACGGGAACATAATTGTCATTGACAATGATAAGAACATTGTCGATCCTCCCCAAGTGTTTCTTTATGGAAGAATCAACAAGACGAACACCAAAAGAACAAGAATCAAAAGGTTTCAAATTAAGCATATCATATATTCTTTTGGGCATAACAGAGGTACTAGCTCCAACGTCACATAATGCATAGCAAGAGAAGTTATTCAACTTAATTTTAATCATAGGATCCCAACCATCTTCTAGCTTTCTAGGTATGGAGGCTTCTACCCTAAGTTTCTCCTCCCTAGCTTTGATGAGAGCATTAGTGATATGCTCTGTGAAGGCAAGATTAAGTGTGCTAGTGTGGGGATCTCTAGCCATTCTTTGTAAAAAGGTGACAACTTCTGAGAGACTACAATTATCAAAATCAATTTTATCATTATTGAGCAGAATTGTAGTGTCATCTTCTTTGTTTGAATTGCTCTCTATTATAAGAGTTTGAACGTCTTCCCAAGTTTGGGGAAGTATAGGAGCAACTTTAAACTGAGGCTCATACTTTTTTCCTGGAAGACCATGCCATGGGCATAACTCTCCATTAAGACTAACATAATCACAAGGTTTATTACTTTTGTAGATCCCGACAGTGGTGATTGGCGTGATGGAAGAAGGGGTGTACTCCTCCCATTTAGTGTTTTTGGTGGAACCCATAGCAGCAAGCAAGCAAGATAACTATTTTTGTGATTTTTGATAAAAGATACTAAAGCTAAAACTGAAAGGTAAACTAACAAGACTAAAAAAACAAAGGTAAAAGATAGCGTGCAACTCCCCTATCTTGAAGAGTGGAGTCCCCGGCAACGGCGCCAGAAAACTTTGCTTGATGGCTTCTCGCCCCTCGTTGGTTACCCCAAGTGGAAGGTATGAGATGCAGTGTAGCGGTAGTTTTCCCTTGGCAAAGATACCAAGGATCGAATCCCCTGAGACTCCGAGGTTCAACAAGAAGGTGTCAACTGCTAGCGGCGCAACTAGCGATTGACCAGACCTGCACACAAATACAAATAACTTTGCTCCCAACGAGTACAGAGAGGTTGTCAATCCCTCCGGCCTTGTCGTTTACAAAGGATCAAACGCAAGAGATAATAGTGATAGGTATGTGTGCAACTAGTAAGTAAGGACTGAAAGTAAATAGCGGATGTGATCAGTGATGGTAATATGGACCGGGGTCCCATGATGTTCACTAGTGATGTCTCTCTCCCAAAAGACGATAAAACAGCTAAGCAAGGTAAACGAATTACAGCTGGGCAATTGACAGGATTATGTGCGCAAACCAATGCTAACTATGCTGCAAAGAAAGGTAGAGGCTCAAAAGCATGGGCGGTACGCCAAGGTAAGTAGACCGAAATCCATCTGCATCTACTACTAATCATCCACCTTGAGATATCTATCCAGAACATCTCGCTGGTATTAAGTTGCGAGTCCCACCCATAGTGTAAACTCAAAGCAACAGACAACTGCATTAAAAGAACTTTGCGTAAAGTAAACAATCCTTGCACCCGTGGGTACAAGCACCGTTGTTTTCCCCCTTGTGGCAACTGCACATCCCCTAGACTCATGTTTCTGTCACTCAAGCTAGTCATCGAGGGGCATGAACCCACAATCAAGCATAACGTTCCCTCTTGGAGTTACTACCTACTACTTGGCCAAAGCAATAAACAGCAACGGAGAACATGCAAGAATTACTCAAGAACATAAATATAAAAGAGGTAAATCAAATATATTACTCACACACAATCTGAACATAATCTCATAATCCATCGGATCCCAGCAAACTCATCATAGCAACAGCATAAGGATTACATATGTGCCTCGATCATGTAGGGCAGCTCACGAGGTCTAATCGGTGAAGAACAAAGAGGGGAGGAGAACATCACATAGCTACTGGTCATGGACCCATGGTCCAAGGGAGACTACTCACAACTCATCCGGGAGGCGTCCATGGTGGTGGAGAGGCTCCCGATGGTGATCATCCCCTCCGGCAGGGTGCCGGGAAGAGTTCTCCTGGTGCTCCCGATCTTGGAAGCGCGGCGGCGGCGGAACAGAGATGAGATCGCAAAAAAGGGTTCCGTCCTCGAGGGTTTCGGGACGCGGTGTAAATATATGCCAAAGGGGGCGTCAGAGGAGGCCAGGGGGCCCAGGCGCCCTGGCGGCGCAGCCAGGAGGGAGGGCGCGCCCTCTGGCCGCCTGGAGCCCTGGTGGCCCCCCTCCGGCCCTACTTTGGCCGCATGGAAGCTTCTGGAACGCTGATTTTTTATATATTTTTCCCGGATTTTTTCTAGCAGTTTATGTAATGGGAAAACCTGAAATACAAAAACAGCAGAAAACAGAAACTGGCACTGGGGTGCACTGAGTTAATAGGTTAGTCCAAATATGATCAAAAGTGTATGGAAGTGCATAAATATCATAGCAATATCACACAAAAGAGGCATGGAGCAAGCAGAAATTATAGATACGTTTTGGACGTATCAAGGGCATATTTCCTTCAGTCTCCCACTTGCACTAGAGTCAATAATCTAATTACATAGTAATGATTCTAACACCCATGGAGTCTTGGTGATGATCATGTTTTGCTCGTGGACGAGGCTTAGTCAACGGGTCTGCAACATTCGGATTAGTATGTATTTTGCAAATTTCTATGTCTCCCTCCTTGACTTGATCGCGGATGGAGTTGAAGCGTCTTTTGATGTGCTTGGTTCTCTTGTGAAACATGGATTCCTTCGCCAAGGCAATTGCTCTAGTGTTGTCACAAAAGATTTTCATTGGACCCGATTGTTGGGGAACGTAGTATTTTAAAATTTTCCTACGATCACGCAAGATCTATCTACCAGATGCATAGCAACGAGAGGGAAGAGTGTGTCTACGTACCCTCGTAGACCGGGAGCGGAAGCGTCAAGTGACGCGGTTGATGTTGTCGAACTTCTTCGCGATCCAACCGATCAAGCACCGAACGTACGGCACCTCCGCGTTCAGCACACATTCAGCTTGATGACGTCCCACGAGCTCTTCATCCAGTTGAGCTTCACGGGAGAGTTTCGTCAGCACGACGGCGTGGTGACGGATATGATGTGTTCACCGGCGCAGGGCTTCGCCTAAGCTCCGCGACGGTACGACCGAGGTGTGATTCTGTGGAGGGGGGCACCGCACACGGCTAAAACAATTCAACTTGTGTGTCTTTGGGTGCCCCCCTGCCCCCGTATATAAAGGAGCAGGGGAGAGAGGCCGGCCGGCCCTTCCTGGTGCGGCTAGGGAAGGAGTCCTACTAGGAATAGGATTGCAATCCTATTCCTAGTAGGATTCACCGAAAGGAAGAAGGGGGAAAGGAATAGGAGAGGTGGCGCCCCCCCCCCCAATCCTAGTCCAACTAGGAACCCTAGGTGGGGGCGCCGGCCAGCCCTATGGGCTGCCCCTCTCTTTCCCTTTAGGCCCACTATGGACCATCCCCTCTCGTAGGGGGTTCCGGTAACCCCCTCCGGCATTCCCGATAAATCCGAAACTTTTCCGGTATACTTCCGGTGTCCGAATATAGCCGTACAATATATCAATCTTTATGTCTCGGACATTCCGAGACTCCTCGTCATGTCCGTGATCTCATCCGGGACTCCGAACTACCTTCGGTACATCAATACTCAAAAACTCATAATACCGATCGTCATCAAACGTTAAGCGTGCGGACCCTACGGGTTCGAGAACTATGTAGACATGACCGAGACTCATCTCCGGTCAATAACCAATAGCGGAACCTGGATGTTCATATTGGTTCCTACATATTCTACGAAGATCTTTTATCGGTCAGAACCGCATAACAACATACGTTGTTCCTTTTGTCAAACGGTATGTTACTTGCCCGAGATTCGATCGTCGGTATCTTTATACCTAGTTCAATCTCGTTACCGGCAAGTCTCTTTACTCGTTCCGTAACACATCATCTCGTGACTATCTCATTAGTCTTTTGCTTGCAAGGCTTATTGTGATGTGTGTTACCGAGAGGGCCCAGAGATACCTCTCCGACACTCGGAGTGACAAATCCTAATCTTGATCTATGCCAACACCACGAATACTTTCGGAGACACCTGTAGAGCATCTTTATGATCACCCAGTTACGTTGTGACGTTTGATAGCACACAAGGTGTTCCTACGGTATTCGAGAGTTACATAATCTCATAGTCATAGGAACATGTATAAGTCATGAAGAAAGCAATAGCAGTTTAAACTAAACGATCATAGTGCTATGCTAACGGATGGGTCTTGTCCATCACATCATTCTCCTAATGATGTGATCCCGTTGATCAAATGACAACTCATGTCTATGGCTAGGAAACATAACCATCTTTGATCAATGAGCTGGTCTAGTAGAGGCATACTAGGGACATACTGTTTTGTCTATGTATTCACACATGTACTAAGTTTCCGGTTAATACAATTCTAGCATGAATAAAAGACATTTATCATGATATAAGGAAATACAAATAACATCTTTATTATTGCCTCTAGGGCATATTTCCTTCAGTCTCCCACTTGAACTAGAGTCAATAATCTAGATTACAAAGTGATGATCCTCACACCCATGGAGTCTTGGTGCTGATCATGTTTTGCCCGTGGAAGAGACTTAGTCAACGGGTCTGCAACATTCAGATCCGTATGTATTTTGCAAATCTCTATGTCTCCCTCCTTGACTAGATCGCGGATGGAATTGAAGCGTCTTTTGATGTGCTTTGTTCTCTTGTGAAACCTGGATTCCTTCGCCAAGGCTATGGCTCCAGTGTTGTCACAAAAGATTTTCATTGGACCCGATGCACTAGGTACTACACCTAGATCGGATATGAACTCCTTCATCCAGACTCCTTCATTTGCTGCTTCTGAAGCAGCTATGTATTCCGCTTCACACGTAGATCCCGCCACGACGCTCTGCTTGGAACTGCACCAGCTGACAGCTCCACCGTTCAATAAAAATGCATATCCGGTTTGTGACTTTGAGTCATCCGGATCAGTGTCAAAGCTAGAATCGACGTAACCGTTTACGACGAGCTCTTTGTCACCTCCATATACGAGAAACATATCCTTTGTTCTTTTCAGATACTTTAGGATGTTTTTGACCGCTGTCCAGTGATCCACTCCTGGATTACTTTGGTACCTCCCTGCTAGACTTATAGCAAGGCACACATCAGGTCTGGTACACAGCATTGCATACATGATAGATCCTATGGCTGAGGCATAGGGAATGACTTTCATTTTCTCTCTATCTTCTGCAGTGGTCGGGCATTGAGTCTTACTCAATTTCATACCTTGTAAAACAGGCAAGAACCCTTTCTTTGACTGATCCATTTTGAACTTCTTCAAAATCTTATCAAGGTATGTGCTTTGTGAAAGTCCAATTAAGCGTCTTGATCTATCTCTATAGATTTTGATACCTAATATATAAGCAGCTTCACCGAGGTCTTTCATTGAAAAACTTTTATTCAAGTATCCTTTTATGCTATCCAGAAATTCTATATCATTTCCAATCAACAATATGTCATCTACATATAATATTAGAAATGCTACAGAGCTCCCACTCACTTTCTTGTAAATACAGGCTTCTCCAAAAGTCTGTATAAAACCATATGCTTTGATCACCTCATCAAAGCGTATATTCCAACTCCGAGATGCTTGCACCAGTCCATAGATGGATCGCTGGAGCTTGCATACTTTGTTAGCACCTTTTGGATCGACAAAACCTTCCGGTTGCATCATATACAACTCTTCTTTGAGATATCCATTTAGGAATGCAGTTTTGACATCCATTTGCCAGATTTCATAATCATAAAATGCGGCAATTGCTAACATGATTCGGACAGACTTAAGCATCGCTACAGGTGAGAAAGTCTCATCGTAGTCAACTCCTTGAACTTGTCGAAAACCTTTCGCAACAAGTCGAGCTTTGTAAACAGTAATATTACCATCTGCGTCGGTCTTCCTCTTGAAGATCCATTTATTTTTCGATGGCTTGCCGATCATCGGGCAAGTCAACCAAAGTCCATACTTTGTTCTCATACATGGATCCCATCTCAGATTTCATGGCTTCAAGCCATTTTGCGGAATCTGGGCTCATCATCGCTTCCTCATAGTTCGTAGGTTCATCATGGTCTAGTAACATGATTTCCAGAACTGGGTTGCCGTACCACTCTGGTGCGGAACGTACTCTGGTTGATCTACGACGTTCAGTAGAAACTTGATCCGAAGTTTCATGATCATTATCATTAACTTCCTCACTAATTGGTGTAGGAATCACTGGAACAATTTCCTGTGATGTACTACTTTCCAATCCGGGAGAAGGTACAATTACCTCATCAAGTTCTACTTTCCTCCCACTCACTTCTTTCGAGAGAAACTCTTTTTCTAGAAAGGATCCGTTCTTAGCAACGAATATTTTGCCTTCGGATCTGTGATAGAAGGTGTACCCAACAGTCTCTTTTGGGTATCCTATGAAGACACATTTTTCCAACTTGGGATCGAGCTTATCAGGTTGAAGTGTTTTCACATAAGCATCGCAGCCCCAAATTTTAAGAAACGACAACTTTGGTTTCTTGCCAAACCATAGTTCATAAGGTGTCGTATCAACGGATTTAGATGGTGCCCTATTTAACGTGAATGCAGCTGTCTCTAAAGCATAACCCCAAAACGATAGTGGTAAATCGATAAGAGACATCATAGATCGCACCATATCCAATAAAGTACGGTTACGACGTTCGGACACACCATTACGCTGTGGTGTTCCAGGTGGCGTGAGTTGTGAAACTATTCCACATTGTTTCAAATGAAGACCAAACTCGTAACTCAAATATTCTCCTCCACGATCAGATCGTAGGAACTTTATTTTCTTGTTACGATGATTCTCTACTTCACTCTGAAATTCTTTGAACTTTTCAAATGTTTCAGACTTGTGTTTCATTAAGTAGATATACCCATATCTGCTCAAATCATCAGTGAAGGTCAGAAAATAACGATACCCGCCGCGAGCATCAACACTCATTGGTCCACATACATCAGTATGTATGATTTCCAACAAATCTGTTGCTCGCTCCATAGTTCCGGAGAACGGAGTTTTAGTCATCTTGCCCATGAGGCATGGTTCGCAAGCACCAAGTGATTCATAATCAAGTGATTCAAAAAGTCCACCTTTATGGAGTTTCTTCATGCGTTTTACACCAATATGACCTAAACGGCAGTGCCACAAATAAGTTGCACTATCATTATTAACCTTGCATCTTTTGGTTTCAATACTATGAATATGTGTATCACTACAATCGAGATCCAATAAGAATAGACCACTCTTCAAGGGTGCATGACCATAAAAGAAATTATTCATTAAAATGGAACAACCATTATTCTCTGATTTAAATGAATAACCGTCTCGCAATAAACAAGATCCAGATATAATGTTCATGCTTAACGCTGGCACCAAATAACAATTATTTAGGTCTAAAACTAATCCCGAAGGTAGATGTAGAGGTAGCGTGCCGACGGCGATCACATCGACTTTGGAACCGTTTCCCACGTGCATCGTCACCTCGTCCTTAGCTAATCTTCGTTTAATCCGTAGTCCCTGTTTCGAGTTACAAATATTAGCAACCGAACCGGTATCAAATACCCAGGTACTACTACGAGCATTAGTAAGGTACACATCAATAACATGTATATCACATATACCTTTGTTCATCTTGCCATCCTTCTTATCCGCCAAATACTTGGGGCAGTTCCGCTTCCAGTGTCCAGTTCCCTTGCAGTAGAAGCACTCAGTTTCAGGCTTGGCTCCAGATTTGGGTTTCTTCGTGGAAGTAGCAACTGACTTGCTATTCTTTTTGAAGTTCCCTTTCTTTCCCTTGCCCTTTTTCTTGAAACTAGTGGTCTTGTTAACCATCAACACTTGATGCTCCTTTTTGATTTCTACCTCCGCAGCTTTGAGCATAGCGAAGAGCTCGGGAATTGTCTTTTGCATCCCTTGCATGTTATAGTTCATCACGAAGCCTTTATAGCTTGGTGGCAGTGATTGAAGAACTCTATCAATAACACTATCCTCGTCAACTTTGCAACCAAGTTGAGTCATATGATTGTAGTACCCAGACATTCTGAGCAAGTGTTCACTGATAGAACTATTCTCCTCCATTTTACAGCTGTAGAACTTATTGGAAATCTCATATTTCTCAATTCGGGCATTTGCTTGAAATATTAATTTCAACTCCTGGAACATTTCATATGGTCCATGACGTTCAAAACGTCGTTGGAGTCCCGGTTCTAAGCCGTAAAGCATGGCACACTGAACTATCGTGTAGTCATCAGACCGTGACTGCCAGACGTTCAAAGCGTCTGCATCAGCGGAAGGGGGCTTGTCACCTAGCGGTGCTTCAAGGACATAATTCTTCTGTGCAGCAATGAGGATAATCCTCAGGTTACGGACCCAGTCCGTGTAATTGCTACCATCATCTTTCAACCATCAGCTTTCTCTAGGAATGCATTAAAATTCAAAGGAACGGTAGCACGGGCCATTGATCTACAACGACATAGATATGCAAAACTATCAGGACTAAGTTCATGATAAATTAAAGTTCAATTTAATCATATTAATTTAAAGAACTCCCACTTAGATAGACATCCCTCTGGTCATCTAAATGATCACGTGATCCAAATCAACTAAACCATGTCCGATCATCACGTGAGATGGAGTAGTTTTCAATGGTGAACATCTTATGTTGATCATATCTACTATATGATTCACGCTCGACCTTTCGGTCTCCAGTGTTCCGAGGCCATATCTGTATATGCTAGGCTCGTCAAGTTTAACCCGAGTATTCTGCGTGTGCAAAACTGGCTTACACCCGTTGTATTTGAACGTAGAGCTTATCACACCCGATCATCACGTGGTGTCTCGGCACGACGAACTTTCGCAACGGTGCATACTCAGGGAGAACACTTATACCTTGAAATTTAGTAAGGGATCATCTTATAATGCTACCGTCGTTCTAAGCAAAATAAGAAGCATAATAAGATAAACATCACATGCAATCAAAATATGTGACATGATATGGCCATCATCATCTTGTGCTTTTGATCTCCATCTTCAAAGCACCGTCATGATCACCTTCGTCACCGGCTTGACACCTTGATCTTCATCGTAGCATCGTTTGTTGTCTCGCCAACTATTGCTTCCACGACTATCTCTACCGCTTAGTGATAAAGTAAAGCAATTACATGGCGATTGCATTTCATACAATAAAGCGACAACCATATGGCTCCTGCCAGTTGCCGATAACTTTACAAAACATGATCATCTCATACAAAACCGTATAACTCATCATGTCTTGACCATATCACATCACAACATGCCCTGCAAAAACAAGTTAGACGTCCTCTACTTTGTTTGTTGCAAGTTTTACGTGGCTGCTACGGGCTTAGCAAGAACCGTTCTTACCTACGCATACAAAACCACAACGATGTTTCGTCAAGTATGTGCTGTTTTAACCTTCACAAGGACCGGGCGTAGCCACACTTGATTCAGCTAAAGTGAGAGAGACAGACACCCGCCAGTCACCTTTAAGCAACGAGTGCTCGTAACGGTGAAACCAGTCTCGCGTAAGCGTACGCGTAATGTCGGTCCGGGCCGCTTCATCTCACAATACCGCCGAAGCAAAGTATGACATGCTGGTAAGCAGTATGACTAGTATCGTCCACAATCTCATTGTGTTCTACTCGTGCATATCATCTACGCATAGACCTGGCTCATGATGTCACTGTTGGGTAACGTAGTATTTTAAAATTTTCCTACGATCACACAAGATCTATCTACCAGATGCATAGCAACGAGAGGGAAGAGTGTGTCTACGTACCCTCGTAGACCGGGAGCGGAAGCGTCAAGTGACGCGGTTGATGTTGTCGAACTTCTTCGCGATCCAACCGATCAAGCACCGAACGTACGGCACCTCCGCGTTCAGCACACGTTCAGCTTGATGACGTCCCACGAGCTCTTGATCCAGTTGAGCTTCACGGGAGAGTTTCGTCAGCATGACGGCGTGGTGACGGATATGATGTGTTCACCGGCGCAGGGCTTCGCCTAAGCTCCGCGACGGTACGACCGAGGTGTGATTCTGTGGAGGGGGGCACCGCACACGGCTAAAACAATTCAACTTGTGTGTCTTTGGGTGCCCCCCTGCCCCCGTATATAAAGGAGCAGGGGAGGGAGGCCGGCCGGCCCTTCCTGGTGCGGCTAGGGAAGGAGTCCTACTAGGAATAGGATTGCAATCCTATTCCTAGTAGGATTCACCGAAAGGAAGAAGGGGGAAAGGAATAGGAGAGGTGGCGCCCCCCCCCCCCCAATCCTAGTCCAACTAGGAACCCTAGGTGGGGGCGCCGGCCAGCCCTATGGGCTGCCCCTCTCTTTCCCTTTAGGCCCACTATGGACCATCCCCTCTCGTAGGGGGTTCCGGTAACCCCCTCCAGCATTCCCGATAAATCCGAAACTTTTCCGGTATACTTCCGGTGTCCGAATATAGCCGTCCAAAAAATCAATCTTTATGTCTCGGACATTCCGAGACTCCTCGTCATGTCCGTGATCTCATCCGGGACTCCGAACTACCTTCGGTACATCAATACTCAAAAACTCATAATACCGATCGTCATCAAACGTTAAGCGTGCGGACCCTACGGGTTCGAGAACTATGTAGACATGACCGAGACTCATCTCCGGTCAATAACCAATAGCGGAACCTGGATGTTCATATTGGTTCCTACATATTCTACGAAGATCTTTTATCGGTCAGAACCGCATAACAACATACGTTGGTCCTTTTGTCAAACGGTATGTTACTTGCCCGAGATTCGATCGTCGGTATCTTTATACCTAGTTCAATCTCGTTACCGGCAAGTCTCTTTACTCGTTCCGTAACACATCATCTCGTGACTAACTCATTAGTCTTTTGCTTGCAAGGCTTATTGTGATGTGTGTTACCGAGAGGGCCCAGAGATACCTCTCCGACACTCGGAGTGACAAATCCTAATCTTGATATATGCCAACACCACGAATACTTTCGGAGACACCTGTAGAGCATCTTTATGATCACCCAGTTACGTTGTGACGTTTGATAGCACACAAGGTGTTCCTACGGTATTCGGGAGTTGCATAATCTCATAGTCATAGGAACATGTATAAGTCATGAAGAAAGCAATAGCAGTTTAAACTAAACGATCATAGTGCTATGCTAACGGATGGGTCTTGTCCATCACATCATTCTCCTAATGATGTGATCCCGTTGATCAAATGACAACTCATGTCTATGGCTAGGAAACATAACCATCTTTGATCAATGAGCTAGTCTAGTAGAGGCATACTAGGGACATACTGTTTTGTCTATGTATTCACACATGTACTAAGTTTCCGGTTAATACAATTCTAGCATGAATAAAAGACATTTATCATGATATAAGGAAATACAAATAACATCTTTATTATTGCCTCTAGGGCATATTTCCTTCACCGATGCACTAGGTATTACACCTAGATCGGATATAAACTCCTTCATCCAGACTCCTTCATTTGCTGCTTCCGAAGCAGCTATGTACTTCGCTTCACACGTAGATCCCGCCACGACGCTCTTCTTGGAACTGCACCAACTGACAGCTCCACCGTTCAACAAAAATACGTATCCGGTTTGTGACTTTGATTCATCCGGATCAGTGTCAAAGCTTGCATCGACGTAACCGTTTACGACGAGCTCTTTGTCACCTCCATAAACGAGAAACATATCCTTTGTCCTTTTCAGGTACTTTAGGATGTTCTTGACCGTTGTCTAGTGATCCATTCCTGGATTACTTTGGTACCTTCCTGCCAAACTTATACCAAAGCACACATCAGGTTTGGTACACAACATTGCATACATGATAGAACCTATGGCTGAAGCATGGGGAATGACTTTCATTTTCTCTCTATCTTCTGAAGTGGTCGGGCATTGAGTCTTACTCAACTTCACACCTTGTAACACATGCAAGAACCCTTTCTTTGACTGGTCCATTTTGAACTTCTTCAAAACTTTATCAAGGTATGTGCTTTGTGAAAGTCCAATTAAGCGTCTTGATCTATCTCTATAGATCTTGATGCCCAATATATAAGCAGCTTCACCGAGGTCTTTCATTGAAAAATTCTTATTCAAGTATCCTTTTATGCTATCTAGAAATTCTACATCATTTCCAATCAATAATATGTCATCCACATGTAATATCAGAAATGCTACAGAGCTCCCACTCACTTTCTTGTAAATACAGGCTTCTCCAAAAGTCTGTATAAAACCATATGCTTTGATCACCTCATCAAAACGTATACTCCAACTCCGAGATGCTTGCACCAGTCCATAAATGGATCACTGGAGCTTACACACTTTGTTAGCACCTTTAGGATCGACAAAACCTTCGGGTTGCATCATATACAACTTTTCTTTGAGATATCCATTAAGGAATGCAGTTTTGACATCCATTTTCCATATTTCATAATCATAAAATGCGGCAATTGCTAACATGATTCGGATAGACTTAAGCATCACTACGGGTGAGAAAGTCTCATCGTAGTCAACTCCTTTAACTTGTCGAAAACCTTTCTCAACAAGTCGAGCTTTGTAGACAGTAACATTACCATCGGCGTCAGTCTTCCTCTTAAAAATCCATTTATTTTTAATGGCTTACCGATCATCGGGCAAGTCAACCAAAGTCCATACTTTGTTCTCATACATTGATCCCACCTCAGATTTCATGGCATCAAGCCATTTTGCGGAATCTGGGCTCATCATCGCTTCTTCATAGTTCGTAGGTTCGTCATGGTCTAGTAACATGACTTCCAGAACAGGGTTACCGTACCACTCTGGTGCGGAACGTACTCTGGTTGACCTACGAGGTTCAGTAGTAACTTGATCTAAAGTTTAATGATCATCATCATTAGCTTCCTCACTAATTGGTGTAGGAATCATTGAAACTAATTTCTGTGATGAACTACTTTCTAATTCGGGAGAAGGTACAATTACCTCATCAAGTTCTACTTTTCTCCCACTCACTTCTTTCGAGAGAAACTCCTTCTCTAGAAAGCATCCATTCTTAGCAACGAATACCTTGCCTTCGGGTCTGTGATAGAAGGTGTACCCAACAGTTCCTTTGGGTATCCTATGAAGACACATTTCTTCGACTTGGGTTCGAGCTTATCAGGTTGATGATTTTTCACATAAGCATCGCAGCCCCAAACTTTAAGAAACGACAACTTGGGTTTCTTGCCAAACCACAGTTCATAAGGTGTCGTCTCAACGGGTTTAGATGGTGCCCTATTTAACGTGAATGCAGCAGTCTCTAAAGCATAACCCCAAAACGATAGTGGTAAATCGATAGGAGACATCATAGATCGCACCATATCTAATAAAGTACGGTTACGACCTTTAGATACACCATTACGCTATGGTGTTCGAGGTGGCGTGAGTTGCGAAACTATTCCACAATGTTTCAAATGAAGACCAAACTCGTAACTCAAATATTCGCCTCCGCGATCAGATCGTAGAAACTTTATTTTCTTGTTACGATGATTCTCTACTTCACTCTGAAATTCTCAGACTTGTGTTTCATCAAGTAGATATACCAATATCTGCTCAAATCATCTGTGAAGGTTAGAAAATAATGATACCCTCCGCGAGCATTGGACCGCATACATCAGTATGTATGATTTCCAGTAAGTCAGTTGCTCGCTCCATTGTTCCGGAGAACGGAGTTTTAGTCATCTTACCCATGAGGCATGGTTCGCAAGCACCAAGTGATTCATAATCAAGTGATTCCAAAAGCCCATCAGCATGGAGTTTCTTCATGCGCTTTACACCAATATGACCTAAACGGCAGTGCCACAAATAAGTTGCACTATCATTATCAACTTTGTATCTTTTGGCTTCAATATTATGAATATGTGTATCACTACGATCGAGTTTCAACAAAAATAGACCACTCATCAAGGGTGCATGGCCATAAAAGATATTACTCATATAAATAGAACAACCATTCTTCTCTGATTTAAATGAATAACCGTCTCGCAATAAACAAGATCCAGATATAATGTTCATGCTCAAGGCTGGCACCAAATAACAATTATTTAGGTCTAAAACTAATCCCGAAGGTAGATGTAGAGGTAGCGTGCCGATGACGATCACATCGACTTTGGAACCATTTCTCACGCGCATCGTCACCTCGTTCAAATGACATGGCAATTACATTGAACGCCAAGGTGCGGTACAAAAAATATCTCAGTATCGACCTATAGCTCTGTGCCATGTGCTTATATAAAATTGTTGTCAAAGTATAGATAACAGGGTTCGAATTATTATTGATGATATTATAGGGGAAGAACAAAGGCCTTTGTACTGGGTCGTTTGATCACAAACAATGTGTGTGCAGCATATGAGAGTGTTCATGCTACAAAGAGGAAGAAGAAAGGCAAAAATGCTTGTTGTGACATTAAACTAGATATGATCAAAGCCTATGATAGGTTCGAGTCACATTTTGTTGAAGCTATTATTTAGGCTTCAATGATCATTTCACCAGATTGGTGATGAAATGTATGACCTCGGTGGGGTTCACTATAGAGGTGAACGATGATTTCCTACTATATTTCACTCCATCCAGAGGACTCTGTCTAGGGGACCCCATGTCACTGTATATATTCCTTCTTTCTGCTCAGGGCTGTCGGAAAGGGACTCCGGGGACACAAAGGTTCGGACAGTGGGGTGTGCTGGTTCTACGTCCTATTCTTCTTCACGACTAACACGAAGGAGCTACGGCGAGGGCGTGCGAGCGCGAGCGAGCCAGCCACACAAGAGTTACCCAGGTTCGGGCCACCTTGTGGTGTAAGATCCTACTCCGGCTTGGTGGTTGGACTGCACTGGTCAGAGAGCTAGAGTACAAGGGTTGGAGGTGAGAATGGTCGACCCCGTCTATAGTAGCATCTTGCCCTCCCTTTATACACGCCTTGGCCCTCTTCACCCAAAAACATTGGCGGGAAAGGGATGCCACACAGCGGCAATTTTGAAAGGGGAGAAGGGCGCAGTCTAGCCTGACAAAAGGTGATATTTGCCTGCAAAGACTCCGTTCATGATGCGCCAGTGGACTCGGTGATTGTGACGCCCCCGATTTGACTGTACACTAATCATGCACGCAAATGTGTACGACCAAGATCAAGGACTCACTAGAAGATATCACAACACAACTCTAGACACAAATAAAATAATACAAGCTTTATATTACAAGCCAGGGGCCTCGAGGACTCGAATACGTAAGCTCGAATACACAAGAGTCAGCGGAAGCAATAATATCTGAGTACAAACATAAGTTAAACAAGATTGCCTTAAGAAGGCTAGCACAAAACATCAATGATCGAAAAGGCAAGGCCTCCTGCCTGGGACCTCCTAACTACTCCTGGTCGTCAGTTGTCTCCACGTAGTAGTAGGCTCCGTCGGGGTAGTAGCGGTCGTCAAGGGTGGCTTCTGGCTCCTGGACTCCACCATCTGGTTGCATCAACAAGAAAGAAGAAAGAAGGGGGAAAAGGGGGAGCAAAGCAACCGTGAGTACTCATCCAAAGTACTCGCAAGCAAGGATCTACACTACAAATGCATTGGTATCAATGAAAGGGGGTAGTATTTGTGGACTAAGCCGCAGAATGCCAGAATAAGAGGGGGAGAAGCTAGTCCTATCGAAGACTAGCATCTTCTGGAAACCACCGTCTTGCAGCAAGAGGGGGAAATAGAGTAGAATAACATAGGTCATATTTATGTTGTTGTTCCAACGCTCCGGGATCCTTTCTCGACTCCCGAAGCAACATATCCAAACAATGCCACAGCATCGAGTTCTAGTTGTAGCGATCGGGATACAACTCTGAGTGTCCGTTACCGTAGGACAGGCTATCGATAGATGTTTTCTTCCCTGCAGGGGTGCACCAACTTACCCATCACGCTTGTTTAACTCCGGCCAGACACACCATCAGGGCATGCCCGCCCTTGGCCAAACAATACGCCGCAACCCGACCTAGGATTAATAGAGAGGTCATGCACGTCGGAATAAACCCTATGCCCCCAGGGGTCATGGGCCAATCGCCCCGGGAACTCCTGCACGTTGCGTACGCGGCCGGTGAGCAGACCTGGGCAACCTCCTTAAAAAAGGCAGGTGCTTACGCAATCCAACCCGGCGCGCGCCGCTCAGTCGCAATGACGTCAGTTAAGCTTCGGCTGATGCATACGACGCAGAACGCCCATACTATGCCCACGTGATGGTTAGCGCTATCGGGCCAGAGGCCCCTCGGATCAAATATCCAAACCGTTTAGTGTCTTGGGAACGCGCGGTAACGAGCAGAGACTCACGAGCATGTGACCCCATCGCCCTGTCTCGAGGACTTGCGGCAAGGGCGAGTGCCCGGCCACGCCTCGTATTTATCTCGCGGGCACCTTCCAGGTCAACCCGACTACACATCACTCGCAATTAAGCTCGCGCGGGTACACCTCAGGGTCTACCCGTCTTTAGTAACTAGGTTCAGTGTAAAGTCATAGTAACCGTAGTAACTGTGTGTCTAACACCAAAGGGAAACCTGAGGAAATCACCCTCGATGGAATACCATCGGATGTTTATCGTCAAGGTGAACGAAAGAGGAGTCACCCTCGAGGTCCACTCTTGAGGAGTTGCACGGCAGTGTCATTATCGGGAGTGGAAAAAGAGGAATCGCCCTCGATGACCACAACCGATGAACTAACCTACAAGGTTAACACCAGAAGTGCTGATGAGGTCTCACCCTCGGCTCTCGATAGTAACCCAGTAGTGTCGAGCAACTAAGGGGAAAGTGATGTGCGGTGCCGGGGCCTGGTCTTCGATCCCGTTGATCGGGTCTTCTGATAATCTAGCGGGGCAGTCGGGACAAGGTAGGGGGTCACTGGTGGATCTCTAACCAGCCTATACTAAGCAGTTTAGTATAAATATGTAAGGTATGAAAGCAGGTATCAACAACAGGCAATGCATCAGAATAGGATCTTACAAAAAGCAGTAGCAGTTCTAATGCAAGCATAAGAGAGAAGAGAGTGGGCGATATCGGAATGATCAAGGGGGGTTGGCTTGCCTTGTTGCTCTGGCAAGAAGGAGGGGTCGTCGTCGATGTAGTCGATCACCGGGGTAGCATCAGTCTCGTGGTCTACCGGAGAGAAGAGGGGGGAGAAACAATAAATACAAAGCATACAGATGTAACAAAGAAGCACGACACGTCGACACGCAGTGCTAGGGTGCTCTAACGCGGTGCTACACGGCACCGACGAAGGAGAATAACATCCGGGAACGTATCCCCCGTGTTTCATGTTTTCGGACAAATGAAACGGAGGGGGAAAGTTGCAGGTTAAGTATGATAGAGATGTGTGGCGGACGAACGGACCACGTATTCGGATTCGTCTCGTCGTTCTGAGCGATTTTCATATATAAAACTTTTCCATCCAAGCTATAGATTATTTTATATGATTTTCTAAAGTTTTAAACATTTTCTGGAATTTATTTAATTAATTTAAATCAACATTATCAAAAATAGTATGTGATGACGTTAGCATGATGTCAGGGTGATGTCAGCGGTCAGTTGACTTAGTCAAACTGACGTGTGGGGTCGTGTTGTCATAGACTAGTTTATTTAACCAGGTTTAATTAGACTAATGTGTAATTAGGTTAATTAAACATAATTAATTAGGGTTAATTATCATGATTAATTAAGTTAATTATTAATTAATTAATTAACTTTTTATTTATTATATTTTTAACCCATTAAAAAAACAGGGGCTGGGCCTAGTGGTCAGTGGCCCACTAGGGCCAACCAGGTTCGCGGGCGCGCGGACGGAATGGGCTAACGAGGCGCAGGCGTTGGGCGCCCTCGGGGCAGACCCAGCCGACGGCTGGGATGGCCAGGAGAGCGAGGGCAGGTGGCGCGGCCGTGCCGGCGGGGGCCGGCCGCGGCAGCAGGCGGCGGTGCGAGGGGGCCACGGGGCGGAGCGACGGCGCGCGAGGGCCAGCGCGCAGCGACGCGCGAGGGCGGGCGCCGGAGCAGGCCGCACGGGCGGAAGGAGCGCGGGGAGGGCCGTGGTCGCGGCGGCGGCGGGCGCTCGGGCCGCGGCCGGAGCGTCGGCGGCCAGGGGGGCACGCGCACACGGAGCAGTGGAGCGGGGCGGGGAGCGGCGCTGGGGCCGGCGGGTACGGCAGGGCGCCGTTGGGGGCGAGACCGGCGCGGCCGAGGCGCGATGCCTATGGTGCTCGAAGGGGCGGGGAGGAGTACAGTGAGGCGATGGTGTGGGTGGCCGCGACGGGGCTAGCTAAGCCACGGCCTGGCGCCTCCGTGGGCGAGCGCGGCGAGCATGCGCCCGGCGCGAGCGCGGGCGCAGGGCGGTGCGGCCCGGGACGCGTGGGAAATGGAGGAGGGGCGATCGGGGCCTCACCGAGGCCCTGAAGTAGTGCTAAAGCATGCTCGGGAAGGGGAGTTCGTGGAGGCGCCGGAGCTGCGGGCAAAGGCGTCTCCAATGGCGTCGGGGCGGCGCGTTGTCCTCGGGCACGGTGTCCCGCAGAGCCACGGGTGGCGGCGAACGAGACCGAGGGAGCGAGGAGGAAGTGGGAGGGGATTAGGGTTTCGATGAGAGGGCGGGGGGCTAAGTAGGCCAGTAGATGGGCCGGCCTGGGGTTGGCCTGGTGGCCAGGCTGGGCTGTTTGGGCCCAGTGGGGGGGGCTCTTTCTCATTTTTGTTGTTTTAGTTTTCTGATTGCTTTTTACTTTTTCTTATATTCTTTTTGCTTCAATTAGTTTAGGACACTTTAAACATTTTGCAAAAATGTTGCCCACCACCAATATTAACAAAAGAATATTTGCCACATGATGAACATTTTAGTTTTCATGTTTGAGCAATTTTGAATTTCACTCTTATTTTGAAGTTTGAATTTAACTCAAATTGAAAGGAATACGAGCCAATGATGATCATATACTTGTTTAGCAAAAGATTAACTTAACCCCAAGGGTTACTGTAGCATCATTACACCGGGGTGTTACAACTCTCCTCTCTAAAAGAAATTCTCGTCTCGAGAATTAAGAGGTAGAAGGGAAAAGGTCGGGATACTCTACCCGAAGATTATCCTCGCATTCCCAAGTGGCTTCATCTTCAGAGTGATTTGACCACTGCACCTTGAGGAACTTGGTAACCTTCCGGCGGGTTCGACGTTCAGCTTCTTCAAGAATGCGGATCGGATGCTCTTTGTAAGTGAGATCATCTTGAACTTCAATCAATTCCGGATCCACTTCACGTTCCGGATCCTTGAAGCACCGACGAAGTTGCGACACGTGGAAGACGTCATGGACGTGAGAGAACTGAGGTGGCAACTCCAGTTGATAAGCCACCTGTCCACGATGGGCGAGAATGCGGAACGGACCAATGTAGCGTGGAGCTAGCTTGCCCTTGACTCCGAACCGATGAGTGCCTCTCAAAGGAGTGACACGCAGATAAGCTTGTTCACCAAGTTGATAAGTTGAACCCCGGTGTTTCCGGTCATAGTTGCTCTTCTGGCGGGACTGGGCCGCCTTGAGATTACCCCGGACAATGCGAACCTGCTCTTCAGCTTGTTGAATAATGTTTGGACCAATGAGCGTCCGTTCCCCAGTTTCTGACCAATTCAGAGGGGTTCGGCACTTACGTCCATAAAGCACTTCAAAGGGTGCCATCTTCAAGCTGGCTTGATAACTGTTATTATAAGAGAACTCCACATAAGGGAGAGATTCTTCCCACTTCTTGCCAAAAGAAATAACACAAGCCCGAAGCATGTCTTCAAGAATTTGATTGACTCGCTCGACTTGGCCTTGGGATTGGGGATGATAAGCAGTGCTCCAAGTAATATGAGTTCCCATTGCCTCTTGGAAACTATCCCAGAACTTTGAAGTGAAAATGCTGCCACGGTATGAACTGATCTCCTTCGGAATGCCGTGGAGTGACACAATTCTAGAGATATACAAGTTTGCTAATTGACTAGCAGTGAGACACATTGTCTCCTTGACTGGCAGAAAGTGAGCAACCTTCGAGAATTGGTCGATGACGACGAAGATAGCATCATTACCTTTTTGTGACTTCGGAAGGCCAGTGACAAAGTCCATCTGAATCTTATCCCACTTCCATTCAGGAATCGGAAGCGGTTGTAGAAGTCCAGCCGGTTTCTGATGTTCTGCTTTGACGCGTCGACAAACGTCACATTCTTCGATATACCGAGCAATGTCTTGCTTCATGTTAGACCACCAGTACTTCTGACGGATGTCTAGATACATCTTAGTACTTCCCGGATGAATAGAGAGAGGGGTGTCATGTGCTTCTTTCATCACCTTCTCAGTCATAAGCTTGAAGCGGGGTACCACTATGCGATCTTTGAAGTACAATGTACCATCTTCAGCAAGTGAGAAATCTCTGGATTTCTCTAAGGCAATATCATTTTTCATTAGATCAACGTGAGCATCTTTGGCTTGAGCAGACTTAATTGCTTTCAATAGAGTTGGTTCGGAGACAAGGTTATTCAGAGAACCCTGTGGAACTAGTTGAAGGTTCAGCTTGCGAAGTTCTTCATAAAGGCGAGGTTGAGCTTTATGAACCATGTGGTTATTGCAATAAGACTTGCGGCTCAGGGCATCAGCAATGACATTAGCCTTGCCTGCGGTATAGGAAATACCCACGTTATAATTTGCTATAGCCTCCATCCACCTTTGCTGGCGGAGGTTTAGATCTGACTGAGTAAATAGATACTTCAGACTCTGATGATCGGTGAAGATCTCGCAACGATTACCGAGAAGGTAATGTCGCCACAGCTTCAATGAATAAATAACCGATGCAAGCTCGAGGTCATGAACTGGGTAGTTTTCTTCGTGAGAACGCACTTGACGAGAGGCATAAGCAATCACCATGCGCTCTTGCATTAGGACACAACCTAACCCTTGATGTGAAGCATCGCAATATGACGAAATCCTTCTGAGAATTCGGAGGAGCAAGCAATGGGGAAAAAGCCAGCTTGTCCTTGAGAGCCTGGAAACTTTCCTGACATTTTTCTGTCCATTCAAACTTAACGCCTTTGTGTAGCAGATTGGTCAGTGGCTTGGCGATCTTGGAGAAGTTCTCAATGAAACGACGGCAGTAGCTGGCGAGTCCGAGAAAGCTTTTGACTTGCTTGACATTCTTGGGAGGGGTCCAGTCAAGAATAGACTGAACTTGCTCTGGGTTGACGGCAATACCATCCTTGGAGATCACATGACCAAGGTAGGTTACTTCGGGTAGCCAGAATTCACACTTAGAATACTTGGCATATAGTTGATGCTCTCGAAGCTTTTCCAGAATAAGACGAAGATGTTCAGCATGTTCTTCTTTATTCTTCGAATATACTAGGATATCATCTAGATATACCACGACGAACTTGTCGAGGTAATCCATGAATATATAGTTCATCAGACGAGAGAATGTTGCTGGAGCATTGGTCAAACCGAAGGACATGACGGTGTACTCGTAAGAACCATAACGAGTGGCGAATGCGGTCTTTGGAATATCCTCTTCACGAACACGGATCTGGTGGTAACCCAACCTCAAGTCGAGTTTAGAGAAAACTGATGAACCAGTCAATTGATCATACAGATCGTTGATCCGAGGAAGCGGGTATTTGTTCTGAATTGTAGCTTGGTTGATAGGACGGTAGTCTTGGACCAAACGGTTCGTGCCATCCTTCTTCTTCACAAAGAGAGAAGGTTCTCCCCAAGCAGAGGAACTTGGACGAATGAATCCACTGCGAAGAGACTTGTCGATTTCCACCTTAAGTTCAAGGAGCTCATGGGGTGGCATCTTGTAGGGTCGTTTGGCAATAGGAATGGTGCCTGGTTTCAAGTCGATGACAAATTCAACAGCCCGAGTAGGGGGTATGCCTGGGAGTTCTTCTGGAAAGACATCTTGGAAATCGTGAACGACTGTAATCTTCTCAATGCCCTCAAGAGGTGATGCATTCAACGCATTCAAGGCATAAAGTCATGCCTCGGTATTTTGAACAACTTGAGCATGGTAGCTTACTATCGCATTCGATGGATGTAGGAGATGAACGACTTTGGTGGCGCAAACGATAGAGGCAGTATGTGCTTTCAACCATTCCATTCCCAGAATGAGATCAATATTGGAAGACTCTAATATAATGGGGGAAACATGGAATTCCAACCCTTCAATTTCAACAGGGACATCGCGACCAATCATGGTAGTTTGACATTGGCCCGCAGGGGTGCGTACCACTATCGGAGTGTTCATGGACTCGCATCGAATGTCGTGTGCGTAAGCAAATTTTTCTGACATGAATGAATGTGATGCTCTTGAATCAAATAACACAGAAGCCGGTACTGAGTTCACGAGAAGAGTACCCATCAAAGTAGCAGGCTGGTCTTGAGCTTCATGCATATCAACGTGGTTAGCCTAACCATGACCATAAGGTCTGGCATTCATGTTGCGGGGCTGATTGTTACCACGACCAGCAGGAGGAAGAACAAGTTGATTCTGATTATGAGGACAGTTCCTAGAACGGTGACCCAGAAGGCCACACTTGAAGCATAGACCATCTTGGGGTTGGAAGCAGGTGCTCGGGGCGGTGCAGTCTGAAGAAGCTGCCTCGACGGTGGGGGAGGCAGACGAGGTGCAACATAGGAATGTCTTGGTGCGGGTGCAGTTGGACGATACATGTTGTGGGGGATCCAAATCCGACGCTTCTGTGCGGACGGGCCCGAAGATGAGCCAGCGTCATGACTGCACCTGAGGGATCCCTGGTGTTCCTGAAGACCAGTCTCAACCTGAATAGCCTTGTTCACCAAGGTGGCGAAATCGGCAAAATCATGAGCGAGAAGTGCTAGCTTGATATTAGGGTGAAGTCCATCATGAAACTTTTCTTGCCTGCGAGCATCAGTAGCAATGTCTTCTTTAGCGTAGCGGGACAAGTCCAAGAATTCCCGCTGATAAGCATCTACAGACTTGATGCCTTGGATGAGGTTGTGGAACTCTCACTTCTTCATGTCCATGATTCCCTGAGGAATGAAGCGGGCACGGAAGGCGGCTTGGAAATCCGGCCAAGTGATGAACGTTCCAGCAGGTAGGGTACGCCTGTGGCTGTCCCACCATTGAGCAGCGGGGCCCTTCAAATAGTATGTCGCGAAGGTGACATAGTTGGCAGGGGCTACATCAGCAGACTCTAGCTCGAAAGCGATGTCACGGAGCCAATCATCAGCATCCAGTGGTTGAGTTGAGTTGTGGTAGACGACAGGGTTGAGTTGCGCAAAGTCTTGCAGAGTTACTGGGGCTGGCTGCTAATTCATATTTGGGCGAGGAAACTGAGCCATCACTCCTTCCATGAACTGGCGATTCAGCTCAAACTGTTGCATCATTCCGGCAAAGAACTCGAGCGGTGGTGGATCATTGGCACCACGGCCACGACCACCTGGTCTAACCATCCTGCTAACATGTAACAGGGGGTAGTCAGCATTGAGCATTTACAAAGACAATGAATTATTCATTATCTAACATGTAGAATGAACGAGGTTCGACGGGTACCACATAGTAGTCGGCAAGACAGTGGGGTACTTATTCAAAATACTAACCTAAGGAATAACTATGGCTTATCCAACTTTGGGGTGAATGTGGTCACGGGATCCTAATGTTAGAGTTAGTAAATTTGTTTAACCCGAATAGAAGAGAGTTCAGAGTCCCAGAGTATAGACGAGGAGTAAAAGATCCTAATACCACCCAATTGGTGACGTGGGCCCATAAGCCACACAGCCATGTTAGTAAAACGGTTTTTCAAAGACTAGACTCAACTTCGGCCAAGGAGTTGGAAATGGGGTTCCTACAGGCAGTCGGCTCTGATACCAACTTCTGACGCCCCCGATTTGACCGTACACTAATCATGCACGCAAATGTGTACGACCAAGATCAAGGACTCACTGGAAGATATCACAACACAACTCTAGACACAAATAAAATAATACAAGCTTTATATTACAAGCCAGGGGCCTCGAGGGCTCGAATACGTAAGCTCGAATACACAAGAGTCAGCGGAAGCAATAATATTTGAGTACAGACATAAGTTAAACAAGATTGCCTTAAGAAGGCTAGCACAAAACATCAATGATCGAAAAGGCAAGGCCTCCTGCCTGGGACCTCCTAACTACTCCTGGTCGTCAGCTATCTCCACATAGTAGTAGGATCTGTCGGGGTAGTAGCAGTCGTCAAGGGTGGCTTCTGGCTCCTCGACTCCACCATCTGGTTGCATCAACCAGAAAGAAGAAAGAAGGGGGAAAAGGGGAAGCAAAGCAACCGTGAGTACTCATCCAAAGTACTCGCAAGCAAAGATCTACACTACAAATGCATTGGTATCAATGAAAGGGGGTAGTATATGTGGACTAAGCTGCAGAATGCTAGAATAAGAGGGGGAGAAGCTAGTCCTATCGAAGACTAGCATCTTCTGGAAACCACTGTCTTGCAGCAAGAGGGGGGAATAGAGTAGAATAACATAAGTCATATTTATGTTGTTGTTCCAACGCTCCGGGATCCTTTCTCGACTCCCGAAGCAACATATCCAAACAATGCCTCAGCATCCAGTTCTAGTTGTAGCGATCGGGATACAACTCCAAGTGTCTGTTACCGTAGGACAGGCTATCGGTAGATGTTTTCTTCCCTGCAGGGGTACACCAACTTACCCATCACGCTTGTTTAACTCCGGCCGGACACACCATCAGGTCATGCCCGCCCTTGGCCAAACAATACGCCGCAACCCGACCTAGGCTTAATAGAGAGGTCATGCACGTCGGACTAAACCCTATGCCCCCAGGGCTCATGGGCCAATCGCCCCGGGAACTCCTGCACGTTGCGTACGCGGCCGGTGAGCAGACCTGGGCAACCTCCTTAAAAAAGGCAGGTGCTTACGCAGTCTAACCCGGCGCGCAACGCTCAGTCGCAATGACGTCAGTTAAGCTTCGGCTGATGCATACGACGCAGAACGCCCATACTATGCCCACGTGATGGTTAGCGCTATCGGGCTAGAGGCCCCTCAGATCAAATATCCAAACCGTTTAGTGTCTTGGGAACGCGCGGTAACGAGCAGAGACTCACGAACATGTGACCCCATCACCCCGTCTCGAGGACTTGCGGCAAGGGCGAGTGCCCGGCCACGCCTCGTATTTATCTCGCGGGCACCTTCGAGGTCAACCCGACTACATATCAGTCGCAATTAAGCTCGCGTGGGTACCCCTCAGGGTCGACCCATCTTTAGTAACCAGGTTCAGTGTAAAGTCATAGTAACCATAGTAACTATGTGTCTAACACCAAAGAGAAACCTGAGGAAATCACCCTCGATGGAATACCACCCATGGGCGGATTTGGGCCCCAGGCAGCCCAGGCCATTGCCTGGGGCCTGGAAAAAAAATCATAGGCCTAAATTTAAAAAAAAAATTGGCCTGGGGCGTAGCCCAGGTCCAAGCCCAGGCAGGCCGCCCCAACTCACTGCCCGCACGGCCTGTTCCCCGCTCGCGCGGCACAGCAACCCCCGAACCCCCGAGTCCCCGACCCATCTCGTCGAACCCTAAGTGCCGCCGCGCCATCGCCGGTCGCCGCCCGCCGTCGCCGGTCACCGCCCGCCATCGCCGGTGAGTTTTTCGCCTCTGTCCCGTCCGGTCCCCCCCCTTCCAGCGCTCCCCCTCCCCTCCCCCTCCCCGTTTGAGCGCCCGCCGCCCCGCCCCCTGCCCCCCGGCCGCCGGCCCCGGTTGTGGGCAGCGCTGCCGCTACGGCGCTGCGGGCCCGTAGGTGCTCCCTGGCTCCCTACAAAGTGGAAGGGGCCCAGCCCCCTGCCGCTCCCGAACTGGTTCCCGAACTGGCCATAGACTGCTGC
>LR738713.1:501219373-501345662 GCA_902687465.1 Secale cereale
GGGGGGGGACTAGCAGGTGAGCAGCTAATATTACTTGATACGGACGACATATGGCATTTGACCTTTTCTGTTGAGTTGTGTGGCAAGGATGGGTCGTAATGAATCTAGATGAAGATTTTGGTTGTGCCTTGCTTTGTTCATATTTCTATAAAGAGTCCAAGGTCTTCTTTAGTTCATAGGGTAGGAATATCATAGAATAGGAAAATAATAGAAAGTGAGATGACATGCATCTCGGTTCCATAGAGAAAGATGTGTCATTTGGTGCATAAGATAAGAATAAAAAATCATTGAATGTAGGCTAATGCTTTTTCCTTTAAATATGAAGGATTGATTCCTATTTTACATAGGAATAGAAATCTCATTCCTACAAATCAAAGGGCTCCAAAGGAACTTCTCATTTGAAATTCTATCCTATAAAATCCTTACGAAATCATTCAAACCAAAGGAGACCCGGTGTTTACTGCCAGCAACTAGCTAGAGGATGCTTTAGGTGGGGCTATTCATGGGGCAATGGTCGGCACGTCTGGCAAGCTCGGGCGCCGACACGTGTTGCATGTTGGACGCTTCCCCCTTAAAATGATTGTGTTTTTGTTTTTTCCCTGTGGTTTGCGACTTTGTTCTATTTTTATGTGCTTTTCTTGGTATTTTGGTTTTATAATTTTTTATCTTGTTTTCAATTTTCGATTTTTCTAGTGTGTGCATATAGCATGCAATGTAGCACTAGATAAAAGGGCAACATGTAGTGCACTATTGCACAATGCGGGGAGCACAGATGCAGTACAACAGTGGGCACAAAAATCATTAACACCGGGAATAAAAAAGTACACTTAGATGGAGAGCACACAGTGCATCATGCGGTGAGCACAAGTGCACTACATGGGCGAAAATAGAATGTACTCCGCTAGGAACACAAGGTGCACTACATGAGAAGCACAAGTGAGTGCAACAGATGTACAATGCACTAAGCGAGGAGCACCAGTGTACCGCAGAAAAGGGAAGCACAAGTGTACTTCACAAAAGGAAGCACAAATGAAGTACAGTTGGAAGAACCAATGTACTACAGATGGAAGCACGAGTTATGTTCAAAATATTCATCGAGACCTACCAACATGGTATAACTAATTTCAAAAAAAAAATGTTACAGAAACCCAAATGATAAATGTCACACGTGTGACATGAAGCACTCTGGCTCTGACGTTTTTTACAACTAAAGTTACCATCCAAAAAAACAAATCGAAAATAAACTGAAACTTGTCAACTGAAAAGAAAGTTGACATGCTCTAAAGTTGTCATCCTCGCGCCACTAATCTTGCAATAAAAAACGTTCGGGTTGCCATGTGTTCGTGCCATACGTGTGGCACTTATCGAAGTCCTAAAGAAAAAGATCCCCCTCTTCCGTTTCATTCTATTTAATTTTGAACATATCGACGAGACATGTACCGGTAAAAATGCTTCACAATTTGGAGGTCGTACTGTGACTTTGTTCGCGTGGTGGATTCGCCGGCAGGTCGACATGCGAGTGCCCCGGTAACTTTGTACTTCTCTTTAATACAAAAGACACACACAATATAATTGAACCAACATGTGGTTGAGATGGTTAGGTGGACAGTGGTATCCCTAACCCTCCAGGGTTCAAATCCTGGTGCTCGCATTATTCCTGAATTTATTTCAGGATTTCCGGCGATGCGCTTTCAGTGGGAGGAGACGTTCCCATCGACGACGAGGCGCCTACGGTGACTTCGTAAATCTCAAGATGATATGCCGGCTCAGTGTCTCGAAGGTGCTCATAGGGGTAGGGTGTGCGTGTGTGCGTTCATAGGGGTGAGTGTATGCGCGTGTATATGAGCGCTTGCGTTTGTATTGATGCTAAAAAAAATATGCGTGTAATTAAAAAAAGAATCCTAGTTTCCCGCTGCACCAATTTGGTCGAGTTACATCTATGTCCTATAAGAGCACGTACAAACGGGCCTTTTAAACCCTCCTCAAACGCCCGCACGAGTTGCGAGGTCAGTGTCCGGTCACGTTTTTTTGATTCAGATGGACGCCGGACTCATACCCCCGAACTGACCGGCACCCCCATATCCAGCCAAAATATGGGCCAGATATAGAGCGGCCCGGGCATGCCCGGACGCGTCCGCCTGACAAGCCCGGCCCACCACAGGACCCACGGATGTCCCATGGAAAAAAACACCGGGCTCATCGTTATGAAACCCTAGCTCACTCACTCTCCTCTCTCGCTTTGTCCTCTCCTCTCCCCTCACCGATTCCAATCGAATCCGGCGCAATGTTGAGCTCCGGCAGCCGCTCCGACGATGAGATGGATCCGGAGTATGAGCTTGCTCTCCGCATCGCCTTGGAGTGGTCCAAGGTGGAGACGGGGGCAGCCACGGATCTGCAGCCTCGCCGCAACCGCATCTTCCCCGTCGACGCATCTCAGACGCCGGTGATAGCCCCTCCCGGCCCGAGGGCAGCTTGAACAGGCGGCCAGCGCAATCCGCGCCTCCACTACGTCGTCCCCTCGCCCCGCCGGCCGTTGATCTCCCTCGTGGGCAGCAGTGGGTGCTCGTGCCTGCCCCGCCGACCCGGACGCGTACGCCGAAGCCAGAGGCGCGAGTCGCCCGCCCGCGAGAGGCAGCGTGCAAGGGAGAGGGAGGCTGCGAAGAGCTCTATCCGCTGTCGGCGTGGGTTACCGGCGGATCCCGACGAAGACGAGCGGCTCCTCGCATGGGTCTACCGCCGGTCGCCTATGACGGCGGAGACGAACACTCGACGGAACATGAAGGCTCTCCGGCTTGCCATCGAGCAGTTCGAGCGGGAGGCATTGGAGAAGGTGATGGAGGCGGCTCGGCTGGCCAAGCTCACGCGCCAGCAGGACCGGGCCATCCCTCGCCTTAAGGGCCTCATCATCATCGACTCCTCCTCGGTGACGACCACGGCTCCTCCGACGATGAGTCGGACGATCCTCCACCAATCATCGACGGCTACAACTACGCCGACGACTAGAAGGGGAAAGGGCCGGCCCGGAAGTGGTCAACTTCATTTTCATTTCCAGTTTTAGATGTAGCATAAAGTTGCCCGATGTTTATGTGAACTTTGGTGGATCTTTTGGTGAACTAGTGTGTTATTTCTATGTTCGGTCAGCGAATGTACGTAGTTTGATTGATGTTGCATGACATAGTATGGATATAGGGGTTCGGACTGACGGAAATATGCCCTAGAGGCAACAATAAAGTTATTATTATTTTATATTTCTTTATTCATGATAAAGGTTTATTATTCATGCTAGAATTGTATTGACATGTGTTGGGGAACATAGCATGCAATTTCAAAACAATTCCTACGCTCACGCAAGATCTATCTAGGAGATGCATAGCAACGAGACGGAGAGAGTGTGTCCACGTACCCTCGTAGACCGAAAGCGGAAGCGTTATGTTAATGCGGTTGATGTAGTCGAACGTCTTCACAATCCAACCGATCCAAGTACCAAACGTACGGCACCTCCGTGTCCAGCACACGTTCAGCACGATGACGTCCCACAAGCTCTTGATCCAGAAGATGCTCGAGGGAGAGTTCCGTCAGCACGACGGCGTGATGACGGTGTTGGTGATGTGATTCACGCAGGGCTTCGCCTAAGCACCACAACTATATGATCTGAGGTGTAATATGTGGAGGGGGGCACCGCACACGGCTAAGAGAAACTTGTGTGTCCTTGGGGTGCCCCCCTCCCCACGTATATAAAGGAGGAGGAGGAGGAGGAGGCCAGCCGACCCTAGGGGCGCGCCAAGGGGGGAGTCCAACTAGGATTCCCAATCCTAGTTGGATTCCCTTTCCTATTCCAAGAGGGGGAAGGAGGGAAGGAGAGGGAGAGGGAAAGGAAAGAAGGGGGCAGCGCCCCTCCCCCCTAGTCCATTTCGGACTGCCTTGGGGGAGGCGCCACCTTGTGTCCTTCCCTCTCCTACTCCATTATGGCCCATTAAGGCTCATAACTTCCCCGACGGGGTCTGATAACCCCTCGATTCCCCGATAAATATCCGAAACGTCCCGAACCCTTTCCGGTGTCCGAATACATTCGTACAATATATCAATCTTTATGTCTTGACCATTTAGAGACTCCCCATCATGTCCATGATCTCATCCGGGACTCCGAACAATCTTTGGTCACCAAAAACTCATAACTCATAATACAAATCGTCATCTAACGTTAAGCGTGCGGACCCTATGGGTTCGAGAACTATGTAGACATGACCGAGACACATCTCCGGCCAATAACCAATAGCGGAACCTAGATGCTCATATGGGCTCCTACATATTCTACGAAGACCTTTATCGCTCAAACCGCATAACAATATACGTTGTTCCCTTTGTCATCGGTATGTTACTTGCCCGAGATTCGATCGTCGGTATCATCATACCTAGTTCAATCTCGTTACCGGCAAGTCTCTTTACTCGTTCTGTAATACATCATATCGTGACTAACCCATTAGTCATTTGCTTGCAAGGCTTATTATGATGTGTATTACCGAGAGGGCCCAGAGATACCTCTCCGACACTCGGAGTGACAAATCCTATTCTCGATCTATGCCAACTCAACAAACACCTTCGGAGACACCTGTAGAGCATATTTATAATCACCCAATTATGTTGTGATGTTTGATAACACATAAGGTGTTCCTCCGGTATTCGGGAGTTGCATAATCTCATAGTCAGAGGAACATGTATAAGTCATGAAGAAAGCAATAGCAATAAAACTAAATGATCATTGTGCTAAGCTAACTGATGGGTCATGTCCATCACATCATTCTCCTAATGATGTGATCCCGTTCATCAAATGACAACACATGTCTATGGTTAGGAAACTTAACCATCTTTGATGAATGAGCTAGTCTATTAGAGGCATACTAGGGACACTCTGTTTCATCTATGTATTCACACATGTATCAAGTTTCCGGTCAATACAATTCTAGCATGAATAAAATACATTTATCATGATATACAAGGAAATATAAATAACAACTTTATTGTTGCCTCTAGGGCATATTTCCTTTAGTCTCCCACTTGCACTAGAGTCAATAATCTAGATTACATAGTAATGATTCTTACACCCATGGAGTGTTGGTGTTGATCATGTTTTGCTCGTAGAAGAGGCTTAGTCATTGGGTCTGCGACATTCTGATTCGTATGTATTTTACAAATATCTATGTCTCCCTCCTTGACTTGATCGCGGATGGAGTTGAAGCGTCTCTTGATGTGCTTGGTTCTCTTGTGAACCCTGGATTCCTTCGCCAAGGCTATTGCTCCAGTGTTGTCACAAAAGATTTTCATTGGACCCGATGCACTAGGTATTACACCTAAATCGGATATGAACTCCTTCATCCAGACTCCTTCATTTGCTGCTTCCGAAGAAGCTATGTAATCCGCTTCAAACATAGATCCCGCCACGACGCTCTGCTTGGAACTGCACCAACTGACAGCTCCACCGTTCAACAAAAATAAGTATTTGATTTGTGACTTAGAGTCATCCGGATCAGTGTCAAAGCTTGCATTGACGTAACCATTTACGATGAGCTCTTTGTCACCTCTATAAACGAGAAACGTATCCTTCGTCCTTTTCAGCTATTTCAGGATGTTCTTGACCGCTGTCCAGTGATCCACTCATGGATTACTTTGGTACCTCCCTGCTAGACATATAGCAAGGCACACATCAGGTCTGGTACACAACACTGCATGCATGATTGAACCTATGGCTAAAGCATAGGGAATGACTTTCATTTTCTCTCTATCTTCAACAATGGTCGGGCATTTCACACCTTGTAATACATGCAATAACCCTTTCTTTGACTGATCCATTTTAAACTTCTTCAAAACTTTATCAAGGTATGTGCTTTGTGAAAGTCCAATTAATCATTTTGATCTATCTCTATAGATCTTGATGCCCACTATATAAGCAGCTTCATCGAGGTCTTTCATTGAAAAATTCTTATTCAAGTATCCTTTTATGCTATCCAAAAAATCTACATCATTTCCAATCAACAATATGCCATCCGCATATAATATCAGAAATGCTACAGAGCTCCCACTCACTTTCTTGTAAATGCAGTCTTCTCTAAAAGTCTGTATAAAACCATATGCTTTGATCACCTCATCAAAGCGTATATTCCAACTCCGAGATGCTTGCACCAGTCCATAGATGGATCGCTGGAGCTTGCACACTTTGTTAGCACCTTTAGGATCGATAAAACCTTCTGGTTGCCTCATATACAACTCTTCTTTGAGATATCCATTAAGGGATGTAGTTTTGACATCCATTTTCCAGATTTCATAATCATAAAATGCGGCAATTGCTAACATGATTCCGACAAACTTAAGCATCGCTACGGGTGAGAAAGTCTCGTCGTTGTCAACTCATTGAACTTGTCGAAAACCTATTGCAACAAGTCGAGCTTTGTTGACAGTAACATTACCATCACCTCCAGTCTTCTTCTTAAAAATCCATTTATTTTCAATGGCTTGCCGATCATCGAACAAGTCAACCAAAGTCCACACTTTGTTCTCGTACATGGATCCCATCTCAGATTTCACGGCCTCAAGCCATTTTGAGGAATCTGGGCTCATCGCCGCTTCCTCATAGTTCGTAGGTTCGTTATGGTCTAGTAACATAACTTCCAGAAAGGATCCATTCTTAGCACCGAATATCTTGCCTTCGTATCTGTGATAGAAGGTGTACCCAACAATTTCTTTTGGGTATCCTATGAAGACACATTTCTCCAATTTGGGATCGAGCTTATCAGGTTGAAGCTTTTTCACATAATCATCGGAGCCCCGCACTTTAAGGAACGACAACTTGGGTTCTTGCTAAACCATAGTTCATAAGGTGTCGTCTCAACGGATTTATATGATGCCCTATTTAACGTGAATGCAACTGTCTCTAAAGCATAACCCCAAAACGATAGTGGTAAATCGGTAAGAGACATCATATATCGCACCATATCTAATAAAATATGGTTATGACATTCGGACATACCATTACGCTGTGATGTTTCAGGTGGCGTGAGTTGTGAAACTATTCCACATTGTTTCGAATGAAGACCAAACTCGTAACTCAAATATTCGCCTCCGCGATCAGATTATAGAAACTTTATTTTCTTGTTATGATGATTTTCTACTTCACTTCGAAGTTCTTTGAACTTTTCAAATGTTCCAGACTTATGTTTCATTAAGTAGATATACCCATATCTGCTCAAATCATCTGTGAAGGTCAGAAAATAACGATACCCGCCGCGAGCCTCAACACTCATTGGACCGCATACATCAGTATGTATGATTTCCAATAAGTCAGTTGCTCGCTCCATTGTTCCGGAGAACAAGGTCTTAGTCATCTTGCCCATGAGGCATGGTTCGCAAGCACCAAGTGATTCATAATCAAGTGATTCCAAAAGCCCGTCAACATGGAGTTTCTTCATGCGCTTTACACCAATATGACCTAAATGGCAGTGCCACAAATAAGTTGCACTATCATTATCAACTTTGCATCTTTTGGCTTCAATATTATGAATATGTGTATCACTACGATCGAGATTCAACAAAAATAGACCACTCATCAAGGGTGCACTCATATAAATAGAAGAACCATTATTCTCTGATTTAAATGAATAACCGTCTCGCAACAAACAAGATCCAGGTATAATGTTCATGCTCAACACTGGCACCAAATAACAATTATTTAGGTCTAAAACTAATCCCGAAGGTAGATGTAGAGGTAGCGCGCCGACGGTGATCACGTCGACTTTGGAACCATTTGCCAAAAGCATCGTCACCTCGTCCTTAGCCAATCTTCGTTTAATCAGTAGCCCCTATTTCAAGTTACAAATATGAGCAACCGAACCAATATCAAATACCAGGCGCTACTACGAGCATTAGTGAGGTACACATCAATAATGTGGATATCAAATATACCTTTGTTCACTTTGCCAACCTTCTTATCCACCAAATACTTGGGGTAGTTCCGCTTCTAGTGACCAGTCCCTTTGCAGTAGAAGCACTTAGTTTCAGGCTTGGCTCTAGACTTGGGGTTCTTCCCAGGAGTAGCAACTGGCTTGCTATTCTTCTTGAAGTTCCCCTTCTTTCCCTTGCCCTTTTTCTTGAAACTAGTGGTCTTGATAACCATCAACACTTGATGCTCCTTCTTGATTTCTACCTCCGCAGCTTTGAGCATAGCGAAGAGCTCAGGAATTGTCTTTTGCATCCATTGCATATTATAGTTCATCACGAAGCCTTTATAGCTTGGTGGCAGTGATTGAAGAACTCTGTCGATAACACTATAATCATCAACTTTGACTTCAAGTTGAGTCATGTGGTTGTGGTACCCCATATATTCTGAGTATGTGTTCACTGACAGAAGTGTTCTCCTCCATCTTGTAGCTATAGAACTTGTTGGAGACTTCATATCTCTCGACTCGGGCATTTGCTTGAAATATTAACTTCAACGCATGGAACATCTCATATGCTCTGTGACGTTCAAAACATCTTTGAAGTCCCGATTCTAAGCTGTAAAGCTTGGTACACTAAACTATCGAGTAGTCATGAGATCGAGCTTGCCAAACGTTCATAACGTCAGGAGTTGCTCCTGCAGCAGGCCTGTCACCTAGCAGTGCTTCAAGGACATAATTCTTCTATGCAACAATGAGGATAATCCTCAAGTTACGGACAGAGTCTGTGTAGTTGCTACCATCATCTTTCAACTTGTCTTTCTCTAGGAACGCATTAAAATTCAAGGGAACGGTAGCACGGGCCATTGATCTACAACAACATAGATATGCAAAAACTATCAGACTAAGTTCATGATAAATTAAAGTTCAATTAGTCATATTACTAAAGAACTCCCACTTAGATTGACATCCCTCAAGTCATCTAAATGACCACATGATCCAAATCAACTAAACCATGTCCGATCATCACGTGAGATGGAGTAGTTTTCAATGGTGAACATCTTATGTTGATCATATCTACGATATGATTCACGCTCGACCTTTCGGTCTCGAGTGTTCCGAGGCCATGTCTGTACATGCTAGGCTCGTCAAGTTGAACCTGAGTATTCTGCACGTGCAAAAATGTCTTACACCCGTTGTACATGAACGTCGAGCTTATCACACCCGATCATCATGTGGTGTCTCGGCAGGACGAACTGTCGCAATGGTTCATTCTCAGGGAGAACACTTGTACCTTAAAATTTTTGTAAGGGATCATCTTATAATGCTACCGCCGTACTAAGCAAAATAAGATGCATGAAAAGATAAACATCACATGCAATCAAAATATGTGACATGATATGGCCATCATCATCTTGTGCTTTTGTTCTCCATCTCCAAAGCATCGTCATGATCTCCATCATCACCGGCTTGACACCATGATCTTCATCGTAGCGTCGTGGTCGTCTCACCGACTATTGCTTCTACTACTATCGCTAACTCAAAGTGATAAAGTAAAGCAGTTACATGGCGTTCGCAATTCATACAATAAAGAGACAACCATAAGGCTCCCGCCGATTGCCGATAATTTACAAAACATGATCATCTCATACAATATCATATAAATCATCATGTCTTGACCATATCACATCACAACATGCCCTGCAAAAACAAGTTAGACATCTTCTACTTTGTTGTTGCAAGTTTGACGTGGTTGCTACGGGCTTCTAGCAAGAACCGTTCTTACCAACGAGTCAAAATCACAACGATTTTTCGTCAAGTGTGCTGTTTTAACCTTCAACAAGGACCGGCCGCAGTCACACTCGATTCAACTAAAGTTGGAGAAACAGACACCCGCCAGCCACATGTGTGCAAAGCACGTCGGTAGAACTAGTCTCATGAACGCGGTCATGTAATGTCGGTCCGGGCCGCTTCATCCAACAATACCGCCGAATCAAAGTAAGACGTTGGTGGTAAGCAGTATGACTATTATCGCCATCAACTCTTTGTGTTCTACTCGTGCATATCATCTACGCATAGACCTGGCTCATGATGCCACTGTTGGGGAACGTAGCATGCAATTTCAAAAAAAATCCTACGCTCATGCAAGATCTATCTAGGAGATGCATAGCAACGAGACGGGGAGAGTGTGTCCACGTACCCTCGTAGACCAAAAGCGGAAGCGTTATGTTAACGCGATTGATGTAGTCGAACGTCTTCACGATCCAAGTACCGAACATACGACACCTCCGTGTTCAGCACATGTTCAGCATGATGACGTACCATGAGCTCTTGATCCAGTAGATGCTCGAGGGAGAGTTCCGTCAGCATGACGGCGTGGCGATGGCGTCGGTGATGTGATCCGCGCATGGCTTCGCCTCAGCACCACGACTATATGATCTGAGGTGTAATTTGTGGAGGGGGCACTTCACACGGCTAAGAGAAACTTGTGTGTTCTTGGGGTGCCCCCTCCCCACGTATATAAAGGAGGAGGGGGAGGCCGGCCCTAGGGGCGCGCCAAGGGGGGATTCCCTTTCCTATTTCAAGAGGGGGAAGGAGGGAAAGGAGAGAGGGGGCCGCACCCCTCCCCCTAGTCCAATTCGGACTGCCTTGGGGGGGGTGCGCGCCACCTTGTGGCCTGCCCTCTCCTACTCCGTTATGGCCCATTAAGGCCCATAACTTCCCCGCGGGGTTCCGGTAACCCCTCGATTCCCCGATAAATATCCGAAACATCCCGAAACCTTTTCGGTGTCCGAATACCTTCGTCCAATATATCAATCTTTATGTCTCGACCATTTCGAGACTCATCGTCATGCCGTGATCTCATCCGGGACTCCGAACAATCTTCGGTCACCAAAAACTCATAACTCATAATACAAATCGTCATCGAACGTTAAGCGTGCGGACCCTACGGGTTCAAGAACTATGTAGACATGACCGAGACACATCTCTGGCTAATAACCAATAGTGGAACCTGGATGATCATATTGGCTCCTACATATTCTACGAAGATCTTTATCGGTCAAACCGCATAACAACATACGTTGTTCCCTTTGTCATCGGTATGTTACTTGCCCGAGATTCGATCATCGGTATCATCATACCTAGTTCAATCTCGTTACCAGCAAGTCTCTTTACTCATTCTGTAATACATCATCTCATGACTAACTCATTAGTCATTTGCTTGCAAGGCTTATTATGATGTGTATTACCGAGAGGGCCCAGAGATTCTCGATCTATGCCAACTCAACAAACACCTTCGGAGACACCTGTAGAGCATCTTTATAATCATCCAGTTACATTGTGATGTTTGATAGCACCCAAGGTGTTCCTCCGGTATTCGGGAGTTGCATAATCTCATAGTCAGAGGAACATGTATAAGTCATGAAGAAAGCAATAATAATAAAACTAAACGACCATTGTGCTAAGCTAACAGATTGGTCATGTCCATCACATCATTCTCCTAATGATGTGATCCCGTTCATCAAATGACAACACATGTCTATGGTTAGGAAACTTAACCATCTTTGATTAACGAGCTAGTCTAGTAGAGGCATACTAGGGACACTCTGTTTCGTCAATGTATTCACACATGTATCAAGTTTCCGGTCAATACAATTCTAGCATGAATGAAAGGCATTTATCATGATATATAAGGAAATATAAATAAAAACTTTATTATTGCCTATAGGGCATATTTCCTTCAACAAGAAACTTAAATACATGTGTGAATACATAAATAAATATCGTGTCCCTAGTAAGCCTCTACTAGACTAGCTCGTTGATCGAAGATGATTAAAGTTTCCTAACCATAGACATGTATTGTCATTTTTTAATGGGGTCGCATCATCAGGAGAATGATGTGATGGACAAGACCCGTTCGTTAGCTTAGCATATGATTGTTCAGTTTATTGCTATTGCTTCCTTAATATCAAATACATATTCCTTCGACTATGAGATCATGCAACTCCCGGATACCAGAGGAATACATTCTGTGCTATCAAACGTCACAACGTAACCGGATGATCATAAAGATGCTCTGCAGGTATTTACAAAGGTCCTTGTTGAGTTGGCATGGATCGATATTAGGATTTGTCACTCTGTGTATCAGAGAGGTATCTCTAGGCGTTCTCGGTCATACACATCACAAGAAGCTTGCGAGAAAAATCACTTAGGAGTTAGCTATGAGATGATGTATTACGAAACAAGTAGATTGAACCAGGTATGGAGATACCGACGATCGAATCTCGGGAAAGTAACATACCGACAGACAAATGGGAATATGTTTGTTATCGTAACGGTTAGACCGATAAAGATCTTCGTAGAATTTGTAGGAACCTATATGGGCATCCAGGTTCCGCTATTGGTTATTGACTGAAGAAGTGTCTTAGTCATGTCTACATAGTTCTCGAACCCGTAGGGTCCGCACGCTTAACGTTCGTTGACGATATAGTGTTATGTGAGTTATGTGATTTTGGTGACCGAATGTTGTTTGGAGTCTCGGATGAAATCACGGACATGACGAGGAGCTCTGGAGGTAAATATTGATATATAGGACGATATAATTTGGACACTAGAGGTGTTTCGGGAGGTATCAAGTAGTCATCGGACCACCGGAACAATTCCGGGAGGCCCCGGGAGGTCTATGGGCCTAATGGGCCAAGGGGAGGCACACACGAGCCCACGAGTGGGCTGGCGCTCCCTCACCCTGTTGGGGAACGTAGTATTTCAAAATTTCCTACGATCACACAAGATCTATCTACCAGATGCATAGCAACGAGAGGGGAGAGTGTGTCTACGTACCCTCGTAGACCGAAAGCGGAAGCGTCTAGTGACGCGGTTGATGTAGTCTAACTTCTTCGCGATCCAACCGATCAAGCACCGAACGTACGGCACCTCCGCGTTTAGCACACGTTCAGCTTGATGATGTCCCACGAGCTCTTGATCCAGTTGAGCTTCACGAGAGAGTTTCGTCAGCACGACATCGTGGGACGGATATGTTGAAGTTACCGGCGCAGAGCTTCGCCTAAGCACTGCAACGGTATGACCGAGGTGTGTTTCTGTGGAGGGGGGCACCGCACACGGCTGGAGAGATCAACTTATGTGTTCTAGGGTGCCCCTGCCCCCGTATATAAAGGAGCAAGGGGGAGGCCGGCCGGCCCCTATTAGTGCGCCTACGAGGAGCAATCCTACTAGGAATAGGATTGCAATCCTATTCCTAGTAGGAATCACCAAGAGGGAGAAGGGGGAAGGAAAGAGAGGGAGAGAAGAAGAGGGGAAGAGGGGCCGCGCCCCCTCCCCTAGTCCAATCTGGAATACCCTTTGGGAGGGGGCGTGCCACCTCCTGGCTGCTGCCCTCTTTCTTCCCTAAGGCCTACTAGGGCCCAACTTTCCCCCGGGGGGTTCCGGTAACCCCCCCGGCACTCCGGTAAATTCCGAAACTTTCCAGAACACTTCCGGTGCCCGAATATAGTCGTCCAATATATCAATCTTCACGTCTCGGACATTCCGAGACTCCTCGTCATGTCCGTGATCTTATCCGGGACTCGAACTACCTTCGGTACATCAAAACTCATAAACTCATAATACCGATCGTCATCCGACGTTAAGTGTGCGGACCCTACGGGTTCGAGAATTATGTAGACATGACCAAGACTCATCTCCGGTCAATAACAAATAGTGGAACCTGGATGCTCATATTGTCTCCTACATATTCTACGAAGATCTTTTATCGGTCAAACTGCATAACAACATATGTTGTTCCTTTTGTCATCGGTATGTTACTTGCCCGAGATTCGATCGTCGGTATCTCAATACCTAGTTCAATCTCGTTACCGGCATGTCTCTTTACTCGTTTCGTAATACATCATCCCATGACTAACTCATTAGTCATCTGCTTGCAAGGCTTATTATGATGTGTATTACCGAGAAGGCCCAGAGATACCTCTCCGTCACTCGGAGTGACAAATCCTATTCTTGATCTATGCCAACACCACAAACACCTTCGGAGACACCTGTAGAGCATCTTTATAATCACCCAGTTACGTTGTGACATTTGATAGCACACAAGGTGTTCCTCCGGTATTCGGGAGTTGCATAATATCATAGTCATGGGAACATGTATAAGTCATGAAGAAAGCAATAGCAGTAAAACTAAACGATCATAGTGCTAAGCTAACGGATCGGTCTTGTCCATCACATCATTCTCCTAGTGATGTGATCCCGTTGATCAAATGACAACTCAAGTCTATGGCTATGAAACATAACCATCTTTGATTAATGAGCTAGTCTAGTAGAGGCATACCAGGGACACTCTGTTTTGTCTATGTATTCACACATGTACTAAGTTTTCGGTTAATACAATTCTAGCATGAATAATAAACATTTATCATGATATAAGGAAATAAAGAATAACTTTATTATTGCCTCTAGGGCATATTTCCTTCAGTCTCCCACTTGCACTGGAGTTAATAATCTTGATCACATCACCATGTGATTAACACCAATAGTTCACATCACCATGTGACTAACACCCATAGTTCTCATCGCTATGCGACCAATACCCAAAGGATTTACTAGGGTCAACAATCTAGTTCACATCGTCATGTGATTAAAACCCAAAGAGTAGTAAGGTGTGATCATGTTTTGCTTCATGAGAGAGGTTTAGTCAATGGGTCTGTCACATTTAGATCCGTATGTATTTCGCAAATTTCTATGTCTACAATGCTCTGCATGGAGCTACTCTATCTAATTGCTCCCACTTTCAATATGTATCCAGATTGATACTTAGAGTCATCTGGCTTGGTGACAAAGCTTGCATCTACGTAACTCTTTACGACGAACTCTTTATCACCTCCATAACCGAGAAATATTTCCTTAGTCATCCAATAACTAAGGATAATTTTGACCGACGTCCAGTGATCTACTCCTGGATCACTTTTGTACCTCCTTGCCAAACTCATGGTAAGGTAGACAACATGTTTGGTACACAGCATGGCATACTTTATAGAACCTATGGCTGAGGCATAGGGAATGACTTTCATTATTTCTCTATCTTCTGCCGATGTCGGGCTTTGAGTCTTACTCAACTTCATACCTTACAACTCAGGCAAGAACTCCTTCTCTGACTGATTCATTTTGAACTACTTCAAAAACTTGTCAAGGTATGTACTTATTGAAAAACTTATCAAGTGTCTCGATCTATCTCTATAGATCTTGATGCTCAATATGTAAGCAGCTTCACCAAGATCTTTCTTTGAAAAACTCCTTTCAAATACTCCTTTATGCTTTCCAGAAAATTCTACATCATTTCCGATCGACAATATGTCATTCACATATACTTATCAAAAAAGGATGTAGTGCTCCCACTCACTTTCTTGTAAATACAGGCTTATCCAAAAGTCTGTATAAAACATATGCTTTGATCACCTTATCAAAGCGTATATTCCAACTCCGAGATGCTTGCACCCGTCCATAGATGGATTGCTCTTGAAGATCACTTTCTTGTAACATTACCGTCAGCGTCGGTCTTCCTCTTGAAGATCCATTTATTTTTGATGGCTTGCCGATCATCGGGCAAGTCAACCAAAGTCAACACTTTGTTCTCATACATGGATCCCATCTCAGATTTCATGGCCTCAATCCATTTTGCGGAATCTAGGCTCATCATCGCTTTCTCATAGTTCGTAGGTTCATCATGGTCTAGTAACATGACTTCCAGAACCGGGTTGCCGTACCACTCTGGCGCGGAACGTGCTCTGGTTGATCTACGAAGTTCAGTAGTAACTTGATCCGAAGTTTCATGATCATCATCATTAGCTTCCTCACTAATTGGTGTAGGAATCACTAGAACTAGTTTCTGTGATGTACTACTTTCCAATTCGAGAGAAGGTACAGTTACCTCATCAAGTTCCACTTTCCTCCCACTCACTTCTTTCGAGAGATACTCCTTCTCTGGAAAGTATCCATTTTTAGCAACGAATATCTTGCCTATGGATCTGTGATAGAAGGTGTACCCAATAGTTTCCTTTGGGTATCCTATGAAGATACATTTCTCCGACTTGGGTTCGAGCTTATCAGGTTGAAGCTTTTTCACATAAGCATCGCAGCCCCAAACTTTAAGAAACAACAACTTTGGTTTCTTGCCAAACCACAGTTCATAAGGTGTCGTCTCAACGGATTTAGATGGTGCCCTTATTTAACGTGAATGCAGCTGTCTCTAATGCATAACCCAAAACGATAGTGGTAAATCGGTAAGAGACATCATAGATCGCACCATATCTAATAAAGTATGGTTACGATGTTCGGACACACCATTACAATGTGGTGTTCCGGGTGGCGTGAGCTGTGAAACTATTCCACATTGTTTTAAATGAAGACCAAACTCGTAACTCAAATATTCGTCTCTGCGATCAGATCGTAGAAACTTTTATTTTCTTGTTACAATGATTCTCTACTTCACTATGAAATTCTTTGAACTTTTCAAATGTTCCAGACTTGTGATTCATCAAGTAGATATACCCATATCTGCTTAAATCATCAGTGAAGGTCAGAAAATAACGATACCCGCCGCAAGCTTCAACACTCATCGGTCCACATACACCAGTATGCATGATTTCCGACAAATCTGTTGCTCGCTCCATTGTTCCGGAGAACGGAGTTTTAGTCATCTTGCCCATGAGGTATGGTTCGCAAGCACCAAGTGATTCATAATCTACTGATTCCAAAAGTCCATCACTATGGAGTTTCTTCATGCGCTTTACACCAATATGACCTAAACGGCAGTGCCACAAATAAGTTGCACCATCATTATCAACCTTGCATCTTTTGGCTTCAATATTATGAATATGTGTATCACTACGATTGAGATCCAACAAACTATTTTCATTGGGTGTATGACCATCGAAGGCTTCATTCATGTAAACAGAATAACAATTATTCTACGACTTGAAATGAATAGCCGTATTGCAACAAACATGATCAAATCATATTCATGCTTAACACAAATGCCAAATAACATTTATTTAGGTTCTACACTAATCCCGAAAGTATAGGGAGTGTGCGATGATGATCATATCAATCTTGGAACCACTTTCAACACACATCGTCACTTCACCTTTAACTAGTCTCTGTTCATTCTGCAACTCCCGCTCCGAGTTACTAATTTTAGCAACTGAACTGGTATGAACTAGAGCGAGTGTCCTATCGCCCTAGCTTATAACTGTTACATGATGAATATCATCCAACAAATTACCGACCCAATGCCTATGAATTTCCTACATATTGATCTTGCTAAGTTACTATCGCCGATGTTACTATTGCTACTGCTACAAAATCACTCCTATCACTGTTAGCGTTATTATTGTTGCTACCACTACTATCAAAACTATCATACTACTGTGCTACTGATCGCTTTGCTGCAGATAATTAATATCCAGGTGTGGCTGAATTGACAACTCAGATGCTAATACTTGCAAATATTCTTTGGCTCCCCTTGTGTTGAATCTATAAATTTGGGTTGAATACTCTACCCTCGAAAATGGTTGTGATCCCCTATACTTGTGGTTTATCAAGACCTTTTTCTGGCGTCGTTGTCGGGGAGCATAGCTATATTTGTTGAGTCACTTGGGATTATTATCTATCTATAACTATGAAGAATCTGAAGGACTATAGAACTAAGATCTTTCCCTCAACTACGAGGGGAGGTAAGGAATTGCCATCACGCTCTGCACTTGATTCTCCTTCAGTTATAAGTAAGCTTGCTACACCACACTCTACTATTAATCCTGATATGTCACAAGTTATTGATGGTGCTACTTCTGCTATGAATGACACCTATGATGATGCTAGTACCTTGCTTGATAAGACTGTGCCATTGGGTGAACTTCTTGATGAACAACTTGCTAGACTTAATGATATTGAGAATGCTGCAATTGATGAGACTGTTGAAACTGGTGAAGTGCTTGAAACTGAAAATTTTGAAACACCTATTAGATCTAGCCATCCTAGATATGAATTGCAAAAAGTACCTGAAGTTTATGTTATGGATGAGGAGACTACTAGAGACTTTTTTGCTTGTAATGATAGGGATGACCTTAAGAAACAACTATGCAAACTGAAAGAAAAATCTTTAAATGCTAGAACGAAATGTGATCCTAAGTTTGCTACCTCGCCTATCTTTGTTAATGATAAGGATTATGAGTTCTCTGTCGACCTAGACTTAATTACTTTGGTAGAGTATGATCCCTTCCACGGCTTTGAAACTGAAACTGTAGTGGCACATCTTACTAAGTTGAATGATATAACCACTCTTTTTGCTCATGATGAGAAAACTCGCTACTATTATATTCTGAAGTTATTTCCGTTCTCATTAAAGGGTGATACTAAAGCTTGGTACAATACTCTTACTCCTGGTTGTGTGCGTAGTCCCCAGGACATGATTTATTACTTCTCTAAGAAATATTCCATGTTCATAAGAAACAAGCTGCCTTGCAGGAAATATTTAATTGTGTGCAAATTTAAGAAGAGAGTCTCCCACAAGCTTGGGGGGCTTCTCCAATTGCTAAATGCTTTTCCAGATCATCCTCTTAAGAAAAATGAAATACTTGATATCTGCTATAATGGACTAACCGATGCTTCTAGGGATTTCCTAGATAGTTGTGCTAGTTGTGTTTTGAGGAAAAGGACTATTGAACAAGCTGAGGAATTATTGAATAATATATCAAAAAATTATGATGATTGGACCTTTCCTGAACCATCACCTGAACCAACTCCGAAGAAGAGAGGAGACTTATATCTTAGTCCCGAATATATGTAGGAGGCAAAGAAAAGTATGAAGGAAAAAGGTATTAAATCCGAGGATGTTATGAATTTACCACCTATCAAAGAAATACATGGACTTAACATACCACAACCCAAGGTGGTTGAGGTAAATTCTTTGTTAAAGTTTGATGAAGGTGATATCCCTTACAATAAGCATCCTAGTCAATGCCTTTATGAGTTTGATAACTATATTATGAATCTAACACCCATAGAGTTCTGGTGTTGATCATGTTTTGCTCATGGAAGAGGTTTAGTCAACGGTTCTGCCATATTCAAATCCGTATGTACTTTGTAAATATCTATGTCTCCATCCTTAATGTAATTACACATGGAGTTGAAGGGGAGCTTGATGTGCTTGGTATTCTTGTGAAACCTCGCCTTTTTGGCAATAGCAATGTCGCTAGTGTTGTCACAATAGAGAGTCATCGAATCCGATGCACTAGGTACAACTCCTCAATCTGTCATGAACTCCTTCATCAAAACTCCTTCATGTGTTGCTTCCGAAGAAGCTATATACTCCGCTTCACATGTAGGTCGAGCTACGACGCTCTGTTTGGAACTACGCCAACTGACTGCTCCACCATTCAGAATATATACGTATCTAGTTTGATACTTTGAATCATCCAGATCAGTGTCAAAGCTAGCATCAAAGTAACCCTTTATGACAAGCTCTTTTTCACCTCCATAAACAAGAACCATGTCATTAGTTCTCTTTAGGTACTTAAGGATATTATTTAGTGATGTCCATTGATCTTCTCCTGGATCACTCTGGTACCTAGCTGCCAGACTTATGGCAAGGCACACATCAGGTCCGGTACACAACATGGCATACATTATAGAAACTATGGCTGAGGCATAGGGGATGACTTTCATCCTTTCTCTTTCTTCCATCGTGGTTGGGCTTCGAGTCTTACTCAACTTCATACCTTGTAACACATGCAAGAACCCATTCTTTGACTATTCCATTTTGAACTTCTTCAAAATCTTGTCAAGGTATGTGCTTTGTGAAAGTCCTATCAGGCATCTTGATCTATCTCTATAGATCTTGATGTCCAATATGTAAGCCGCTTCACCCATGTCTTTCATTGAAAAACACTTGTTAAAATAACCCTTTATGCTTTCTAGAAATTATATCATTTCCAATCAATAGTATGTACTCCACATATAGTATTAGAAATGCTACAGAGCTCCCACTCACTTTCTTGCAAATACAAGTTTCTCCATAAGTTTTTTATAAAACCAAAAGCTTTGATCACCTCATCAAAGCGTGTATTCCAACTCCGAGATGCTTGCACCAGTCCATAGATGGATCGCTAGAGCTTGCATACCTTATTAGCATCCTTAGGATCAACAAAACCTTCTGGTTGCATCATATACAACTCTTCCTTAAGGAAACCATTAAGGAACGATGTTTTGATGTCCATTTGTCAGATTTCATAATCAAAAAATGCAAAAATTACTAACATAATCCTAACAGACTTTAGCATGACTACGGGTAAGAAATTCTCATCGTATTCAACCCCTTGAATTTGTCGAAAACCCTTTGCAAGAAGTCGAGCTTTACAAGCGGTGATATTACCATCATCATTTGTCTTCTTCTTAAAGATCCATTTGTTCTCAACGGCTTGCCGGTGATCGGGTAAGTCTACCAAATTCCACACTTGGTTTTCATACATGGATCCTATCTCGGATTTCATGGCCTAGACTCATCATTTCTTTTTTATAGCTCGTAGGTTCGTTGATGTCCAAACACATAACTTCCAAGACAGGATTACCATACCATTCAGAGACGGTATGTGTCATGGTTGACATACGAAGGTCGGTAGTAGCTTGGTCTGAAGTTTCATGATCATCACCATTGACTTCCTCTCTAGTTGGAGTAGGCATACGAGAACTTCTTTCTATGATTTGCTACTTTACAATTCGAGAGAAGGTACGATTACCTCATCAAGCTCTTCCTTCCTCTGAGTCACTTCTTTCGAGAGAAACTCCTTCTATAGAAAGGATTCATTCTTGGCAACAAAGATCATTCCCTCGGACCTGTGATAGAAGTTATACTCAATGGTCTCTTTAGGGTATCCTATGAAGATGCAGTTCTCGGATTTTGATCGAGCTTATCAGGCTTAAGCCTCTTGACATAAGTATCACATCCCCAAACTTTATGAAACGATAGTTTAGGTTTCTTGCCAAACCATAATTCATACGGTGTCATCTCATTAGATTTAGATGGTGCCTTGTTTACAGTGAATGCAACTGTCTCTGATGCATAACCCCAAAATGGTACTGGCAAATCGGTAAGAGACATCATAGGACACACCATATCTAATAGAGTACGATTACGACACCCGGACGCACTGTTACACTATGGTGTTCAGGGTGGCATGAGTTGCGAAACAATTTCACATTGTCTTAAATGCGTGCCAAACTCGTAACTTAGTTATTCACCTCCACGATCAGATCATGGAAATTTAATTGTCTTGTTACTATGATTCTCTACTTCCTCACTCTGAAACACCTTGAACTTTTCAAATGTTTCATACTTGTGTTTCATTAAGTAAATATACCCACATCTACTTAAATCGTCTGTGAAGGTTAGGAAAGAATGATATCCACCGCATCACTGGACCGCATACATCGGTATATATTATTTCCAACAAGTCACTTGCCCGCTCCATTGCATCAAAAAACGGGGTTTTAGTCTTGCCCATGAGGCATGGTTCACATGGTTCAAATGATTCGTAATCAAGTGACTCCAAAAGTCCATCAACATGGAGTTTATTCATGCACTTTACACCAATATGTCCTAAGCGGTAGTGCCACAAGTATGTGGTACTATCTTCATTAACTTTACATCTTTTGACATCAATATTGTGAACATGTGTATCACTAAGATCGAGATTCAACAAGAATAAACCATTCACATTGGGTGCATGGCCATAAAATATATTATTCATATAAACAGAACAACCATTATTCCTTGAATCAAATGAATAACCGTCTGCAATAAACAAGATCCAGATATAATGTTCACGCTTAACACAGGCACCAAATAACAACTATTTAGGTTTAGCCAATCCTGAAGGTAGACGTATATGGAGCATGACGACGGCGATCATATTAACCTTGGAGAAATTTCAACCGCACATCGTTGCCTCGTCCTTAGCTAGTCTCCATTTATTCCACAGCTTTTGTTTCGAGTTACAAATATTAGCAAGCGAACCAGTATCAAATACTAAGGCACTACTATGAGCACTAGTAAGGTACACATCAATAACATGTATAACAAATATACCTTGGTTAACGTTGCCGGTCTTCTTATCTGCCAAGTACTTGGGGCAGTTCTGCTTTCGGTGACCATTTCCCTTGCAATAGAAGCACCCAGTCTCAGTTTTGGGTCCAGCCTTGGGTTTCTTCACGGGAGCGGCATCTGTCTTGCCATTCTTCTTGAGGTTCCCTTTCTTTCCCTTGCCCTTCTTGAATCTGGTGGTCTTTTTGACCATTAACACTTGATGCTCTTTCTTGATTTCTACTTCTACGGCCTTAAGCATCATGAAAAGCTCAGGGATCATCTTCTCCATCCCTTGAATATTATAGTTTATCATGAAGCGCTTGTAGCTTGGTGGTAGTGACTGCAGAACTCTATCAATTGCTATTTTATCTGAAAGATTAACTCTCAACTGATATGTCTCAAACGTATCTACTTTTCTTTTGCTATTGTTTTGCCCTCATTCTTGCATGATTTGAACTAAACTAACTCGGACTGACGCTGTTTTCAGCAGAGCTGCCTGTATGGTTTTATTGTGTGCAGGAAAATGGATTTTTAGGTGTCTCAGAAAATTCCAAGAAAAATCACAAAAAATCCACGCACCCGAAGGGCCATTGTGCCAGAAGTGGGGCCAGAGGGCAGCCAGGGGGGCCCCAGGCGCCCTGCTGGCGCGGCCCCACCCCTGGCCGTGCCAGGAGGCCGCCTGGGAGGGTCCTCCCCCCTCTGGTGCCCTACCTTGGCTCCTATTTATTCCCGTGGCGAGGAAACCCCAGAACAGAAGTCGTTTTTCCAGTTTCCGTCGCAGAGCCGCCGCCACCCTCTGTTCTTCTTCGGGAGGGCTAATCTGGAGGCTGATTTGGCCTCCGAAGAGGGGAGATCGTCGCCATCGTCATCATCATCACCACTCCATCCTCCCTCCATGACTTCTCCTTCCATGTGTGAGTAATTCCCTGCTGTAGGCAAAGGGGATGGTAGGGGTTGGATGAGTTAGATCATGTAATAGTTTATCAGATTGTTGGGGGCATGCTGCCTATCATCTACTTTGGTGTTTATCATCTTTGCTTCAACTTGTTGCTCTTAATGCTTGTCACTTTGGGCTCGAGTGCCATGTTTTCAGATCTCAACCCTATGTGTTTGCATGAATATATTTGTGTTCTTGATCCTATCTATGAGTTGTTTGCACCTATTATGGTCCGGAATCGGCGATCCCAAAGGTGACAGCTTGGGACACCAAAGGGGATGGTCCATAATTTGAGGATTCCATGTATCCATTGAGTTTATTGCTTTGTTCCGGTGCTCTTTGACAGGAGTACCTTAGTCTCCATAAGTTCCTTTTGGCCCCGTTCGTAGCGGGATGGTAGGACAAAAGATGTTGTGCAAGTTCTTATTGCAAGCACGTACAACTACATGTGGGATACATGCCTAATGTTTGATATTTGCCTAGATGATCATTACTTTTCTGTGTGCCTTGCCCCAAGTTAGATTCATGATGTATCTCATCCATGCAGCGCCCAACCATCCATCTCCCTAGCCTACAGTGTTTCAATCCTGCTGGTTATTAGTTGTTACTTTTGCTGTTCACTTTTGCTGTCACCACCATCACTATCATATCACCGTTACCACTTATCTTTTGTTGCAAGTAAGTATATTTCAGGTGCGGTTGAATTGAAAACTCAACTGTCAAAGCTTATAAATACTCTTTGGCTCCCCGTGTGTCGAATCTATAAATTGGGTTATTCTTACCCGCGAAGACTATCTCGATCCCTTACGGTTGAGGGTTATCATCAACTGGTTCAAGCAGTTGTGCTCACTAACAGAGCTGTTTTCCTCCATCCAACAACTAAAGAACCTGTCGGACGCGTCATACCTCTCGACCCGAGCCTGAGCCTGAAATACCAATTTCAGCTCCTAAAACATCTCATACGCTCTATGGTGCTCAAAACGTCTATGGAGCCCCGGTTCTAAGCCGTAAAGCATGGCACACTAAATTATCAAGTAGTCGTTAGAACATGTCTGCGAGACATTCACAACATCTACAAACAACGCTGGAGGGGGTGGCGCACCGACTGGTGCATCAAGGACATAAGCCTTATGTGCATCAGTGAGGATAATCCTCAGTTTACGGACCCAGTCCACATAGTTGCTTCCATCATCTTTCAACTTAGCTTTCTCAAGGAACGTATTAAAATTCAGGGGAGCTACAGCATGAACCATTGATCTACAACATAATTTGCAAAACATTAATACTATGTTCATGATAATTGGTTCCATTAATCATGTTACTAATGAACTTCCACTTAAATCATTATCCTTCAGGTTGTTAAGTGATACATGATCCAAATCCACCAACCCAAGTCCGATCATCACGTGAGGGGAGGTAGTTTCAATGGTGAACTTCTCCATGTTGATCATATCTTCTATATGACTCATGTTCGACCTTTCGGTCCTCCGTGTTTCGAGGCTATGTATGTATATGCTAGGCTCGTCTAGTTTAACATCAAGTATTCTGCATGTGTAAGACTGGTTTACACCCGTTGTATGCGAACGTAGAGTCTATCACAACCTGATCATCATGAGGTGCTTCGAAACGACGAACTTTCGCAATGGTGCATACTTAGGGAGAACACTTTCTCTTATCTTGAAAATAACTATGAGGGATCATCTTATAATGCTACTGTCATCCTACGCAAAATAAGATGCATAAAAGGGTAAACATCACGTGCAATCAATATGTGACATGATATGGACATTACCATCTCGTGCTTTTGGTCTCCATACCCAAAGCACTGGCATGATCTCCATCATCACCGGCATAACACCATGATCTCCATCATCTCCAAGGTGTCGTCACGTAGTTGTCTCCGCCAACTATTGCTAACTCATAGTGATAAAGTGAAGCAATTACATGGAATTTAATAATTGACATATAGGTCATACATGCAAGTCGCGAAACCTATTACAAAACATGCTCATCTCATACATCAACATATATCACATCATGTTTTGGCCATACCACATCACAACATGCCCTACAAAAACAAGTTAGACGTCATCTACTTTGTTGTTGCAATTTTTTTACATGGCTGCTAGGGAAAGCTATAAGAACCGTTATTATCTACGCAAAATCACAACGGTGATATACAAGTTGCCTTTTAACCTTCTACAACGACCATCATTGTCAAATCAGACTCAACTAAGGTGGGAGAGACAAACACCCGCCAGCCAATTTTATGCAATACAAGTTGCATGTTAGTCAGTGGAACCAGTTCCTTGTGCAAGGAAAAATAAGGTTGGTTCAAGCTACTTCCTCCCACAATACAGCTGTATCCAAATAAAACAAGCAGGTAAGCAATCTGAACATCAATGCCCACAACTTATTTGTGTTCTACTCATGCATACACATCTACACATGGACCTAGCTCATGATGCCACTGATGGGGAACGATGCATGGAAAATAAAAAAAAATCTATGAAATACACAAAGATCTATGTATGAAGATGCTAACAACGAGAGGGAAGTGTGTCTACGTACCCTTGTAGACCGAAAGCGTTAACGATCTAATGATCGTGGTTGACGTAGTCGTACTCGTGTCATGATCCAATCTGATCCAAGTACGGAACGTGTGACACCTCCAAGTTTAGCACATGTTCGGCTCGGTGGCGTACTCTCCTTCTTGATCCAGCAAGTGAGAAAGAGGAGTTAGATAGATCTGAACCAACATGATGGTGTGGTGGTGGTGGCAGCATTGGAACTGCAGCAGGGCTTCACTGAGCATCTGTGCGACGTGGAGGAGGTGTAACGGGAGGGAGACGAACAAGGGTGGAAGGATGCAGCTCTCCATGCGGCTCCCCACTAAATATAAGGGTGGAGGGGGCTGGTGGCTTGCCCTCCAATCCCCTAGGGTCGTTGTTCAGGAAATTCCTCCTTTCCTTTCCCCACCAATCGCTATCCCACTTTTTTGGGAGGGGATATCATCATATTCCTTGTAAGGGGGATCTTGGTGCACCTAGACCAGGCGTGTGAGGTATTGCCCCACTACCCACATCCATGTGGGTCCCCCATGCAGGTGGGCCCCACTCCGGAACATTCTAGAACCTTTCCGATATAATAATAAAAAAACAAACATTTCTAGAACCCTTAATATGACTTCCAATGTATAAATATTACCTCCGGAACATTCTGGAGCTCCTCATGATGTGCCGGATCCCATCCGGGGCTCTGAACTAGTTTCATACTTCACCATATGAATATCTCAATACTACCCTAGCGCTATCGAACGTTAAGTGTGTGACCCTACTGGTTCGAGAACATGCAGACATGACCGAGACTCCTCTCAGGTCAATAATCAATAGCGGGACTTGGATGCCCATATGGACTCACACATATTCAACGAAGATATTTATTGGTTGAACCACGATGTCAAGGATTTGGTTAATACCGTGTGCAATTTCATTTGTCCGACGTTATGTTACTTGCCCGAGATTCGATCATCGGTATCACCATATACCTAGTTCAATCTCATTACCCGCAAGTCTATTTACTCGTTCTGTAACACAAGATCCCTGTGACTAAACTCATTAGTCACATGCTTGCAAGATTCTTGTGATGTTGTATTACCGAGCGAGGCCAGAGATATCTCTCCATCACACGGAGCGACAAATCCCGGTCTTGATCCATGCAACCCAACAAACACTTTCGGAAATACCTGTAGATCTCATTAATGATCACCCAATTATGAAGTGAGGTTTTATAACCCACAAAGCATTCTTTTGGTATTCGGGAGTAGCATGAACTCATCGTCGAAGGAACATATACTTGACATGAAGAGAGCTGTAGCAAATAACTAAGTGAAATGATCTAAGGGTAAGCTTACGATTGGGTTCACATCATTCTCCTAATATGTGATCCCATTATCAAATGACAACTCATGTCTATTTTTAGGAAACCATAACCATCTTTGATCGATGAGCTAGTCAGGCTCACCAGGGACACGATGTTTTTTATGTATCCACACATGTATTTAATTTTTTGGTCAATATAATTTTAGCACGGATAATAAACATTTATCATGAACGGGAAATATGATAATGACATCTTTATTATTGCCTCTAGGGCATATTTCCAACACATTACTGAATCATTTTGGTGGGGGACATATTGAATAGAGGCATACGGGTGAGTTTCCATGCATCTTGGATCAATGATTTGTTGTTTGTTGATGACAGTTTGATCTTTCTTAGCGCTAAGGCACAAAGTGCAGACAAATACAATGAGACTATCCAGATCTATGTTAAGTGTTCATGACATGCAATTGCCGGAGGAAGAACTTCATATTTTCGGTGGAAATACTTTGCTGGCCTTCCGGGAATCCTTGAAACATACACTTGGTATTTCTATTGAAGCATTTTCAGACCACTATCTAGGACTTCTGATAGCGGTTGGCGAAATTACTAGTGGTACTTTTCATCACATAAATGAGAGAAGTCGAAGCAAAATGCAGGGATGGTCAAATAGGAATATAGCATGTGATGCCAGAGAGGTTCTTATGAAATCAATTATTCATGCCATCCTAACTTGGAAGTATTGGTTATTCCTTATTAACCAAGAAGCTATCCAAAGGTTAAACACCATGCATGGAAAAATATTGTTGATAAAACTCTATGGATAAAAGATCCCTACATTGCATATCATGGGAGAAGCTTGTTGAACCAAAAAACAAGGGCACAGATTTGGGGACTTCCATTGTTTTAACTTAGCAATGCTCACTAAGCATGGTTGCCGCTTGTTTACTACTCATGTGTTACTTTGTGTTAGAGTGTTGTAGGGAAAATAATCCCCCCACTCGAATCTTCTTCATGCCACAGCTCCAGTGAATGTGTCGGCAACTTGGACGAGCATAATGGCTAGAAAGAAGGCAATGTAGGTTGTTCTAATCCATCGGTTTGGTGACGGTACAACGATCTTAACATGGACACATCCTTTGATTATGAACAATGCTACTTTGAAGCCAATGGGGAAAATAGGTGTCGCCCCGCTTAACAATGTTTCATAACTAATTGACGACTACCTGGAAAATTAGAATGTGGAAGTTTTTCGTCCAAACTATTTCCACACAGGCGCATAAGCTATTCTTAATATCACTCTCAAACCAATTGGTTGTGAAGACTCATTAGCATGGACTATGGAAAAATCTGGTAGTTTGCACTATAAAGTCGACGTATCGTTCTCTAGTGACTCACAATGATCCTAGTTCTCTGGAGGAAGGGCCGATTACGGAAACCTTAGTAGCAAATGACCATCGGTGGAGTGAAGTTTGGAAGCTTCATGTGGTACCTAAAGTCCAAGTCGTTTGGTGGAGGGTGCTCCGAGGTATTCTCCCAGATTCGATTACTCTAAAGTACATGTGATAACCCACAAGTGTAGGGGATTAGTTGTAGCCTCTTTCGATAAGTAAGAGTGTCGAACCCAACGAGGAGCTAAAGGCAGAACAAATGTTCCCTCAAGTTCTATCAACCACCGATACAACTCTACGCATGCTTGACGTTTAATTTACCTAGAACAAGTATGAAACTAGAAGTACTTTGTGGTTTTTGTGGGATAGGTTTGCAAGAATATAAATAGCACGCCAATATAAACTAGGGGCTGTTAAGATAAAGAGGCAATAAAGTTAGTGATAGCGAGTGTGGAAAAGTGGTGGTAGGAGTTGTGAAATTGCCCCTAAGCAATTGACTACGTTACTAGACCGATAGCAAGTTTTATGTAGGAGAGGCCACTGCTAGCATGTCATCCCTTACTTGAAATTCTATGCACTTATGATTGGAACTATTAGCAAGCATCCGCAACTACTAATGTTCATTAAGATAAAATCCAACCATAGCATTACGATATATTGGCCCCCCTTCAATCCCGTATGCATCAATTTCTACGCTAGGTTGAAGCTTTTGCCACTCTTGCCCTCCAATACGTAGTCATATCAACATAAAACTAACCCTATGGTGTGATCCACGTGCGCGCTCATATGATGGGCACCAAAGGATAGCAACATAACCACAAGCAATTTAAATCAATCATAGCAATTCACCAATCACCGATAGGACAACGATAATCTACTCAGACATCATAGGATGGCAACACATCATTGGATAATAATATGAAGCATAAAGCACCATGTTCAAGTAGAGGGTACAGCGGGTTGCAGGAGAGTGGACCGCTGTAGATAGATGGGGGAAGGTGATGGAGATGTTGGTGAAGATGATGGAGGTGTTGGTGTAGATCGCCGTCACACAATGATGGCCCCGGTGGCACTCCGGTGCCACTGGAAGCGAGGGGGAGAGAGCCCCCCTCCTTCTTCTTCTTCCTTGACCTTCTCCATAGGTGGGAGAAGGGTTTCCCCTCTGGTCCATGGCCTCCATGGCGGCGGAGGGGCGAGAGCCCCTCCGAGATTGGATCTGTCTCTGTGTTTCTCTTTGTTTCCGCATTCCTAGATTCTGGCCCTTCACCGTTTCTTAAATTCCGGAGATCCGTAACTCCGATTGGGCTGAGTTTTTGACACGATTTTTATCCGGAAATTAGCTTTCTTGCGGCGAAAGAAGGGCATCAACCACCTTACGGTGTGGCCTCGAGGGCCCAGGGCGCGCCCTGGGCAGGGGGGCGCGCCCCCACCCTCGAGGCCCACTCGGGCATCGTCTCGTGTTGGTTTCGCTTCCCAAAATTCACATATATTCCAAAAAAAAATCCGTCCGTTTTTATTCCATTTGGACTCCGTTTGATATGGATATTCTGCGAAACAAAAAACATGCAACAATCAGGAACTGGCGCTGGGCACTGGATCAATATGTTAGTCCCAAAAAATAGTATAAAAAGTTACCAAAAGTATATGAAAGTTGTAGAATATTGGCATGGAAAAATAAAAAATTATAGATACGACGGAGACGTATCAGCATCCCCAAGCTTAATTCCTGCTCATCCTCGAGTAGGTAAATGATAAAAAAGATAATTTTTGATGTGGAATGCTACCTAGCATAATCTTGATCATGTAATCTAATCATGGCATGAATATTAAGACACGAGTGATTCAAAGCAATAGTCTATCATTTGACATTAGGACGATAATACTTCAAGCATACTAATAACGCAATCATGTCTCTTCAAAATAACATGGCCAAGGAAAGTTATCCCTAGAAAATCGTATGGTCTAGCTATGCTCCATCTTCACCACACAAAGTATTTAAATCATGCACAACCCCGGTTTTAGCCAAGCAATCGTTTCATACTTTAGTATTCTCAAACCTTTTCAACTTTCACGCAATACATAAGCGTGAGCCATGGACATAGCACTATGGTTGGAATAGAAGGTGGTGATAGACAAAAGGTGGGAGAAAGTCTCACATCAACTAGGCAAATCAATGGACTATGGAGATGTCCATCAATCGATATCAATGTGAGTGAGTAGGGATTGCCATGTAACAGATGCACTAGAGCTATAAGTGTATGAAAGCTCAAAAGAAAACTAGTGGGTGTGCATCAACTTGCTTGCTCATGAAGACCTAGGGCATTTGAGGAAGCCCGTCGTTGGAATATACAAGCCAAGTTCTATAATGAAAATTCCCACTAGTATATGGAAGTGACAAAACAAGAGACTCTCTATTATGAAGATCATGGTGCTACTTTGAAGCACAAGTGTGGAAAAGGATAGTAGCATTGTCCCTTCTATCTTTTCTCTCATTTTTTTTGTTTTTTTTTATTTTTTTTGGAGGGGATTTCTCCCTTTTTTTTAGCCCCTCTCTATTTTTTTAGGCCATCTTTTTTTATTTGTCCTTTCCTCACATGGGACAATGCTCTAATAATAAAGATCACACTTTTATTTACTTACAACTCAAAGATTACAACTCGAAGCTAGAACAAAATATGACTCTATGTGAATGCCTCCGGCGGTGTACCGGGATGTGCAATGATCTAGCGTAGCAATGACATCAAAACACCGGACAAGCCATGGAAACATCATGCTAGCTATCTTACGATCATGCAAGGCAATATGACAATGATGGTGCGTGTCATAATAAACAGAACGGTGGAGTTACATGACAATATATCTCGGAATGGCTATGGAAATGCCATGATAGGTAGGTATGGTGGCTGTTTTGAGGAAGGTATATGGTGGGTGTATGGTACCGGCGAAAGTTGCGCGGTACAAGAGAGGCTAGCAATGGTGGAAGGGTGAGAGTGTGTATAATCCATGGACCCAACATTAGTCATAAAGAACTCACATACTTATTGCAAAAATTTATTAGCCATCGAAACCAAGTACTACACGCATGCTCCTAGGGGGGAGGTTGGTAGGAGTTAACCATCGCGCGCCCCCGACCTCCACACAAAGGATGACACTCAATAAATAAATCATGCTCCAACTTCGTCACATAACGGTTCACCATACGTGCATGCTACGGGAATCACAAACCTCAACACAAGTATTTCTACAATCCACAACTACCCACTAGCATGACTCTAATATCACCATCTTTATATCGCAAAACTATTGCAAGGAATCAAACATATCATATTCAGCGATCTACAAGTTTATGTAGGATTTTATGACTAACCATGTGAATGACCAATTCCTGTCAACTCTCTAAATAAATATAAGTGAAGCAAGAGAGTTTTAATTGTTTCTACAAAATTTATGCCCACGCTCTAACAATTATAAGTGAAGCAAAAGAGCATTCTACAAATGGCGGTTTTCTATGTGAAGAGAAACAGGCAATCCAAACTTCAAATGATGTAAGTGGAGCACATGAAGTATTCTATAAAGCCATACTCAAAAGATATAAGTGAAGTGCAAAGAGCATTCTATAAATCAAACAAGGACTATCTCATACCAGCATGGTGCATTTATTAAAAAGGAAAAATAGAAAGCACACGACGCTCCAAGAGTTGCACATATCACATGAATGAAACGAATCCGAAAACATACGGAACTTGTTGAAGAAAGAGGGGATGCCTTCCGGGGCATCCCCAAGCTTAGACGCTTGAGTCTCCTTGAATATTTACTTGGGGTGCCTTGGGCATCCCCAAGCTTGAGCTCTTTCCTCTCCTTCTTCTCCTCACATCGAGACCTCCTCGATCTTCGAACACTCCATCCACACAAAACTTCAATAGAAAACTCGGTAAGATCCGTTAGTATAATAAAGCAAATCACTATTCTAAGTACTATTGCAAACCAATTCATATTTTATTTCTGCATTGTATCTACTATAATATAACTTTTCCATGGCTTAATCCACTGATAGAAATTGATAGTTTCATGAAAACAAGCAAACTATGCATTAAAAACAGAATCTGTCTAAAACAGAACAGTCTATAATAATCTGAACATTCACCATAGTTCTGATACTGGAAAATTCTGCTAAAATTAGGAAAAATCAACAATTTGTATAGAAAGATAGTGCAAAAAGTTTCAGAACCATTTGACGTTCCAGCAAAAAATGAAAAATCGCGCACTATAGCCAAAGTTTCTGTCCTGCACCGCACAAACCAACAAGCATTGTAAACATCCTAAAGGCAAACCTTGGCACATTATTTTTATAATACAATGGAATTGTACAAGGTGATAATTATTTTTGTTGAAAATTTTCTGTAATTAATATTGACAAAGTTTCCATGGGCATGAACAAGGTTTAAGGACGTCCCCCACTTTCACAATGCTCGTCTATATCACTTTCACTTTTCTTTTTGAAAAGTTTTGGGTTCCCCTCTTTTTTTTAAACTTTATGAAAGCACACAACAGAAATAAATTACTCTCTAAAACTTCCGGATTGTCTCCCTGGCAGCGCTTTCTTTAAAGCCATTAAGCTAGGCATATAGTGCTCAAGTGATGGATCCACCCGGATCCCAAGGTATATCAAAGCCAATTTTAATTAACAATGATTTGGCATTTAGTAGTGAGCACAAAGTGATATATATCATGCAACAACGAAGTCTAACTCTCTTCCTATGCATAGGCATGTCATACAAGAACAATTCATGCACATCAAGTAAAGGCCAATGCATAGTATAAGCAGTTTCTTGCAATTTTATCGTATTGGAAACATAGAGAGGCGGAGATGTAGTTCCTCTCTCATAATAATTACAAGTAGGAGCAGCAAGCACATGCATATTATATTCATCAAAATCATCATGTGTAATGGAAAACGGCAACCCATCAATATAATCCTTAATAAGTGCAAACTTCTCCAATATAGTGTAGTTTGGAGAATTCAAAAAGATAATAGGACTATCGTGTGTGGGTGCAATAGCAACTATCTCATGTTTAACATAAGGAACTATAGCAAGTTCATCTCCATAAGCATAATTCATATTGGCATCTTGGCCACAAGCATAGCAAGCATCATCAAAAAGGGATATTTCAAAAGAATAAACGGGATCATAGCAATCATCATAGCATTCATCCTTCGGTAAGCACGAAGGGAAATTAAACAATGTATGACTTGAAGAGTTACTCTCATTAGAAGGTGGGCACGGGTAGCTAATCCGCTCTTCCTCCTTTTGTTCTTCGCTCTCCTCCACATCTTTTTCATCCAATGAGCTCACAATGTCATTGATTTCTTCTTCCATAGATTCCTGCAAAATATTAGTCTCTTCTTGGACAGCGGAGACCTTCTCAATAAATGCATCAATATTGGAGTTATATTCATAATTCAAATAGAAATATTTCAATATAGCAAGATTTTTAGGCCTAGAAACATCATCATCAAAAGCATCATTCTTTCTAAACAGAGATTCAATTTCATAAGCACCCTTAAAAGCAACGAATTCTTCTATTTGTTCCACATCATAATAATCATATATACCATTAGCATAAGATGCTAATGTTTCATTATCATTAAATTTGCATGAAAAGGGAAGGTGTGGAGCCTTCATCCTAGAGCAACAAGTATAATCATATCTCAAGCATAGTTGCCGAGCATACCAATGCAACAAATGAATTTGATCCCATAACGGTTTCCCTTTTTGTGTCAAGCGATAATCCCTAAAGTATTCACGTTGATCCAACGTTACTCCCATTACATAGTTGAATGGGGTTTTCTCAGGATTATCAAAGTAGTAGATAATATCTTTCACATAATGAGCATCGAGGGTTTTAGGAGGTTCCCCATCTCCATGAGTAGCAAGTACACCTAAGTTTTTTGGTATTTCATGTTCCATATCCATAACTGAAGATATAGAACAACTTAGAACAACAAATAAAATCTACTTAGTGATAAAGCAAACAAGCACACACGAGAATATTCACCCCACGCTATTGCTCCCCGGCAACGGCGCCAAAAAAAGGTCTTGATAACCCACAAGTGTAGGGGATCAGTTGTAGCCTCTTTCGATAAGTAAGAGTGTCGAACCCAACAAGGAGCTAAAGGCAGAACAAATATTCCCTCAAGTTCTATCGACCACCAATACAACTCTACGCATGCTTGACGTTTACTTTACCTAGAACAAGTATGAAAAAAGAAGTACTTTGTGGTTTTTGTGGGATAGGTTTGCAAGAATATAAAGAGCACACAAATATAAACTAGGGGCTGTTAAGATAAAGAGGCAATAAAGTTAGTGATAGCGAGTGTGGAAAAGTGGTGGTAGGAGTTGCGAAATTGCCCCTAAGCAATTGACTACGTTACTAGACCGATAGCAAGTTTAATGTGGGAGAGGCCACTGCTAGCATGTCATCCCTTACTTGGAATTCTATGCACTTATGATTGGAACTATTAGCAAGCATCCGCAACTACTAACGTTCATTAAGGTAAAACCCAACCATAGCATTACGATATATTGGTCCCCCTTCAATCCCGTATGCATCAATTTGGATGCTAGGTTGAAGCTTCTGTCACTCTTGCCCTCCAATACGTAGTCCTATCAACATACAACTAACCCTATGGTGTGATCCACGCGCACGCTCATATGATGGGCACCAAAGGACTGCAACATAACCACAAGCAATTTAAATCAATCATAGCAATTCACCAATCACCGATAGGACAACGATAATCTACTCAGACATCATAGGATGGCAACACATCATTGGATAATAATATGAAGCATAAAGCACCATGTTCAAGTAGAGGGTACAACGGGTTGCGGGAGAGTGGACCATTGTAGATAGATGGGGGAAGGTGATGGAGATGTTGGAGATGGGGGAAGGTGATGGAGATGTTGGTGAAGATGACGGAGGTGTTGGTGTAGATCACCGTCACACGATGATGGCCCCGGTGGCACTCCGGTGCCACCGGAAGCGAGGGGGAGAGAGCCCCCTCCTCCTTCTTCTTCTTCCTTGACCTTCTCCCTAGGTGGGAGAAGGGTTTCCCCTCTGGTCCATGGCCTCCATGGCGGCAGAGGGGCGAGAGCCCCTCCGAGATTGGATCTGTCTCTCTGTCTCTCTCTGTTTCTGCGTTCCCAGATTCTGGCCCTTCACCGTTTCTTAAATTCCCGGAGATTCGTAACTCCGATTGGGCTGATTTTTTGACATGATTTTTATCCGGAAATTAGCTTTCTTGCGGCGAAAGAAGGGAATCAACCGCCTTAAGGTGTGGCCTCGAGGTCCCAGGGCGCGCCCTGGGCAGGGGGACGCGCCCCCCACCCTCAAGGCCCACTCGGGCATCGTCTCGTGTTGGTTTTGCTTCCCAAAATTCACATATATTCCAAAAAAAACTCCGTCCGATTTTATTCCATTTGGACTCTGTTTGATATGGATATTTTGTGAAACAAAAAACATGCAACAAATAGGAACTGGCATTGGGCATTGGATCAATATGTTAGTCCCAAAAAATAGTATGAAAAGTTGCCAAAAGTATATGAAAGTTGTAGAATGTTGGCATGGAACAATAAAAAATTATAGATACGATGGAGACGTATCAAAATGCATGTTAAAAGGCCTGGCCCATGTGATGTGTGGCATGCCATGGACAAGGACTTGATGAATGCTTTGATTAGTTGCACTCACGCAAAAAGTTTTTTGATGGCATCGAGAGGCCGGATTGATTTGTGTTTGTCGAGGCTACATCTAGATTCTTGGAGAAGGATATCTTTCTTGATCACATGTTCACTGATGTTGATAGATGCAAGATTATGACAACTATGCACTCCATTTGGTCCTCACGCAATCAATGGACGCATGACAAAGATTGTATGAAGTTGTACAAGCGTTGAAATGGGTGTATGAAACTTTGGCGTTGTTGGAACTCTTGGCAAGCTGGAAGAACAATATGGTGAACCAATGCTAGATGCCACCAGATCCAGTTTGGATCATCATTAACATCGATAGACCACTTAATGTCGATGCACTGAATGGTGGGGTGGGGGTGTTGCCCGGTCTCATCTTGCTTTCCTTGGCGCATGGACTAAACCAATGTTGGAGTCTCAAATTTGTTTATTTATAAACTTTTTGGGAGGGGCGATCACTGTGCAGCTCAGAGGCTACTCACATGTGATCATGGAGGTCAATTGTCTGCATTTAGTCAACCTATGGAATTCGTGCAACAATTCTCGCTCGGTTGCAACACCTATCTTGAAGGAATTGGAGGAGATGGTACCTACTTTTGCTTCCTTTTTGGTTACTCATGCCAAGAGAACTATCAATGTCCCAGCTCATCAATGTGCCCACCTCACTTGTACATTGGATGTGACACACAGTTGGGTTGATCAAAGTCCAGAGCTGCTTGTTAGTTGCCTTCGGGAGATTGTAATCGAATGGTACTTAGAGCAACGATACGTCTGATACGTCTCCAAGGTATCTATAATTTTTGATTGTTCCATGCTGTTATATTATCATTCTTGGATGTTTTACAATCATTTTATATCATTTCTTGGTACTAACCTATTGACATAGTGCCAAGTGCCAGTTGCTGTTTTCTGCATGTTTTTTACATCGCAAGAAATCAATATCAAATGGAGTCCAAACACCGCGAAACTTTTTGGAAATTTTTATGGGCCAGAAGACACTCAATGGGCTGAAGCTGCACCTGGGGGGGTGCCCTCAGGGAGGCACAACCCACCAGGGCGCGCCAGGCCCCCCTGGCGGGCCCAGGTGGGTTGTGCCCACCTCGGTGGCCTCCCGCACCGCCTCTTTACCCTATAAATTCCCAAATATCCCGAAACCCTTCGGGGAAGACCTAAATCAGAAGTTCCACCGCCGCAGGCCTCTGTAGCCACCGAAAACCAATCTAGACCCTTTACGGTAATCTGCCGGAGGGGGAAATCATCACCGGTGGCCATCTTCATCATCCCTCCAGCCACCATGATGAGGAGGGAGTAGTCCACCCTCGGGGCTGAGGGTATGTACCAGTAGCTTTGTGTTGTATCTCTTTCCCTCTCTCGTGTTCTTGATGGCACAATCTTGATGTCTTGGGGCTTTGTTAATATAGTCGGATCATTGTAGCGACCTCGATCCCAATTGACCGGAGTCTCTGTGCTTAGTGTCATCCCTGGATCGGTATGCTGACACACACAGTACTTCGAGGATTTATAGTAGAGTTTCAATCACAGTTTATTACATCGAAATCCTCATAAAGAGTCTTATTACAATAATATGACCGAAGGCCATCTAACAATAATAAACTAATACGAATCTTGCGGAAGCATCGAAGATAAGTTGAGTCCATCCAACTCCATGGCAAACATTGAGTGCATGACAACGACCTAATCGCACCTTATTCTTCGTCGGTAAACTCTAGAACATGAGACGTTGCAGCCGTGTAGGTCAGCACATCGAATATGCTGGCAAGAACACACTGTAGCAAGTAATGATAAACAAATGTCTAGAACTATATGCATATTTGGCTGGTGGAGGCTGTAAGGTTTATTTTGCATAAAGCTAGTTTTTCCCCACCACAAAGGAATACATTTTTATTTACTACTCAATTGTATTTAGCAATATTGAGAAATGGTTCCTCCATCTCAATCCCAAAATATCCAAAGTCATTAATAACCCAACAAGTTAAATTAAATAGAGTGTTGAGATCAATCTATAATTCAAATACCAGGATACTCAAGATGTCCATAACCGGGGACACAACTACTCATGAATAGATTGTACACTCCGCAGAGGTTTGCACACTTTTCCCCACAAGACTCGACCGCATCCATGATCGGAAGATCGAGACATAGTCTTTCAGAAGCATTGATACGTCTCCAACGTATCTATAATTTTTGTTTGTTCCATGCTATTATTTATGATGTTTTGGATGTTTAATGGGCTTTGTTATACACTTTTATATTATTTTTGGGACTAACCTATTAACCCAAAGGCCCGGTCCAGATTGCTGTTTTTTTTGCCTATTTCAGGGTTTTACAGAAAAGGAGTATCAAACGGAGTCCAAACGGAACGAAACTTCGGGAGAGATGTTTTTGGAGCAAAATACGCATGGGAGACTTGAGAACCACGGAGTAGGGCTGAGGTGGCATCCATGAGGGTGGGGGCGCCCCCCTACAGGGCGCGCCCCCTGCCTCGTGGGCCCCACGTCTAGCCCCCGGTGCCCTTCTTCTTCCTATATATATCTACGTACCTCGAAACCATCAGAACAACAGAGAAAACCCTAGTTCCACCGCCGCAACCTTCTGTTCCCATGAGATCCCATCTTGGGGCCCGTTCCGGAGCTCCGCCGGAGGGGGGATCTTCGACGGAGTACTTCTACATCATCATCATCGCCTCACCATGAGTTGTGAGTAGTTTACCACAGACCTTCGGGTCCATAGCTAGTATCTAGATGGCTTATTTTCTCTCTTTGGATCTCAATACCAAGTTCTCCTCGGTCTTCGAGGAGATCTATTCGATGTAATCTCTTTTTGCAGTGTGTTTGTCGAGACCCGATGAATTGTGGGTTTATGATCAAGATTATTTACGAGAAATATTTGCTTTTTATCTGAACTCTTTATGTATGATTATAATATCCTTGCAAGTATCTTAGAATTATTGGTTTGGTTTGGCCTATTAGATCTATAGTTCTTGCAATGGGAGAAGTGCTTGGCTTTGGGTTCAATCTTGCAGTGTCCTTTCCCAGTGACATAGGGGCAGCAAGGCACGTATTGTATTGTTGCCATCGAGGATAAAAAGATGGGGTTTATATCAGTATGTTTGAGTTTATCCCTCTACATCATGTCATCTTGCTTAAGGCGTTACTATGTTCTTATGAACTTAATACTCTAGATGCATGCTGGATAGCGGTCGATGTGTGGAGTAATAGTAGTATATGCAGAATCGTTTCGGTCTACTTGTCTCGGACGTGATGCCTATATATAATGATCATGCCTAGATAGTCTCATAATTATTCGCTTTTCTATCAATTGCTCGACAGTAATTTGTTTACCCACCATAGAATATCGCTATCATGAGAGAAGCCACTAGATAAAACTATGGCCCTCGGGTATATTCTCAACATATCATTCTACAATCTACTTTACTTTTCCGCTTTTACTTTCTGTTCTTATATCCAAAAATACCAAAAATATCAAACTATCATCTCTATCAGATCCCACTTTTGTAAGTGGCCGTAAAGGGATTGACAACCCCTTATCGCGTTGGCTGCGAAGTTCTTATTTGTTTGTCCAGGTGTGAGGGACTCGCGCGTGGTCTCCTACTGGATTGATACCTTGGTTCTCAAAACTGAGGGAAATACTTATGCTACTGTGCTGCATCACCCTTTCCTCTTCGAGGGAATACAACACAAGCTCGAGAAGTAGCATGCATTCACTCTTTACCCTAGATAGACCGGTACACCTACTTTCCCCTACACCTGCTAGTCCACCACTGAAAGAGCTCGCACAACATACTCAACTATGCCAGAGCCCATAACGGCTTGTGGCTGCACACGGAAATTTCTAGGCATGGATAATATATGATCCCTTTGAGCTTGGGTGGCATTCCATAGGATGATCAAACGGTTCCTCCGGGATATCCTAGGGCAACACTGGATTCCCCAGGTACCCTGCAACCAATCCACCCACTTGTGTATTAAAGTTGCCACCTTAAACATTCCCTTAGTTGTTATTACACTCACAAATTTCATGAAATCTCACTTACCAATCCACGTCTACGAGCATGGCTAAGCAATAAGTAACAACTCGTTGATGGCTTCTCGCCCCTCGTTGGTTACCCCAAGTGGAAGGTTGAGATGTAGCGTAGCGGCAAATTTCCCTTGGCAAAGATACCAAGGATCGAATCCCGTGAGACTCCGAGGGTCGACAAGTAGGTGTCAACGGCGCCAGAAACTTAGCGGTTGACGGGACCTGCACACAGATACAGATAACTTTGCTCCCAACGAGTACAGAGAGGTTGTCAATCCCTCCGGCCTTGTTGTTTACAAAGGATCAAACACAAGAGATAATAATGATAGCTATGACTGCAACTAGGAAATAAAAACAGGAAGTAAATAGAAGGTGTGATCAGCGGTGGTAATATGGACCGGGGTCCCATGATGTTCACTAGTGATGTCTCTCTCCCAAAAGACGATAAAACAACAAAGCGAGGTATGTTGGAAATATGCCCTAGAGGCAATAATAAAAGTATTATTATTATATTTCCTTGTTCATGATAATCGTCTATTATTCATGCTTGAATTGTATTGTACGGAAACAGCGATACTTGTGTGAATACATAGACCACCATGAGTCCCTGGTAGGCCTCTAGTTACCAGCTCGTTGATCAACAGATGGTCACGGTTTCCTGACCATGGACATAGGATGTCAGTGATAACGGGATCACATCATTAGGAGAATGATGTGATGGACAAGACCCAATCCTGAGCATAGCACGAGATCGTATAGTTCGTAATGCATAAGCTTTTCGGTGTCAAGTATTTATTCCTTAGACCATGAGGTTGTACAACTCCCGGATGCCGTAGGAATACTTTGGGTGTGCCAAACGTCACAACGTAACTGGGTGGCTATAAAGGTACGCATCGGGTATCTCCGAAAGTGTGTGTTGGGTTGGTACGAACCAAGACTGGGATATTGTCACTCCGCATGACGGAGAGGTACCTCTGGGCCCACTCGGTAAGACATCATCATAATGAGCTCAAAGTGACTAAGGAGTTAGTCACGAGATGATGGATTACGGAACGAGTAAAGAGACTTGCCATGACGAGATTGAACAAGGTATCGGGAATACCGACGATCGAATCTCGGGCAAGTACCGTACCGATGGACAAAGGGAATAACATACGGGATTGAGTGAATCCTTGACACGGTGGTTCATCCGATGAAGATCATCGAGGAACACGTGGGAACCAACATGGGAATCCAGATCCCGCTGTTGGTTATTGACCGGAGAGTGGTCTCGGTCATATCTACGTGTCTCCCGAACCCGTAGGGTCTACAGACTTAAGGTTCGGTAACGCTAGGGTCGTAGAGATACATGCACGTGGAAACCCGAAAGTTGTTCGGAGTCCCGGATGAGATCCCGGACGTCACGAGGAGTTCCGGAATGGTCCGGAGGTAAAGAATGATATATAGGGAGTCAGGTTTCGGCCATCGGGTGATCTCCGGGTGTCACCGGGAGTGTCCCGGGACCACCGGAGGGGCCCCGGGGGTCCACCGGGTGGGGCCACCCATCCCGGTGGGGCCCCTAGGCTGCAAAGGGGGGGGTGGCCAGCCCTAATGGGCTGGCGCACCACATGGGCCCTCCTCCCCATGCGCCTAGGGTTGAAACCCTAGGGGGGAGGGGGCGCCACTTGCCTTGGGGGGCAAGGATTCCCCCCTTGGCCGCCGCCCCACCCTGCAGATCCCATCTGCAGGGCCGGCGCACCCCCCTGGCCCCCTATATATATGTGGGGGGGGAGAGGGCAGCCGTACCCTTGCCCTGGTGCCTCTCCCCCTCCCGTCACACCTCCGTCTCCTTAACGCAGGGCGCCCGACGAAGCCCTGCAGGAATCTCCACTGCATCCACCACCACGCCGTTGTGCTGCTGGATCTCCGACGACTTCTCCTCCCCCCTTGCTGGATCAAGAAGGAGGTGACGTTGCTGTACCGGACGTGTGTTGAACGCGGTGGTGCCGTCCGTTCGGCGCTAGATCATCGGTGACGAAGAACGCGAAGAGTACGACTACTTCATCCACGCTTCTTCGAAAGCTTCCGCTCGCGATCTACATAACGGTATGTAGATGCACTCTTACTTGCTCGTTGCTAGATGTCTCCTTATTTGGATCTTGGTGAAAGCGTAGAATTTTTTTGAATTCTGCTACGTTCCCCAACAGTGGCATCTGAGCTAGGTCTTATGCGTAGCAACTTGCACGAGTAGAACACAAAGCAGTTGTGGGCGTTTGAGTTTGTTCAACTTTCTTGCCGTTACTAGTCAATCTTGATTCGGCTGTATTGTGGGATGAAGCGGCCCGGACCGACTTTACACATACACTTACGTGAGACTGGTTCCACCAACAGACATGCACTAGATGCATAAGGTGGCTGGCGGGTGTTTGTCTCTCCTACTTTAGTCGGATCGGATTCGATGAAAAGGGTCCTTATGAAGGGTAAATAGAAATTGACAAATCACGTTGTGGTTTTGGCGTAGGTAAGAAACGTTCTTGCTAGAAAACCTATAGAAACCACGTAAAAACTTGCAACAACAATTAGAGGACGTCTTACTTGTTTTTGCAGCATGTGCTATGTGACGTGGTATGGACAAAAACGAAGATGTGATGAATGATATATGTGATGTATGAGATTGATCATGTTCTTGTAATAGGGAATCACGACTTGCATGTCGATGAACTTGACAACCGGCAGGAGCCATAGGAGTTGTCTTAATTATTGTATGACCTGCGTGTCACTGAATAACGCCATGTAATTACTTTACTTCATTGCTAAACATTAGCCATAGTAGTAGAAGTAATAGTTGGCGTGACGACTTCTTCAAGACACGATGATGGAGATCATGATGATGAAGATCATGGTGTCGAGCCGGTGACAAGATGATCATGGTGCCCCGAAGATGGAGATCCAAGGAGCAAGATGATATTGGCCATATCAAGTCACTTTAATTGATTGCATGTGATGTTTGTCATGTTTATGCATCTTGTTTACTTAGAACGACGGTAGTAAATAAGATGATCTCTCACTAAAAATGTCAAGAATTGTGTTTCCCCTAACTGTGCACCGTTGCTAAAGTTCGTTGCTCCGAAGCACCACGTGATGATCGAGTGTGATAGGTTCTAAACGTTCGCATACAACGGGTGTAAGCCAGATTTACACACGCGATACACTTAGGGTTCACTTGACGAGCCTAGCATGTACAGACATGGCCTCGGAACACGGAAGACCGAAAGGTCGAACACGAGTCGTATGGAAGATACGATCAACATGAAGATGTTCACCGTTGATGACTAGTCCGTCTCACGTGATGATCGGACACGGGCTAGTCGATTCGGATCAAGTATCACTTAGATGACTAGAGAGATGTCATTCTGAGTGGGAGTTCATTAAAATTTGATTAAGATGAACTTAATTATCATGAACTTAGTCTAAATTCTTTACAATATCTCTTGTAGATCAAATGGCCCACGCTCAGGTTTCCCTCAACTTCAACGCGTTCCTAGAGAAAACCAAGCTGAAAGACGATGGTAGCAACTATACGGATTGGGTCCGTAACCTGAGGATTATCCTCATAGCTGCCAAGAGAACTTATGTCCTAGAAGCACCGCTAGGTGACGCTCCCGCCCCGGCAAACCAAGACGTTATGAACGCTTGGCAGTCGCGTTGTGATGATTACTCCCTGGTTCAGTGCGGCATGCTTTACAGCTTAGAGTCGGGGCTCCAAAAACGTTTTGACCACCACGGAGCATATGAGATGTTCGAAGAGCTGAAAATGGTTTTCCAAGCTCATGCCCGAGTCAAGAGATATGATGTCTCCGACGGATTCTACAGTTGTAAGATGGAGGAGAATAGTTCTGTCAGTAAGCACATCCTCAAGATTTCTGGATTGCACAACCGCTTGTCTCTGTGAATGAATCTCCCAGATGAAGCGGTCGTTGACAGAATCCTCCAGTCGCTCCCACCAAGCTTCAAGAGCTTTGTGTTGAACTTCAATATGCAGGGGATGGAGAAGTCCATTCCCGAGGTGTATTCGATGCTGAAATCAGCGGAGGTGGACATCAAGAAAGAACATCAAGTGTTGATGGTCAATAAAACCACTAAGTTCAAGAAAGGCAAGGGTAAGAAGAACTTTAAGAAGGACGGCAAGAGAGTTGCCGCGCCCGGCAAGCCTGTTGCCGGGAAGAAGCCAAAGTATGGACCCAGGCCTGAGACAGAGTGCTTTTATTGCAAGGGAATGAGTCACTGGAAGCGGAACTGCCCCAATACTTAGCAGACAAGAAGGCCGGCAACGTCAAAGGTATATGTGATATACTTGTTATTGATGTGTACCTTACCAGCACTCGTAGTAGCTCCTGGGTATTTGATACCGGTGCAGTTGCTCACATTTGTAACTCAAAACAGGAGCTGCGGAATAAGCGGAGACTGGCGAAGGATGAGGTGACGATGCGCGTCGGGAATGGTTCCAAGGTCGATGTGATCGCCGTCGGCACGCTACCTCTACATCTACCCTCGGGGTTAGTTTTAAACCTTAATAATTGTTATTTAGTACCAGCTTTGAGCATGAACATTGTATCCGGATCTCATATTATGAGAGATGGCTACTCTTTCAAATCGGAGAATAGTGGTTGTTCTATTTATTTGAGAGATATGTTTTATGGTCATGCCCCGCTGGTCAATGGTTTATTTTTGATGAATCTCGAACGTGATGATACACATATTCATAGTGTAGATGCCAAAAGATGTAAAGTTGATAATGATAGTCCCACATACTTGTGGCATTGCCGCCTTGGTCATATTGGTGTCAAACGTATGAAGAAGCTCCATTCAGATGGACTTCTAGAGTCTCTTCATTATGAATCATTTGACACGTGCGAACCATGCCTATTGGGCAAGATGACCAAGACTCCGTTCTCCGGAACAATGGAGCGAGCAACCAACTTATTGGAAATCATACATACCGATGTGTGCGGTCCAATGAGTGTTGAGGCTCGCGGAGGCTATCGTTATGTTCTCACCCTCACAGATGACTTGAGTAGATATGGGTATATCTATTTGATGAAACACAAGTCTGAGACCTTTGAAAAGTTCAAGGAATTTCAGAATGAGGTTGAGAATCAACGTGACAGAAAAATAAAGTTCTTACGATCAGATCGTGGGGGTGAATATTTAAGTCATGAATTTGGCACACACCTTAGGAGCTGTGGAATTGTTTCACAATTGACACCGCCTAGAACACCTCAACGTAACGGTGTGTCCGAACGTCGAAACCGTACTCTGTTGGACATGGTGCGATCTATGATGTCCCTCACCGATTTACCGCTATCTTTTTTGGGTTATGCTTTAGAGACTGCCGCATTCACTTTAAATAGGGCTCCGTCGAAATCCGTTGAGACGACTCCGTATGAACTTTGGTTTGGCAAGAAACCGAAACTGTCGTTTCTAAAGGTTTGGGGTTGCAATGCTTATGTCAAGAAACTTCAACCTGAAAAGCTCGAACCCAAATCGGAAAAATGCGTCTTCATAGGATACCCAAAGGAAACGATTGGGTACACCTTCTACCACAGATCTGAAGGCAAAGTCTTTGTTGCCAAGAATGGATGCTTTCTGGAGAAAGAGTTTCTCTCGAAAGAAGTGAGTGGGAGGAAAGTAGAACTTGATGAGGTGACAGTCACCCCTCCTGGACCGGAAAGTAGCGCAGCGCAGGAAATTGTTCCTGAGGTGCCTGCACCGACAAGGGAGGAAGTTGATGATAATGATCATGAAGAAACAGATCAAGGTACTACTGAACTTCGAAGGTCCACAAGGGTACGTTCCGCACCAGAGTGGTACAGCAACCTTGTCCTGGAAATCATGTTGTTAGACAACGGTGAACCTTCGAACTATGAAGAAGCAATGGCGGGCCCGGATTCCAATAAATGGCTTGGAGCCATGAAATCCGAGATAGAATCCATGTATGAAAACAAAGTATGGACTTTGGTGGACTTGCCTGATGATAGGCACGCCATAGAAAACAAATGGATATTTAAGAAGAAGACAGACGCGGATGGTAATGTGACCATCTATAAGGCTCGGCTTGTCGCTAAGGGTTATCGACAAGTTCAAGGGATTGACTACGACGAGACTTTCTCTCCCGTAGCGATGCTGAAGTCGGTCAGAATCATGTTAGCTATTGCCGCATTCTATGATTATGAGATATGGCAAATGGACGTCAAAATGGCATTCCTTAATGGCTTCCTCAAGGAAGAGTTGTATATGATGCAACCGGAAGGTTTTGTCGATCCAGAGAACGCTAACAAGGTATGCAAGCTCCAGCGCTCGATTTACGGGCTGGTGCAAGCGTCTCGGAGTTGGAATATTCGCTTTAATGATGTGATCAAAGCGTTTGGATTTATACAGACTTATGGAGAAGCCTGTATTTACAAGAAAGTGAGTGGGAGCTCTGTGGCATTTCTCATATTATATGTGGATGACATATTGCTGATGGGAAATGATATAGAATTCTTGGAAAATGTAAAGGCCTACTTGAATAAAAGTTTTTCAATGAAGGACCTTGGAGAAGCTGCTTACATATTAGGCATCAAAATCTATAGAGATAGATCAAGACGCCTCATTGGTCTTTCACAAAGTACATACCTTGACAAGATATTGAAAAAGTTCAATATGGATCAGTCCAAGAAGGGATTCTTGCCTGTTTTGCAAGGTATGAGATTGAGCAAGGCTCAGTCGCCGACCACGGCAAAAGATAGAGAAAAGATGAGTGTCATTCCCTATGCCTCGGCCATAGGTTATATCATGTATGCCATGCTGTGTACCAGACCTGATGTGAACCTTGCCATAAGTTTGGTAGGGAGGTACCAAAGTGATCTCGGTATGGAACACTGGACAGCGGTCAAGAACATCCTGAAGTACCTGAAAAGGACTAAGGATATGTTTCTCGTTTATGGAGGTGACGAAGAGCTCGTCGTAAAGGGTTACGTCGATGCTAGCTTCGACACAGATCTGGATGACTCTAAGTCTCAAACCGGATACGTGTATATTTTGAACGGAGGGGCGGTCAGCTGGTGCAGTTGCAAGCAAAGCATCGTGGCAGCATCTACATGCGAAGCGGAGTACATGGTTGCTTCCGAAGCAGCACAGGAAGGAGTCTGGATGAAGGAGTTCATCACCGACCTAGGAGTCATTCCAAGCGCGTCAAGCCCGATGACTCTCTTCTGTGACAACACTGGTGCTATTGCTATTACCAAGGAGCCCAGGTTTCACAAGAAGACCAAGCACATCAAGCGCCGTTTCAACTCCATCCGGAATTATGTTCAGGATGGAGATATAGATATTTGTAAAGTGCATACGGATCTGAATGTCGCAGACCCGTTGACTAAACCTCTTCCACGGGCAAAACATGATCAACACCAGAACTCTATGGGTGTTCGATTCATCACAATGTAACTAGACTATTGACTCTAGTGCAAGTGGGAGACTGTTGGAAATATGCCCTAGAGGCAATAATAAAAGTATTATTATTATATTTCCTTGTTCATGATAATCGTCTGTTATTCATGCTTGAATTGTATTGTACGGAAACAGCGATATATGTGTGAATATATAGACCACCATGAGTCCCTGGTAGGCCTCTAGTTACCAGCTCGTTGATCAACAGATGGTCACGGTTTCCTGACCATGGACATAGGATGTCAGTGATAACGGGATCACATCATTAGGAGAATGATGTGATGGACAAGACCCAATCCTGAGCATAGCACGAGATCGTATAGTTCGTAATGCATAAGCTTTTCGGTGTCAAGTATTTATTCCTTAGACCATGAGGTTGTACAACTCTCGGATGCCATAGGAATACTTTGGGTGTGCCAAACGTCACAACGTAACTGGGTGGCTATAAAGGTACGCATCGGGTATCTCCGAAAGTGTCTGTTGGGTTGGTACGAACCGAGACTGGGATATTGTCACTCCGCATGACGGAGAGGTACCTCTGGGCCCACTCGTTAAGACATCATCATAATGAGCTCAAAGCGACTAAGGAGTTAGTCACGGGATGATGGATTACGGAACGAGTAAAGAGACTTGCCATGACGAGATTGAACAAGGTATCGGGAATACCGACGATCGAATCTCGGGCAAGTACCGTACCGATGGACAAAGGGAATAACATACGGGATTGAGTGAATCCTTGACACGGTGGTTCATCCGAAGAAGATCATCGAGGAACACGTGGGAACCAACATGGGTATCCAGATCCCGCTGTTGGTTATTGACCGGAGAGTGGTCTCGGTCATGTCTACGTGTCTCCCGAACCCGTAGGGTCTACACACTTAAGGTTCGGTAAGGCTAGGGTCGTAGAGATACATGCACGTGGAAACCCGAAAGTTGTTCGGAGTCCCGGATGAGATCCCGGACGTCACAAGGAGTTCCGGAATGGTCCGGAGGAAAAGAATGATATATAGGAAGTCAGGTTTCGGCCATTGGGTGATCTCCGGGGGTCACCGGGAGTGTCCCGGGACCACCGGAGGGGCCCCGGGGGTCCACCGGGTGGGGCCACCCATCCCGGTGGGGCCCCTAGGCTGCAAAGGGGGGGTGGCCAGCCCTAATGGGCTGGCGCACCACATGGGCCCTCTTCCCCATGCGCCTAGGGTTGAAACCCTAGGGGGAGGGGGCGCCACTTGCCTTGGGGGGCAAGGATTCCCCCCTTGGCCGCCGCCCCACCCTGCAGATCCCATCTGCAGGGCCGGCGCACCCCCTGGCCCCCTATATATATGTGTGGGGGGGGGGGGAGAGGGCAGCCGTACCCTTGCCCTGGCGCCTCTCCCCCTCCCGTCACACCTCCGTCTCCTTAACGCAGGGCGCCCGACGAAGCCCTGCAGGAATCTCCACTGCATCCACCACCACGCCGTTGTGCTTCTGGATCTCCGACGACTTCTCCTCCCCCCTTGCTGGATCAAGAAGGATGTGACGTTGCTGTACCGGACGTGTGTTGAACGCGGAGGTGCCGTCCGTTCGGCGCTAGATCATCGGTGACGAAGAACGCGAAGAGTACGACTACTTCATCCACGCTTCTTCGAAAGCTTCCGCTCGTGATCTACATAACGGTATGTAGATGCACTCTTACTTGCTCGTTGCTAGATGTCTCCTTAGTTGGATCTTGGTGAAAGCGTAGAATTTTTTGAATTCTGCTACATTCCCCAACAGTGGCATCTGAGCTAGGTCTTATGCGTAGCATCTTGCACGAGTAGAACACAAAGCAGTTGTGGGCGTTTGAGTTTGTTGAACTTTCTTGCCGTTACTAGTCAATCTTGATTCGACGGTATTGTGGGATGAAGCGGCCCGGACCGACTTTACACGTACGCTTACGTGAGACTGGTTCCACCGACAGACATGCACTAGATGCATAAGGTGGCTGGCGGGTGTCTGTCTCTCCTACTTTAGTCGGACCGGATTCGATGAAAAGGGTCCTTATGAAGGGTAAATAGAAATTGACAAATCACGTTGTGGTTTTGGCGTAGGTAAGAAACGTTCTTGCTAGAAAACCTATAGAAGCCACGTAATAACTTGCAACAACAATTAGAGGACGTCTAACTTGTTTTTGCAGCATGTGCTATGTGACGTGGTATGGACAAAAACGAAGATGTGATGAATGATATATGTGATGTATGAGATTGATCATGTTCTTGTAATAGGGAATCACGACTTGCATGTCGATGAACTTGACAACCGGCAGGAGCCATAGGAGTTGTCTTAATTATTGTATGACCCGCGTGTCACTGAATAACGCCATGTAATTACTTTACTTCATTGCTAAACGTTAGCCATAGTAGTAGAAGTAATAGTTGGCGTGACGACTTCTTCAAGACACGATGATGGAGATCATGATGATGAAGATCATGGTGTCGAGCCGGTGACAAGATGATCATGGTGCCCCGAAGATGGAGATCCAAGGAGCAAGATGATATTGGCCATATCATGTCACTTTAATTGATTGCATGTGATGTTTGTCATGTTTATGCATCTTGTTTACTTAGAACGACGGTAGTAAATAAGATGATCTCTCACTAAAAATTTCAAGAATTGTGTTTCCCCTAACTGTGCACCGTTGCTAAAGTTTGTTGCTCTGAAGCACCACGTGATGATCGGGTGTGATAGGTTCTAAACGTTCGCATACAACGGGTGTAAGCCAAATTTACACACGCGATACACTTAGGGTTCACTTGACGAGCCTAGCATGTACAGACATGGCCTCGGAACACGGAAGACCGAAAGGTCGAACACGAGTCGTATAGAAGATACGATCAACATGAAGATGTTCACCGTTGATGACTAGTCCGTCTCACGTGATGATCGGACACGGGCTAGTCGATTTGGATCGTGTATCACTTAGATGACTAGAGAGATGTCATTCTGAGTGGGAGTTCATTAAAATTTGATTAAGATGAACTTAATTATCATGAACTTAGTCTAAATTCTTTACAATATCTCTTGTAGATCAAATGACCCATGCTCAGGTTCCCCTCAACTTCATGTTTCTGTCACTCAAGCTAGTCATCAGGGGGCATGAACCCACAATCAAGCATAATGCTCCCTCTTGGAGTTACTACCTACTACTTGGCCAAAGCAATAAACAGCAACTGAGAACATGCAAGAATTACTCAAGAACAAAGATATAAAAGAGGTGAATCAAATATATTACTCAAACACAATCTGAACATAGTCTCATAATCCATCAGATCCCAGCAAACTCAGCAAAGCAACAAAGATTACATATGTGCCTCGATCATGTAGGGCAGTTCACGAGGTCTAAACCATGAAGAGCAAAGAGGGGAGGAGAACATCACATAGCTACTGATCATGGACCCATGGTCCAAGGTGGACTACTCACGACTCATCCGGGAAGCGTCCATGGTGGTGGAGAAGCTCCTGGTGGTGGTTCTCCCCTCCGACAGGGTGCCGGGAAGAGTTCTCCTAATGCTCCCGATCTTGGAAGCGCTGCGGCGGCGGAACAGAGGCGAGATCGCGAAAAAGGGTTCTGTCCTCAAGGGTTTCGGGACGAGAGGGATATATATGCGAAGGGGGGTAGCCAGAGGCGGAGCAGGGGCCCCAGGCGCCCCCTGGCGCAGCCAGGGGTGGGGCCGCGCCAGGTGGCCGCCTGGGCCTCCCCTGGCTCCCCTGGCTCCCCTCTGGCCCATCTTTGGTTCTTCGCGAAGCTTCCTGTACGCTGATTTTTCCTATATTTTTCCTGGAATTTTTGGAGCACTTTTAATATGGGGGAAACCTGAAATAGAAAAACAGCAGAAAACAGGAACTGGCACTGTGGTGCACTGAGTTAATAGGTTAGTCCAAATATGATCAAAAGTGCATGGAAGTGCATCAATATCATAGCAATATCACACAAAAGAAGCATGGAGCAAGCAGAAATTATAGATACGTTTTGGACGTATCAACATCCCCAAGCTTAATTCCTGCTCGTCCTCGAGTAGGTAAATGATAACAAGCATAATTTCTGTGGTGACATGCTATCAACCATATAAGAACTTTTAAGTAAAGCAATCAAGGCATGTAATTCAATTCAAGTCATAACAAGCAAGAGTCTATATTAGCATTGTAACAAGCAACATAAGAACATAAAGGTGCAAGAACTCTCGCTGTCCGTGACTCGAATGTCTCCAAATGGTGTTTGCGTGCAAGAAAGGGGATAGGGATATACGAGAGAGTAAAACATAGTTTTTGTATTGTTAAGAACTTAATCTACTAAAGTTTCACACTTGGTCTTCTTTGGAATCTTATCTTGACTCATCCCCAGACCACTAGCTAGGTACAAGTCAAAATGATCCACTCCCTTTCGATATTTTGAGCACTCATGCAATGGATGAGCGTAAGCAAGAAAGTTGACACTTAGGATGGCAAAGAGAGAAAAATGATGAAGGGGAAGACAAAAAAGGTGTGAAAGGCTCACATCAATGAGGACAATCATAGGCGAGAGAAAGCCAAATGATAGATATGATGTGAGGAGTAGGGATTGCGATGCAACGGATGCACATATGAGCTAAGGTAAGCTCTCCAATGGAACTAGTGGGGGTGCATCCAACTTGCTCGTTCAAGAAGACCTAGAGCTCTTTTGAGGAGGCTCATCATTGGAATATACAAGCCAAGTTCTATAGTGTGAAGGTCCCCACATAGCTATATGCATGAATGATAATCTCTATGGAGTACAAGGTATAAGATGGAGTACGAGTGTGGATCTCTCAAATGGAATAGTAGTGTGCCCCCTTCTCTCTTTTTATTTCTTTTTCTCCTTTTTCTCTTTTTTTTTATTTTTTTGTGGCCTCAATGGCTCTTTCTATTTAACTCTCATTTGTCCTCTTTGGGATCTTTTGATTTTGTCCTCTTTGGGATCTTTTCCTCACTTTAGGGGCAACACTCTATGTATTACAAGAAGTATAGAAGATCTTTCACACTTTACAAAAGTACTCAACATAAAGAAAATGAAACTATCATGATGTATGCAAATGTATGCCTCTGCCGGTGTAGCAGGATATGCAATGATACTAGCGCGTCATGTAGCAATGATTAGGGCAAGGCCCAACTAGCATGCGGCTCATCGATCAAGCAAAAAGCATGTATGACATGAAGATCAAGTCATGAGAAGATGGATGTTGCATGTCAATGTATCTCGGAAAGGCTATGGAAATGCCTTGATAGGTAGGTATGGTGGCTGTTTTGAGGAAGGATATAATGAGGCTTATGATGACAGAGCGTATCGTGCCAAGGATTTGGATGCACCGGCGAAGTATGCGCCAACTCTCGAGGTGAGAAAGGGCAATGCACGGTACCGAAGAGGCTAGAAAAATATGGCTAGGTGGAAGTGTCAACTTTCGAATACTCACATTAGTCCGAAGAACTCATGCACTTATTATCGGTAACTCTCAATCTAATTAGGAGGTTCACAAAGAGACAAGTACCCCGAGGAGGAATGTATGGGGGTTTGGTTATCCTTGCGCATCCTCAACTCATGGTACGTGAGTGTACTCTAATATCCGATCCCTCCAAAGATTAGTGATCCATCTAGTAGCTAAAGTTCTCAACTATTTTGTAGGTTTTCGAAAATAAACACGGATTGCCCAAAATACGACATCTATCACTAATAGGCTAAAGCTCTTGACACCAAAGGTTCAGACATTACTCATGGCAATACCTCAAAACTATTGCAAGTTACTACTAAAATTAAATAGCAACCTCAGTTACCTACTTTAAGTTAAGACACACAACTCAGTGCAACAGGCAAACTCTCTTAACAAGATAAACATGAAAACTCAAGAGAGTTCAGCAACCAACTAAACAAAAGCTCTTTAAAAAGAAAAGCATGAAAACTAAGAGCTAAACATGACAGCAGCTATGGAAAGACAAAGAACACACACAGCAAAGATAAGCATGAAAATCCTATGTTGTGTTCTAGGTTGAAGTGGAGCGTGTTTCTCTCCCACACAAAGAAAGCTGGGTTCTAACTTGCTATGAACAACAAGCAAAGCTAAAGAAAACTAAAAAAGGAAACTAAGAGCAAGACGCTCCAAGCATAGCACATAACGCATGAAGTGATAAGAATATAGTGGAACGAAAGACGAACTGGTAATTGTTGATGGAGAAGGGGATGCATGGGGGCATCCCCAAGCTTAGATGTCGGGGGAAACTGTCCTCCCACGAGCACCTATGGGACCGGAGCCCCTTCTACGTTGCGGTAAGGGAGCGGAGGGAGCACGGAGAGCAGATCGAGGGGCACACGCGGGCAGTTTACCCAGGTTCGGGCCACGATGACGCGTAAAACCCTACTCCTGCTTTGGTTGTATTTAGTTTTCAGAGCTCGGGAGCTTGAAGATCTACAGTACCAGCTACACCGAGCGTGGAGTGAGCAAGTTTCTAGAGTCGAACCTCCCCTACGTTGTGCATGGGCCTCCTTTTATAGCTCAAGGGGTCACCGACAAGTGCCAACGTAGAGGAGGGTAAAAGTGCAAATTTGGTGGTAGTTGTAACAGTGCAAGAACAGTGTATGAACAATGGTCTTCACCTAACCTTGACGGTGGGGGACAAGGGCATTTAATGCCCGTCGCGGTCGACCCCAAAAGCGTCTGTCCATGCGTCTCTGTTCGCCACGGCGGTAGCCTCGTCACCGCGGCTCGCCAGCGTGTCCCTTAGGCTGCACAGCCACCTGCCACGCGCCCCTGGAAGGGCCCCAGGGCGACGCGTGGCCGAGCGAGCTGGAGCGCATGCACACAGTGTGAGCTTCCCCCGGCAAGCACCTTGCCGGGGCCGCTATCTTGCCGGGCCCGGAAGCTTGCCGCTTCCCGGGTCCGGCTGGGGCGCACGATGCGCCGTGATGTATCTTTTGCGGTGTTATCCTTTGGCCTTCCTGGCGAGCACCTCTTGCCAGGGTCTTGTGCTGGAAAGATGTCCTTGAGCCTGGTGCGGCCTTCCCGGCAAGCTCCTCTTGCCGGGGTCTTGTCTTCTAACTTAAATACTTTGTTCTTGAATGGCTTGAAGGGATCTGGAGCGGGCCTCGGCAAGCGCGTGGTAAGCCCTGCCGCGGGAAGCTGCTACTGCCCGTGCACAAGTTGGGGTACTAGGGCACCCCTATCTTAGTACACCGACAGGAGCCCCTGGGCCTGGGCCACACACGGTGCCGAGCGTTGTTGGGCCAGGCCCAAGACAGTGCACGGGCACACGCGACCCACGGCAAGCCGTATCCCTCTCAGTATCCGCCGCATCCCTCCCTAACGGCACGCGTCGATTGCGGCGTCGTGGGAGAGATCGTGGCCTATTCTTTAATGGGAAATGCGGAACGTCCCCCACTTCCCCCTGAAAAGCAGAGGAAGCAGGGGCAGTTCCCTCCCATCGTCTTCATTGCGCCTTGAGTTCTCAGAAACCCCCGCTGCTTCTTGCCTCCGCCCTTCCTCCATCGTCCTCCCCACCCGCCGTGCCGCCGTTCTCCCTCGCCGCCCCCGCCATGGCCCCGAAGAGCGACCAAGCGAAGAGCGACAAGGCGAAGAAGGAGAAGTCTGAGCAGGCGGCGAAGCTGGCGGCCATGAGGAGGAAGAGTGTGGTCTTCCCGCCAAGGCTCGGCCCGAGGGAGTTGCGGGACAAGTACTACTTGTTCTGGGCGAGGGAGACGAAGGATCATCCCCGCACCCAAGTCCTCCCCGCCGTGGCCGTCGACATGTTCCCGGGAGGTTACTACTTTTTCGCCGCATTCTTTTACTGTGGTCTCTGCCCTCCGTTCTCGGAGTTCTTCTGCGACGTGATGAACACGTACGGCTTCCGTCTGTTAGATTTCACCCCCAACGCAGTCCTCACCCTTGCCGTTTTCGCACATCTGTGCGAAAACTACGTAGGAGTCCACCCAAATGTAGCACTTTTCCGCCACTTCTTCACGCCTAGAGTAGAGTCCGGATCCCCTCTCTCCGGCGGCATCTCTTGGATCTTCAGGCTGAACAAGAAGGAGGCGTACTTGAAGGGAGAGCTCCACGGCAAGTGGGAGGAGTGGAGGGCAGATTGGTGTTGGATCCTGGAGAAAGATCCTGAGCAGTTTACCTTGCCGCGCCAGACTCCCATAGTGCGCGGCAAGGATTGGAGTGACTTGGCCCCGGAGGACGACAAGTTGCAGATCGCCTTGACTAGGATTCTTCGTCTCCGGGCTGCCAGTCTGACCGTGGGTGAAGTTGGAGCTGATTTCCTCCGCCGCCGCATCGCCCCTCTATAGGAAAGGAAAAGGCCTGCTTGGGAGTTCGGCAATGCGGCAGACCGCATGAGGCTGCGCCCCGGGTTGAACTACAACTTCACCGTCTTGGAGTTGAAGGGGATGGTCCGGGAACTGTTCAAACACGACCCCAAGCACCCGGAGTGGTTCAAACCGTCGACCGGAGTGGTCCCTTTGTGCAATAACACGACCCTCAGTGACATCCGCGCGGCAATGCCGGAGTGTGATTCCCACGGGGTCATCCCCACTTGGCTGGATCCCTCAGCGGAGACCGTGCAAGCCTTCTTCGACAACTTTGCTGAAAAACCACGCAATACTGATGAGAAGAAGGGGCTCACCCGGGAGACCACCGCGCGGGATATAGCGTACATTGCCTCCAGGATGGAGGAGGCCGCGGCGGCAGCAGCGGCAGGCGAGTTTGGATACACCGTTGATGAAGCGGAGGCGGCGGACGCGGTGAGCCAGGCCGAGGAGGAGGAAATCCTCAAGCTGTTGCAGATCACACCCGCGGAGTTTGCCGGGGAGCCTACCGGGGAGCCTGCCGGGATTGGCGAGGCTGCCGGGCAGGGAACCGAGTCCAGCGGGCCTGCCGAGGAGGAGGAGGAGGAGGCCGAGTCCGGCGATTCTGATGAAGACTCCGGCGGATCCTTGAACCTTGACGACGACACCTCCTCGTCCTCGGAGAACTCTCCGCCACCATCGAGCCCAAGCCCTTCGCCGCAACCGAAGAAACGCCTCCGCAAGGCCGTCGAGACGGCGAGGCCGCCGGCGCCTCAGCAACGACCGCAGCGCCGGGCGACACGCGCCGCCATGACGAGCAAGGTCGCCAAGGAGGCGCCCCGTGCTCGAGCGACAAGCGGAGGGGGGTCTTCCCGGAGTGACTCCAGGGTACCTTCTTCTCCTCGGACCTCAACGACGACCGGAGCTGGGTCTTCACAGCCCGCAGCTCCGGAGCCCGCCAAGCGCCCGAGGGAGCCTTCTCCTCCGGCTCCTCGCGCTGGAGTAGCCGAGGCGGGATTTGACTTCTCCGCTCTCAGCTCCGACGAAGAGGAGGAGGAAGAGTAAGTACTTGCTAGTTTCATTTCCTTTGATTTTGTCTTGATTTCCCTTGCTTGGTTCTAATCTTGATCTTGTTTTGGCTTCCAGGACCTTGACCCAGCGGATGGCGAAGAGGGCCAAGGTCCCTGTGGTCGAGATCGAAGACGACGAGCCCGCCGCAGCGGCAGGAGACGCGCCAGCGGCAGACTTGCCGGATCAGCCTGCTGCTCCGAGGAGCAGCCCCCAGCGCAGCCCCCAGCGTAAGTCTGGTATCCATTTTTCTGTTTGACGGGCGTGCTCGAGGTTATCGCTTGTACTGACGTTTTGTTGCTTCATGCAGAGGTGGAGCCGCAGCCGCAGGAGCACCAGGAGGTTGCCCCCGACGAGCCACTTGCTCCACCCTCCCCGCCAAGGAGGAGTTCCCCGGCAAGGGACGGTGCTCCGCCAAGGATGGGTACTCCGCCAAGGGCGAGTACCCCGCCAAGGGCGAGCACCCCGACAAGGGAGGGCGCAAGCGGCCCTCCGCCAGCAAGGACTACTACTCCGCCGCCAAGGGAGAATTCCCCGGCGAGGGACCCCGTCGTCGAGGAAGTCCGCGAAGGTAAACCTTGTAGCTTCTTCTTCTCAAATTCTTCTTTTTGGATATTTGCTTGACGATCTTTCTTTTCTTTTTCTTCTACTAGATCCTCCCGCCCCGGAGCCGATGGAGACGGAGGCCACCGCCGAGGAGGGTGTGCACGGCGACGGCGGCAATGCCTCTACCGCTGATGAGCCAGCCGTCGAAGAGACCGCCCCGACCGCCGACGCCGTGGCTGGGGAAGGGACCGGCGACCACACTGCTGGCCCGGAGGCTGCAGGAGCGTCGGACGCTGCACCGGCCGCCGACCCCTCCGCCTCCTCGGAGCGGTCGGGTGTCTACCTGGAGGCCGCCAACGGGGTCTTCATTCAAGTCCCGTGGGCGTCCTCGTCTAGGGTGCCCGCGGAGGGAGAGACCTTCGACGGAGAGGTTCTCGCCTCCACCGGGCTGAAGGTTGTGGATGCGCCCGACAGTAGCGACGAGCCCGAAGAGGAACGACTCCTTCGCCGGCTCCTGGCCTTGTACCGGGCCAGACAGGCGAAGTTGGAGTCTCGGGAGGCTCTGGCTGCCAAGGCTGGTGCTGACCTGGAGAAGCGCGCCGCGGAGCTCCGTGCCGCCAACCAGGCGGCCCTCCAGAACTTGGCGGAGGAGCGCGAGGAGCTTGCCGGGGCGCAGCAAGCATTCGTCCTCGAAAAGGCCGAGGTCGAGGAGCAGCAGCGTCTGGCCGCCGAAGAGCTGTCTCGGCGGGAAGGGGCGCTCAACCAGCGGAAGGTCGACCTCGACAGCCACGAGGACGACCTCACCGCTCGGGAGCAGGCTATTGGCGGGGCTCTGCGGGAGGCGAGGGATGCTGCCGCTGCCGCAGAGACCGCCAAGAAGGAGCTGGAGGCCACAGTAGCGCAGTTGGAGCTGTTCTTGAAGGCCAGTGAAGACAGGGTCACCGCGCTCAACGTGGAGCGGGAGAAGGATGCCCACACCAACTCCGAGTTGCAAATCTGCCTCTCCGATAAGGGTAAAGAGCTCAATGATGCCAAGGACTCCATTGCTGATCTAGAGCTGAAGGTCTCCACCCTTACTGACTCGCTTGACGCTGCCCGGGACCGCGAGACCAAGCTGAAGGACGATCTCCGCGCTGAGAGGGCCCTGCTGGAAAGCACCGCCGTCTCGCAGACCCAATTCCAGCAGAACGTGGAGCGATGGACCGAGGACCTTGTCACCTCCGCCGCCAACATAGACATGGAGATGATGGCGCTGAGAGCGGAGCATCTCATGTACTCCCCCGACGAGAACCTCCCCCACAGCGCCAAACTGAGTCTGTTCTTCCGGGGAGTGGCGCCGGCGCTTGCGCGGCTGCGGGAGAAGATCCCCGAGCAGCTGGCCGACGAGGCACGCCGGCTCTGCATAGACACCATGGAGCGGGTGCTGTCGAAGATTGTTTACCGCAACCCCGGCATCAACCTCGTCAACGTCCTCCGCACCTTGCCGCCCGAGGCTAACCATGAGGCGTTGAAGGCCCAAGTTGCCCACATTGTAGCCAAGGTGGGCAAGATCCAGAGGGTCGAGGAAGACCGTAGGACTTAGGCTTCTTGCTTCCTTTGCCGCTGCCAATTAAGTCATAGGCAGTAGTTGATTAGAACAGCGGCGAGCTATCTTTGTAATATATACTTTTATTTTGGGTAATCAATGCAGTGTTATCTCCCTTGCTTTTGGTCCTTCACTTTGTATGCTTTTTACCCTACGCTTTTAGGGAACTTGCCGGCAAGGGGCCCTTGCCGCGAGCACTGAGTGCGGGACTCTTAGCAGCCTGCTAGCAAGGACCTTGTCGGCAAGTAACCTTGCCGTAGCTAGTCGCAACACACTTGCATTGCTGAGCGAACTTCGAAAAACGAAGTAAGGGCGCGACACTTGTCGCAGCTCACTTAAGCCGTTGAGCGTGCTCGAAACAAAGTAAGGGCGCGGCTAGCTACGGGTAGGTTCCTTCGCGCACAGGTTTTCCATACAAAGTGTGGTTGTTCAAGGAAGATAACTAAAATTTCAAAATTTGAATGCTCAAACTTTGATAACTTAGCTTTCATTGGGTTGTTTACTTCCCGGCGAGACTTTTCTTTCTTGAACAGCACTTGGTCCATACTGCTATCTCCTCCCCCCTCGGCAAACTTGTGCGCGAGGAGACACTTCTTCTGTTCCAGAGAGAAAGGCAAAGGAGGAGGAAATACAAGTATGGAGCCTTGCGGCTTGTTACTGCTTACCGGGAGTTTGTGCTGCACGAGATGTCAGATGATATATGCGAATACAAGGAAAAGCACGAAATGACAAATGGTGCGAAGCACAAAAGTTTTACTAATGCACGGGGTCTGCGCCCGGCTTTGTACATAGGTTTACATGCAACAGCGGCAATACTTGTACAAAAGGTGGTTGCCGGAGCGGATCACGGCAACCGCGCCTTATGGGTGAAACTTGCGAAGATGCTCTATGTTCCAGGAGTTGCTCACTGGTAAGCCTTCTTCGGTCTCAAGGCGGACAGCGCCGAGCCTTGTGACATGTCTCACCCGATAAGGGCCTTCCCACTTCGGCGTCAACTTGTTGGAATTCTTGGCGGACTGAACACGCCGAAGAACAAGGTCGCCTTCCTCGAGACTCCTGGCCTTGACCTTGCGGCTATGATAGCGACGCAAGGCTTGCTGGTATCGAGCAGCTCGTACAGCAGCCTGGAGACGTTCCTCCTCGAGGAGCAATGCATCATCTTGTCGCAGTTGCTCTTGCTCGAGCTCGTTGTAAGCGAGCACTCGAGGAGATCCGTATACGAGTTCCGTGGGGAGAACTGCCTCTGCTCCATAGACAAGAGCAAAGGGTGTCTGTCCGGTGGCTCCATTCAGTGTCGTCCTGATTGACCAAAGAGCCGCCGGCAACTCCTCTATCCAGTTTCTTCCACACTTGTGCAGCCTGTCAAAGGTTCTTGTCTTCAGTCCGCGCAGCACTTCAGCATTGGCCCTCTCCGCTTGACCGTTGCTCCTTGGGTGAGCAACAGAAGCAAAGCAGACCTTGGCGCCAAGGTTTTGGACGTACTGCATGAAGGTGCGGCTTGTGAACTGTGTGCTGTTGTCGGTGATAATCCTGTTAGGGATTCTGAAACGGCAAACTATTGATCTGAAGAACCTGACTGCTGACTGTGCTGTCACCTTTCTCACTGGTTCCACTTCTGGCCACTTTGTGAACTTGTCGATTGCAACGTACAAGTACTCAAAGCCCCCGACGGCGCGGGGAAAGGGGCCGAGGATATCGAGCCCCCAGACCGAGAAGGGCCAGGACAAAGGGATCGTCTGGAGAGCTTGAGCTGGCTGGTGAATTTGCTTGGCATGGAACTGGCACGCTTCACACTTGGTTACTTGTGCAGTTGCATCTTGGAGGGCTTCTGGCCAAAAGAAACCTTGCCGGAACGCCTTCCCGGGAAGTGCTCTTGCGCCTATGTGGTGACCACATATGCCTCCGTGTATCTCTGCCAACAGCTTCTGTCCATCTTCCCGGGAAATGCACTCCAACCTGACACCATTGAGTCTTCTTCTGTACAGTTCGTTGTCGACGAACTGGTACATACTTGACTGCCTGGTTATCCTCTCTATCTCTTCTGGTTCATCGGGAAGTTCTCCAGTCTGAAGAAAACGGATGATTTGCTGCGCCCATGCTGGAGCTTGAGGCTCAACAACAAGGACTAAAGGCATCAGGGCTGCTGCGGGAACCCCAGCTTCTACGGCAAGAACCTGCGGTTCTGCCGGAGCCGAGGGTTCCCCGGCAAGCCTGCCGGGGCAGGGCTTGTCGGGAACGCCTGCTTCAACTGTACAGACCCTTGGGTCAGCAGGAGCAGACTGTTCCTCAACATCTTGGTTGTTGATCTTGGAGACCTTAGCGGCGGCTTGGGGAAGATCCGCCGGTAAGTAGTCGCCGGAGACCAACTTCCTCTTCTTGCTCTGCCCAGCTGATAGTGTAACAGATGGTTGAGTTAGCTTGAGCACGAAGATCCCTGGTTCCACAGGTAACTTCATTGCAGCACACTTTGAAAGGCCATCTGCGATATCATTCTGAGCTCTTGGAACGTGCTCCATTTGCAAGCCCTCAAAGTGTTCCTCAAGCTTTCTCACTTCATCTACATAAGCTTCCATCAGGGGGCTCTGGTAACTCTTGTTCACTTGCCGGACCACCAACTGTGAGTCTCCCCGCACAATCAACTTCTTGATCCCAAGTTCGGCCGCAATTCTGAGGCCGGCAAGCAGTCCTTCATACTCAGCAGTATTGTTTGTCGCTTGCTCCTTGGGAAAGTGCATTTGAACAACATACTTGAGGTGCTCTCCGGTGGGCGCTATGAGCAACACGCCGGCACCGGCGCCTTGCAGCGAGAAGGCACCATCAAAGTACATTATCCACTCCTTGCTTGCTTCTTGGACGGGGATGCTTGTCTCTGGAGCTCCTTCATCCGGCGTTGGGGTCCATTCTGCTATGAATTCTGCCAAAGCTCTGCTCTGTATGGTTGAAGTACTCTCAAACTTAAGGCCAAAGCTTGACAGCTCCAGTGCCCACTCGATGATCCTGCCTGTTGCTTCCGGATTTTGCAATATCCTCTTCAACGGAAAGCGAGTGACCACTGTTATCTCATGTGCTTGGAAGTAATGGCGCAGCTTTCTTGAGGCCATGAGGAGGCCGAAAAGCAGCTTCTGCACCCCAGAGTATCTTGATCTAGCTCCCTGCAAGAGGGAGCTTACAAAATAAACTGGGCGCTGCACCATCTTCTTTCGCACTTCTTCTTGTTCCTGCGTAGACTTGTCCTTGTCGGGGCTAGAGCTTGTCGGGGAAGCCCCCTGCTTGTCGCTGGAAGTGTTTGCCGGGACTGTGGGCTCTTCCTCTGCCTCCCTCTCCGCTACCAACGCAGCACTAACCACTTGATTGGTTGCCGCTAAGTACAACAACAAGTTCTCTTGTGGCCTAGGTGCGACAAGTATCGGAGTGGAAGACAGGTATCCTTTCAAGTCTTGCAGCGCAGTCTCCGCTTCCGGAGTCCATTTCATAGGACCTGCCTTTTTCAAAATTTTGAAGAAAGGCAGGGCGCGTTCTGCAGACTTTGAAATGAACCTGCTGAGGGCAGCCACACAACCAGCAAGTCTTCTTACGTCCTTGACGCGCTTCGGGGCTTCAATCTGCTCAATGGCTTTAATCTTGTCGGGATTGGCCTCAATCCCCCTCTGGGACACGAAGAACCCGAGAAGCTTGCCGGAGGGGACTCCGAAAATGCACTTCTCGGGGTTCAACTTGAGTTGTATCTTGCGCAGGTTCCCAAAGGTTTCTTCTAAGTCTTGAATCAGGGTATCCTTGCTCTTGCTCTTGACCACTATATCATCCATGTAGGCTTCTACATTTCTGTGTATCTGTGGCTCAAAAGCAGTGTGCAGCACCCTTGCAAATGTCGAGCCTGCATTCTTCAATCCAAAGGGCATGCGTATGAAGCAGTATGTGCCGCATGGAGTAATGAATGCAGTCTTTTCTTCATCTTCCTTGGCCATGAATATCTGGTGGTAACCTGAGTATGCATCAAGGAATGAAAGCAACTCACATCCGGCGGTGGAGTCAACAATCTGGTCGATATGCGGCAAGGGAAATGGATCCTTAGGACACGCTTTATTCACATCAGTGAAGTCTATACAAAGTCTCCACTTCCCATTGGCCTTGCGCACAACAACTGGATTGGCCAACCACGTAGGATGGATTACGCCTCTAACCAGGCCTGCTGCTTCCAACTTCTTTATCTCTTCGGCGATGAACTCTTGGCGCTCCACGGCTTGCTTCCTGACCTTCTGCTTGACGGGCCGCGCATGAGGACAAGCAGCAAGCTTGTGCTCAATTACCTTCCTGGGAACGCCGGGGATGTCAGACGGTTGCCATGCGAACACATCGACATTCGCCCGCAGGAAGGCAACGAGCGCGCTTTCCTATTTGGGGTCGAGTGTAGCGCTGATGGTGAAGGTACCACCAGTGCCGTCCTCCTTCGCGGACACCTTCTTGGTTGCCGGTGGAGCTGCCATTCCTTTCTTACACTTGCCGGTGGAGCTCGATGGTGCGTCCTCGACGGCAGCGCAACACTCCGAAGAGGTGCGTTTGCCGGAGTGGGCTCCAGAGCTCTTACCGGACTTGGTCTTGGTCTTCCCCCCGGGAGCTTCAGCGGCAAGTGTTTTGCTGTCTGCCGCGGCTGCTGCATCCCGGTAGATCTTGTCGGCGCAAATAAGCGCATCTTTCTTGTCGCCGGGGACAGAGATGACGCTTATCGGCCCCGACATCTTGAGCATATTGTACGCGTAGTGGGAAGCTGCCATGAACTTGGCGAGCGCAGGACGGCCAAGTATCCCATTGTACGGCAATGGGATATCGGCGACGTCGAACGTGATCCTCTCCGTCCTGAAGTTGAGCTCCCCACCAAAGGTCACTGGCAGTGTAACCTTCCCCTTCGGCTTGCTCCTTCCCGGGTTGATTCCTTGGAACGTCCCGGTTTCTTCGAGCTCGCTGTCGGGGATCTGCAGTTTCTTGATCACAGTGGAGGAGATCAAGTTGAGGCCGGCCCCGCCGTCAACCAACATCTTGGTGACCTTGAGGTTGCGGATTGTTGGTGAAACTAACATCGGCAAGCACCCGACCGCGGTTGTTCGGTCAGGGTGATCCTCAAGGTCGAAGATGATGGGCGTGCCGGACCATTTCAGGAGCCTGCGCGACTCGACGGGTGGCTCAGCTGCATTCACTTCCTGCACCCATTGCTTGAGTTGGCGGTGGGAATTGTGCAGAAAGGCACCTCCATCGACGCACATAACTTCTGTGGCCTTCTGGAACTCCTGTTCGCTGTTGTCTCCTTCGTCCATATCCTCATCATCGTCTTCGTCTTCATCCTTACCGCGGCCCCGGGGAGGTCTGTCTTCTTGCCGCTGCTTGGCCTTGCCGCGGCGTCCTCCCCGGCCATTGAACGACCGCTTCTTGCTGGGCTCTCCTCCGCCTTCTTGGGCCTTCTCCTTGTCGCGACGCTCGTATTCAGCCTTCTGCTGCTCTATGAGGTACTCTACCCTGTTGCAGTTTTGGAGGTCGTGGCCCTTGGTGCGGTGGATCTTGCAGTACTGCTTGTCAGAGCCGTCCTGCTTGTCGGCTGCCGCTACAGGGGAGGGCTCCTTGCCGGAGCCACCATCATGTGTCTTCTTGGCGGGAGCCTCCTTGCCGGACTGCTCGACAACTAGCACTTCCTTGCTCTTCTTCTTCTTGTTTCGCCGCCAGCCCTTCCTTGCCGGGGCGGCATCCTCACTGTCGCTTCCTCCTGCGCCAGTATCCTCTCCGGGGAGTCTCCTCCCTTCTTCAGCGCGTGCACATTTGTCAGCCAGAGCGTAAAGCTCGCTGACATCCCGGATCTTGGTCATGGCCATCTCCTTCCTCATCCGGCGGTTACGCACGTTCTGGTGGAACGCGCTGATAACGGCGGCAGGGTGGACATCGGGAATGTTGTGTTGCACCCGGCTGAACCTTTGGATGTATTTGCGCAGGGACTCTCCCTCCTTCTGGGCTAAGATGTGGAGATCGCTCTCTTGGCCGTGGGGTTTGTGGCCGCCTGTGAAGGCGCCGACAAACTGGTGGCACAAATCCGCCCATGAAGAGATGGAGCTTTCCGGCAAGTGCATAAGCCAAGACCTGACGTTTGGCTTAAGCACGAGCGGGAAGTAGTTGGCTAGGATCTTCTCGTCGCGTCCCCCGGCAGCCTGCACCGCAATGGTGTAGATGCTGAGGAACTCCGAGGGGTGCGTCTTGCCGTCGTACTTCTCGGGTACGTCGGGCTTGAAATTCTTCATGCTGGGCCACTGGACTTGCCGCAGCTCTCGGGTGAACACAGGGCAACCTGCCGCGTACGGCAAGTCGCCTGGTTCACCGGGCGCGTGCATGTCAACAGCTGTCCCAGCACGCTGATCAGACTGTCTTCTGGCTTCTCGTCGACGCTCGATGCGGGTGCGAGCGTCCTCTTGTCGCCTGTCGTCGAGGACTTGGCGCTGATCGCGGCGGGCCCGCGGATCCGACGACGCTGTGGAGTCGTCGTCGACGTTGATCCGGCGGGGCGGCGTTTTCTGCTTCCGCGGCGGGGAGTGCACGGTAGTTGCACCCCCGGCGGTCTTGTCGCCGTCGGCCTTCGCTTGGTCAACTTGCCGCGGCCGTGAAGTTGCCGGCTGCTGCGGCGCATCGTTGTTGGCGAAGGCGATGAGGCTTTGGATCGTCGCCCTCCAGTCTTCGGCCTTGTCCGCCGCTGGAGGGAAGTCGAGGAGCAGCTGAGCCCTAGCCAGGGCTTCTGCTGGAGAAGAAGGAAATGGTGGCGAGTGGTGCGAGGAGCGGGACACGCTCGGACTTCTAACTGCGTTAGAAGGAGCATGTTCCCGTCCCGGCGACCACGCCTTGCTCGTGCCGGGGCGGTGGCCTTGAGCGTCCCGTGACTCGCCGGCCTGTCCACGTCCCAGCAAGCGGATGGTACCTCCGGTACCACGTCGCTGCTGGTCTGGCACCTCCTGAGAGGGCCGTGGTGCGTGCACGGACACCGAGGCCTTGGAGTTCGCCCGGTCGTCCGTCTTGTCCTTGGACTTGGTGGCGCCGTGAGTGTCCCCACCGGCGTCCACCCTTCTGCCGGCGCCTCCCCCACCAACCGTCGGCTCTGGTGGTGGTGGGATTGACGCAGACGGGCCTCCAACCTCTGAAACCTTCTTCTTCGGAGGCATGTTGATGTAGCCGATGAAGTTGAAGAGGTTGATGAAGAATGCGCCCGCGCGAGCACCAGATCAGGTTCGCACAACCTCGACGCCCCCCTACCTGGCGCGCCAAAGATGTCGGGGGAAACTGTCCTCCCACGAGCACCTATGGGACCGGAGCCCCTTCTACGTTGCGGTAAGGGAGCGGAGGGAGCACGGAGAGCAGATCGAGGGGCACACGCGGGCAGTTTACCCAGGTTCGGGCCGCGATGACGCGTAAAACCCTACTCCTGCTTTGGTTGTATTTAGTTTTCGGAGCTCGGGAGCTTGAAGATCTACAGTACCAGCTACACCGAGCGTGGAGTGAGCAAGTTTCTGGAGTCGATCCTCCCCTACGTTGTGCATGGGCCTCCTTTTATAGCTCAAGGGGTCACCGACAAGTGCCAACGTAGAGGAGGGTAAAAGTGCAAATTTGGTGGTAGTTGTAACAGTGCAAGAACAGTGTATGAACAGTGGTCTTCACCTAACCTTGACGGTGGGGGACAAGGGCATTTAATGCCCGTCGCGGTCGACCCCAAAAGCGTCTGTCCATGCGTCTCTGTTCGCCACGGCGGTAGCCTCGTCACCGCGGCTCGCCAGCGTGTCCCTTAGGCTGCACAGCCACCTGCCACGCGCCCCTGGAAGGGCCCCAGGGCGACGCGTGGCCGAGCGAGCTGCAGCGCATGCACACAGTGTGAGCTTCCCCCGGCAAGCACCTTGCCGGGGCCGCTATCTTGCCGGGCCCGGAAGCTTGCCGCTTCCCGGGTCCGGCTGGGGCGCACGATGCGCCGTGATGTATCTTTTGCGGTGTTATCCTTTGGCCTTCCTGACGAGCACCTCTTGCCAGGGTCTTGTGCTGGAAAGATGTCCTTGAGCCTGGTGCGGCCTTCCCGGCAAGCTCCTCTTGCCGGGGTCTTGTCTTCTAACTTAAATACTTTGTTCTTGAATGGCTTGAAGGGATCTGGAGCGGGCCTCGGCAAGCGCGTGGTAAGCCCTGCCGCGGGAAGCTGCTACTGCCCGTGCACAAGTTGGGGTACTAGGGCACCCCTATCTTAGTACACCGACATTAGACGCTTGAGTCTTCTTGAATATTTCTTGGGGGTGCACGGGGGCATCCCCAAGCTTGAGCGTTTGACCCTCCTGAATCTTCTTTTATCATCTTCCCTCGCACACTTGAAAACTCCCTTCATACATAACTCATCATAATCTGATTAGCGAGGTTAGTACCCACAATAAAATAATTTTTCCCTACTGGAAATAAAAATAATCTTGAAGAGCTACTGTTTCTCAAGATTGCCAAAAGGTTTTTGCAAAGAAAAAGCAAGCTCAGGGTTTGCAAAACGAAGAAAAGGCAAAACATGACAGAATCTGTGAAAAACAGACCAGCAGGTAGTAAATAATTTTTTCGGGGCACTTCTGCAACTCAAATCAAAAAAACTCAGAACAGACGCTCGAAAGCCAATTGTATAGAGCACGCTGTCAAAAAAATTCAGATCAAAAAGATGATCTGGTGATTTTATTCGAATTTTTCTGTCCAAGGACAGAATCTGTTTTCTGGACAGCACGTCACAACTTTTGAACTTTCTTTCAATCGGAGGCTAAACTTGGCACAAAGCTGAAAATAAGAGATACAATGATGATGCTACTGTAGTAACAAACATCAAGACACAACAAAAGCAAAATAAAACCTAATTCGTTGTGGGCTGCCTCCCAAAAGCGCTTTCTTTTATGCCTTTAAGCTAGGCATGATGCAAAAAGAGAAGATCAAGTTTTATCAAGAGTAAGAGAATAGCTAGCCCGTGTAACGGATTCAAAAGGCAACTTAATCTTCTTTCTAGGGAAGTGTTCCATCCCTTTCTTGAGAGGGAATTGGAATTTTATATTCCCCTCTTTCATGTCAATGATAGCACCAACGGTGCGAAGAAAAGGACGTCCCAAAATAATTGGACATGAAGGTTCACATTCAATATCCATAATAGTAAAATCAACGGGAACATAATTGTCATTGACAATGATAAGAACATCGTCGATCTTCCCCAAAGGTTTCTTTACGGAAGAATCAACAAGACAAACACCAAAAGAACAAGGATCAAAAGGTTTCAATTCAAACATATCATACATTCTTTTGGGCATAACGGAGGTACTAGCTCCAACATCACATAAAGCATAGCAAGAGAAGTTATTCAACTTAATTTTAATCATAGGATCCCAACTATCTTCTAGCTTTCTAGGTATGGAGGCTTCTACCCTAAGCTTCTCCTCCCTAGCTTTGATGAGAGCATTAGTGATATGCTCCGTGAAGGCAAGATTAAGTGTGCTAGTGTGGGGATCTCTAGACATCTTGTGAAGAAAACCAATAACTTCAGAAAGGGTGCAATTATCAAAATCAAGGTCACTACTATCAAGTAAAGTGGTAGTGGTGTCCTTTAGGCTCACTTGTTTGGTAGCTTCTATGGTCATAGGAGTTTCTTCTTCTACGGTTGAGGTCATAGCATCACCATTAATAGGTCCAATGGGACTAGGAGTGCATTGGGTGCTAAGAGTTTGGATATCCTCAACAACTTGAATAGTAGCAATAGTGTGGTGAGTAGGAAGGCTCTTAATTCTTTCTTCTTCCTCCTTCAGGGGTGCAACCACTTCAGGTTTAGCTGCCATTTGGTTTATCAAAGTTGCTTGTGTGTGGGACATATTGGAAACTTGGGTCTCAGTGATGGTGATCCTAGTCTGGAGGTTAGAAATCTCAATATTTAGGCTCTCCAGTTGTCTACCAATGTCTTGCAAGATAGCAGTATGCTCATCTAATTGCCTCGAGAAGGTCTTGTTTTGTTCATATTGGGTGCACATGTAGTTCTTAGTGGCCTTCTCTATTTCTAGAAGTTTCTCATAACTAGGCTTGTCTCTATCTCTAGGGGTGGAGTTCTTGGTGCTAGGATAAGTATTGTTGTTCCCATAGGAATTAGAGGGGAACGGTCTAGGGTTGCTACCAAAATTACTCCTATAAGCATAGTTATTGAAATTGTTTCTAGAGATAAAGTTCACATCTACTTGATCTTGAGCAATCAAAGAATTTAAAGGAACATCATGAGGATCAATAGAAGATTGCTTGGAAAGTAGAGACATGATCAAGTCAACTTTTTCATTTAGGGAGGAAATCTCCTCGACAGAGTTTACCTTCCTACCTGTTGGAGCGCGTTCGGTGTGCCATTGGGAATAATTGGTCATCATCTCGTCGAGAAGCTTCGTGGCAGCACCAAGTGTAGTTGACATAAAGGTTCCTCCCGCGACCGAATCTAACAAGTTCCGCGAGGTAAAGTTCAAGCCTGCCTAAAAAGTTTGGATAACCAACCAAGTAGTCAAACCATGAGTAGGGCAGTTCTTGACAAGAGATTTCATGCGTTCCCAAGCTTGGGCAACGTGTTCATTATCCAATTGTTTAAAATTCATTATGTTACTCCTTAATTGGATAATTTTAGCAGGGGGATAGTACTTCCCAATAAAGGCATCCTTGCACTTGTCCCAAGAATCTATACTATTCCTAGGCAAGGATTGAAACCAGATTTTGGCTCCTCCTCTCAAGGAGAAAGGAAAAAGCTTAAGCTTAACAATATCACCATCTACTTCTTTGTACTTTTGCATATCACAGAGCTCAACAAAATTATTTAAGTGCAACGCAGCATCATCTCCAGCACCAGAGAATTGATCTTTCATAACTAGGTCCAGTAAAGCAGGTTTAATCTCATAAGAAGGTGCTGAAGTGGCAGGTGTAGCAATAGGCGTGCAGATAAAGTCATTGTTGTTATGACTAGTGAAGTCACACAACTTGGTGTTCTCGATGGAACCCATAGCAGCAGCAATCAAGATAACTATTTTTGTGATATTTGGTAAGGGACACTAAAGCAAAAACTGAAAGGTAAACTAACAAGACTAAAAAGCAAAGATAAAAGATAGCGTGCAACTCCCCTATCTTGAAGAGTGGAGTCCCCGGCAACGGCGCCAGAAACTTGCTTGATGGCTTCTCGCCCCTCATTGGTTACTCCAAGTGGAAGGTTGAGATATAGCGTAGCGGCAAATTTCCCTTGGCAAAGATACCAAGGATCGAATCCCGTGAGACTCCGAGGGTCGACAAGTAGGTGTCAACGGCGCCAGAAACTTAGCGGTTGACGGGACCTGCACACAGATACAGATAACTTTGCTCCCAACGAGTACAGAGAGGTTGTCAATCCCTCCGGCCTTGTTGTTTACAAAGGATCAAACACAAGAGATAATAATGATAGCTATGACTGCAACTAGGAAATAAAAACAGGAAGTAAATAGAAGGTGTGATCAGCGGTGGTAATATGGACCGGGGTCCCATGATGTTCACTAGTGATGTCTCTCTCCCAAAATACGATAAAACAGCAAAGCGAGGTAAACAAATTACAGCTGGGCAATTGACAGGATTATGTGCGCAAACCAATGCTAACTATGCTGCAAAGAAAGGTAGAGGCTCAAAAGCATGGGCGGTACGCCAAGGCAAGTAGACCGAAATCCATCTGCATCTACTACTAATCATCCACCTTGAGATATCTATCGAGAACATCTCGCTGGTATTAAGTTGCGAATCCCACCCAAAGTGTAAACTCAAAGCAACAGACAACTGCATTAAAAGAACTTTGCGTAAAGTAAACAATCCTTGCACCCGCAAGTACAAGCACCGTTGTTTTCTCCCTTGTGGCAACAACACATCCCCTAGACTCATGTTTCTGTCACTCAAGCTAGTCATCAGGGGGCATGAACCCACAATCAAGCATAACGCTCCCTCTTGGAGTTACTACCTACTACTTGTCCAAAGCAATAAACAGCAACGGAGAACATGCAAGAATTACTCAAGAACAAAGATATAAAAGAGGTGAATCAAATATATTACTCAAACACAATCTGAACATAGTCTCATAATCCATCAGATCCCAGCAAACTCAGCAAAGCAACAGCAGAAAGATTACATATGTGCCTCGATCATGTAGGGCAGCTCACAAGGTATAAACCATGAAGAGCAAAGAGGGGAGGAGAACATCACATAGCTACTGATCATGGACCCATGGTCCAAGGTGGACTACTCACGACTCATCCGGGAAGCGTCCATGGTGGTGGAGAAGCTCCCGGTGGTGGTTCTCCCCTCCAGCAGGGTGCCGGGAAGAGTTCTCCTGATGCTCCCGATCTTGGAAGCGCTGCGGCGGCGGAACAAAGGCGAGATCGCGAAAAAGGGTTCTGTCCTCGAGGGTTTCGAGACGAGAGGGATATATATGCGAAGGGGGGCAGCCAGAGGCGGAGCAGGGGCCCCAGGCGCCCCCCTGGCACGGCCAGGGGTGGGGCCGCGCCAGGTGGCCTCCTGGGCCTCCCCTGGCTCCCCTCTGGCCCATCTTTGGTTCTTCGCGAAGCTTCCTGTACGTTGATTTTTCCTGGAATTTTTGGAGCACTTTTAATATGGGGGAAACCTGAAATAGAAAAGCAGCAGAAAACAGGAACTGGCACTATGGTGCACTGAGTTAATAGGTTAGTCCAAATATGATCAAAAGTGCATGGAAATGCATCAATATCATAGCAATATCACACAAAAGAAGCATGGAGAAAGCAGAAATTATAGATATGTTTTGGACGTATCACTCGTGTATTCCCTTGGTTGATCTCAAGTCATTGGGTTCCTACCTCATGAACTACTCAGCAGTACCACATGTAACCAAGTCCTACTCATGCAATCTTTTGAGGATATAACTAATGCAATAAAAACTGGGTATTGAAAAGTATGAACTTCCCTTGCTAACGATCGTTGAAACCTAGTGACTCGTAGTACCAAGCTTCACACTCCGGGAATTCTATCGCAATCAAACAATAGCATACATTAGCAATCATGCAACAGAATCGAAGAACAGATCTCAAAAAGGCTAAAAAACAAGCAAATATTTCTTTGTTCAGAAAAATTATTAACAGTACCATAATTAATTGAATTTGGCCTTATCAGAAAGTTTAGATCACTAGCTTCGATTTGCAAAAAGAATCAACTAAAACGGAGTTACGAAACTCAAAATATGATCAAACAAAGTTCAAATTCAAATCTATTTGAATTCATATTTTAAAACTTTCAAAAATAATTTGGAGTAGGTTTTCTGGATAGAAGAAAGAATTCTAAAACTTTTGGCGTTGGTTTCACCTAATTCCTACTAACGAGTAAAAAGTAGTGATCAAAAGAAAACCAGGGGCTAAACTTCAATTAAAATACTTACAAACAGGTCGCTGGCTACGAAAATAGATCTAATTTAAGAACCTTCGCTGCCGAAGTTTATATAAAGAAAACGTTCACAGCCCGGGCTAAACGAACGAACGTTCGTTAACTAACAGAAAATGTTTTGAAAATAAAATAAAAAACTAAACCTAATCTAATCCGGACCGTAGATCGTAGATCGGACGGGGAGGGGAGAGGCGAGGCATTACCGACGGGAAAGTTGACGGCAGCGGCGGCGAGGGCTTCGACGGGGCGGCGGCTCCGGCGAGTCTCCGGTGACGGCGAGGGCACACAGGGGCGTGCGGCTTGGCATGGTGGATTAGATGGAGGGGGATGGCGGTGGCTCGGGTGGTAGGGTGAAGTGGTGCGGCAGCACGGATCTTCGGCAGCGGCGGCTACTCCGGCGAGGGTGCGGGCGCGGCTGCTGGCTCGATTCGGGAAGGGAAGAGAGGGGCCAGGCGATGCATTTAAAGGCAGAGGGGAAAGAAGACTTGGAGGAGGGGGCAGGGTCGAGGCGGTGGAGGAGGCCGAGGCATAGACGGCGGCGACCGGTGAGTCGTGCGGGGTTCAGATACCCGCTGGAGGTTGGGGGCGACCTGGGAGTGGGCTGGGCCGAGGCCCACTGCGGGCGCGCGCGGCTAGGCTGCGGGGAGGCGGAGCGGTGTCACATCCCTAGTTTAGTACTTGCATTAGGACTAGCTAGAGTGTGCATCATGTTTACTTATCAAAGAAACTTGAAATGGTAATGACAGAAACCCCAGCACCCCTCTCCTAACAACTAGGGTTTGATAAAATCTTTTCCAATGTACCCAAAATGCCCTTAAAAATTGTTCATCATTTCTGCCTTGGTCTTAAACCTCTGCCAAAAATGGTGCACAATTTTCTAGGACCTCTAAGGTCTTTGGATTAAATCATATGGTATTTGTATTTGGGCATTTAAATGCTATAAAATATTTTAAATGCTCAAATAATCATAAACTATAATGTTCCATACTGTTCATATTATATACAGTGGGCATGACAAGTTTTATGAGTTATAAAAATGTTCTGGCATTTTTATTAATTAAACAGAGTTGCAAAAGAAATGAAACAGAAAAGAAATAGAAAAAGGAGAGAGAAAAGGAGTTACCTGGCGCCCCACCCGGCCCACCTGCCGGCCCAGCCCAGCTGCCGCTCCAGCGAGCTGCTTGGCTCGGCCAGGCACGCAAGCAGGTGCTCGACGGCGACCGCAGCGCGCGCCACGCAGCTGCCCGCCGCCCTGCTTCCTCCCCTCGCCGCCCTGGAGGCTTGGATCGGTCGTCCACCTCGCCCCCGACCTCGCAGACACTCCCCACTCTCCCCAGCTCCTCTCCTTCGTCCTCCCCGCACCATGGCCGACGCCGCCGTGCTCGCACCGTCGTAGTAGCCGTGCCCACCGTCGTCCCTGAGCCCCGTCACCGTGTCCGTCGTCTCCGCCGTCCTCGACTACTTCGAGCAGGCCGAGCCCCGAGCGCTCGCCCGCCCTGGAGACGCCCTCGACCCCTTCTTCCCCAACTCCGGCCGCGGAGATCCCCCTCGCCGTCCCGCTCAGCTACGACCACCCCCAAGCTCGCTCCGGCGTCTGCTGCAACCTCTGTGAGCCCAGCTTCATCCTCCCCCTCTCCGTTGGCTCTCTACTACCCTGGAACGCACCGCACGAAGCTCACCTGCACGCACCGCCGCGGAGCTCGTCGCCGACGAGGCTCCGACCATTCAATGGTCTGGCCACCGTGCCTATCAGCTTCACCGTCACACGTAGGTGCTGTAGGACCACTCCACGCACCTCTACGAGCACCGCACCGTCGTATTCGACTTCGCCGAACTCCGGCAGCCGCTGGACTCGTCGCCAGCGCCATCTCCGGCGACCCCGAGGCCAGCCACCACCTCCATTCGATGCGGTTTGCCTCCAGCTAACCGTAGGTGTGCTCCGCCGTCGTTTTGGCAGCCGGAGCACAAAACCCGCACCTCACCGCCGTGTTTGGCCTCGCCGGCGGCTAAACGCCGGCGAGTTGAGCCTGTTTGACCACGGGTTTGACCCCCCTGGGTCACTGACATGTGGGCCCTGCCTGCTAGTCAAACCTAGTTTAGGTGTTAATTTAACTCTAGTTAGTTAATTAGTTAAGTGTGACACTGACCAGTGGGTCCCACTGGTCAGGTTTGACCTGGGCCGCCCTGTTGACTGACTGACATCAGCATGATGTCATGCTGACGCAGTAAAGGATTTTCTGGTATTTTTAGATTTAAAATAATTCAGGAAATTCCAGAAAATGCCTAAACTTCAAAAAATCATATAAATTCAACAGTAGCTCAGATGGAAAAGATTTATATATGAAAAATGATTAGAAAAATCCAATCTTTCCAATGGCACTGGTTTCATGCATGTTTGAGCAAGTTAACCTTGCTGTATACATTAAAACATGATAATGCATTTAATTAAATAATAGTTTGAATTCCAATTTGAATCTTTGATTCAAATAGGCTCAAACCCTTCTGGTTATAGTTGCATTAGCCCAAAACAAATGCATCTTGCCATGTCATGAGCATGCATCATATTGTTGCATTTGTTTGTTTAATGATTGTATCGCCGGTATTCTTCGTGTTAGGTCCTGCTCCCGAGGATACTGCTGCGTATCCAGCTGAAGAGCAGTACCCGACAACCACTTTGTCAGGCAAGCAATCATTGATCATTCCGATACAAACCCATCTTCTCGCTCCTGCTCTCTTTTACTGCATTAAGGCAACAACATGTGAACTGCTACTTGGTGCGGTAGTTGAACCCTATTCCCTTGCATGACCTGTCATTGCCACAGTAAATATTTGAAACCCACTAGCATGTGTAGGAGTTGATTGAGCCATGTGATGTGTGATCCACCATGCTATTTGCTTATGTTGCCTGCTATGCTTAGAGTTGTGTCTGGTCTGGTTCATCTGGGTGATGGATCAGAGTGAAACAATCATTTCGATAAAGAGAAAGAAGTGGGGAACACGTTTGGTTAAGGTATCGATGAAAGGCCATGTAGGAGTACGTGGTGGGTTGTTTCATTGGAACCGTCCATAGGACCCGAGATCTGTATGTGTGGTTCAAGTTCCAGCTACTACCATGCATTGGGCCCGAAACCAATGGACCCTCTCGGCTTATTAATTACCCTCGATCTCTGTCCAGGAGTTGCAACTAGTTTCTGGTGTTTATAGCTTACTGGAGGTCGTGCACAACGCTGACCCTCGGGGTGGGTTGTGATGCGACAGGTACGTGGCACGGTGTACCGGTTGCCCGTTTGGTGACTCGGGAACCCTGTACACATCGTTTGGGGCCGTGAGCGACACCCCGGCCGGATCTCCCCACGGATGGAACCCAAATAGGCGATAAACCTGGACGAGAGACTTGAGTAGTTAGTCAGGTCGTGGCCGACACCCTCGCTGGGCTTCCGCTTGAAGGTTGCCGAGTACATGTCGAGTAAACGGCGATAAGTGGTGAAAGCATGTGTGAAGAGGTACACCCCTGCAGGGTTATCAATCTATTCGAATAGCCGTTGTTCGCGGTACGGACTACTTGGTTACTCTTACAGTTCATAGACAAGTTGATGGATACTACTAAAAGCCTCAAGATAAGTGTGAGTACCGTGGATGGCCCTTCCGTAGGATGACGGAAGAGGATCCTCGGTAGTGTATTGTTGTGGTGAGTAGAGGACTCGTGTTCGTAATAACATCTTGCAATCCGTTGAGAGTTGTAGTATAGGTTAGCCAAGAGTCAAAGCTGGATTTCTGCTATGAACTCCACTACCCCCTTTGATAATGTTGCATGTATGATAGGTTCTGTGGTAAGACTTGCTGAGTACCTTTGTACTCATGTTTGCTTAATAACTGTTGCAGAGGAGAACCCTGCCCCTGCTGATGGGTTCTACATAGACGTTGACGTCGACGAGTAGCTTGACACCCAGACGGAGATCTGGAGCTTGTGAAGGGCCTTGTAGATAGTCAGGCTACACCAAGCCTGTTTTATTTTCTAAGTTGTCTGTACTCAGACATGTAGCTTCCGCTTGTGCTTGTATGACTGTATGACTTGAGTGTTGGGTCATGTGACCCCTACCTGTATGGATATGTTATGTAAGGCTCTTGGAGCCTCTTAAATAAAGTACTTTGAGTCATAGAGTTCTGTTGTGATGCAATGTTGTATTTGCACATATTGAGCATATTGTGTGTATGGTTGAAATGCTTAGTATGTGTGGGATCCGACACCTAGTTGTTTTCCTTTGGTAGCCTACCTTACAGGGAAATGCCTCCTAGTGATTCCAATGAGCCTTGGTAGCTTGCTACTGCTCGGAACACGTAGGCTGGCCGGCATGTGTCCTTCTTCATTCCTGTGTCTGTCCCTTAGGGGAAATGTCACGCGTTGTTCCTTTAAGTCCATGTAGCTTGCTACGACTTGGGTTCATACGTTGATGACCGACACGTTCGTTGCTGGGTCATGGATGCCTGTCTCTGTAATCTAGTGCCACTTTTGGTTTATAAATAGCCATGTCGGCCCGGGTTCTCTGTCATATGGATGCTAGCGACACTGTCATATACGGGTGCCAAAATGCGCAAACGGTTCCGGGCCAGGTAAGGTGGCACCCGTGGGGATACCGTGCGTGAGGCCGCAAAGTGATATGACGTGTTACAGCTAGATCGGTGTGACTTAGGATCGGGGTCCTGATAGCGTTGGCATTAGAGCTGGACTGCCTGTAGGATTCTCAAGCCAAACTGGTCGATGTTGAGTCTAGAAAAATTCTTAGTTATATGTAGGGGAATTTATTGTGGAAGGGAACGTAAGGCTCTTTTTACTCCTTTACCTTATGCCCTTCTGATCTGAGTTAGTCTATTCTTTCTACGGGGATTTAGGACTAGGCCTCTTATCCTTACTAGGTTCACGTGTTACTAATCTGTAGACTCTTAGGATTGTTGGTTTCAAGCCTCAGTTCAGTTTCTATCCTTTTAGTATGATGATTGTTGGACCCGGAACCTTGATATGGAATTGTTGACTGGCTATGCTATCATTTGTATGATGTCTCAAATCTTTGTTTGAGCATTTACAGTTGTTACGCTGCCCGATTTCTTCCAGAAACACTAATGCCTTTGCATTACTTCGTGTTTCAGATGTCTGGCCGCACCCCTCACCAAGTGGTTCGTTTGACTCGGTGCATTAATGTGCCCGGTCACACGGCCATGCTAGTCCGTGTGCTGACTGAGACCGGTCGCTGGTATCCTGAGTACACCGTGGAGGAACAGTACCGGGATTTCAATCAGAGTCAGTATTTCTGCACAGTCCGGATATACCCCTCATATCCCGGAGCTAACGACCCCATCCATTGGTCTTATGGACTCGGGGTTACCATCGAGATGGCAGTGCAGGATGCCGCCTATTCGATGATGACCATTCTCCGGGCTAGGCATGCCCTGTTGCTGAACACTGAGTTCTGTTACATGCCAGCCTCACTTCCCGGAGAGGAAGGCTACTACACTGGTCTGTATACTGATGCTGCTCATGAAGAGCCACTGCTTCAGACTACTGTTCAGATGCTGGAGGATAGGGACCGTGAGGTCCGTGCCCTCCGAATGGAGCTGTATAACACTCGAGCCGCCCACTGGACTACTTTGACACGGCTTGCACCTGCTGTGCACGCCGGATATCTGGACATGCGGGATTTGTACCCCGTGCGGACTCGTCTGCCTGATCGCATGGATTGGCGTGACGTTGGGGGTAGTACACCTCCACGTGGGCGTCGGTTACCACCAGCATCGGGACCGAGGCCACATCCATGTCCCTATGGTCCACAGCCTTCGAGTGCTCGCGAGTTTCAAGATCCGTCTGTCCCACTTCCAGGCTACGGTGGTAATCTTTACGAAGATTACTACGGGAATGTCTGAGTTAGACCGTGGTAGTAGTAGTAGTATTGTAGTAGTTGTATTCCCACAGTCCTGCGCGTCTTGTGGAATATGACTTAGTGTGTACTGAGTTCCAGAGGTGTAGTTAAATAATGTATAGGAGCTTGGAATGCCTCTGATGGGATGTATCGTCTTTCACCGCAGTTGTACTTTAGCCTTGGCTTGTACTAAACTATGTATGGTGTGTATGACCACTGGTGTATATATAGCAGTTTCTATATTACCATGTCGTATGGATGAACATCTCTGCATTCCGTGTTATCCATTACATTCTGCACTCCTATGTCAAATTTTGCCATCCTTGTCTAAACCGTTGTTTTGCTTCTTTAGGATGGTCCACACTCGCAACACTCCTGCTGCTCAGGAGCAGGGTGAGGCTAGCGGTGCTAGAGATGGGAATCTGCCCCAACCACCCTCCTTGGCTGAAGTTATGCTCGAAGCAGAACGGAACAAGAGAGAGACCAACCGTCTGCTGGAACGCATAGAGCAGAACACTGGGTTCCGCCAGAGGAATGACGTGGTGTCAATCAATGACTTTATCAAGATGTGCCCACCGAAGTTCCATCACTCCACTGAACCTCTGGATGCGGATGACTGGCTACGTAGTATCACCCACAAGCTACACTCTGCCCGTGTGGCCGAAGCTGACAAGGTTACCTACGCCGCCTACCATCTTGAGGGCCCTGCCAGTCTTTGGTGGGAAAACTTTGAAGCTATGCGTCCTGTTGGCCAAATCACTACTTGGGTTGAGTTCAGTGAGGCATTCCGTGAACATCACATTCCGGAAGGTCTCATGGATCGCAAGCGGGAGGAATTCTGCAACTTCACCCAGGGCCGGTTATCTGTAGATGGCTATAGTTGCGAGTTTGGCAACTTGGCACGCTATGCACCCGAGGAAATATCCACCGATGCCAAGAAGCAGGCAAGGTTCCGCAAGGGACTCAGCCCTGAACTCCGACGAGATCTACGTCTGCACGAGTGCACTTCCTTCCAGAAGTTGGTAAACAGGGCTATCAGTGCTGAAACGGGCCAGACCGACTTCGAGGCCACACGCAAGCATACTCGAGACTTTGGTTCCTCATCCGGCTCTGGCTCTCACAAGCGCCGTGTGTGGGTTCCTAACACTGCTCTGCCACCCAAGTACACACCGAGGCCATCCTATGAGGCGCCTCGCCCAACTCAACAGTATGCACCTGCTAAGACCTATGGAGGACCACCTTCCAACTTTGCTCCACGTACTAGCACTGTGACCTGCTTCAAGTGTGGAGAACCGGGGCACTACATGCGTGAGTGTCCTCATAACCAACCAGGAAAACCCGTTGGCCGTGGTAAGCCAACCGGCAAGGTGAATTATGTCAAGCCAATCCCCACTGCACGTGGTCATGTCAATTATGTCTCTGCCGAGGAAGCTTATGAGGACCCTAACGTCGTTCTTGGTACGCTTCTCATTAACTGCCATCCGGCATCTGTTCTTTTCGATACTGGAGCATCCCATTCGTTCATATCTGAGAGCTATGCTCGAATGCACAACATGACTTTTTGTGACATGCCTACTTCCATGGTTATTCAAACTCCTGGTTCAAAGTGGCAAACCTCTAGGGTAAGCCATGGAAATGAAATCCTTGTCGATAGACTTGTTTTCCTAGCATCTCTAATCGCTCTCAAGTCCTCAGACATAAACATCATTTTGGGTATGGATTGGATGACAACTCATTACGCCAAGATTGATTGCTATACTAGGACCGTTCAACTTACACACCCATCCGGCAAGATAGTCAATGTCTTGACCCGAATGGCTGAGCGTCAGCTCTACTCTCTTAATGCCAGCCCTCTACCCGAACTCGAACATATCCCGGTAGTCCATAACTTTCCGGATGTTTTTCCAGAAGAACTGCCAGGAATTCCACCTGACAGAGATGTCGAGTTCGTGATAGATCTTATTCCAGGAACTGTCCCAATCTCTAGGAGACCTTATAAGATGGCACCACTAGAATTAGCTGAGCTTAATAAACAACTTGATGAGTCCTTGCAAAAAGGTTTCATCCGTCCTAGTTCTTCCCCTTGAGCTTGCCCCGTCCTCTTCGTCAAGAAGAAGGATGGAACGGAGCGGATGGTTGTAGATTACCGACCTGTCAATCTAGTCACCATAAAGAACAAGTATCCGCTCCCCAGGATCAACGACCTGTATGATCAGCTCGCTGGATCCTCAGTCTTCTCTAAGATGGATTTGAGGTTGGGTTACCATCAAATCAAAATCAAGAACGGGGACATTCCTAAAACGGCTTTTGTTACTCGTTATGGCCAATATGAGTACACCGTCATGTCCTTCGGATTAACCAATGCCCCAACCACCTTCTCCCGGCTAATGAATTATATATTCATGGAGTACTTGGATAAATTCGTCGTGGTATACCTCGATGATATACTCATCTATTCCAAGAACAAGGAAGATCATGCCGAGCATTTAAGGCTGGTATTGACGAAACTTCGAGAGCACCGCCTTTATGCCAAATTCTCTAAATGTGAATTTTGGTTGCCAGAAGTAACCTATCTAGGTCATGTGATCTCTGGCAAGGGTATTGCTGTCAATCCCGAGCGAGTTCAAGCCGTCCTTGATTGGACTCCCCCTGAATCGGTCAAGCAAGTTAGGAGTTTTCTTGGCTTAGCGAGCTATTGCCGACGCTTCGTCGAGAATTTCTCCAAGGTTGCTAAACCTCTAACTGAACTCCTCAAGAAAGATAAAAAGTTTGAGTGGACCCCACAGTGCGAGTCCAGTTTTCAGGAGCTGAAAAGACGCCTGACATCTGCACCTGTACTGGTACCACCAGACTTTTCCAAGGATTTTATTATCTACTGCGACGCCTCGCGACAAGGACTAGGTTGCATACTCATGCAAGATCGTCAAGTGATTGCATACGCATCTCGACAGTTGCGTCCACATGAGGATAACTATCCTACTCATGATCTAGAGCTTGCAGCTGTAGTCCATGCACTCAAAACATGGCGACATTACCTCCTGGGTAATCGCTGTGAAATCTTCACTGATCATCAAAGTTTGAAGTACATCTTCACCCAACCAGACCTAAATCTCAGGCAAAGACGTTGGGTTGAGTTGCTCACAGATTACGATTTAGGAATCACTTACACCCCTGGGAAGGCCAATGTCATGGCTGATGCACTAAGTTGTAAATCTTATTGTAACAACTTGATGTTACAACAAGGACAACCACTTCTCCACGAGGAATTACGTAAGCTTAATCTTCACATTGTTCCTTGAGGATTCCTTTCCACCTTGGTGGCGGAACCTAACCTTACGGATCAGGTCATCAAAGCACAGAAGGTTGACCCGGGAATTTCCCGTATTAAGAGGAACATCAAGAAAGGAGTTGCGGGATGTTTCTCAAGTGATGATCAAGGAGTTGTATTCTTTAGCAACCGTTTAGTGGTTCCTAAAGTACGAAACCTGAGACGTTTGATTCTTAAGGAGGCTCATGAATCTCCTCTCACAATTCATCCCGGTAGTACCAAAATGTATCAGGACCTACGTTAGAGATTCTGGTGGACTAGGATGAAGAGAGAAATCGCTCAATTCATTGCTAACTGCGACGTTTGTCGTCGAGTCAAAGCAGAGCATCAATGGCCTGCTGGCACCCTTCAACCTTTAGCTATTCCTGAATGGAAATGGGACAAAGTCGGTATGGACTTCATTACCGGGTTTCCCAGGACCAGGAAAGGGAATACTGCTATCTTCGTCGTTATCGACCGCCTCTCTAAAGTAGCTCATTTCCTACCTGTTCGAGAGAGTATTACCGCTAGCCAGCTAGCAGACTTGTATGTCTCTCGGATAGTATCACTTCATGGTGTGCCGTTGGAGATTAACTCAGACCGTGGAAGTCTTTTCACTTCACGATTTTGGGAAAGTTTCCAGAATGCTATGGGAACTCATCTCACCTTCAGTACCGCCTTCCATCCCCAGTCAAGTGGTCAAGTGGAACGAGTCAATCAAATTCTGGAAGAAATGCTTCGAGCCTCTGTCATTTCTTTCGGTATGGAATGGGAAAAGTGTCTTCCATTTGCCGAATTCGCTTATAACAATAGTTATCAAGCCAGCCTGGGCAAAGCTCCCTTCGAAGTTCTATATGGACGAAGGTGTCGAACACCTCTTAACTGGTCAGAAACCGGGGAAAGACAATTCTTTGGCCCAGATATGATCCAGGAAGCAGAAGAGCAAGTTCGCATCATTCGTGAGAAATTGAAAACAGCCCAGTCTCGCCAGAAGAGTCAATATGATAGTCATCATAAGGCTGTGACTTTCGAAGTCGGCGATAAGGCTTACCTTCGGGTTACTCCTCTTAAGGGAACCCATCGCTTCGGTATCAAAGGCAAATTGGCCCCTCGTTACATCGGTCCTTTTCGCATTCTTGCCAAACGAGGAGAAGTTGCCTACCAATTGGAACTACCTCCGCACCTATCCAGAGTTCATGATGTTTTCCACGTTTCTCAACTCAGGCGTTGCTTCTCGGATCCTATCCGCGGAGTGGACCACGAAAAGCTTGATCTCCAGGACAATCTCACATATCGAGAATACCCCGTTCGTATTCTTGATCAAACCGAGCGCACCACTCGACGCCACAATATCAAGTTTCTCAAGGTTCAATGGTCACATCATTCCGAGAGTGAAGCTACTTGGGAAAGGGAGGATCGTCTTCGACTTGAGTACCCCACCCTCTTTCCGGAGGAACCCGAATCTCAGGACGCGATTCTTTTAAGTGGGGGTGAGTTGTCACATCCTTAGTTTAGTACTTGCATTAGGACTAGTTAGAGTGTGCATCATGTTTACTTTTCAAAGAAACTTGAAATGGGAATGACAGAAACCCCAGCACCCCTCTCCTAACAACTAGGGTTTGATAAAATCTTTTCCAATGTACCCAAAATGCCCTTCAAAAATGTTCATCATTTGTGCCTTGGTCTTAAACCTCTGCCAAAAATGGTGCACAATTTTCTAGGACCTCTAAGGTCTTTGGATTAAATCATATGGTATTTGTATTTGGGCATTTAAATGCTATAAAATATTTGAAATGCTCAAATAATCATAAACTATAATGTTCCATACTGTTCATATTATATACAGTGGGCATGACAAGTTTTATGAGTTATAAAAATGTTCTGGTATTTTTATTAATTAAACAGAGTTGCAAAAGAAATGAAACAAAAAAGAAATAGAAAAAGGAGAGAGAAAAGGAGTTACCTGGCGCCCCACCCGGCCCACCTGCCGGCCCAGCCCAGCTGCCACTCCAGCGAGCTGCTTGGCTCGGCCAGGCAGGCAGGCAGGTCCTCGACGGCGGCCGCAGTGCGCGCCACGCAGCTGCCCGCCGCCCTGCTTCCTCCCCTCGCCGCCCTGGAGGCTTGGATCGGTCGTCCACCTCACCCCCGACCTCGCAGACACTCCCCACTCTCCCCAGCTCCTCTCCTTCGTCCTCCCCGCACCATGGCCGACGCCGCCGTGCTCGCACCGTCGTAGTAGCCGCGCCCACCGTCGTCCCTGAGCCCCGTCGTCGTGTCCGTCGTCTCCGCCGTCCTCGACTACTTCGAGCAGGCCGAGCCCCGAGCGCTCGCCCGCCCTGGAGACGCCCTCGACCCCTTCTTCCCCAACTCCGGCCACGGAGATCCCCCTCGCCGTCCCGCTCAGCTCCGATCACCCCCAAGCTCGCTCCGGCGTCTGCTGCAACCTCTGTGAGCCCAGCTTCGTCCTCCCCCTCTCCGTTGGCTCTCTACTACCCTGGAACGCACCACACGAAGCTCACCTGCACGCACCGCCGCGGAGCTCGTCGCCGACGAGGCTCCGGCCATCCAATGGTCCGGCCACCGTGCCTAACAGCTTCACCGTCACGCGTAGGTGCTGTAGGACCACTCCACGCTCCTCTACGAGCACCGCACCGTCGTATTCGACTTCGCCGAACTCCGGCAGCCGCTGGACTCGTCGCCGGCGCCATCTCCGGCGACCCCGAGGCCAGCCACCACCTCCATTCGAAGCGGTTTGCCTCCAGCTAACCGTAGGTGTGCTCCGCCGTCGTTTTTGCAGCCGGAGCACGAAACCCGCACCTCACCGCCGTGTTTGGCCTCGCCGGCGGCTAAACACCGGCGAGTTGAGCCTGTTTGACCACGGGTTTGACCCCCCTGGATCACTGACATGTGGGCCCTGCCTGCTAGTCAAACCTAGTTTAGGTGTTAATTTAACTCTAATTAGTTAATTAGTTAAGTGTGACACTGACCAGTGGGTCCCACTGGTCAGGTTTGACCTGGGCCGCCCTGTTGACTGACTAACGTCAGCATGATGTCATGCTGACGCAGTAAAGGATTTTCTGGTATTTTTAGATTTAAAATAATTCAGGAAATTCCAGAAAATGCCTAAACTTCAAAAAATCATATAAATTCAACAGTAGCTCAGATGGAAAAGATTTATATATGAAAAATGATCAGAAAAATCCAATCTTTCCAATGGCACAGGTTTCATGCATGTTTGAGCAAGTTAACCTTGCTGTATACATTAAAACATGATAATGCATTTAATTAAATAATAGTTTGAATTCCAATTTGAATATTTGATTCAAATATGCTCAAACCCTTCTGGTTATAGTTGCATTAGCCCAAAAAAATGCATCTTGCCATGTCATGAGCATGAATCGTATTGTTGCATTTGTTTGTTTAATGATTGTATCACCGGTATTCTTCGTGTTAGGTCCTGCTCCCGAGGATACTGCTGCGTATCCAGCTGAAGAGCAGTACCCGACAACCACTTTGTCAGGCAAGCAATCATTGATCATTCCGATACAAACCCATCTTCTCGCTCCTGCTCTCTTTTACTGCATTAAGGCAACAACATGTGAACTGCTACTTGGTGCGGTAGTTGAACCCTATTCCCTTGCATGACCTGTCATTGCCACAGTAAATATTTGAAACCCACTAGCATGTGTAGGAGTTGATTGAGCCATGTGATGTGTGATCCACCATGCTATTTGCTTATGTTGCCTGCTATGCTTAGAGTTGTGTCTGGTCTGGTTCATCTGGGTGATGGATCAGAGTGAAACAATCATTTCGATAAAGAGAAAGAAGTGGGGAACACGTTTGGTTAAGGTATCGATGAAAGGCCATGTAGGAGTACGTGGTGGGTTGTTTCATTGGAACCATCCATAGGACCCGAGATCTGTATGTGTGGTTCAAGTTCCAGCTACTACCATGCATTGGGCCCGAAACCAATGGACCCTCTCGGCTTATTAATTACCCTCGATCTCTGTCCAGGAGTTGCAACTAGTTTCTGGTGTTTATAGCTTACTGGAGGTCGTGCACAACGCTGACCCTCGGGGTGGGTTGTGATGCGACAGGTACGTGGCACGGTGTACCGGTTGCCCGTTTGGTGACTCGGGAACCCTGTACACATCGTTTGGGGCCGTGAGCGACACCCCGGCCGGATCTCCCCACGGATGGAACCCAAATAGGCAATAAACCTGGACGAGAGACTTGAGTAGTTAGTCAGGTCGTGGCCGACACCCTCGCTGGGCTTCCGCTTGAAGGTTGCCGAGTACATGTCGAGTAAACGGCGATAAGTGGTGAAAGCATGTGTGAAGAGGTACACCCCTGCAGGGTTATCAATCTATTCGAATAGCCGTTGTTCGCGGTACGGACTACTTGGTTACTCTTACAGTTCATAGACAAGTTGATGGATACTACTAAAAGCCTCAAGATAAGTGTGAGTACCGTGGATGGCCCTTCCGTAGGATGACGGAAGAGGATCCTCGGTAGTGTATTATTGTGGTGAGTAGAGGACTCGTGTTCGTAATAACATCTTGCAATCCGTTGAGAGTTGTAGTATAGGTTAGCCAAGAGTCAAAGCTGGCTTTCTGCTATGAACTCCACTACCCCCTTTGATAATGTTGCATGTATGATAGGTTCTGTGGTAAGACTTGTTGAGTACCTTTGTACTCATGTTTGCTTAATAACTGTTGCAGAGGAGAACCCTGCCCCTGCTGATGGGTTCTACATAGACGTTGACGTCGACGAGTAGCTTGACACCCAGACGGAGATCTGGAGCCTGTGAAGGGCCTTGTAGATAGTCAGGCTACACCAAGCTTGTTTTATTTTCTAAGTTGTCTGTACTCAGATGTAGCTTCCGCTTGTGCTTGTATGACTGTATGACTTGAGTGTTGGGTCATGTGACCCCTACCTGTATGGATATGTTATGTAAGGCTCTTGGAGCCTCTTAAATAAAGTACTTTGAGTCATAGAGTTCTGTTGTGATGCAATGTTGTATTTGCACATATTGAGCATATTGTGTGTATGGTTGAAATGCTTAGTATGTGTGGGATCCGACACCTAGTTGTTTTCCTTTGGTAGCCTACCTTACAGGGAAATGCCTCCTAGTGATTCCAATGAGCCTTGGTAGCTTGCTACTGCTCGGAACACGTAGGCTGGCCGGCATGTGTCCTTCTTCGTTCCTGTGTCTGTCCCTTAGGGGAAATGTCACGCGTTGTTCCTTTAAGTCCATGTAGCTTGCTACAAATTGGGTTCATACGTTGATGACCGACACGTTCGTTGCTGGGTCATGGATGCCTGTCTCTGTAATCTAGTGCCACTTTTGGTTTATAAATAGCCATGTCGGCCCGGGTTCTCTGTCATATGGATGCTAGCTACACTGTCATATACGTGTGCCAAAATGCGCAAACGGTCCCGGGCCAGGTAAGGTGGCACCCGTGGGGATACCGTGCGTGAGGCCGCAAAGTGATATGACGTGTTACAGCTAGATCGGTGTGACTTAGGATCGGGGTCCTGACAAGTGGCTGCGCTGGTGATACGTCCATTTTGCATCATGCTTTTATGTTAATATTTATTGCACTATGGGCTGTTATTACACGTTATGTCACAATACTTATGCCTTTTCTCTCTTATTTTACAAGGTCAATTCTGGGCTGGAAAAAGAGCAAACATTGGAGACCTATTCTACACAACTCAAAAGCCCCGAAACTCCACGAAACACCGTTTCAGAAAACATAAAAAATATCTGGCGAAAGAGATACATCACGGGGCCACCACCTGTCCACAAGGGTAGGGGGCGCGCCCAGGGGGGCGCGCCCCCTGCCTCGTGGGCCACCTGGTGACCCCCCGATGCCCATCTTCTCCTATATGGGGTGTTTTGACCTAGAAAAAATCATAAGGAGGCTTTCGGGACAAGATGCCACCGTCTCGAGGCGGAACCTTGGCGGAACCATTCTAGGGCTCCGACGGAGCTGTTCTGCCGGGGATACTTCCCTTCGGGAGGGGAAATAATCACCGCCGTCATCACCAACAACTCTCCCATCTTGGGGACGGTTATCTTCATCAACATCTTCACCAGCACCATCTCCTCTCAAACCGTAGTTCATCTCTTGTATCCAATCTTTGTATGAAAACCTCAAATTGGTACATGTAGGTTGCTAGTAGTGTTGATTACTCCTTGTAGTTGATGCTAGTTGGTTTACTTGGTTGTAACTTCCCAAATTTTCAATTTGGAATGTTATACATAGATAATATTGCATTGCATATTTTATTACATTTTGTGCGTGGCGATCCCCGAAAATTCTAAGCAACTCAAGAACCTACGGAGAGAGTTGGGAATTCTACCATTTTCGTATTTGAGTTTTCTCAATACCGGTACGAGGATCAAGTGAGTTTTAATTATTTTTCCCTCCTAAAAATATTTCATAACAAAATATACGAGCAGAGATAATATGACTTCTCCAAAATAAAAGAAATATTGGAGGAAAAATATTATAATCACTTTTGGTTTTTATTTGGATTTATTTGCGATTTTATTTGCATATGGAAAAATGCGCGTTTTTCAAAATTGCATTTAGGTCCGGGAAAAATGTTCGCGTCATCCTAGATATTATAAGAGGACGGTAAAAATTTATTTCGCAATTTTTTGGAGCTCGTTTAGTATTTTATTTTCATGTTTTTCGGCGTCAGGATATTTAAAAAAAAATCTGTTTCGGACCGAACTGGGCCGAAGGCCCAGCCGGCCCGCTGAGCCACCGCCTCGCCCGCGCCGTGTCCGACCTGGACACCGGCCGGAGTCTGGCCGCCGTCCGGGTTCGCTGCCCCCTCTCCCAAGCAGCCGCCCCCTGCCCCTTTAAATACCGCCCCCGCCCCCCATAGACGCCACCCCACCACCGCCGCCAGCCCGCGCTGCGCCAACCCACCGCCGCCGCCAGCCCGCCGCCGCGCCAGCTCCCAGCCGTCGCCCGCGCCGCGCAGCCCCGTCGCCGCCTCGCAGTCGCCTCGTCGCCGCCGGAGCCGAGGTAGCCGCCGCCGTCTCGCCGCCGCCGTTTTTTTAAAACCGAGCGGTTTTCTTTTAGAAACCCTAGATCCGTTTTTTTATCGGTTCGTTTTTTCTTCTTCTGGTTTAGTTAGTTTGCGGACATCCGTCCGTACGTTCATTTTAATGAACGTTGTTCGCCCGTTAGTTACAGACAGCGAACGTTCGTTCGTTAGCCTGTCCGTCAGTTTTCTTTTTGGGGGCTTTTATCCGCGATTATTTTCGATCGTGATTTCTGCCCTGATCTTGTTTTTCGTTTTTCTTTTCACTCGAGAGTCGGAATCAGGTGATTCAAAATCCCGGATCTTCGTCTCGACGCCCTCTTTCCGGTTAACGAACTTGAATAAGGTTTTGCTACTGTAAAATTTGACCTTAGAACAATCTAGTAAACTAGTCTTGTTTTTTCGCAGTTTGAGTTTCGTTTCCCCGTTTGATTTGATTCTTTTTTCAAACCGGAGTTATTAAGTTGAACTTTCTGGTTAGATATTCTTATTTAGAGTTCTGTTTGAGCATTTTTGCTTGATTGCTTATGTATGCTATTGTTTGCTTGCGATATAACACCCAGAGTGCGAAGCGTGCTACTATGAGTCTCTAGGTTTTGCGAATCATCAGCAAGGCAAGTAACACTTTGATCATACCCCTTTATTACCCAGTTTTTATGTATTAGATCAAACCCTCACACATTGCATGAGTAGGATCTCTTAACTTGTGGGTCTGGAAAGTAGATTGAGGTAGAACCTATTACTTGCATTATTTTTCAAACCCTTGGGAGTTACTTCTACGTTATGCTTAGGTTGCCATGCTATGCTTGTAGACGTGGTTTGGGTTTGAGTGAAATCCATGACAGATGTGAGTTGTTAATCAATGGTTCAACTTAAGGTGGCTACTTTAATACACATCTGGGTGGATTGGTTGCAGGGCACCTGGAGAATCCAGTGTTGTCCTAGGAAATCCCGGGGTTCCGTGTGATTTTTCCTATGGAATGCCACCCAGGCTCAAAGGGATCATAAAACTATTCATGCTAGAAACTTCCGTGTGTAGCCACAATGCCATTATGGGCTCTGGCATATTATGAGTAAGTTGTGTGAGCTCTTTCAGTGGTGGACTGGCAGATGCAGGGGAAAGTAGGTGTACCGGTCCACCCGGGGTAAAGAGTAAATGCTTCTGAAAGACTGTGTCTTGGTCATCCGTTTCTCAAACATCATGCAGTGCGAGAAATCCAACGGAGGAGATCGAGTCTTGTGGGGAAAAGTGCACAAACCTCTGCAGAGTGTACAAACTGATAATGATTAGCCGTGTCCCCAGTTATGGACAATTGTTGAGTATCTGGTACTTGAATTATTGGTTGATCTCATCACTCTAAAATTAATTTGTTGGGTTAATGATTACTTTTATTGGGATTGAGTTGGAGGTACCTTCTCAATGATGTTTCAACTAACATGATAGTTAAAATAAAAGTTATTCCTTTGTTGTAGGAAAAAATGGCTTTATGCAAAAACTTTAACTTTAGAGCCTCCACCAGCCAAATATGCATATAGTGTTAGCCTTTATTCTGTTACTTGCATCTACTGTGTTATCTTGCCAGCATATTCCATGTGCTGACCCGTTTCGGGCTGCAACATGTTACGTTGCAGACTTTTCAGATGAGGAGTAAGACGTGCTAGGTCATTTGTCATGCACTCAGCTATGCCGTTGGAGTTGATGGACTCACTTATCTTCCAAGCCTTCCGCTGTTATTTTGTTAGATGACCTTAAGCCATAGAATTTTGTAATAAGTTCTCGTTTGAGACATTCGATGTAAAAAGTGTGTGATTTCCACTCAGTTATAAATCCTTCAAGTATTGTGTGTGTCAGCATTACCAATCCAGGGATGACACAGAACACAGAGACTTTGGTCCATTCGGATCGCGGTCGCTACATTAGTGGAGATCATATGTTCAGATCCATTCTGTATATTAATACTCCTCTGATTATGAACATGAATATGCTTTGTGAGTAGTTACGTTTGTTCCGGAGGACATGGGAGAAGTCTTGCTATAAGTAGTCATGTGAATTTGGCATTAGTTCGGTATTTTGATGAGATGTATGTTGTCTTTCCTCTAGTGGTGTCATGTGAACGTCGACTACATGACACTTCACCATTGTTTGGGCCTAGAGGAAGGCATTGGGAAGTAATAAGTAGATGATGGGTTGCTAGAGTGACAGAAGCATAAACCCTAGTTTATGTGTTGCTTCGTAAGGGGCTGATTTGGATCCACATGTTTCATGCTATGGTTAGGTTTACCTTAATAATTCTTTTGTAGTCGCGGATGCTTGCAATAGGGGTTAATCATAAGTGGGATGCTTTTCCAAGTAAGGGCATCAGCCAAGCATCGGTCCACCCACATACCAAATTATCAAAGTAACGAACGTGAATCATATGAACGTGATGAAAACTAGCTTGACGATAATTCCCATGTGTCCTTGAGAGCGCTTTCCTTCATATAAAAGTTTGTCTAGGCTTGTCCATTGCTACAAAAAGGATTGGGCCATCTTGCTGCACCTTATTTACTTTTATTATTTGTCACCTTTTACCAATTACCCTATTAAAAAACTATCTGTTACCGATAATTTTAGTGCTTGTAGAAAATACCTTACTGAAAACTGCCTATCATTTCCTTCTGCTCCTTGTTGGGTTCGATACTCTTACTTATCGAAAGGACTACGATAGATCCCCTACACTTGTGGGTCATCAAGACTCTTTTCTGGCGCCGTTGTTGGGGAGTGAAGCGCCTTTGGTAAGTGGAATTTGGTTAGGAAAAATTTATATAGTGTGTTGAAATTTACCGTTACTTGTTACTATGGCTCATAATCCTTTGAGGGGCTTGTTCAGGGTATCTTCACCCCAACCAGTAGTGCAAAGAGTTGCTCCTCAACCTACTAAAAATGTTTGCTTTGAAATTCCTTTGGGTATGATAGAGAAACTGCTAGCTAATCCCTTTACAGGAGATGGAACACTGCATCCCGATTTGCACCTAATCTATGTGGATGAAGTTTGTGGATTATTTAAGCTTGCAGGTATGCCCGAGGATGTTATCAAGAAGAAGGTCTCCCCTTTATCTTTGAAGGGAGATGCATTGACATGGTTTAGGCTATGCGATGATATTGGATCATGGAACTACAATCGATTTAAGCTGGAATTTCATCATAAGTTCTATCCTATGCATCAGGTTCATCGTGATCGTAATTATATATATAATTTTTGGCCTCGCGAAGGAGAAAGTATCGCTCAAGCTTGGGGGAGGCTTAAGTCAATGTTATATTCATGCCCCAATCACGAGCTCTCAAGAGAAATGATCATTCAAAAATTTTATGCTCGACTTTCTCTCAATAATCGCTCCATGCTCGATACTTCTTGTACTGTTTTTTTATGATGAAGACTATTGAATTCAAATGGTTTTATTGGAAATAATTAAACACAACTCTGAAGATTGGGACCTCGACGAAGGTAAGGAGTCAGGTATAACCCCTAAGTTTGATTGTGTTAAATCTTTTATGGATACCGATGTTTTCCGTGAATTTAGCACTAAATATGGACTTGACTCTGAGATAGTAGCTTCTTTCTGTGAATCATTTGCTACTCATGTTGATCTCCCTAAGGAGAAGTGGTTTAAATACTATCCTCCCATTGAAGTAAAAGTAGTTGAACCTGTTAAAGTTGAAGAAAAGACTATCACTTATAATGTTGATCCTATTGTTCCTACTGCTTATATTGAGAAACCGCCTTACCCTGTTAGGATAAATGATCATGCTAAATCTTCAACTGTGGTTCGTAAGAGTAATACTAGAACACCTACACCCTCTGATCAAATTAAAGTTGAACCTAGGGTTGCTATGGTTAAGGATCTCTTGGTCGAAAATTTAGATGGACATGCTATTTACCTCCAAGAGGAAGCTGCTAGAATCGCCAAACCCGATACTAGGAATAAACATAGACCTGTTGTAGGCATGCCTGCTATTTCTGTTAAAACAGGAGATCATTGCTGTCATGGTTTATGTGACATAGGTGCTAGTGCGAGTGTAATACCCATTTCCTTATATGATGAAATTATGCACGATATCGCACTCGCTGAGCTAGAAGGTATTGATGTCACTATTAAGCTTGCTAATAGAGACAATATTTCACCAATTGGGATTGTTAGAGATGTTGAAGTATTGTGTGGGAAAGTTAAATACCCTGCTGATTTTCTTGTTCCTGGTTCCCCACAAGATGATTTTTGCCCCATTATATTTGGTAGACCCTTCTTGAACACTGTTAATGCTAAGATAGACTGCGAAAAGGATATTATTACTGTTGGATTAGGGAATATGTCTCATGACTTTAACTTTGCTAAATTTCGTAGACAACCCCATGATAAAGAATTGCCTAGTAAGGATGAAATTCCTGGTCTTGCTTCTATTGCTGTGCCCCCAACGATCCATTAGAACAATATCTTCTAGACCATGAAAATGATATGTATATGAATGATAGAAGGGAAATAGATGAAATATTCTTTAAACAGTGACCCTTACTGAAAAACAACTTGCATGTTGAGATTCTAGGGGATCCTCCTCCACCCAAGGGTGATCCCGTGTTTGAACTCAAACCATTACCTGATACTCTTAAGTATGTTTATCTCAATAAAAAGATGATATATCCTGTTATTATTAGTGCTAACCTTTGAGAGCAGGAAGAAGAAAAAATATTGAAAACTCTGAAGAAGCACTGTGGTGCTATCAGATATACTCTGGATGATCTTAAGGGCATTAGCCCCACCCTATGCCAACACAAGATAAAGTTGGAAGAGGACGCAAAACTGATTATCGATCATCAACGACGGTAAAATCCCAAGATGAAAGAAGTGGTAAGGAAGGAAATACTAAAGCTTCTAGAGGCAGGTATAATTTATTGAGTTGCTGATAGCCAGTGGGTAAGTCATGTCCATTGTGTCACTAAGAAGGGAGGTATGACTGTTGTTCCTAACGATAAAGATGAATTGACCCCGCAGAGAATTGTTATAGGTTATAGGATGGTAATTGATTTCCGCAAATTAAATAAAGCAACTAAGAAAGATCATTATCCTTTGCCTTTTCTTGATCAAATGCTAGAAAGGTTATCCAAACATACCCATTTTTGCTTTCTAGATGGTTATTCTGGTTTCTCTCAAATACCTGTGTCAAAAGGGGATCAAGAAAAGACCACTTTTACTTGTCCTTTCAGTACCTTTGCTTATAGAAGTATGCCTTTTGGTCTATGTAATGCACGTGCTACCTTTCAAAGATGCATGATGGCTATATTCTTTGATTTTTGTGAAAATATTATTGAGGTTTTCATCGATGATTTTTACGTATACGGAACTTCTTTTGATGATTGCTTGAGCAACCTTGATCGAGTTTTGCAGAGATGTGAAGAAACTAATCTTGTCTTGAATTGGGAAAAGTGCCACTTTATGGTTAATGAAGGCATTCTCTTAGGGCATAAAATTTCTGAAAAAGGTATTGAAGTTGACAAAGCTAAAGTTGATGCTATTGAAAAGATGCCGTGTCCCAAGGACATCAAAGGTATAAGAAGTTTCCTTGGTCATGCCGGGTTTTATAGGAGGTTCATTAAGGACTTCTCCAAGATATCTAGGCCACTGACTAATCTCTTACAAAAAGATGTTCCTTTTGTCTTTGATGATGATTGTGTAGAAGCATTTGAAATACTTAAGAAAGCATTGATCTCTGCACCTATTGTCCAACCTCCTGACTGGAATTTACCCTTTGAGATTATGTGCGATGCTAGTGATTATGCTGTAGCTGCTGTTCTAGGACAAAGGGTTGATAAGAAATTGAATGTTATCCAATATGCTAGTAAAACTCTAGACAGTGCCCAGAGAAATTATGCTACTACCGAGAAGGAGTTTTTAGCAGTCGTATTTGCTTGTGATTAGTTTAGACCTTATATTGTTGATTCTAAAGTAACTATTCACACTGATCATGCTACTATAAAATACCTTATGGAAAAGAAAGATGCTAAACCTAGACTTATTAGATGGGTTCTCCTGCTACAAGAATTTGATTTGCATATTACTGATAGAAAGGGGGCTGAGAACACCATTGCAGACAACTTGTCTAGGCTAGAGAATATTCTTGATGACCCACTACCTATTGATGATAGCTTTCCTGATGAACAATTAGCTGTCATAAATGCTTCTCGTACTGCTCCATGGTATGCTGATTATGCTAATTACATTGTTGCTAAGTTTATACTACCTAGTTTCACATACCAGCAAAAGAAAAAGTTCTTCTATGATTTAAGACATTACTTCTAGGATGACCCACACTTTTACAAAGAAGGAGTAGATGGTATTATTAGATGTTGTGCACCCGAGCATGAACAGGAACAGATCCTACGCAAGTGCCACTCCGAGGCTTACGGAGGATACCATGCTCGAGATAGAACTGCACACAAGGTATTGCAATTTGGTTTTTATTGGCCTACTCTCTTCAAGGATGCCCGTAAGTTTGTCTTATCTTGTGATGAATGTCAAAGAATTGGTAATATTAGTAGACGTCAAGAAATGCCTATGAATTATTCACTTGTTATTGAACCATTTAATGTCTGGGGCTTTGATTATATGGGATCGTTTCCTTCCTTTAATGGGTATACACATATTTTAGTTGATGTTGATTACGTTACTAAGTGGGTAGAAGCTATTCCAACTAGTAGTGCTAATCACAACACCTCTATTAAGATGCTTAAATAAGTTATTTTTCTGAGGTTTAGAGTCACTAGATACTTAATGACTGATGGTGGTTCACACTTTATTCATGGTACTTTCCGTAAAATGCTTGCCAAGTATGATGTTAATCATAGAATTACATCCCCGTTCCACCCACAGTCTAGTGGTCAAGTAGAACTAAGTAACAGAGAGCTGAAATTAATTTTGCAAAAGATAGTTAATAGGTCTAGAAAGAATTGGTCCAAGAAACATGATGATGCACTATGGGCCAATAGAACTGCATACAAAAATCCTATGGGTATGTCTCCATATAAAATGGTTTATGGAAAAGCATGTCACTTACCTCTTGAGCTAGAACATAAGGCATATTGGGCTATTAAAGAGCTCAATTACGATTTCAAACTTGCCGGTGAGAACTGGTTATTTGACATTAGCTTGCTTGATGAATGTAGAACCCAAGCTTATGAGAATGCCAAGCTATTTAAAGAAAAGGTCAAAAGATGGCATGACAAAAAGATACAAAAGCATGAGTTTAACGTAGGTGATTATGTCTTGCCATACAACTCCCGTTTAAGATTTTTTGTAGGAAAACTTCTCTCTAAATGGGAAGGTCCTTACGTTATCGAGGAGGTCTATCATTCCGGTGCCATAAAAATCAACAACTTTGAAGGCACAAATCCAAAGGTGGTGAACGGTCAAAGAATCAAACATTTATATCTCAGGTAATCCTATAAAGGTTGAAACCAATGTTATTGAAACCGTAACCCGGGAGGAATACATAAGGGACACTTTCCAGAATGATTCAGACTCCGAAAAGGAAGAGGTATGTGGTACGGTAAGTAAAACGACTCCAAAACAGTTATAATGGCAATTTTCACCGTTTTGGAATATTTAGAAAAATAGAAAAATAAGAGGTAGTCCGGAAAGGACATGAGGCGTCCACGAGGGTGGAGGGCGCGCCCTAACCCCCCGGGCGCGCCCCCTGCCTCGTGGGCACCTCGTGTGCCTCCCGGACTCCGTTTTCTTGCATGTTACTTCTTTTGGTCGGTAAACATTCACTATATATGGTCCCAAAGGTTTGGACCACCGTATCACGCAAAAATCCTCTATTTTCGTTTCAAGCTGTTGTTTCTGATACGTCTCCAACGTATCTATATTTTTTATTGTTCCATGCTATTATATATATGATGTTTTGAATGTTTAATGGGCTTTACTATACACTTTTATATTATTTTTGGGACTAACCTATTAACCCAAAGGCCCAGTCCAAATTGCTGTTTTTTTTGCCTATTTTAGGGTTTTATAGAAAAGGAATATCAAACGGAGTCCAAACAGAATGAAACCTTCACGAGAGATATTTTCGGAACGATATCTTCACGGGAGACTTGAGAACCACGACATAGGGCACACGTGGCGTCCACGAGGGTGGGGGGCACGCCCCCTCCCCCTGGGCGCACCCCCTGCCTCGTGGGCCCCACGTTGCTCCCCCGATGCCCTCCTTCCTCCTATATATACCCATGTACCCTAAAAACATCAAAGCAATAGAGAAAACCCTAATTCCACCACCACAACCTTCTATTCCCGTGAGATCCCTTCTTGGGGCCTGTTCCGGAGCTCCGTCGGAGGGGGGATCTTCCACGGAGTGCTTCTACATCAACACCATCGCCTCACCATGAGTTGTGAGTAGTTTCCACAGACCTCCGGGTCCATAGTTTGTACCTAGATGGCTTCTTCTCTCTTTTTGGATCTCAATACCAAGTTCTCCTCGGTCTTCGAGGAGATCTATTCGATGTAATCCATTTGCGGTGTGTTTGTCGAGATCCGATTAATTGTGGGTTTATGATTAAGATTATATATACGAAATATTTGGTTCTTTTCCGAATTCTTTTATGTATGATTATAATATCCTTGCAAGTCTCTTCGAATTATCGGTTTGTTTTGGCCTACTAGATCTATAGTTCTTGCAATGGGATAAGTGCTTGGCTTTGGGCTCAATCTTGCGGTGTCCTTTCCCAGTGATAGCAGGGGCAGCCAGGCACTATAGTATTGTTGCCATCGAGGATAAAAAGATGGGGTTTATGTCATATTGCTTGAGTTTATCCTTGTACATCATGTCATCTTGCTTAAAGCATTACTCTGTTCTTATGAACTTAATACTCTCGATGCATGCTGGATAGCGGTCGATGTGTGGAGTAATAGTAGTAGATGCACAATCGTTTCGGTCTACTTGTCATGGACGTGATGCCTATATATAATGATCATGCCTAGATATTCTCATAATTATTCGCTTTTCTATCAGTTGCTCGAGAGTAATTCGTTCACCCACCATAGAAATTTGCTATCATGAGAGAAGCCACTAGTGAAACCTATGGCCCCCCGGGTCTATTCTCAACATATCAATCTACAATCTACCTTACTTGTTTGTTTTTACTTTCGGTTCTTATATCCAAAAATAGCAAACATATCAAACTATCCTATCTATCAGATCTCACTTTCGTAAGTGACCGTAAAGGGATTGACAACCCCTTATCACGTTGGCTGCAAAGTTCTTATTTGTTTGTGCAGGTGCGAGGGACTCACGCGTGGTCTCCTACTCGATTGATACCTTGGTTCTCAAAAACTGAGGGAAATACTTACGATAATGTGCAGCATACTTACGCTACTGTGGTGCATCACCCTTTCCTCTTCGAGGGAATACAACGAAAGCTCAAGAAGTAGCAAGAAGAATTTCTGGCGCCGTTGCCGGGGAGGCATACGCAAAAGTCATATAGCAAGTACCTATCACAAACTCTTATTCTTCGCATTACATTTATCTGCCTCTCGTTTTCCTCTCCCGCACTTCACCCTTGCCATTTTATTTGCCCTTCTTTTTGCCGTGTGTTTATCATTCGCCTTGCCTTGCCGTCATGGCTAGTCCCTTATCCGTTCCTTTGTCCCCTGAGTTTGAAGTTCCTCACTTCAAGCAAAAACAAGGAGAAAACTTAAAAGAGGCTTGGTTCAGGATGATGAAATCTTATCGTAACTGTACCTTAGAGGTGAATTTTAGGATTGTACTTCGCAATTTTTATGTTGGACTAAATATGTCCCATAGACAAGTCTTGGATTGCGTTGTCAAAGGAAATTTTATTGAAATTGATCCTAGTATTGCGCATGAACTTATAGAGGGAATAGTGGGAACACTACCTCAACAAAAAGGGTTACATCAGACCCAGGAAGAGACACAAGTTTTTGAGAAAATTTGCGAGGTAACAAAAATATTACAAAAATCTCTTGAACCTCTTACGAGTGTTAGTGGAAATCTCCACCGCATGAATATGTTGATTACCCTTTGTAATAAGCGATTGGATTCATTAGATCTAAAGATTTCCGAATATGGAGGGAAACGTAAAGAACCTCCCGGATTCGAGCTTGACACCGTTAAAAGGGTAAATATCAAAGATGGCAATACCTAGATCTATCCTAGTATCATGCCTAGCTAGGGGCGTTAAATGATAGCGCTTGTTGGGAGGCAACCCAATTTTATTTTCTTTGTTTTTGCTTCTGTTTAGGAATAAATATTGCATCTAGCTTCTGTTTAGATGTGGTTTTGTGTTTTAATTAGTGTTTGAGCCAAGTAGAACCTTTGGGAAGACTTGTGTGAAGTTTATACGATCTTGCTGTGAAAAAACAGAAACATTAGCGCTCACTAGAATAGTCACCAGATTTTACTAGAGAGTGCTATTTAGTTGATTCTTTTTGTAGATGATTAATAGACTAATTCCTCATGTTTACCAATTTATTTCAATTTTTTTGGAGTTACAGAAGTATGCGAAAGTTACAGATTACTGCAGATTGTTCTGTTTTTGACAGATTCTGTTTTTCGTGTGTTGTTTGCTTATTTTGATGAATTTATGAGTAGTATTGGAGGGTACGTATCATAGATAAGTTAGAATACAGTAGGTTTAACACCAATATAAACAAAGATTGAGTTAATTACAGTACCTTTGAGTGGTGGTTTGTTTTCTTATACTAACGGAGCTCACGAGATTTTTGGCTAAGTTTTGTGTTCTGAAGTTTTCAAGTTTTGAGTATGGCTTTGATGGACTGTGGAACAAAGAGTGGCAAGAGCCTAAGATTGGGGATGCCCAAGGCACCCCAAGGTAAAATTCAAGGACAACCAAAAACCTAAGCTTGGGGATGCCCCGGGAAGGCATCCCCTCTTTCGTCTTCATCTACCGGTAACTATACTCAGGACTATATTTTTATTCACCACATGATATGTGTTTTGCTTGGAGCGTCATGTATGATTTGAGTCTTTGCTTGTTAGTTTGCCACAATTATCCTTGATGGAAACACCTTTTTGAGAGAGATAAATATGGTCTAGAATTTGTTAGAACACTCTATGGGCTTCATTTATATCTTTTGAGCTAAATAGTTTTGCTCTAGTGCTTCACTTATATCTTTTAGAGCACGGTGGTGATTTTATTTTGTAGAAATTGTTGATCTCTCATGCTTCACTTATATCCTTTTGAGAGTCTTTTAGAACAGCATGGTAATGTGCTTTGGTTATAAAACTAGTCCTAATATGATATGCATCCAAGATGACTGTAGTAAAAACTTTCATACAAAGTGCATTGAATATGATGAGAAGTTTGATACTTGATGATTGTTTTGAGATATGAGGATAGTGATATTAGAGTCATGCTAGTGGAGTTATTATGAATTTGAGAAATACTTGTGTTAAGGTTTGTGATTCCTGTAGCATGCACGTATGGTGAACCGCTATGTGACGAAGTTAGAGCATGAGGTATTTGTAGAGTATCATCCTTTGTGTGGAGGTGGGGGCGCGCGATGGTTAACTCCTACCAACCTCCCCCCTAGGAGCATGCGTTGATTGCTTTGTTTTGATGACTCATAAATTTTTGCAATAAGTATATGAGTTCTTTATGACTAATGATGAGTCCATGGATTATACGCACTCTCACCCTTCCACCATTGCTAGCCTCTCTTGTACCGCGCAACTTTCGCCGGTACCATACACCCACTATATACCTTCCTCAAAACAGCCACCATATACCTTCCTCAAAACAACCACCATATCTACCTATCATGGCATTTCCATAGCCATTCCGAGATATATTGCCATGCAACTTTCCACCGTTCCGTTCATATGACACGCTTCATATTGTCATATTGCCATGCATGATCATGTAGTTGACATCGTATTTGTGGCAAAGCAACCATGTAGTATTTTTTCATACATGTCACTCTTGATTCATTGCACATCCCGGTACACCGCCGAAGGCATTCATATAGAGTCATACTTTGTTCTATTATTGAGTTGTAAATCAATATAAGTGTGATGATCATCATTATTAGATCACTGTCCCAAAGAAAAAAAAAGAAGTAAAGGCCAAGAAAAAGAAAGGCCCAAAAAAAAGAAAAAAAAGAAAAAAAAGAAAAAAGAAAAGAGAAGAAAAGAAAAGAAAAGGGACAATGCTACTATCTTTTTCCACACTTGTGCTTCAAAGTAGCACCATGTTCTTCATAATAGAGAGTCTCATGTTTAGTCACTTTCATATACTAGTGGGAATTTTCATTATAGAACTTGGCTTGTATATTCCAACGATGGGCTTCCTCAAATGCCCTAGGTCTTCGTGAGCAAGCAAGTTGGATGCACACCCACTTTGTTTCTTTTGTTGAGCTTTCATACATTTTTAGCTCTAGTGCATCCGTTGCATGGCAATCCCTACTCACTAACATTGATATCTATTGACGGGCATCTCCATAGCCCATTGATATGCCTAGTCGTTGTGAGACTATGTTCCTCCTTTTTGTCTTCTCCACAACCACCACTCTATTCCACCTATAGTGCTATATCCATGGCTCACGCTCATGTATTGCGTGAAAGTTGAAAGGTTTGAAAAAATTGAGTATTTAAACAATTGCTTGGCTAAAACCAGGGTTGTGCATGATATGGATATTTTGTGTGATGAAGAGGGAGCATAGCCAGACTATATGATTTTGTAGGGATAACTTTCTTTAGCCATGTTATTTTGAGAAGACATGATTGCTCTGTTAGTATGCTTGAAGTATTATTATTTCTTATGTCAATATAGAATTTTGTCTTGAATCTTTCGAATCTGAACATTCATGCCACAATAAAGAGAATTACATTGAAAATTATGTTGGTTAGCATTCCACATCAAAAATTATGTTTTTATCATTTACCTACAGGAGGACATCAGGAATTAAGCTTGGGGATGCTTGATACGTATCAAACATATCTATAATTTTTTATTGTTCCATGCTATTATATATGATGTTTTTTTATGTTTAATGGGATTTATTATACACTTTTATATTATTTTCGGACTAACCTATTAACCCAAAGGCCCAGTCCAGATAGCTGTTTTTTTGCCTATTTCAGGGTTTCGCAGAAAAGGAATATCAAACGGAGTCCAAACGGAATGAAACCTTCGGGAGAGATGTTTTTGGAACGTTATCTTCACGGGAGACTTGAGAACCACGACAGAGCACACGTGGAATCCACGAGGGTGGGGGGCGCGCCCCCTCCCCATGGGCGCCCCCTGCCTTGTGGGCCCCATGTTGCTCTCCCGATGCCCTCGTTCCTCCTATATACACCCATGTACCCTGAAAACATCGAAGCAACAGAGAAAACCCTAATTCCACCGCCGCAACCTTCTATTCCCGTGAGATCCCATCTTGGGGCCTGTTCCGGAGCTCCGTCGGAGGGGGGATCTTCCATGGAGTGCTTCTACATCAACACCATCGCCTCACCATGAGCTGTGAGTAGTTTACCACAGACCTTCGGGTCCATAGTTTGTACCTAGATGGCTTCTTCTCTCTTTTTGGATCTCAATACCAAGTTCTCCTCGGTCTTCAAGGAGATCTATTCGATGTAATCTTTTTGCGGTGTGTTTGTCGAGATCCGATGAATTGTGGGTTTATGAGCAAGATTATCTATGATAAATATTTGGTTCTTTTCTGAATTCTTTTATGTATGATTATAATATCCTTGCAAGTCTCTTCGAATTATCGGTTTGGTTTGGCCTACTAGATCTATAGTTCTTGCAATGGGAGAAGTGCTTGGCTTTGGGTTCAATCTTGCGGTGTCCTTTCCCAGTGACAGCAGGGGAAGCAAGGCACGTATAGTATTGTTGCCATCGAGGATAAAAAGATGGGGTTTATGTCATATTGCTTGAGTTTATCCCTCTACATCATGTTATCTTGCTTAAAGCATTACTCTGTTCTTATGAACTTAATACTCTAGATGCATGCTGGATAGCGGTCGATGTGTGGAGTAATAGTAGTAGATGCATAATCGTTTCGGTCTACTTATCACGGACGTGATGCCTATATATAATGATAATGCCTAGATATTCTCATAATTATTCACTTTTCTATCAATTGCTCGACAGTAATTCGTTCACCCACCGTAGAAATCTGCTATCATGAGAGAAGCCACTAGTGAAACCTATGGCCCCCGGGTCTATTCTCAACATATCAATCTACAATCTACTTTACTTTGTTGTTTTTTACTTTCTGTTCTTATATCCAAAATACCAAAAATATCAAACTATCCTATCTATCAGATCTCACTTTCGTAAGCAACCGTAAAGGGATTGACAACCCCTTATCGCGTTGGCTGGGAAGTTCTTATTTGTTTGTGCAGGTGCGAGGGACTCACGCGTGGTCTCCTACTGGATTGATACCTTGGTTCTCAAAAACTGAGGGAAATACTTATGCTACTGTGCTGCATCACCCTTTCCTCTTCGAGGGAATACAACACAAGCTCGAGAAGTAGCAGTTTCTGACGGATCTAGATCATCATGACGTCTTCCAGCACCCCAAGGACAAGTTCTTCGAGAAGGTCATCAACCCCTACCTCGCGGAGGTGCTACAACACCCTCAAACCATCGAGGTGCGTGAGGGTGTGCTGCACATCCGCGATGTTGAGAGACCAAGGAGGACCAGAAGGATGGAGACGAGACTCGAAGCAATGGACCAACAAGGTTTCAAGTGCCAAGGTATGGTGGAACGAGGACTCAACGCCAACCACATGATGATCACAGAGCTCGCCAACAACCACAAGCTGGACGTCAAGATCGTTGGGGAAGCCATCTCCAAGCTCCAAGAGAAAATCAAGCACCTCCAAGCCCAAATCTATGACCAGCAAAACCAAAACTATGAGTATGAAATATAGATTCAAGAAGATGAGTTTGGCTGCAGATTTGAGGATCCCAGAGACTCGATCATCCTTCGACGATGGTGAGCCCATGCCTTGGAAGATGGACGACAAGCCTACATCATCAACAACTCCATCACCACCTCCTAAGAAAGAGAAATAATCATATGGGTATGGGCACTCCCCTTGGCAACTGCCAAGCTTGGGGGAGGTGCCCCGGTATCGTATCTCCATCACACTCCTATCTTTACCGTTTTTCTTAGTTCGATCCTTTTGGTAATATCTTGATCTAGTAGAATAAAGTTAGCATGATCTAGTTGTGAGCTTTTGATTTTTGATCTTTATCTTGGACATCTTTTATGATTGTGAGCACTCATTAAAATATGACATGCTAAAGAGTTGATGTTGGACAAGGAAGACAACATAATGGGTTATGTTTTCTTATATCCAAAATAAAGTATATTATCATGGATCATCCAACCGGTTGAGCTTGCCTTTCCCCCTCATGCTAGCCAAAACTCCTTGCACCAAGTAGAGATACTACTTGTGCTTCCATACATCCTTAAACCCAGTTTTGCCATGAGAGTCCACCATACCTACCTATGTATTGAGTAAGATCCTTCAAGTAAGTTGTCATTGTTGCAAACTCTCTAAAATATGTATGATTTATTAGTGTGGAGAAAATAAGCTTTATACGATCTTGTGATATGGAAATAATAAAAGCGACGGACTGTATAATAAAGGTCCCTATCACAAGTGGAAATATAAAGTGACGTTCTTTTGCGCTAAGATTTTGTACATCCAACCATAAAAGCACACGACAACCTCTGCTTCCCTCTGTGAAGGGCCTATCTATTATTCTTACCTTATAAAGAGTCAATGTGATTTTCACCTTTCCTTTTTACATTTATCCTTTGGCAAGCACATTGTGTTGGAAAGATCCTGACATATATACCCAATTGGATATAAGTTATCATGGTCCATTACTGTTGACATTACCCATGAGGTAAAAGGTTGGAGGCAACACTATAGGCCCCTATCTTTCTCTGTGTCTGATTAAAACTCCATACCCATAAGTATTGCGTGAGTGTGCGCAATTGTGAAAGACTAAACGATAGTTGAGTATGTGGACTTGTTGAAAAGCTCTTATATTGACTCTTTCTGATGTTACGATAAATTGCAATTGCTTCAATGACCGAGATCATAGTTTGTTGGTTTTTCAATGAAGTTTCTGATTCATACTTGACATTGTGAATAGATTGTTACTTTAGCATAAGAGTCATATGACTATATATATCTGTGTGTGTGTGTGTTGCTGTTATAAGGATGATCATGATGCCCTCATGTCTGTATTTTATTTTTATTGACACCTCTATCTCTAAACATGTGGACATATTTTTTGATATCGGCTTTCGCTTGAGGACAAGCGAGGTCTAAGCTTGGGGGAGTTGATACGTCCATTTTGCATCATGCTTTGATGTTGATATTTATTGCACTATGGGCTGTTATTACACGTTATGTCACAATACTTATGCCTTTTCTCTCTTATTTTACAAGGTTTACTTGAAGAGGGAGAATGACGGCAGCTGGAATTCTGGGCTGGAAAAAGAGCAAACGTTGGAGACCTATTGTGTACAACTCAAAAAGCCCCGTAACTCCACGAAACACCGTTTCGGAAAATATAAAAAATATCTGGCGAAAGAGATACGTCAGGGGGGCCACCACCTATCCACGAGGGTAGGGGGCGCTGTCATCACCAACAACTCTCCCATCTTGGGGAGTGTTATCTTCATCAACATCTTCACCAGCACCATCTCCTCTCTAGCCCTAGTTCATCTCTTGTATCGAATCTTTGTATCAAAACCTCAGATTGGTACCTGTAGGTTGCTAGTAGTGTTGATTACTCCTTGTAGTTGATGCTAGTTGGTTTACTTGGTGGAAGATCATATGTTCAGATCCATCATGCATATTAATACTCCTATGATTATGAACATGGATATGCTTTGTGAGTAGTTACGTTTGTTCCTGAGGACATGGAAGAAGTCTTGCTATAAGTAGTCATGTGAATTTGGTTTTCGTTCGATATTTTGATGAGATGTATGTTGTCTTTCCTCTAGTGGTGTCATGTGAATGTTGACTACATGGCACTTCACCATTGTTTCGGCCTAGAGGAAGGCATTGGGAAGTAATAAGTAGATGATGGGTTGCTAGAGTGACAGAAGCTTAAACCCTAGTTTATGCGTTGCTTCGTAAGGGGCTTATTTGGATCCACATGTTTCATGCTATGGTTAGGTTTACCTTAATACTTCTTTTGTAGTTGCGGATGCTTGCAATAGGGGTTAATCATAAGTGGGATGCTTGTCCAAGTAAGGGCAGCACCCAAGCACCAGTCCACCCACATACCAAATTATCAAAGTAACGAACGCGAATCATATGAACATGATGAAAACTAGCTTGACGATAATTGCCATGTGTCCTCGGGAGTGATGTCCTGCATATAAGAGTTTATCCAGGCTTGTCCTTTGCTACAAAAAGGATTGGGCCATCTTGCTGCACCTTATTTACTTTTACTATTTGTTACTTGCTACCAATTACCTTATCACAAAACTATCTGTTACCGATAATTTCAGTGCTTGCAGAAAATACCTTACTGAAAACTGCCTATCATTTCCTTCTGCTCATCGTTGGGTTCGACACTCTTACTTATCGAAAGGACTACAATAGATCCCCTACACTTGTGGGTCATCACCTGGCTCAGCCTCTGGCTGGCCGGCCTGGCTCTCTCTTAATTTTTTTCTTTTTTCTTTTTTCTTTTACACAGACAAAAACACTCAAAAACTAATAAAATATAATACAAAAAATATCAGAAAAATTCACATAAATATATGGTCTTATATATGACCTAGTGAACATTTTCTGTCCTAAAAATGCGTAAAAATAAAATAACTTTTTAGTGCAATTAAATTAATAAAAATAAATATTTTTGCAAATAAAAATCCAATAAACACATTTTCACTCAAAAATCAATTTCTAATATTTTTATTTTGTTTTTGAAGAAGTCATATTTTCTCCTCTCATTTATGTTAAAATCTAAAAAATTAAAATTGGCAAAAATATTTGATCCAACCCCACTTGGAAAACTAATAAAATTTTGTGGGTCATATTTGAAAACCTCCAACTCTCTCCCTTGGGTCCTTGAGTTGCTTAAAGTCTTTTGGATCAATTTTCCAATAATTTCAAATTAAAAAATTAAAAAATGCTCAAATGATGAATGCATATGGGATGATCTAGATATTAACATCCAAATTGAAAATTGGGATGTTATAAACCTACCCCCCCTTAAGGTGAATCTCGTCCTCGACATTCGGGTTGGCTAGAAAATAGGTGTGGGTGGTCTTGTCGAAGGTCTTCCTCTCATTCCGAGGTGGATTCCTCCTCTGTATGGTGACTCCACTGAACTTTGCAAAACTTGATGACCTTGCTGCGGGTAACTCTGTCGGCATACTCGAGAATCTTGACCGGCTTCTCCTCATAAGTCAGATCACTCTCTAGCTGAATTGCTTCCAGGGGCACTGTATCTCGTAGCGGAATCTCGGCCATCTTTGTGTGACACTTCTTCAACTGAGATACGTGAAACACATCATGAACGCCTAACAAAGTTTCGGGTAACTCTAGCTGATAAGCTGCTTCTCCTCTACGCTCCAAAACTCTGTACGGCCCCACAAATCTTGGTGCCAGTTTACCCTTAACTCCAAAGCGCTTGACTCCTCGAAGTGGGGACACACGAAGATAAGATCTGTCTCCAACTTCGTAGGTCACTTCTTTGCATTTCGTATCTGCATAACTCTTCTGTCGGGACTGGGCTGTCTTCAGTCTGTCGCGGATCAACTTGACCTTCTCCTCTGAATCTCTGATTAAATCTGGTCCAAACAACTTGCGGTCTCCGACTTCATCCCACATCAATGGTGTCCTACACCTTCTTCCATATCAATCCTCAAAAGGGGCCATCTGCAGACTGGTCTGATAACTGTTGTTGTAAGAAAATTCTGCATAGGGCAAGTTATCATCCCAACTAGATCCATAATCTAGCGCACAAGCTCTCAACATGTCCTCAAGAATCTGATTGACTCTCTCGGTCTGTCCATTTGTGTGTGGATGAAAGGCTGTACTGAATTCTAGCCTCGTGCCCAAAGTCTCGTGCAACTGCTTCTAAAACTTTGAAGTAAAATGTGTTCCTCTATCTGATACAATTGTCCTCGGAACTCCATGCAGACATACAATCCTGGTCATGTATATCTTGGCCAACTTAGCACTCGTGTAAGTGGTCTTCACGGGGATAAAGTGGGCTACCTTAGTCAAGCGATCAACTATAACCCAGATAGAATCATACCCTGAACGTGTCCTGGGTAGTCCTGTGATAAAGTCCATTCTGGTATTGGTAATGGTTGTAGCAACCCTGCTGGTTTCTCATGTTCTGCCTTAACTCTCTGACAGACGTCACATACTGCTACATACTCTGCAATGTCCTTCTTCATTCCGGTCCACCAGAAATTCTGCTTCAAGTCCAAATACATCTTAGTGTTGCCTGGGTGTATCGAGTAAGGCGAATCATGAGCCTCCTGAAGAATCAACTTCCTGATCTCCGGGTCATTGGGCACATAAATATGTTCTTCAAACCAAAGTGTTCCGTGTTCATCCTCACGAAATCCTTCTGCCTTTCCTTTGGTTATTCTGCCCTTTATGTCTGCAATTTCTTCGTCCGTCTTCTGGGCTTCTCGAATCTTGCCCAACAAAGTGAACTGAATTTCCAACGTAGCAACATAGCCTCTAGGGACTATCTCCAACTGTAGATCTCTGAGGTCATTTGCTAACTCCCGTGGTAAACCTACGGTTATGATCGTGTTGACATAACTCTTGCGACTTAGCGCATCTGCCACAACATTAGCCTTTCCTGGATGATAATGCAGTATCATGTCATAATCCTTTATGAGCTCCAGCCATCTCCTTTGCCTAAGGTTTAACTCCTTCTGTGTGAAGATGTACGTCAAACTCTGATGATCCATGTATACATCACAATGGTTTCCAATAAGAAAGTGCCTCCAGGTCTTGAGTGCGTGCACTACGGCTGCTAACTCCAAATCATGTGTGGCATAGTTCAGCTCATGGGGTCGAAGTTGACATGAGGCATATGAAACAACTCTTCCTTCTTGCGTGAGAATGCCTCCAAGTCCTTGGCGTGAAGCGTCGCGATACACTTGAAAATCCTTATGAATATTCGGCAGAATCAACACTGGGCTATAACCAAACGCTTCTTGAACTCCTGAAATCTGGCCTCACACTCTTCGGTCCAATTGTACTTACTTTCCTTCTTCAACAACTCTGTCGTGGGCTTTGCAATCTTGGAGAAATTCTCAAGGAACTTCCGATAATATCCTGCAATCCAAGAAAACTGCGAATCTCTCCAACTGAGGTGGGTGCTTTCTATTCCGTGACGGCCTCTACTTTGGAGGGGTCCACTGCTATACCATCTCCTGATATAACATGTCCGAGGAATCCTACTTCCTTCAACCAAAACTCACATTTGCTGAACTTGGCATATAACTGATGTTCCCTGAGCTTCTCGAGAACCAAACACAAATGTTCCTTGTGTTCTTCTTCATTCTTCGAGTAAATCAGTATATCATCAATGCATACTACCACAAACTTATCCAAGAACTCCATGAACACCTTGTTCATCGTACTCATGAAGTAGGCAGGGGCATTAGTCAAACTAAATGACATAAATGTATACTCATAAAGTCCGTACCTTGTGGTAAAAGCTATCTTGGGTATGTCCTACTCCCGGATCTTCAACTGATGATATCTAGATCGTAAATCGATCTTAGAGAAAACTTTGGCTCCTTGCAACTGATCAAACAGATCATATCATCGACATAGGGTACTTGTTCTTGATCGTCACTTCATTCAGTGCACAATAATCCACAACCATCCTTAGTGAACCATCCTTCTTCTTGACTAAGAGCACTTGGGCTCCCCAAGGTCAAGAACTTGGTCGGATATAACCTTTCTCCATTAACTCCTTGATCTGCTTCTTGATCTCTTCTAGGTCATTTGCGGGCATCCGATACGGTCTTTTGGATATTGGTCTGGTGCCTCGTAATAACTCAATCAAGAACTCGATGTCTCTATCCAGTGGCATGCTTGGTAATTCCTCCGGAAATACATCAGGGTAATCCTTCACAATAGGCACTTCCCCCTGAACAACTCCTGAGAGTGCATTCACTTGCTTCCTCCTCGGCGTGTGTCTCGACACATACTTGATCCTCTTTCCTTCCGGGGTGGTGAGAAGAATTGATCTACTGGCGCAGTCGATGTTTCCTCCAAACTTGGATAGCCAATCCATACCCATGATTACATCCAAACCCTGGGATTCCAAAATGATGAGGTCCGTGGGAAATACATATCTCCCAATGGTCAATGGCACTTGATAACATCCTCGGATATCCATGTACTCTACTCCAGGGGAACTTACTAACATAGGCGACTTAAGGGCTACGGTGGGCAAATGATACTTTTCCACAAAACCCCTCGATATATATGAATGAGATGCACTAGTGTCAAAAAGAATAAGGGCGGTAAATGCATTAACCAAAAACTTACCAACCACTGCGTGGGGCTGCTCGTCAATCTCCTCCACATTGACGTGATTCACCCGTCCTCTGGTGAATGGGTTGGGATTCTTTCCTGAGTTTCCGTTGCCATTTCCATTCTTGCCTTCAGGACACTCTGTGGCATAATGTCCAGTCTTCCTGCACTTGAAACAAGTAATGTGACTCGGATACTTCTTAGCGGGCGTTGATAGAGTGGAACGGTTCTGATTGTTGTTTCCTCCATTCCCATTGCCATTCTTGGGGCCACTATGGTTGTGTGTATTTACTCCATTATGAGAATGGCCTCCAGTGGTGGGATGGTTATGTCCTCCTGAGTATGGGGAATAACGGGGCTTCTGCTGAGCTCCAAAGTTAAACTTCCCTGATCCATACTTCCTCTCGCGGGTCTCAATCTGTTGCTGCTTTCCTTCAATCATGATGGCCTTGTCTACCAGCTCCTGGTAGTTGTTGAAAGTTGCTACCATCACCTGCATGCTCACCTCATCGTTGAGTCCCTCCAGGAACTTCTTCTACTTCGCGGCGTCATTGGCCACATCATCTGGCGCATAGTGAGCTAGCTGCCTGAAATCATCCACGTACTGCCCCACAGTACGATTTCCTTGGCGCAAGTTGCGAAACTCGCGCTTCTTCAGGTTCATGGCTCCAGCTGAGACATGTGCAGTGCGAAAGGCTTTCTTAAACTGATCCCAAGTAATTGTAGCAAGTGGATAAGTGGCGGTGTAGTTCTCGCACCAAGCGGCTGCTGGTCCCTCAAGCTGATGTGCGGCAAAGCGCACTCTCTCTGCATCTGTGCATCCTACAGTTGCTAGCTCTCTTCCCATCTTGTGGAGCCAGTCATCTGCCACAATCGGCTCGGTGCTACTAGAGAACACTGGCGGATTCAACATTAAGAACCGGGTCAGGTTGTCATGGGGAGGAGGAGGTGGGTGGTTGTTGTTGTTGTTGTTGTTGTTGTTGTTGTTGTTGTTGTTGTTGTTGTTGTTGTTGTTGTTGTTGTTGTTGTTGTTGTTGTTGTTGTTGTTGTTGTTGTTGTTGTTGTTGTTGTTGTTGTTGTTGTTGTTGTTGCCTTGGTTCTGAACAAGTAGTTGCATCAAAGTGTTCTGCTGCTGGATCAATTGAGTGAGCTCTGGTGGGAACAAGAATCCAGGCTCACGTCTGGGAGGCATCTGATGGGTTAGAGGGGTGAGAATAAGAATATAATGAGGTCAGGGAAATCAGTACCCATATGCACACGAGACAAACAATTTCATATTATATCACTCAATTCAAGCAAGGTCATACAAAAGATCCTAATACAAAGCTAGCGAATGATTCTAACTACTTGGAAGAACACTAATGATTACAAGGTGGTCATCTAATAACTTTCATCGAAAGAAGACTCCATGATATCTTCTCCAGCTTCGTCTTCATAGTCACTTTCATCACTGTCGGTGTCGTCTATCAGAATGTAGTTCTCCGAATGAATGCCCATCTTTGGTTCTGGCTTCACCACGGTTGCTCCAACCTTCTTCTTTAGTGCTTCATTCTGCTCCAGTAGTACGGCGTTTTCCTCCTCATATCCATCACGTACTGTCTTGAGTTCCTCTTCTAGCTCCATGTTTCGTGTCATCACCATCTTGGTCTTCACCATGAGCGTTTGCATATGATTCTCGTAGCGTCGGATGTGTTGGTCCATCTCCTGTATGTATGCTGCAATAGATCCATCCTTCCTGGTGCGAATCATCTCCCATTGCTCATCTCGGCGTCCACAAATTTGGTAGATGGTGTCTTCGAGATCCTTATTGTAGACTTCACAAATGCGTTCAAAAGTGATGTGTGCTACCATACTCTTTCCCAAGATCCAAGTAGGTGCATCAAAGGCAAGCTTAAGAGGTTCCGTGACTGGTGCAATAGTCCTCCCAGGAACACTAACTTTGATCTTCCAGCACTCCTCTTCCGGCAATGTTGCATAAAAATTCCCAGGGATACTTGGTATTCCGATGTGCACGTACCTAGTGACTTCGTTCAAGTGTCTTTCGAAAGGGGTGTCATCATCAGGCTGGGTGAACTTGCTCCCGGGGTTTGACATCTATAGAATATAAATAGAGAAGAATTAGAATGAGTAGAGAAGAGCATCTCATGGCTTATCCTAGTGGTTGCATCCTACAGTCAACGTGTGCTTTGATACCATCTCTGTAGCGACCTCGATCCCAATGGACCAGAGTCTTTGTGCTCAGTGTCATCCCTGGATCGGTATGCTGACACACACAGTACTTCGAGGATTTATAGTAGAGATTCAATCACACTTTATTACATCGAAATCCTCATAAAGACTCTTATTATAATAATAAGGCTAAAGGCCATCTATCAATAATAAACTAATACAAATCTTGCGGAAGCATCGAAGATAAGTTGAGTCCATCCAACTCCATGACAAACATTTAGTGCATGACAACAACCTAATCACACCTTATTCTTCGTTGGTAAACTCTGCAACATGAGACGTTGCAACCGTGTAGGTCAGCACATTGAATATGCTGGCAAGAACACACTGTAGCAAGTAATGATAAACACATGTCTACAACTATATGCATATTTGGCTAGTGGAGGCTATAAGGTTTATTTTGCATAAATCTAGTTTTTCCCTACCACAAAGGAATAATTTTTTATTTACTACCCAGTTGTATTTAACAATATTGAGAAATGGTTCCTCCATCTCAATCCCAAAATATCCAAAGTCATTTATAACCCAACAAGTTAAATTAAATAGAGTGTTGAGATCATTCCATAATTCAAATACCAGGATACTCAAGATGTCCATAACCGGGGACACGGTTACTCATGAATAGATTGTACACTCTGCAGAGCTTTGCGCACTTTTCCCCACAAGACTCGATCGCATCCATGATCGGAAGATCGAGACACAGTCTTTCAGAAGTATTCACTCTTTACACTGGATAGACCGGTACACCTACTTTCCCCTTGTGATGGCCTGGCTTATTAGGGATGATAGACTACTCATATCAATAAGGAATTCCTTCTTTTCCGGGAGCCCATTCAGACAGAACTCCAAAGTTAAGGTTGCTTAGCTTGGAGTAGTTTCAGGATGGGTGACCGACCGGGAAGTTGCTCCTGGGTGCGCACGAGTGAGGAAAAAGTGCGCAGAAAAGACTAGTATTGATATGTGAGACCAGTCTAGATCCCGCCAGGAGTAACTACCACCGGCGGGTGTGTCCGGGGCGTGACAAGTTGGTATCAGAGCCGACCCTCACGGTTACACGGATGTTTGCGGACAGTTTACAGTCATGTTGTGCATGACGTTTTTGACCCGTTGTGGCACACGGCATGGCACATGTGCTGTCCTGGAAGCACAGACGATTGTGCCAAGAGGGAACGTTCCTATGGCCCGACGAGGACTTCGGTTCCTCTGAGTGAGGGTGTATGTGATGGCCTGGCTTATTAGGGATGATAGACTACTCATATCAATAAGGAATTCCTTCTTTTCCGGGAGCCCATTCGGACAGAACTCCAAAGTTAAGCGTGCTCAGCTTGGAGTAGTTTCATGATGGGTGACCGACTGGGAAGTTGCTCCTGGGTGCGCACGAGTGAGGACAAAGTGCGCAGAAAAGACTAGTATTGATATGTGAGGCCAGTCTAGATCCCGCTAGGAGTAACGACCACCAGCGGGTGTGTCCGGGGCATTACACCCCTACATCTGCTATTCCACCACTGAAAGAGCTCACACAACATACTCAACTATGCCAGAGCCCATAACGGCTTGTGGCTGCAGATGAAAAATATCTAGGCATGAATGATATATGATTCCTTTGAGCCTGGGTGGCATTCCATAGGATGATCACATGGTTCCTCCGAGATATCCTAGGACAACACTTGATGCTCTAGGTGCATGCAACCAATCCACCCAGTTGTGTATTAAAGTTGCCACCTTAAACATTCCCTTAGCTGTTATTACACTCACAACTTTCATGAAACCTCACATAAAAATCCACGTCTACGAGCATGGCTAAGCAATAAGTAACAAATCGTGTATTCCCTGGGTTGATCTCAAGTCATTGGGTTCCTACCTCATGAACTACTTAGCAATACCACATGTAACCAAGTCCTACTCATGCAATCTTTGAGGATATAACTAATGCAATAAAAACTGGGTATTGAAAAGTATGATCAAAGTATGAACTTGCCTTGCTAACGATCGTTGAAACCTATTGACTCGTAGTAGCAAGCTTCGCACTCCGGGAATTCTATCGCAATCAAACAATAGCATACATAAGCAACCATGCAACATAATTGAAGAATAGATCTCGAAAAGTCTCAAAAACAAGCAAATATTACTTTGATCATAAAACAATTCTTAACAGTACCAAAATTAATTGAATTTGGCCTTATCAAAAAGTTTAGATCACTAGCTTCGATTTGCAAAAAGAATCAACTAAAACGGAGTTACGAAACTCAAAATATGATCAAACAAAGTTCAAATTCAAATTTGTTTGAATTCAAATTTTAAAACTTTCAAAAATAACTTGGAGTAGGTTTTCTGGATAGAATAAATAATTCTAAAACTTTTGGCGTTGGTTTCACCTAATTCCTACTAACGAGTAAAAAGTAGTGATCGAAAGAAAACCAGGGGCTAAACTTTAATTAAAATACTTACAAACAGGTCCCTGGCTACGAAAATAGATCTAATTTAAGAACGTTCACTGCCGAAGTTTATATAAAGAAAATGTTCACATCACGGGCTAAACGAACGAACATTCGTTAACTAAAGGAAAACGTTTCGAAAATAAAATAAAAAACAAAACCTAATCTATTTCGGACCGTAGATCGTAGATCGGACGGGGAGGGGAGAGGCGAGGCATTACCGACGGGAAAGTCGCCGGCGGCGAGGGTTGACGGCGGTGGCGGCTCGGGCTTCGACGGGGCGGCGGCTCCGGCGAGTCTCCGGCGACGACGAGGGCACACGGGGGCGTGCGGCTCGGCGCGGTGGATCGGATGGAGGGGGGCGGCGGTGGCTCGGGTGGCAGGGTGAAGCGGTGCGGCGGCACAGATCTTCGGTGACGGCGGCTACTCTGACGAGGGTGCGAGCGCGGCCGCGGGCTTGATTTGGGAAGGGAAGAGAGGGGCCGAGCGATGCATTTAAAGGCGGAGGGGGCGGGGTCGAGGCGGTGGAGGAGGCCGAGGCGTAGATGGCGGCGGCCGGCGAGTCATGCGTAGTTCGGACTCCCGCTGGAGGTCGGGGAGGACCCGGGAGTGGGCTGGGCCGAGGCCCACGGCGGGCACGCGCTGTTGGGCTGCGGGGAGGCGGAGCGGCTGGGCTGGCTCGGTCTCGGGCTGGCCGGCCTGGCTCTTTTTTAAAACAAAACAATTTTTTGTTTTTGTTTTTGTTTTGTAGAGACAAAAACACTCAAAAACTAATAAAATATAATACAAAAGATATCAGAAAAATCCACATAAATATATGGTCTTATATATGACCTACCGAACATTTTCTTTCCTAAAAATGCCTAAAAATAAAATAACTTTTTAGTGCAATTAAAATAATAAAAATAAAAATTCTTGCAAATAAAAATCCAATAAACGTATTTTCACTCAAAATTCAATTTTCAACATTTTTTCTATTTTTAAAGAAGTCCTATTATCTTCTGTCATTTATTTTAAAATGTTAAAAATGAAAATTGGCAAAAATATTTGATCCAACCCCACTTGGAAAACTAATAAAATTTTGTGGGTCATATTTGAAAACCTCCAACTCTCTCCCATGGGTCCTTGAGTTACTTAAAGTCTTTTAGATCAATTTTCCAAAAATTTCAAATTCAAAAATTCAAAAATGCTCAAATGATGAATGCATATGTGATGATCTAGATATTAACATCCAAATTGAAAATTGGGATGCTACAATCATATGGTGTTTTCCCCTCTCTATCTTGTGATGAATTGAGTTTCCCCTTTGAGATTTCTTTGGATTGAATACTTTTATGGATTTGAGAACACTTGATATATGTCTTGCAATTGAATACTCGTGGTCACAATGGGGTATCATATTGATCCACTTGATATATGTTTTGGCACTCAACTTGCGAATTCCCTAAGTGACATTGGGGTAATCAATGCATATGGGTTGATGCACGTTCTTGTCTTTGTTTCTCCGGTAGAAATCTTGGGGCACTCTTTGAATATATGTTGGTGTTATCTTAGTATGAACTCTTGATAGATCGATTGGGGAGGATAACTTTGTGTTATCTTAGTACGAACTCTTAAAAGATCAATCATAAAAGATAACCTTGTGTTATTCTAGTACGGACTCTTGATAGATAGATTGGAAAGGATAACTTTATGTTCTTTTAGTACGAACTCTTGATAGATTGAACAAAAAGAATAACTTTGAGGTGATTTTGTTGAGGGGTGGTTATATGATCTAATTATATTAGCATTGTTGAGAGATTGTGATGTCGCTTAAAGCAACGTTGGTTTTCTCCCAAAGAGGAAGGGATGATGCAACACATCGGCGGTAGGTATTTCCCTCAGATGTGAAACCAAGGTTATCGAACCAGTAGGAGAACCAAGCAACACAACGTGAACATCACCTGCACACAAATAACAACACCTCGCAACCCGACGTGTTAAAGGGGTTGTCAATCCCTTTCGGGTAACGAATGCGAGAGAGATATAAATATTGGTAGATTGGTTGATAAATAAGATAAATTACAGCAAGGTATTTTTGAGTTTTTGGTTTAGTAGATCTGAAAATAAAAGCAAAGGAAAGTAGATCGCAAAGGCAAATATATGAGAAAGAAGACCCAGGGGCCGTAGGTTTCACTAGTGGTTCTCTCAAGAAAAATAGCAAACGGTGGGTAACATATTACTGTTGGGCAATTGATAGAACCTCAAATAATTATGACGATATCCAGGAAATGATCATTACGTAGCCATCACGTCCAAGATTAGTAGACTGACTCCTGCCTGCATCTACTACTATTACTCCACACATCGACCGCTATCCAGCATGCATCTAGTGTATTAAGTTCATGGAAAAACAGATTAATGCATTAAGAACTATGACATGATGTAGACAAGATCCGTATATCTATGGCATTAGATACGAATCTCGTCGTTTTATCCTTAGTGTCAACTATACATACGTGTCGGTTCCCTTTCTGTCACTGGGATCAAGCACCGTAAGATCGAACCCACTACCGGGCACCTCTTCCCATTGCAAGATAAATAGATCAAGTTGGCCAAACCAAACCCAATACCGGAGAAGAATTACGAGGCTATAAGCAATCATGCATATAAGAGATCAAAGAAACTCAAATGATTTTCATGGATATAAAAAGATAGATCTGATCATAAACTCAAAGTTCATCGGATCCCAACAAACACACCGCAAAAGGAGTTACATCATATGGATCTCCAAGAGACCATTGTATTGAGAATCAAAAGAGAGAGAGAAAGGAAGCCATCTAGCTACTAACTACGGACCTGTTGGTCTACAAGGAACTACTCACGCATGATCGGAGAGGCACCAATGGAAGTGGTGAACCCCTCCGTGATGGTGTCTAGATTGGATCTGGTTGTTCTAGACTCTGCGGTGGCTGGATGAATATTTCGTCGACCCCCCTAGGGTTTATGGAATATTGTGGTATTTATAGAGCAAAGAGGCGGTGCGGGAGGACACCGAGGTGGGCACAACCCACCTGGGCATGCCAGGGGGGCCTGGCGCCCCATGGGGGGCACCCCCAGGTGCTTCCTTGGCCCATCAGGTGTCTTTTGGCTCAAAAATTATCTCCAAAAAGTTTCGCGGTGTTTGGGCTCCGTTTGATATTGATTTCCTGCGATGTAAAAACATGCAGAAAACAACAACTCACACTTGGCACTATGTCAATAGGTTAGCACCAAATAATGATATAAAATGATTGTAAAACATCCAAGAATGATAATATAACCGCATGGAACAATCAAAAGTTATAGATACGTTGGAGACTTATCAGCATCCCCAAGCTTAACTCCTGCTCATCCTTGAGTAGGTAAGTGATAAAAACAGAATTTTTGATGTGGAATGTTGCCTATCATGTCATATCATATTCCTTTGTTTATAGCATGGACATTTGGACTTTCATATGGTTCAAAGAAATAGTCTAGTTTTGACATAATAATGTAGATACTCAAGCATATCAACAAGCAACCATGTCTTTCAAAATATCAATGCTAAAATAAGTTATTCCCGGCCCCATTATGCTCAACCATTGATCCATTCATGAAACACGTCTATATATTAGTTACATCCAATGCTCAAGTATGATCATAGTGTTTCCTAGTTGGTGCTTGTAAGAGAAGATGGAGAATCAAATTCAAAAATAAAAATTACATAAGTAAAAGAAAGGCCCTTCGCAAAGGGAAGTAGGGATTTGTAGAGGTGCCAGAGCTCAAAGCTTAAATTGAGAGATATTTTTTTGGGAGGTATACTTTTCCCACCAACGAGGACGACTTGTGGTTCCCAACACTTTCCATGCTAGATATATCATAGGCGGTTCCCAAACAGAAAATAAAGTTTATTCCTTTTCCACCAAACTTTCACAGGCCATGGCTAGCCGAATCCACGGCTGCCTTCCATACCAACACATTCCAAGGAATTTATTATTTGACAACATAAAGTAAATTTGTTTTTCATTTCAGGACTGGGCATCCCTAATACCTTTGCCGTACTCTCGTGTAATGACAAGCGAATAAACACTCATCGTGAGAATAACACATCTAGCATGGAAAATATTGGCCACCCCACACCGCCGCCCGAGTGGTATGGGCACACAAAAGGGAAATTTATTTTGAACATTAGATGGCACATACAAATTTTCTTAGAACGGCAAGGAAATACCGCATATAGGTAGGTATGGTGGACTCATGTGGCAAAACCGGGATAAAGGATTTTGGATGCACAAGTAGAGATCATACTTAGTGCAAAATGAAGGCTAGCAAAAGACTGGGAAGCGACCAACCATGAAACGAATAATCTCATAAGAGAACATTGAGCAAAAATAACACCGAATAATGCACCACAAGTAGGATATAATTTCATTGCATAATTATTGACTTTCGTGCTTGCATAGGGAATCACAAACTTTAACACTAATATTCTTATTAAAGCACAATTACTCATCAACATAACTCACATATCACATCATCATGTCTCAAAACTATTACAAGGAATCAAGTTTATATTGTCCAATGATCTTCATGGAAGTTTTTATTATATCCTTCTTGGATATCTATCACTTTGGGACTAATTTTCATGTGTTGCTTTTGATAAGCTCAAACAAATATAAGTGAAGATCATGAGCATAATTTTTCTTCATTCTCTCAAAATAATATAAGTGAAGCAAAAGAGAATTTCTTTAAAATTTACTAACTCTCAAATAAATCTAAGTGGAGCAAGAGAGTATTTCTTCAAAAATACTAAGCACACCGTGCTCAAAAAGATATAAGTGAAGCACTAGAGCAAGTCCATTGCTCATAAAAATTTAAGTGAAGCAAAGAGAGCAATTCTAGCAAGTCATGGCATAATTTTGGCTCTCTCAAATGGGTGTGTACAGCAAGGATTGATGACTTAAAAATCAAAATAAAACAAGCAAAGACTCATATCATACAAGACTCTCCAAGCAAAACACATATCATGTGTCGAATAAAAATATAGTCTTGAGTAAAATACCGATAGTTGTTGGAAGAAAGCGGGGATGCCACTCGGGGGCATCCCCAAGCTTAGTTGGTTGCTCATTTTTTTTATAATAGCTTGGGATGCCGGGGCATCCCTAAGCTTAGGCTCTTCCATCCTTCCTTCATCCATCGTAAGATAACCCAAAACATGAAAACTTCAATCACACAAAACTTCAACAACACCTTCGTGAGATCTGTTAGTATAAGAAAGCAAACCTCTACTATAAGTGATGTGTCAAACCAATTCATATTTTGTTTTTGTATTATATCTAATATATTCCAACTTTTCTATGGCAAAAAATCATCAAAGAAAACCATAGAGCCATCAAAATAAGCACACAACACAAAGAAAACAGAATCTGTCAGAAACAGAATAGTCTGTAGTAATCTGGAAGTTTCTAAAACTTCTGCAACTCTAAAAATCTTGAAACAAATAGGTCCACGTGTGAAATTTATATATTAATCTTCTGCAAAAAGAATCAACTAAAAATCATTTTTCTGTTAAAAATGAGAATTTTTCTCGTGAGCGCAAAGTTTATGTCTTTTTCAGCAAGATCAAACAACTATCACCCCAGAAGATCCTATCGGTTCTACTTGGCACAAAAACTAATTAAAACACTAAACACACAATCATACCAGTAGCATAATTGTGTAAACAATCAAGAACAGAAAGCGAAAAGCAAAAATAAATTTTATTCATTGGGTTGCCTCCCAACAAGTGCTATCATTTTACGGCCTTAACTAGGCATAATACCAAGATTTCAAGTATTGCCATCCTTGTTGGATGTTCCATAAGTTTCCCTCATTATAGATTCATAAGGCAATTTGATCTTGGTTCTAGCACACAACTTAGTGTTCTCTTGCGTCATTTTTGAGCAATTGTAAACAAGAACACAAGTGGCGATAGATCCGACCGGAAAAACGGCAAATAGAAAAGATGGCGAATAAAAACGACAAATGTTTGTGAAGTGGGGGAGATGAAAATGAGAGGCAAATGGCAAATAATGTAATTGCGAGGAGATGAGATTTGTGATTAGGAACCTGGTATATGTTGAAGATCTTCCCCAGCAACGGCGCCAGAAATTCCTTTTGATGTCGCTTAAAGCTATGTCGTTTTTCCCCCAAAGAGGAAGGGATGATGCAGCACAACGACGGTAGGTATTTCCCTCAGATGTGAAACCAAGGTTATCGAACCAGTAGGAGAACCAAGCAACACAACGTAAACATCACCCACACACAAATAATAACACCTCGCAACCCGACATGTTAAAGGGGTGGTCAATCCCTTTCGGATAACGAACGCGAGAGAGATAGAAATATTGGTAGATTGGTTGATAAATAAGATAAACTGCAGCAAGGTATTTTTAGGATTTTGGTTTAGTAGATCTGAAAATAAAAGCAAAGGCAAGTAGATTGCAAAGGCAAATATATGAGAAAGAAGACCCGGGGGCGTAGGTTTCACTAGTGGCTTCTCTCGAGAAAAATATCAAACAGTGGGTAACAAATTACTGTTGGGCAATTGATTGAACCTCAAATAATTATGACGATATCCAGGCAATGATCATAACATAGGCATCACATCCAAGATTAGTAGACCGACTCCTGCCTACATCTACTACTATTACCCCACACATCGACCGCTATCCAGCATGCATCTAGTGTATTAAGTTCATGGAAAAACGGAGTAATGCATTAAGAATGATGACATGATGTAGACACGATCCGTATATCTATGGCGTTAGATATGAATCTCGTTGTTTTATCCTTAGTGGCAACGATACATATGTGTTGGTTCCCTTTCTGTCACTTGGATCAAGCACCGTAAGATCGAACCCACTACCGGGCACCTCTTCCCATTGCAAGATAAATAGATGAAGTTGGCCAAACAAAACCCAATATCGGAGAAGAAATATGAGTCTATAAGCAATCATGCATATAAGAGATCAAAGAAACTCCAATAACTTTCATGGATATAAAAAGATAGATCTCATCATAAACTCAAAGTTCACCGGATCCCACCAAACACACCGAAAAAAGAGTTACATCACATGGATCTCCAAGAGACCATTGTATTGAGAATCAAAAGGGAGAGAGAAAGCCATCTAACTACTAACTATGGACCTGTAGGTCTACAAGGAACTACTCACGCATCATCGAAGAGGCACCAATGGAAGTGGTGAACCCCTCTATGATAGTGTCTAGATTGGATCTGGTGGTTTTGGACTTCGCGGCGGCTGGATGAATATTTTGTCGACTCCCCTAGGGTTTCAGGAATATTGTGGTATTTATAGAGAAAAGAGGCGGTGCGGGAGGCCACCGAGGTGGTCACAACCCACCTGGGCGCGCCAGGGGGGCTTGGCGCGCCCTGGTGGGTTGTGCGCCCCTCGGGGCACCCCCATGTGTTGCCTTGGCCCATCAGGTGTCTTCTGGCCCAAAAATAATCTCCAAAAATTTTCGCGGTGTTTGGGCTCCGTTTGATATTGATATCCTGCGATGTAAAAAGCATGCAAAAAATAGCAACTGGCACTTGGCACTATGTTAATAGGTTATTACCAAAAAATGATATAAAATGATTGTAAAACATCCAAGAATGATAATATAACAACATGGAACAATCAAAAATATAGATACGTTGGAGACGTATCAGATTGCACTAGCGAAAGTGCGTACCCTAGGACTTGTTTTCCATCATTGCATCGCCGTTTGTGCTCACTTTTGTTACTTGCTACCTTGCTGTTTTTTATTGTTCGCACTACAAAAATCAATATCTACTATCCATATTACACTTGTATCACCATCTCTTCGCCGAACTAGTGCACCTATACAATTTCCCATTGTATTTGGTGTGTTGGGGACACAAGTGACTTTTTATTATTTGGTTCCAGGGTTGTTTGAGAGAGACCATCTTCATCCTACACCTCCTATGGATTGATAAACCTTAGGTCATCCACTCGAGGGAAAATTGCTACTATCCTACAAAACTCTGCGCTTGGAGGCCCAACATGTGTCTACAAGAATAAAGTTGCATAGTAGACATCAAGCTCTTTTCTGGCGCCATTGCCGGGGAGGTGAGTGCTTGAAGGTATATCTTTAGATCTTGCAATCAAATCTTTTAGTTTCTTGTTTTATCACTAGTTTGGTTTTGTAAAAGAAAACTATATAAAATTGAATTGAGGTTGCATCCTATTAGTGATCATCGTTATAATATCTTTTTTGTTGAAAATGATGCATCAGAAAATTGTGCTCAATTGTTAGAAGAAGAAGTCAATAAAATGTTTGGCACAAAATATTTGAATGATTAGCGTGATTGCAATGTTGTTAGTATGAATTCTTTGAATATCCATGATGCTAATGATATACAAAGCCATAAGCTTGGGGATGCTATATTTGATCAATATGATATTTATTCCCCCAAGTTTTGATGAGAAAATTTATTATGACGATTGCATGCCTCCTATTTATGATGATTATATTGATGAAAGTGGATTTGGAGAGGTCGTGACTTTATTTAATGATGAATCCACTATTTTGGAGGAGGTTGCAATTCATTATGACAACAAAGTTGCTATCTATGATGATTATGGTGATGACATGTATGCTATATAGAATAATGATAACTATGGAACTTGTCATCATGACTTTAATTTTCAATCTCATGATAGTTAGTTTGTTGAGTTTGCTCCCACCACTATTCATGAGAATAAATTTGCTTATGTGGAGAGTAGCAAAATTTCTATGCTTTTGCAACATGAAAAGAATGCTTTATGTGATGGCTATAATTTTGAATTCACTCATGATGCTACTGAATTTTTTTATGAGAGAGGAACATATGCTTGTATGTATTGCAAGAATATCAAGTTTCCTCTCTATGTGTTGAAAGTTTTGAAGTTTTGCTTGTTTTGCCTTCCTATGCTAGTTGATTCTTTCTCCCATAAATTGTTTGATCACAAAATCCCTATGCATAGGAAGTGGGTTAGGCTTAAATGTGCTTGCCATGTGATTCATGATGCTCTCTTTCATGTTTCAATTCTTATCTTTTATGTGAGCATCATTGAAATCATCATGCCTAGCTAAAAGGCATTAAAGAAAAGCGCTTGTTGGGAGACAACCCAACACTTATACCTAATGTTTATGTGTGTTCACATGATTATGCTACTATATTAATCATGTTTTATAGCTTTTGTTTCAATAATGTAGCGACCAGACCTCAAATAGTCTGATCTCTGTGCATCAGTGTCATCCCTGGATCAGTAATGCTGACACGCACAGTACTTGAAGGATTTATAACAGAGTAGCAATCACACACTTATTACATCTATAGTTCCAACGATGAACTTATTACAATAAAAATGGCTTAAGGCCATATAACACGATGACAGCGGAAGGCTTGGAAGATAAGTGAGTCCATCAACTCCAGCGGCATAACTGAGTATAGAACCACGACCTATAAGGCACCTTACTCGTCGTCTGAAAAGTCTGCAACATGAACGTTGCAGCCAGAAAACGGGTCAGCACATGGAATATGCTGGCAAAGTAACACATAGAGAGCAACAAAAGTAAAGCTATACTATATGCAATATGGCTGGTGGAAAGCTCTATGGTTACAGTTTTTGCGTAAAGCCAATTTTTTTCCTACTTCAAAGGAATAAATTTTATTTAACTATCATGGTAGTTGAAACATCGTTGAGAAGATAAACATCCTCTCAACCCCAATTAAAAATCATCATTTAACCCAACAATATTAAATTAGAGTAACATGATGAGATTCACATGATAATCCAAGTACTAGATACTCAAGACGTCCGTAACCGGGGACACGGCTAATCATGATCAGTTTGTACACTCTGCAGAGGTCTGTGCACTTTTCCCCACAAGACTCGATCGCCTCCGTTTGGTTTCTTGCACTGCATGGTGTTTGAGAAACGGATGACCGAGACACAGTCTTCCCGAAGAGGTCCCCTTAACCAGATAGATAGGCCGGTACACCTACAATCCCTCTACATCTGCTAGCCCATCATGGAAAGGTTTCCCACAACTTACTCAACTATGCCAGAGCCCATATTGGCATGTGGCTGCACATGGAAGTTTCTAGTATGAATAATCTCATGATCCCTTTGAGCCTGGGTGGCGGTCCAAAAGAAAAGCAGGCAATCGCTGGAATACCCAGGTGCCTCAATCCACCTAGATGTGTGTTAAAGTTGCCACCTTAAGTTGAACCATTAATTAACAAACTCACATTTGTCATGGATACACTCACCCAATCCACGTCTACGAGCATAGCATGTCCTAACAGCAAACGTAGAAGTAACTCCCAAATGTTTGAATGTAATGCAGGTAATAGGTACTACCTCAATCTACTTCCCAGTCCCACAAGTTAATTGATCCTACTCATGCAATGTGTGAGGGTTTGACTAATGCAATGAAAACTGGGTATTTGGAAAGTATGATCAAAGTGTTACTTGCCTTGCTGATGATCCGCAAAACCTAGAGATTCAAAATAGCAAGCGGCGCACTCCGGGTACTCTATCGCAAACAAACAAGCACACAATAAGTACTTAACTAATGCATGGGTAAAACTCAAATAAGAGATCTAACCAGAAAGTTCAACTTAAGAACTCCGGTTTGCAAAAGAAACAGCAAAAGAAAAGCAACGAAAGACAAACGGCGAAAGAAAAACAACTACCGAACCAATCTGGACCTAAGTCCAAATTTAGCTGAGGCAAATGCTTGAGTGACTAGGTTAAACGGAAAGAGAATTTCGAGATGAAACTCCAGGTGCTTGAATCACCTGATTTCGATAAACGAGCGAAAAGTTAAACTAAAACGAAGTTCGGATCAGAGATCGCGATCAGAATATAACTGCGAAAAAGAAAACTGAAACAGCTTAACGAACGGACGTTCGTCAGCTGAGACTAAACGACGAATTCGTTCGTTAGAACGAACGAACAGGTGAACGTTTACTAATTAACTAAACTAAAAAAAAAAACAGAAAAACCGATCTAATAAAACTGATCTAATAAAAAATCGACTAGGGTTCTAAAAGAAAAACCGGTGGTTTTCTACCGAAAACCGGCGGCGGCTACCTCGTCGAAACAGCCGGCGGCGGCGACGGCGGGCAGCGGGGCTTGCGGTGGTGGTGGCGGTGGGTGGCGGCAGCGGCGGGGCTTGCGGCGGCTAA
>LR738713.1:501347462-501398244 GCA_902687465.1 Secale cereale
ATAGGGGGAGGGGTAGAAATTTGGGGGAGGGGGCAAGCAACGGCGGCGGCGGCCGGAGTCCGACGCGGGCACGGGCGCGCGGCGCGGGGAAGGCGGTCGCGGCGGCGGCTGGGCCTGGCTCAGCTGGGCTTCGGCCCAGTCGGGTCGGGTCCTCTCTTTTTTTTTTTCTAAATTCGCCAGCGCTACGAAAAAAAACTCTAGAAAGATAAATAAAAATCTAAAATTGCCAAAACAAATTTTCATCGTCTAAATAGAATATTTAGAACAAGATGAACATTTTCTTGGCACTAAAGTGCATTTTTTAAAACATGCAATTTTTCCTAATTCAAATAAAATCCAAATAAAACATGTTTGATTTTTTTATTAAATCCTCCGTATTTCTCATTTTTGGGAGAGTCATTTTACTCCCTCTCTCATATATTTATGATAGAAATACTTGAAGATAAAATAAATAAAATCAAATGATCCTATTTTCAAGATTTGAGAAACCTCAATTATGAAAATATTGAAATCCCCAACTCTCTCCGAGGGTCCTTGAGTTGCTTAGGATTTTCTTGGATCACCAAAATCAAGAAAATATGATATGCATAAAGATCTAATGTATAACATTCCAAATTGAAAATTTGGGATGTTACAAATAAAGTGCCAAGCAAGGCCTTAGGGTCATGTTGGGTGATAGTAGATTTGATCTTGCTGAAAAAACAGAAACTTTTGCGCTCACGAGAAAAATTCTCATTTTTAACATAAGAGTGATTTTAAGTTGATTGTTTTTGAATAAGATTAATATACAAATTTATCACGTGGTCATATTTATTTCAAGATTTTTAGAGTTGCAGAAGTATGGTGAATGTTCAGATCATTACAGACTGTTCTATTTTTGACAGATTCTATTTTCAATGCATAGTTTGCTTGTTTTCTAGTTTCTATGGCTTATATTGATCAATATAAATTGTAGAAATGATATGATAAAGTATACATTGTGTGAGAACAATTATGAATCTTGTCATTGACAGTACCCAAGTGAATGATTTGTTTTATCATACTAACCCATCTCACGAAGTTTTGTTAAGTTTTGTGTGATTGAAGTTTTCAAGTTTTGGGTGAGATGTCGATATGAGGAGAGTAAGGAGTGAAAATAACCTAAGCTTGGTAATGCACAAGGCACCCCAAGGTAATATTCAAGGAAGATGCAAGCAACTAAGCTTGGGGATGCCCCAGAAGGCATCCCCGTTTCGTCTCCAACATTATCGGTAACCTCACTTGGAGCTATGTTTTCATTCGTCACATGTTATGCGTTTTGCTTGGAGTGTCAATTTATTTTGTTAGAATTTGCTTGCTGGTATTTAGAATAATGTTTTGCATCTTTTATTTCAATAAAAGTGTTAATGATAGCCTTTACCATGCTTATTTTGCAAGTCTATATGTTGCTGTTTGAAAATAGGAAGTTTTCTATCATTGTCTGAATTCTTCTGGATAGTCAGAACGTGATAAATTCTTGAAACTTTTACAAAGTTAGCATGAATAAGTTCTTTTTAACGTGGTGATTTTTCAGAATTGTTAGAGCTAGGAAAGTATGAGAACAATTCCATTCTTTACAGACTGTACTATTTTGACAGATTGCTGTTATGTTTGCATTGTTTGCATATGTTTGCTTGTTTAATGATTCTATTTGAGGATACGAGTATTAAATATGCAGAGAAATTTAGTATGCAATGTTGAATAATAATTTTAGTGATTTGCTACAGTAGAGGATGATAAGGTTTTGCATTGATTTATACTAACTTATCTCACGAGTTCTTGTTGAGTTTTGTGTGGGTGAAGCTTTTGAGATTTAGGGAAACCATGATATGAGAAGAATTAAGGAGACACAAAATCTCAAGCTTGGGGATGCCCAAGGAACCGCATGATAGTATTTCTAGAAGTCTCAAGCATCTAAGCTTGGGGATGCCCCGATATGCATCCCACCTTTCTTCATCAACGATTATCGGTTAGTATCGGTTGACTCTAAGTTTTTGCTTCTTCACATGAGATATATTATTCTTGAAATGTCATTTTATTTTGTTTTATTGCTGTTTTAATAAAATAATTATATCTGAAAGTTTTTAAATAAAATATAGCCCCCAAATAGTTGCTGGAAAGGCTAGATAAGCGGTATTCACATACCGTCAACGAAGCTCTTTTCTAGCACCGTTGCTCTAGTGCTTCACTTATATCTTTTTGAGCATAGTGGGCTTTAGTATTTTTGAAGAAATTCTCTCATGCTTCACTTAGATTAATATGAGGGAAGAAAATATTATGCTCATGTTCTTCACTTATATTTGTTTGAGCTTATCAAAAGCAACACATGAAAATTAGTCCCAAAGTGATAGTTATCCAAGAAGGATATAATAAAAACTTTCATGAAGATCATTGGACAAAATAAACTTGATTCCTTGTAATACTTTTGAGACATGATGATGTCATATGTGAGTCATGTTGATGAGTAATTGTGCTTTAGTAAGATATTGGTGTTAAGGTTTGTGATTCCCGAAGCATGCCCGTATAGTCTCTCGTTATGATGGGAAGTTGGAGCACAATTTATCCTTGATTGTCCTATCTTTGTGTGAAGGTCGGGGGCGCGCGATGGTTGACTCCTACCAAACTCCCCCCTAGGAGCATGCGTAGTATTACTTTGCTTCGAGGGCTAATAAACTTTTGCAATAAGTATATGAGTTCTTTATGACTAATGTGAGTCCATGGATTATACGCACTCTCGCCATTTCATAATTGCTAGCCTCTCTTGTACCACACAATTTTCGCCGGTGCATAAACTCTATTATACCTTCCTCAAAACGGCCACCATACCTACCTATATGCGGTATTACCTTGCCGCTCTAAGCAAATTTGTATGTTCCATCTCTAATTTTCAAAATAATTTTCTCTTTTGTGTGCCCGTACCGCTCGCGAGGTGGTGAGGGGTGGCCAATATTTTCCATGCTAGATGTGTTATTCTCACAATGGGTGTTTATTCACTTGTCATTGCACAAGAGTAAGGCAAAGGTATTAGGGATGCTCAGTCCCGAAAGGAAAAACAAATTTACTTTATGTTGTCAAAAAATAAATTCCTTGGAAAGTGTTGGTATGGAAGGCAACCGTGGATTCGGCTAGCCATGGCTTGTGAAAGTTTGGTGGAAAAGGAATAAACTTTATTTTATGTTTGGGAACCGCCTATGATATATCTAGCATGGAAAGTGTTGGGAACCTTAAGTCGTTTTCGTTGGTGGGAAAGGTATACCTCCCAAAGTAATTTTATCTCTCAATTTAAGCTTTGAGCTCTGGCACCTCTACAAATCCCTACTCTTCACACTGATATCGATTAATGGACATCTCCATAGTCCATTAGTTTGTCTAGTTGATGTGAGACTTTATTCCCTTCTTTTGTCTACTACCACCACATTCTATTCCACCTATATTGCTATATCCATGGCTTGCGCTCATGTATTGTGTGAGAGTTGAAAATGCTGAAGTGCGTTAAAAAGTATGAACCAATTGCTTGGCTGACACCGGGGTAGTACATGATTTATACTTTGAGCTGGGAAGACAGAGCATGACAAGACTATATGATTTTGTAGGGATAACATTCTTTAGCATTTGATATTCTGAAAGACATGGTTGCTTGTTGATATGTTTGAGTATTTAAATCTCATGTCAAAACTAGACTATTGATTTGAACCATATAAAAGTCCAAATGTCCATGCTATAAAGAAAAGAATATGATATGACGTGATAGGCAGCATTCCACATAAAAAATTCTGTTTTTATAATTTACCTACTCGAGGATGAGCAGGAATTAAGCTTGGGGATGCTGATACGTCTCCAACGTATCTATAATTTTTGATTGTTCCATGATGTTATATTATCATTCTTGGATGTTTTACAATCATTTTATAGTCATTTTATATCATTTTTGGTACTAACCTATTGACATAGTGCCAAGTGTCAGTTATTGTTTTCTGCATGTTTTTTACATCACAGGAAATCAATTTCAAACGGAGTCCAAACACCACGAAACTTTTTGGAGATGTTTTATGGGCCAGAAGGCACTTAATGGGCTGAAGCTGCACCTGGGCCAGAAGACACTCAATGCGCCCAGGTGGATTGTGCCCACCTCGGTGGCCTCCTGCACCACCCCTTGACCCTATAAATTCCCAAATATTCCAAGACCCTTCGGGGAAGACCTAGATCAGAAGTTCCACTGCCGCATGCCTCTGTAACCACCGAAAACCAATCTAGACCCTTTCTGGTACTCTTCCGAAGGGGGAAATAATCACCGGTGGCCATCTTCATCATCCTTGTGGCCACCGTGATGAGGAGGGAGTAGTCCACCCTCGGGGCTGAGGGTATGTACTAGTAGCTATGTGTTGTATCTCTCTCTCGTGTTCTTGATGGCACGATCTTGATGAATCGGGGGCTTTGTTAATATAGTCGGATCATATGGTGTTTTCCCCTCTCTATCTTGTGATGAATTGAGTTTCCCCTTTGAGATTTCTTTGGATTGAATACTTTTATGGATTTGAGAACACTTGATATATGTCTTGCAATTGAATACTCGTGGTCACAATGGGGTATCATATTGATCCACTTGATATATGTTTTGGCACTCAACTTGCGGATTCCCGAAGTGACATTGGGGTAATCTATGCATAGGGTTTGATGCACGTTCTTGTCTTTGTTTCTCCGGTAGAAATCTTGGGGCACTCTTGGAATATGTGTTGGTGTTAGTTTAGTACGAACTCTTGATAGATCGATTGGGAAGGGTAACTTTGTGTTATCTTAGTACGAACTCTTGAAAGATCGATCGGAAAAGATAACCTTGTGTTATTATAGTACGGACTCTTGATAGATAGATCAGAAAGGATAACTTTATGTTCTTTTAGTACGAACTCTTGATAAATTTAATAGAAATAATAACTTTGAGGCGATTTCGTTGAGGGGTGATTATATGATCCACTTATATTAGCATTGTTGAGATATTGCACTAGCGAAAGTATGGACCCTAGGCCTTGTTTTCCATCATTGCAATACCGTTTTTGCTCACTTTTGTAACTTGCTACCTTGCTGTTTTTTATTGTTCGCACTACAAAAATCAATATCTACTATCCATATTACACTTGTATCACCATCTCTTCGCCGAACTAGTGCACCTATACAATTTCCCATTGTATTTGGTGTGTTGGGGACCAAAGAGACTTTTTATTATTTGATTGCAGGGTTGTTTGAGAGAGACCATCTTCATCCTACACTCCTACGGATTGATAAACCTTAGGTCATCCACTTGAGGGAAAATTGCTACTGTCTTACAAAGCTCTACGCTTGGAGGCCCAACACATGTCTACAAGAATAAAGTTGCATAGTAGACATCAACGTCTCTGTCGTATCTACTTTTCCTAACACTTTTGCTCTTGTTTTAGACTCTAATTTGCATGATTTGAATGAAACTAACCCGTGCTGGCATTGTTTTCAGCAGAATTATCATGGTGTTGTTTTTGTGCAGAAATGAAAGTTCTCACAATTGGACGAAACTTTTTGGAGAATTTTTTTGGAATAAAAGAAAAATACTTGAGCAACTATCAACCTAAGGGGCCGTGGCTGCCCACGAGGCACCAGGGCACGCCACCCCCTCCTGGCGCGCCCTGATGGGTAGTGGGTCCCACGAGGCCCTGTAGACCCTAACTCCAGCACTATAAATTCCTAGTTTTAGAGAGAGAAAATAGGAGAGGAATTTTCATCGTGTTTTACGATACTGAGCCACCGCCACCTCCTATTCTTCATCGGGAGGCCAGATCTGGAGACCGTTCGGGGATCCAGAGAGGGGGATCTTCCGTCTTTGTCATCATCAACCATCCTCCATCACCAATTCCATTATGCTCATCGCCGGGAGTGAGTAATTCCTTCGTATGCTCGCTGGTGGGTGAGAGGTTGGATGAGATTCATCATGTAATGTATCATCCCAAATTTTCAATTTGGAATGTTATACATTAGATCATTATGCATATCATATTTTCTTGCTTTTGGTGATCCAAGAAAATCCTAAGCAACTCAAGGACCCTCGGAGAGAGTTGGGGATTTCAATATTTTCATACTTGAGGTTTCTCAAATTTTGAAAATAGGATCATTTGATTTTATTTATTTTATCTTCAGGTATTTCTATCATACATATATGAGAGAGGGAGTAAAATGACTCTCCCAAAAATAAAGAAATACGGAGGATTTAATAGAAAAATCAAATAAGTTTTATTTGGAGTTTTATTTGAATTAGGAAAAATTGCATGTTTTCAAAAATGCATTTTAGTGCCAAGAAAATGTTCACCTTGTTCTAAATATTCCATTTAGATGGTGAAAATTTATTTGGCAATTTTAGTTTTTTATTTTATTTTCTAGATTTCTTTTTCGTAGCGCCGACGTTAATTAGAAAAAAAAATATATAGGGGGACCCGACCCGACTGGGCCGAAGCCCAGCCGAGCCAGGCCCAAGCGCGTCGCCGCCTTCCCCGCCAGCGCCGGCCGTGGCCGAGCCGGACTGCTCCGCCGCTGCTTTTGCCCCTTCCCCAAGCCCCCTTGCAGCCCCCCTATATAAATGCAGCCCCCCCTCTGCCGCACACCGCCCCGCCGCCTCGCCGCCGCCGCCGCTGCCGCAAGCCGCCGCTGCCGCAAGCCGCCGCCACCGCAAGCCGCCGCTGCCGCCGCCGCAAGCCACCACCGCCGCCTCCGCCACGCAGCCGCACGCTGCCTCGCCGCCCCGCCGCCGCTGTTGCCGCCGCCGCCCGCCGGTCGTCGACGAGGTAGCCGCCCGGTTTTCTTAAGAAGACCATCGTTTTTTTTAGAACCCTAGTCGGTTTTTCTTTAGATCGGTTTTATTAGATCGGTTTTTTGTTTTTTTTCCGGTTTAGTTAATTAGTAAACGTTCACCCGTTCGTTCGTTCTAACGAACGAGTTCGTCGTTTAGTCTCAGCTGACGAACGTAATTCGTTAAGCTGTATTAGTTTTCTTTTTCTAGTTTATTTTCTGATCGCGATCTCTGATCCAATCTTTGTTTTAGTTTATCTTTTCACTCGTTTATCGGAATCAGGTGATTCAAGCGCCTGGAGTTTCATCTCGAAATTCTCTTTTCAATTAACCTAGTCACTCAAGCGTTTGCCTCTGCTAAATTTGGACTTTGGTCCAGATTGGTTTGGTAGTTGTTTTTCTTTCGCCGTTTGTCTTTCGTTGCTTTTCTTTTGCCGTTTCTTTTGCAAACCGGAGTTCTTAAGTTGAACTTTCTGGTTAGATGTCTTATTCGAGTTTTACCCGTGCATTAGTTAAGTACTTATTGTGTGCTTTTTTGTTTGCGATAGAATACCCGGAGTGCGCCGCTTGCTACTTTGAATCTCTAGGTTTTGCGGATCATCAGCAAGGCAAGTAACACTTTGATCATACTTTCCTATTACCCAGTTTTCATTGCATTAGTCAAACCCTCACACATTGCATGAGTAGGATCAATTAACTTGTGGGACTGGGAAGTAGATTGAGGTAGTACCTATTACCTGCATTACATTCAAACCTTTGGGAGTTACTTCTACGTTTGCTGTTAGGCCATGCTATGCTCGTAGACGTGGATTGGGTGAGTGTATCCATGACAGATGTGAGTTTGTTAATTAATGGTTCAACTTAAGGTGGCAACATTAACACACATCTGGGTAGATTGAGGCACCTGGGTATTCAAGTGATTGCCTGTTTTTTTCTTTACCGCCACCCAGGTTCAAAGGGATCATGAGATTATTCGTACTAGAAACTTCCATGTGCAGCCACAATGCTATTATGGGCTCTAGCATAGTTGACTAAGTTGTGAACTCTTACAGTGGTGGACTAGCAGATGTAGGGAAAGTTGGTTGGTACGGTCCACCCGTTTGTAAGGTGCTAGTACTTCTGAAAGACTGTGTCTCGGTCATCCGTTTCTCAAACACCTTGCAGTGCGAGAAACCAAACGGAGGTGATCGAGTCTTGTGGGGAAAAGTGCATAAACCTCTGCAGAGTGTACAAACTGATCATGATTAGCCGTGTCCCCGGTTATGGACGTCTTGAGTATCTAATAATTGGATATCATGTGAATCTCATCATGTTACTCTAATTAATATTGTTGGGTTTAATGATGATTTATTAATTGGGGTTGGGAGGATGTCTATCTTCTCAACGATGTTTCAACTACCATGATAGTTAATTAAAATCTATTCCTTTGAAGTAGGGAAAAAATGGCTTTACGCAAAAACTGTAACCATAGAGCTTTCCACCAGCCATATTGCATATAGTATAGCTTTACTTTTGTTACTCTCTATGTGTTACTTTGCCAGCATATTCCATGTGCTGACCCGTTTTCGGGCTGCAACGTTCATGTTGCAGACTTTTCAGACGACGAGTAAGGTGCCTTTTAGGTCGTGGTTCTATACTCAGTGATGCCGTTGGAGTTGATGTACTCACTTATCTTCCAAGTGTTCCGCTGTTATCGTGTTAGTTGGCCTTAAGCCATTTTTATTGTAATAAGTTCATCGTTGGAACTATCGATGTAATAAGTGTGTGATTGCTACTCTGTTATAAATCCTTCAAGTACTATGCGTGTCAGCATTACTGATCCAGGGATGACACTGATGCACAGAGATCGGACTGTTTGAGGTCTGGTCGCTAAAAGATGGTATCAGAGCACACGCTGACTGTAGGACACGACCACTAAGCTAAAACCCTAGAGCACCATGCACTCTTCTCTTTTCTGACTCCTCATCTTTTCTACTCTTTTAGGATGGTGGATGCAAAGAACAAGTTCACTCAACCTGATGAAGATACACCATTTGGACGACACTTGAAGGAAGTCACCAGATATCTAAACATTGGACTACCAAGTTTCACCGGAACCTACAACGCCACTCTACCTGAGGAGGAGCGTTGGTTGAATCAAGCTCAAGTTCCAGGAAGGACGTTCAAGCCCGTCACCGCACTCATAGCATTTTCTTTTAATGCGCCTACATGGAGCCTAGGCAGGAGCATGGCCGCCCACATCGCTATGGGAAGGATTGGAGAAGTCTACAAGCAGGAGCTAAAGGACACCATCTACCAAATTTGTGGACGCCGAGATGAGAATTGGGATATGATCAGCACCCGGAAGGATAGATCCATTGCAGCCTTCATTCAAGAGTTAAACCAGCACATTCGTCACCGGGAGCACCAGATGTGTGCAGGGATGATAGATTTGAAGAAAGCACTAACCAGAAACTTGGAGTTAGAGGAAGAACTCAAGTCGACACTCGACGGATATGAGGAGGAGATGTTAATACTTGTGGAGAAGAATGATGATTTGACACGAAAGCTAGGAGTATTCATGGGAGAAGAGGAAGAAGAACCTAAGGAGATTCCACCTGAAGACTACATCATCATTGACGACACGGACTCAGACCCCGATGATAGTGATGATGAGGACTATGAAGATGAAGCTGGATCTGACATCATGGAATCCTCTACCGATCAAAATTTCTAGAAGACCTTCCCTTGACTAGTAGTTTTTCCATTTATTAGACTTAGAGCACTTTTGTAACGATTAGATCTGTGTAAGCCCTTGTTTGAAATTGATTTTGGTGTGATTGAATTGTGTGTTTGCCTCATGTGCATATGGGTAGTGATTTTCCCTGAGACCTAAATTCTGTTCTAATCTCTTCCCTCTACAACCATCAGATGCCTCCAAGACATGAGCCCGGATTTGAGTTTCCCCCTGAGCTCACCCAGTTGATCCAGCAGCAGAACACCCTGATGCAACTTCTTGTCCAGAATACTCAGAAAAACCAGAACAACAACAACAGCCCACCACCACCACCCGTGGACAACTTGACACGTTTCTTAAGGTTGCAACCACCAGTGTTTGCTAGTAGCATCGAACCAATAGTCGCTGATGACTGGCTGCGCAAAATTGGAAGGGATTTGACCACTGCTAACTGCTTAGATGCTGAGAAGGTGCGTTTTGCCGCACACCAGTTGTCTGGACCAGCCGCAGCATGGTGGGAGAATTACACAGCCACTTTTCCCATAGCCAATGTGACTTGGGATCAGTTTCAGCAAGCTTTTCGTACCGCCCATGTCTCAACTGGAGCTATGAGTATGAAGAAGCAGGAGTTTCGCAATTTGCGCCAAGGCAATCGTACTGTGACTCAGTATGTGGATGATTTTAGTACCCTTTCTCGTTATGCCCCAGATGATGTTGCCACAGATGCCGCTAAGAAGGAGAGATTCATGGAAGGGCTGAATGATGAGATGAGTGTACAGTTGATGGTGGCAACTTTCAATAACTACCAGGAGCTGGTTGATAGCGCCCTAATGATTGAAAGGAAGCACCAACAGATTGAAAGTCGTAAGAGGAAATATGGACAAGGAAAATACAATTCTGGAGCACAACAGAAGCCTCATTTTACCCCTAAAATGGTAGGACAGTTTCAACATACCCATGGAGGAGGTAGCTCGCACAATCATAATGGCCCTAAGAATGGAAATGGGAATGGAGCAAGTAATAACCGAAGCCGCCCTACCCCGTCCACACCCACCAAAAAGGATTTCAGCCATGTCACCTGTTACAAGTGCGGGAAGAATGGACATTATGCCAATGACTGCCCAGAAGCTAAGAATGGGAACGGCAATGGAAGCACCGCGAAGAAGCCCAACCCCTTCAACAAAGGACAAGTGAATCACGTTAGCGTGGAGGAGGTTGAAGCCCAGCCAGATGCAGTAATAGGTAAGTTTTTAGTTAAGTCCTTTACTGCACTCGTTCTTTTCGATACTGGTGCAACGCATTCATACATTTCAAAGGGATTTGTGGATAAGTATAAGCTGCCAACCCAAGCCCTTAGGTCGCCCATGTTAGTAATCTCACCAGGAGCTGAGTATATGGCTAAGTTATGGTGCGATCAGTTGCCATTAAGGATTGGTAACTACATTTTCCCTTCAAACCTAATAGTATTGGAATCTCAAGGATTGGATGTGATATTAGGCATGGATTGGTTATCTAAGTATGAAGGGAATATTGAATGCGCTAGTAAGTCCATTTTGCTTACTACGCCGGAAGGAAGAAGGATCAAGTATGTATCCCGGCATGAGCCAAAAAGGAACAGATTAAATTCCTTATCAGGAGTTGTTCAGGAGGAAGTACCAGTGGTGAAAGATTTCCCTGACGTGTTTCCAGAAGAACTGCCAGGAATGCCACCTGACAGAGATATATAGTTTTTGATTGAGCTTTCGCCGGGCACAAGGCCAATTTCCAAGAGACCGTATAGGATGCCCGCAAAGGATTTGGAGGAGATTAAGAAACATATTAAGGAGTTACTGGATAAATGATTCATACGCCCAAGTTCTTCGCCTTGGGGTTCACCAGTACTTCTAGTGGAGAAGAAGGATGGATCGTTAAGAATGGTTGTTGATTACCGAGGATTGAACAAAGTAACAATCAAGAACAAGTACCCACTGCCGATGATCAATGATCTGTTCGATAGATTGCAAGGAGCTAAGGTATTTTCCAAGATCGATCTACGATCAGGGTACCATCAATTGAAGATTCGAGAGCAGGATATACCTAAGACGGCCTTTACCACTAGGTATGGGTTGTACGAGTATACCGTTATGTCTTTTGGTCTGACTAACGCACCGGCATACTTTATGAACCTGATGAACAAAGTGTTTATGGAGTATTTGGATAAGTTCGTCGTGGTGTTCATAGATGATATGTTGATTTTCTCGAAGGATGAAGAGGAGCATGCAGAGCATTTGCGTTTGGTATTGGAGAAGCTCAGAGAACACCAGTTATATGCCAAGTTTAGCAAATACGAGTTTTGGTTGAAGGAAGTCGGATTTCTCGGACACGTTATATCTGGAGAAGGAATAGCAGTAGATCCCGCCAAGGTGAACACTGTGACAAATTGGGAAGCACTGACAACAGTTGGAGAGATCCGGAGTTTTCTTGGACTTGCAGGATACTACCGGAGATTTATTGAGAATTTCTCGAGGATGGAAAAGCCAATGACGGAGTTGCTAAAGAAGGATACCAAATTTAATTGGACCGAAGAATGTGAGGCCAGTTTCCAGGAATTAAAGAAACGTTTGGTCTCATCACCTGTGTTGATTCTGCCAGATCAACATAAGGATTACGAGGTGTACTGCGACGCTTCACGTCGAGTACTTGGAGCAGTTCTTATACAGGAAGGAAGAGTTGTTTCGTATGCTTCACGACAACTGAAACCTCATGAGTTAAACTATGCCACTCATGATTTGGAGTTAGCAGCCGTAGTGCATGCATTGAAGACGTGGAGACATTTTCTCGTCGAAAACCATTGTGAAGTATATACGGATCACAAGAGTTTGAAGTATATATTCATTCAGAAGGAGCTGAATCTCAGGCAAAGGAGATGGCTGGAACTCATTAAGGATTACGACATGAGATTGCATTATCATCCCGGAAAGGCTAACGTAGTAGCCGATGCGCTAAGCCGTAAGAGCCATGTCAATACCCTATTGACGGAGGAATTTCCAGAGGAATTAGCCGAGGACTTACGAGAACTACGTATGCAGATAGTTCCGAGAGGCTACGTAGCAACACTAGAGATCCAGTCTACCCTGATGGATAAATCAGAGAGGCTCAGAAAACTGATAAGGAGGTTGCCTCCATAAAGGAGAGGATGAGCGAAGGAAAAGCTAAAGGTTTTCGTGAGGATGAACACGACACCTTATGGTTTGAGGACCGCATTTATGTGCCAAATGACCCGGAGATCAGGAGGTTGATTCTACAGGAGGCCCATGATTCACCATACTCGATTCACCCAGGAAATACTAAGATGTATTTGGATTTGAAGGATATTTTCTGGTGGACCGGTATGAAGAAAGATATTGCAGAGTATGTAGCAGTTTGTGATGTATGTCAAAGAGTGAATGCAGAACATCAGAAGCCGGCAGGATTGTTACAACCATTGCCAATACCCGAATGGAAGTGGGATAAGCTAGGTATGGATTTTATTACGGGATTACCCAGAACTCGTTCTGGCTATGACTCGATTTGGGCCATAGTCGATCGTTTAACAAAGGTAGCTCATTTCATCCCCGTAAAAACTACTTATACCAGTGCAAAGTTGGCAAAGATATACATGACCCGAATTGTATGTCTGCATGGAGTTCCGAGGAGCATCGTATCAGATAGAGGAACCCAGTTTACCTCAAAGTTTTGGAATCAGTTACATGAAACCTTGGGTACCAGACTAGAGTTTAGCATGGCTTTTCACCCGCAGACAGATGGACAGACTGAAAGAGTCAATCAGATTTTGGAGGATATGCTGAGAGCCTGTGCCCTAGATTATGGATCTAGTTGGGACGACAATTTGCCGTCTGCCGAATTTTCTTACAACAACAGTTATCAATCCAGTTTGAAGATGGCCCCTTTTGAAGCATTATACGGAAGGAGATGTAGGACTCCGTTGTCATGGGACGAAGTTGGAGACCGCAAGCTGTTCGGGCCAGATTTGATCAAGGAATCGGAGCAGAAAGTGAAATTGGTTCGCGATAGGCTCAAGATAGCCCAGTCCAGGAAGAAGAGCTACGCACATTCAAAACGCGAGGAGATCGTTTACGAGGTCGGAGGCAGAGTTTATCTTCGAGTATCTCCACTTCGAGGAGTTAAGCGCTTTGGAGTTAAGGGAAAACTAGCGCCCCGTTTTGTAGGACCATATAAGATTGTGGAACGTATGGGGGAAGTAGCCTACAAGTTGGAACTGCCCGAAGGATTGTCAGGAGTTCACAACGTATTCCATGTTGCCCAGTTGAAGAAATGCCACGCAGAGATGGCCGAGATACCGTTGAGGGATACTGTGCCATTGGAAGCTATTCAGTTGGACAGCGATTTGACCTATGAAGAGAAACCAGTCAAGATTCTTGAGTATGCCAGTCGAGTCACCCGCAGCAAGGTTATCAAGTTTTGCAAAGTTCAATGGAGTCACCACACCGAGGATGAAGCCACCTGGGAAAGAGAGGAAGACCTACGGAAGGACCACCCTCACCTATTTTCTAGCCAACCCGAATCTCGAGGGCGAGATTCATCTTAAGGGGGTAGGTTTGTAACATCCCAAATTTTCAATTTGGAATGTTATACATTAGATCAGTATGCATATCATATTTCCTTGCTTTTGGTGATCAAAGAAAATCCTAAGCAACTCAAGGACCCTCGGAGAGAGTTGGGGATTTCAATATTTTCATATTTGAGGTTTCTCAAATTTTGAAAATAGGATCATTTGATTTTATTTATTTTATCTTCAGGTATTTCTATCATACATATATGAGAGAGGGAGTAAAATGACTCGCCCAAAAATAAAGAAATACGAAGGAGTTAATAGAAAAATCAAACAAGTTTTATTTGGAGTTTTATTTGAATTAAGAAAAATTGCATGTTTTCAAAAATGCATTTTAGTGCCAAGAAAATGTTCATCTTGTTCTAAATATTCCATTTAGATGGTGAAAATTTGTTTTGGCAATTTTAGATTTTTATTTTATTTTCTAGATTTCTTTTTCGTAGCGCCGACATTAATTAGAAAAAAAATATAAAATAATATAGGGGGGCCCGACCCGACTGGGCCGAAGCCCAGTCGAGCCAGGCCCAAGCGCGCCGCCGCCTTCCCCGCCAGCGCCGGCCGTGGCCAAGCCGGACTGCTCCGCCGCTGCTTTTGCCCCTTCCCCAAGCCCCCTTGCAACCCCCCTATATAAATGCAGCCTCCCCTCTGCCGCACACCGCCCCGCCGCCTCGCAGCCGCCACCGCCGCCGCCGCCGCACGCCGCCTCCGCCCCGCAGCCGCACGCCGCCTCGCCGCCCCGCCGCCGCTGTTGCCGCCGCCGCCCGCCGGTCGTCGACGAGGTAGCCGCCCGGTTTTTTTAAGAAGACCGTCGGTTTTTTTAGAACCCTAGTCGGTTTTTCTTTAGATCGGTTTTATTAGATTGGTTTTCTGTTTTTTTTGTTTAGTTAATTAGTAAACGTTCACCCGTTCGTTCGTTCTAACGAACGAGTTCATCGTTAACGTTCGTTCGTTAAGCTGTATTAGTTTTCTTTTTCTAGTTTATTTTCTAATCGCGATCTCTGATCCGATCTTTGTTTTAGTTTATCTTTTCGCTCGTTTATCAAAATCAGATGATTCAAGCGCCTAGAGTTTCATCTCGAAATTCTCTTTCCGTTTAACCTAGTCACTCAAGCGTTTGCCTCTGCTAAATTTGGACTTTGGTCCAGATTGGTTCTGTAGTTGTTTTTCTTTCGCCGTTTGTCTTTCGTTGCTTTTCTTTTGCTGTTTCTTTTGCAAACCGGAGTTCTTAAGTTGAACTTTCTGGTTAGATCTCTTATTCGAGCTTTACCCATGCATTAGTTAAGTACTTATTGTTTGCTTGTTTGTTTGTGATAGAATACCCGGAGTGCGCCGCTTGCTACTTTGAATCTCTAGGTTTTGCGGATCATCAGCAAGGCAAGTAACACTTTGATCATACTTTCCTATTACCTGGTTTTCATTGCATTATCAAACCCTCACACATTGCATGAGTAGGATCAATTAACTTGTGGGACTGGGAAGTAGATTGAGGTAGTACCTATTACCTGCATTACATTCAAACCTTTGGGAGTTACTTCTACGTTTGCTGTTAGGCCATGCTATGCTCGTAGACGTGGATTGGGTGAGTGTATCCATGATAGATGTGAGTTTGTTAATTAATGGTTCAACTTAAGGTGGCAACATTAACACACATCTGGGTGGATTGAGGCACCTGGGTATTCCAGCGATTGCCTGTTTTTTTCTTTGGACCGCCACCTAGGCTCAAAGGGATCATGAGATTATTCATACTAGAAACTTCCGTGTGCAGCCACAATGCTATTATGGGCTCTAGCATAGTTGACTAAGTTGTGCGAACTCTTACAGTGGTGGACTAGCAGATGTAGGGGATGTAGGTTGGTACGGTCCACCCGTTTGTAAGGTGCTAGTACTTCTGAAAGACTGTATCTCGGTCATCTGTTTCTCAAACACCTTGCAGTGCGAGAAACCAAACGGAGGCGATCGAGTCTTGTGGGGAAAAGTGCACAAACCTCTGCAGAGTGTACAAACTGATCATGATTAGCCGTGTCCCCGGTTATGGACGTCTTGAGTATCTAGTACTTGGATATCATGTGAATCTCATCATGTTACTCTAATTAATATTGTTGGGTTTAATGATGATTTATTAATTGGGGTTGGGAGGATGTCTATCTTCTCAACGATGTTTCAACTAGCATGATAGTTAATTAAAATCTATTCCTTTGAAGTTGGAAAAAATTGGCTTTACGCAAAAACTGTAACCATAGAGCTTTCCACCAGCCATATTGCATATAGTATAGCTTTACTTTTGTTACTCTCTATGTGTTACTTTGCCAGCATATTCCATGTGCTGACCCGTTTTCGGGATGCAACGTTCATGTTGCAGACTTTTCAGACGACAAGTAAGGTGCCTTGTAGGTCGTGGTTCTATACTCAGTGATGCCGTTGGATTTGATGAACTCACTTATCTTCCAAGCCTTCCGCTGTTATCGTGTTAGTTGGCGTTAAGCCATTTTTATTGTAACAAGTTCATCGTTGGGACTATCGATGTAATAAGTGTGTGATTGCTACTCTGTTATAGATCCATCAAGTACTGTGCGTGTCAGCATTACTGATCCAGGGATGACACTGATGCACAGAGATCGGACTGTTTGAGGTCTGGTCGCTACATGTAATCGAGCTAGTTTTGTTAGGGCTTGATCCCAAGTATCCACTATGTTCTGAGATTGATGTTGCTATGAGTTTGCTATGCTTAATGCTTGTCACTAGGGCCCGAGTGCCATGATTTTAGATCTGAATCGTTTATTCTATCACCATTATATCTATGTTCTTGATCCAATCTTGCAAGTCATATGCACCTACTACGTGTTAGGATCTGCATACCCCAAGGTGACAACTTTTGGGATTCTTTCCGGTGATTGCCGTAGTATGAGGAGTTCATGTATTCACTATGTGTTAATGAACCGGTTCTCTATTAAAAGGAGGCCTTAATATCACATAGTTTCCTTATGTACCCCGCTGCTACGGGAGGGTAGGACAAAAGATGTCATGCAAGTTCTTTTCCATAAGCATGTATGACTATTTATGGAATACATGCCTATGTTATATCGATGAACTGGAGCGAGTTCTGTGCCGCCCTAGGTTATAACTGTTATATGATGAATATTATCCAACAATATCACCAACCCAGTGCCTACAAGTTTTTCCACATATTGATTTTGCTAAGTTACCATAGTTGCTGCAACTGTTACAATTGCTACAAACTGCTGCTACTATCGTTACCGTCACTACTGCTATCAAAATTATCATACTACTGTGCTACTGATCACTTTGCTGCAGATATTTAATCTCTGGATGTGGTTGAAATGACAACTCAAGTGCTAATACTTACAAACATTCTTTGGCTCCCCTTATGTCGAATCTATAAATTTGGGTTGAATACTCTACCCTCGATTTTTTTTTGCTGAAGGAAATATGCCCTAGAGGCAAAAATTAAGTTTTTATTTTGTATTTCCTTACTCATGATAAATGTTTATTATTCATGATGGAATTGTATTGATCAGAAACCTTGATACATGTGTGAATACATAGACAAACACTATGTCCCTAGTGAGCCTCTACTTGACTAGCTCGTTGATCAAAGATGGTTAAGGTTTCCTAACCATGGACATAAGTTGTCATTTGATAACGGGATCACATTATTAGGAGAATGGTGTGATGGAAAAGACCCATTCGTTAGCTTAACATAATGATCGTTCATTTTTACTACTATTGCTTTCTTCATGTCAAATACATATTCCCCCGACTATGAGATTATGCAACTTTCGAATATCGGAGGAATGCATTGTGTGCTATCAAACGTCACAATGTAACTGGGTGATTATAAAGATGCTCTACAGGTATCTCCGAAGGTGTTTGTTGAGTTGGCATAGATCGAGATTAGGATTTGTCACTCCAAGTATCGGAGAGGTATCTCTGGGCCCCCTCGGTAATACACATCATAATAAGCCTTGCAAGCAAATGACTAATGAGTTAGTCTCGGGATGATGTATTATAGAACGAGTAAAGAGACTTGCCGGTAATGAGATTGAACTAGGTATGATGATACCGACGATCGAATCTCGGGCAAGTAACATACGAATGACAAAGGGAATAACGTATGTTGTCATTACGGTTCGACCGATAAACATCTTCGTAGGATATGTAGGAACCAATATGAGCATCCAGGTTCCGCTATTGGTTATTGACCGGAGAGGTGTCTCGGTCATGTCTACATAGTTCTCAAACCCATAGGGTCCGCACGCTTAACGTTCGATGACGATATTATATTATATGAGTTATGTGAATTGGTGACCGAATATTGTTCAGAGTCCCAAATTATATCACGGACATGACGAGGAGTCTCAAAATGGTTGAGAGGTAAAGATTGATATATAGGATGATAGTATTCAGACACCAGAAGTGTTCCGAGGGGTACCGGGTACATATCGAAGTACCGGGGGGTTACCGGAACCCCCAGGGGGAATAATGGGCCTCATGGGCCATAGAAGGGGACCACACCAGCCCACAAGGGGTGGCTCCCCCCCAAGGAAGGAGTCCAAATAGTAGAAGGAGGAGGGGGTTCGCCCCCCCTTTCCTTCCTCCCTTCCCTCTTCCCTTTTCCATCCGGTGAAATAAGGAAGGGGGCCCGAATTGGAATAGGAACCCCAAGTAGGATTCCTCCTACTTGTGGCGCCCCAAGGCTGCTCCATTCCCCCTCCCACCTATATATACATGTGGAGGGGGCGCCTAGAACACACACCAACAATTGTTAGCCGTGTGCGGCGCCCTCTCCACACTTTACGCTTCCGGTCATATTCTCGTAGTGCTTAGGCGAAGCCCTGCGCGGAACACTTCACCATCACCCTCACCATGTCGTCGTGCTGACAGAACTCATCTAATTCCTCGACACTTTGCTTGATTAAGAGTTCGCGGGACGTCATCGAGCTAAACGTGTGTAGAACTCGGTAGTGCCATACGTTCGGTGCTTGATCGGTCGGAACGACAAGAAGTTCGACTACATCAACCACATTGTCAAACGCTTCCGCTTTCGGTCTACGAGGGTACGTAGACACACACACTTTCTCTCTCGTTGCTATGCATCTCCTAGATAGATCTTGCGTGAGCATAGTTTTTTTTTTGAAATTGCATGCTACGTTTCTCAACAGTGGCATCATGAGCCAGGTCTATGCGTAGATGATATGCACGAGTAGAACACAAAGAGTTGTGGGCGGTGATAGTCATACTTCTTACCACCAACGTCTTATTTTGATTCGGCGGTATTTTGGGATTAAGCGTCCCGGACAAACCTTACATGACCGCGTTCATGAGACCGGTTCCACCGACAGACATGCAACTAGTTTTGCATAAAGGTGGTTGGCGGGCGTCTGTTTCTCCTACTTTATTTTAATCGAATTTTACTGTGGCTGTTCCTTGAAGAAGGTTAAAACATCAAACTTGACAAAACACCGTTGTGGTTTTGTGCCGTAGGTAAGAATGGTTCTTGCTAGAAGCCCGTAGAAGCCATGTAAAACTTGCAACAACAAGGTAGAGGACGTCTAACTTGTTTTTGCAGGGCGTGTTGTGATGTGATATGGTCAAGACGTGATGATTTATATGTTATTATATGAGATGATCATGTTTTGTAAGATATCTGACAACCGTCAGGAGCCTTATGGCTGTCTATTTATTGTATGAAATGCATACGCCATGTAATTGCTTTACATTATCACTATGAGTTAGCGATAGTCGTAGAAGCAATAGTTTGCGAGACGACCATGACGCTACGATGGAGATCATGACGATGCTTTGGAGATGAAGATCAAAAGCACAAGATGATGATTGCCATATCATGTCACATATTTTGATTGCATGTGATGTTTATCTTTTATGCATCTTATTTTGCTTAGTACGGTGGTAACATTATAAGATTATCTGTAAGGGCATATTTCTCCCTGAGTAGTTTTGGTGATTGATGACAATGCTTTTGCAGACTAATCGTGTGCATTGAGCTTTTCAAATATCTCATGTCTAGGCACAAGACGATTAAGTGCCCCTCGGAACCTGTTGAAGACGGCATTTCCTTTTGTTTCTTTTCAGTTGAATTGAGTCATAGGAAAGCCGTACTATTAAGAGGGGGTCTACTTCGGAAAGGTTAGGGTGGAATCAACACATACACATCTATTCATTCACACCACCTTTCCTTCGCTTCATTGGAGCTCCAGCTGTTTTCCCTTGTCTTTGCAAAAACAGTGGCGTCCTACTACTACCACTCCGAGGCATGCGGTAGTACCGCTCAAAGAAAGCGGTAGTACCGCACGGCCCCACGGTAGTACCGCTCCAAGGTTATGGTAGTACCGCACACCGCGGTAGTACCGTACCAAGGATACGGTAGTACCGTGTGACCGGCCCCAGCGTCGTAACTAGTACGGTAGTAGGAGCGGAAGTAAATTTTTACTTCCGCGTCCTACGCGGTAGTACCGCTCCGAGCAAGCGGTAGTACCGTGTCTGGTTTTTGCATCGATCAAAACTCTACAGAAGTAGCCGTGGATGTAATTTATTTAGTCCGCGCTCTTCCCCGACCGGTCTGACCCTGCCTTGTGGTAGTACCACAGGGACATGCGGTAGTACCGCTCCAGCAGTACTGCCGCCCTTTGCTTTACGCAACAGGGGCTAGATCTGGCTCATGCCGCACCAGCGGTAGTACCGCTCCTGGAGCGGTAGTACCGCAGGGCAGTGCGGTAGTACCGCAAGTTAAGTACGGTAGTATCGCATGTTGCGGGCAGAGTTGGTGGATAACGATTGGATTTGTTCTTCCACTATATAAGGTGAGTCTTCTTCCTCAAGTTGACTCACCTCTTCCTCCCCAAGCTCCATTGTTGCTCAAAGCTCCATTTCCGTCCGATCTCTCTCCCTAGCCAATCAAACTTGTTGATTTCCTATGGATTGCTTGAGAAAGCATCGATCTACACTTCCACCAAGAGAAATTTGATTCCCCCACTAATCCCTTGCGGATCGTGTTACTCTTGGGTGTTTGAGCACCCTAGACGGTTGAGGTCACTGCGGAGCCAGAGTCCATCGTGGTGTCGTTGGGAGCCTCCAATTCGGTTGTGGAGATAGCCCCAACCATGTTTGTAAAGGTTCGGTCGCCACCTTCAAGGGCACCACTAGTGGAATCACATCACCTTGCATTGTGTGAGGGCGTGAGGAGAATATGGTGGCCCTAGTGGCTTCTTGGGGAGCATTGTGCCTCCACACCGCTCCAACGGAGACGTACTTCCTCTCAAAGGGAAGGAACTTCGGTAACACATCCTCGTCTTCACCGGCTCCACTTGTGGTTATTTCTTACCTTTACTTGTGCAATCTTTCTTTGTTTATCCTAGCTTAATTGTTTGTGTGCTTACTAGTGTTGCATCATATAGGTTGTCCACCTAGTTGCATATCTAAACAACCTACTTTGTTGCTAAGTTAAATTTGTGAAAGAAAAGCTAAAAATTGTTAGTTGCCTATTCACCCCCCCTCTAGTCAACCATATAGATCCTTTCAATTGGTATCAGAGCCTCGTCTCTTTATTAAGGACTTTACCGTCCAAAGAGTATGGATGACAACGTAGTCGAGACGGAGGTACACTCCGGTGGAACTCCGTTCTTGCCTACGTCCGGTGGGGGAACCGCGGTCTCTCGTGAGGATTTCAACGTGGCTATGGACACATTGAAAGACTCACTGGTGACCGAGGTCAAAGGCATGTTCAAGGAATTTCTTGAGGGACTTAAATTACCCATCGCACCTTTGGAAGTGGCTCGTCCCACTACCAACGTGTTAGATGCTATTCCCGACAAGGGAGAAGCTAGTAGTGAGCAAGTCCTGGTTACTAAGAATGGGAGTGGGATTTTTGCCCACTCCGCGCCTCCTACCCATTATGGAGGACCCGTTCCTACTCCACATTTAAATTCGGTTGGTCCTCCTCCTAAGTTTGTGAAAAAATCGGATTTTGCTACTTGGACGTTTCGCTTTAAACGTCATTTAAATCATTGTTCTACTAATCTTTGGAGAATCATTGAGCAAGGATTCTACCCGCATGACCCCTACAACTTAACTCCAAGAGAAGCTGCGGATCATCAATTCAACGAGTCCGTTCTTTGCATACTTTGATAACCCACAAGTGTAGGGGATCAGTTGTAGCCTCTTTCGATAAGTAAGAGTGTCGAACCCAACTAGGAGCTAAAGGCAGAACAAATATTCCCTCAAGTTCTATCGACCACCGATACAACTCTACGCACGCTTGACGTTTACTTTACCTAGAACAAGTATGAAACTAGAAGTACTTTGTGGTTTTTGTGGGATATGTTTGCAAGAATATAAAGAGCACCTAAATATAAACTAGGGGCTGTTAATATAATGACACAATAAAGTTAGTGATAGCGAGTGTGGAATAGTGGTGGTAGGAGTTGCGAAATTGCCCCTAAGCAATTGACTACGTTACTAGACCGATATCAAGTTTTATGTGGGAGAGGCCACTACTAGCATGTCATCCCTTACTTGGAATTCTATGCACTTATGATTGGAACTATTGGCAAGCATTCGCAACTACTAACGTTCACTAAGGTAAAACCCAACCATAGCATTAAGATATATTGGTCCCCCTTCAATCCCGTATGCATCAATTTCTACGCTAGGTTGAAGTTTATGTCACTCTTGCCCTCCAATACGTAATCCTATCAACATACAACTAACCCTATGGTGTGATCCACGCGCGTGCTCATATGATGGGCACCAAAGGACAGCAACATAATCACAAGCAATTTAAATCAATCATAGCAATTCACCAATCACCGATAGGACAACGATAAGCTACTCAGACATCATAGGATGGCAACACATCATTGGATAATAATATGAAGAATAAAGCACCATGTTCAAGTAGAGGGTACAACGGGTTGCGGGAGAGTGGACCGCTGTAGATAGATGGGGGAAGGTGATGGAGATGTTGGTGAAGTTGATGGAGGTGTTGGTGTAGATTGCCGTCACACGATGATGGCCCCGGTGGCACTCCGGTGCCATCGGAAGCGAGGGGGAGAGAGCCCCCCTCCTTCTTCTTCTTCCTTGACCTTCTCCCTAGATGGGAGAAGGGTTTCCCCTCTGGTCCATGGTCTCCATGGCGTTGGAGGGGCGAGAGCCCCTCCGAGATTCAATCTGTCTCTCTGTCTCTCTCTATTTCCGCATTCCCAGGTTCTGGCCCTAGACCGTTTCTTAAATTCCCGGAGATCCGTAACTCCGATTGGGCTCATCTTTTGACACGATTTTTATCCGGCAATTAGCTTTCTTGCGGAGAAGAAGGGCATCAACCACCTTACGGTGTGGCCTCGAGGGCCCAGGGCGCGCCCCCCACCCTCGAGGCCCACTCGAGCATCATCTCATGTTAGTTTCGCTTCCCAAAATTCACATATATTCCAAAAAAAATCTCCGTCTGTTTGGACTCCGTTTGATATGGATATTCTACGAAACAAAAAACATGCAACAAACATGAATTGGCACTGGGCACTGGATCAATATGTTAGTCGCAAAAATAGTATAAAAAGTTGACAAAAGTATATGAAAGTTGTAGAATATTGGCATGGAACAATAAAAAATTATAGATATGACGGAGACGTATCATACTTGAAGATGCTATCCCTCCTGAAGAAGTTCCACATCTTCGACCCTTCACCGTGGCTAAGGAAGCTTGGGAGCATGTTGGTTCCTTGTACAAGGGAAGCACAAGCATTCAACGCTCAAACTATGAAGTTGTGCAAGATGAAGCCGATGAGTTTGCCATGATCGAAGATGAAGATCCCCATGAACTTTATCGGAGGTTGACCACTCTTGCGGTCGCACTTCAAGATCATGGGAGCAAGGACACAGATGACAATTGGATCAAGTGCAAGTTTCTCAAGGCCGTGATGCCTTATCACAAGGCCCTTTCCTCCGTCATTCGCCAAAGACCGGACTTCCACACTTTGTCATCAAGTGAAGTGTCGGATGAGTTCGTTGCCATGAGGATCTTGGACAAGACCGCCGACAATGCGGTATTACGAGCTCAATGATCAAAGAAGCCTAACCTTGCCTTGAAGGCCAAGGCTTGTGTGGAAGAAGAGGATGAAGATGATAGTTGCCCTAAAGACACCAAATATGCCTATCATGAGCACATGGCTCTTGCATCACGGCAATTTTGGGGCAACAAGAAGAACTCAAGGCCTAATTTCAAAAGAACAATTCAAGTGGCAACAAGGGCAAGCAACGAGTGAGGACATGCTACAACTGTGGCAGTGTGAGCACTTTGTTGTAGATTGCCCATATGAGAAAAGAAAAGACAATGGAGGCAAGCTTATCTGAAAGGACAAGGCCAAGTCTTATCCCAACAAGAACAACTTCAACAAGAAGACCCATCCCAAAGGGTTGGTGGCCCAAGAAGAATATGTTGAGGATGATGATGATGATGATGATGAAGATGATGATATGGTCACTATGGCCACCATTGCTGTTGCAACTACTCCATGATCATCTCTCTTTGACTCCCCAAATGAGAACATCACCGCCAAGTGCCTAATGGCTAAGGCCACCAACAAGGTAACCCCTAACATCAATTCTACCATCACTTCTAATCCTTCATTGATGGATTTTATTGATGAGAGTGAGGGGGCAGAGGAGGAAGAAAATGAATTTGAGTTGTTTATGAGTAAACTCAAGGGTAAACCCAAGAAGCACTTCGTTGCTCTCTTGGAACAACTCGGTGAATCCAATGACATGATCGAGGCTCACGAGGAGACCATTTCTAAAATGGAGGGTCATAGTCGAGACTATTCCGATGAGATATCGGATCTCTCTAATGCTCTTGAGGAAAAGTGTGGTTTTCGTTTGGCTCTTGAGGAGTCACTCAACGATGATCATGCTAAATTAAGGAAAGATCTTGATCATGCTGTAGTTGTCTCTCGTGTGCTCAATTTCGAGAAGGCAAAGCTTGTGGTTGACCATGCTAGACTCAAGGAGGAGTTTGTTACGCTTGACAAGGCTCACAAGGTCTTGAAGAGTGTACATACTAGCCTGAAAGAGTCTCATGATCAACTTCAAGTTTCGCTAACCAAGGAGAAAGCTACCTTTCCTTGCATGGTTTTAATTGATAACGCAAATGCTACTAACCCATGTTGCGAGCATGTGCATCTTGTTGAAGAGAATGCCAAATTGAAGAAGCAACTTGAGTTGTGTCATGTATACAAGGTGAGAAGAACCTCAACGACCTTTTGAGCAATCAAAAGGAAGTTGTGGCAAATGAAGGAATTGGGTTTGCTCCGAAGCCCAAGAAGAAGAAGAACGAAAATACCAAGCAACCTCCTCTTCTCAAGCAAACCTTTGTAAAAGAGGGAGATGGTGCTCCTAAGAAGAAGAACAATGTGAAGAGTGGTGGAGTCAAGAAAAACCCCACCACGCCATCATACAAAGCCGGCGACTTTAACCCTTCTTATGTTTTATGTCATGCTAGTGATGGACATGTTTTTGCTAAATTTGTTGGTTCTCCTTATGAGTACATTGAATGATCTATTTGGGTTCCTAAGACCCTTGTTACTAACCTCAAAGGACCCATTACAAAATGGGTACCTAAATCCAAGCATTGATCTCTTTTAGGACTTTGCTTCTGGTGGGGGATCATGCTTGCTCGATAGTGGAGCCACAAATCATATGACCGGAAGCAAATACTTGGTGGTGTATGTGCATCAAGATTCATCTATGGCCACCAATGTCGAATGGGGTGATGCTTCGTCTTCTAAGCTATTGGGGCTTGGCAAGATTGTTGTTTTTCATGATCTCACGATCGATAAAGTCATGCTTGTTGAGTCCCTTGCATACAACTTACTTTCTGTTCGTCAACTTGCACTCATGGGCTTTGCCACATTCTTTGATATTGATACCTTGGCCGTCTTGTGGAGCAAGACTCTTAAAGTAGCCTATGTTGGGCATGTCGAGAACAGTCTCTATGTGGTTAACTTCTCGGAGCAACCACTAAGACCGCGACTTCCCTAATGGCTAAAGTTGATGTGGGATGGCTTTGGCATCGCCGGTTAGCCCATGTCAATATGAGATCTTTGCAAAGTCTTCTCAAGGGGACCATGTCCGTGGACTAACAAATGTTAGCTTTGCCAAAGATCATGCTTGTAGTGCTTGTATTGAAGAAAAATTAAATGAGAAGGCTCACCCTCCCACGACTATCATCTACTCAAAAATACCGTTAGAGCTCCTTCACATGGATCTCTTTGGGCCTCCATCCTTTGATAGTCTTGGGGGTACAAAGTATTGCTTGGTGATTGTAGATGATTATTCAAGATACACTTGGGTATATTTCTTCAAGAAGAAGAGTGAGACCCAACAAACCGTCATCAACTTTGCAAATGAAGCTCAATGTCAACATGATGCAAATATCTTGATGATTCGAAGTGACAACGACACCGAGTTCAAGAACTACACCTTGGATGAGTTTCTTAGTGATGAGGGGATCAAACATCAATACGCCGCACCTTATACCCCTCAACAAAATGGTGTAGCAGATAGAAAGAACCGGACATTGATGGGCGCGGCGAGGACCATGATTTCGGAGTTCAAGTCTCCATACAACTTTTGGGCCGAAGCCATCAACACCGCTTGTCATGCATCCAATCGGCTCTATCTCGGCAAAGGCTTGAACAAGACTCCGTATGAGATTCTTATCGGTAACAAGCCCAATATCAAGTACTTCCGGGTGTTCGGGTCTAAGTGTTTCATACTCAAGAAAGGTGCTCGGTTGTTTAAATTTGAAGCTAGAGCTCATGAGGGCATATTTGTTGGTTATGCTACAAATTATCATGCTTACCGTGTCCTCAACAAGTCCAATGGACTCATTGAGGAGACGTGTAACGTAGAGTTTGATGAGAATAACGGCTCCCTAGTGGAGCAAAGTGGTACTTGTGATGTAGGTGATGAAATTCCTCCTCAAGCCATAAGAAGAATGGGTGTCGGTTATATCCTACCCATTGAGGAACCCCTTGTGGCCGAAGAAAAAGGACAATGTTCCACTCAAGTGGAACCATCATCAACCCAAGACCCACACGCTTCCGAAGAACAAAGTGAAGGCCCTCTACCGGATGAACAAGGCCATGTGCAAGATCAACCACAAGATGGCGGTGAGCCACCAAAAGATGCACAAGGCCAAGTTCCCTCTTCTGAGCATGATCAAGATCAAGAGGAAGCTGAAGATCAAGACCAAGCTCTTGATGACGCTCAAGATGATCAACTCATAGCTCCTCAATTATCACTTGAAGAGCAATTGGAGCATCATGCTGCTAAAGTTGCTTCCAGGCTCGCTTCTAGAGAGCATCACATGGAGAATATTTTTGGAAGCATCACAAAGGGGGTAAGCACTCGTAGACAACTAGCAAACTATTGTGCTCATCAAGCTTTTGTCTCTTGTGTTGAACCTCAAAAGGTCTATGAGGTGCTCGAAGACCCCGATTAGCTCAATGCCATGCATGAAGAACTCCATAACTTCAAGCGCAACAAAGTGTGGCGTATGGTGCCAAGGCCGAAGGAGAACCATAATGTCATTGGAACCAAATGGATCTTTAAGAACAAGCAAGATGCTCACGACATTGTCACTCGCAACAGGGCTCGTTTGGTGGCTCAAGGCTACTCCCAAGTCGAGGGTATCGACTACGGTGAAACCTTTGCCCCCGTTGCTCGCCTTGAATCTATTTGTTTGTTGCTTGCCAATGTTTCTCATCATAACTTTAGATTGCAACAAATGTATGTGAAAAGTGCTTTTCTTAATGGTCCTCTTAATGTGTTGGTGTATGTCAAACAACCCCTGGGGTTTAAGGATCCTAAGTTCCCCAATCATGTGTATCAACTCGATAGGCGCTCTATGGCCTTAAACAAGCTCCATGTGCGTGGTATGAGCATCTTACCGAGTTGTTGCAAGATCGTGGGTTTGAAATTGGGAAAATCGACCCCACTCTTTTTACTAAGAAGGTCAAAGGGGAGTTGTTTGTCTTCCAACTATATGTTGATGATACTATCTTTGGTTCACCTAACAAAGCTTTCAATGATGAGTTTGCCGCACTCATGACCACACATTTTGAGATGCCCATGATGGGAGAGTTGAAGTACTTCCTTGGATTTGAGATAAAGCAAAGAAGAGAAGGAATCTTCATCAAACAAGCCAAATACACTCAAGATATGCTCAAGAGGTTTTAATCTAAGTGATGTCAAGCCGGCTACTACTCCAATGCCTACCAAGTGCCAACTTGACATTGATCCAGTGGTGTCAGGGATATTACTAGCAGGTATAAACCGGCCAGGAAGGTCTGGATTACACTGACATGGTTGTATTATTACAAACCCAGTAGAGTAGGTACAAGAGATTACAACCCATAGAGGTTTGGGCCCATGTATAAGGCCCACGGTCTGTAAACCGTCGTATCATGTAACTTGGGATGTAAGATAGAAAGAGTAGAGACCGAGCGGACACGTTTATGAGCCGGCCTCGGGACTCTGTAAACCGGACTGGGTGTCGCCTCCTATATAAACGGACGTCCCGGCGACGGTTCGAGGACAAGAGACAACAACTCGAGACACAAGCAAGCGGATTCGCTCCCTGTTCATCGACGCACAAGCAATACCACACCAAACTAGACGTAGGCTTTTACCTTCATCGAAGGGGACGAACTAGTATAAAACTCATGTGTCCTTTGTCCGCTTTAACCTCTTCAAGCTAACCCGCGCAATGGCCTCACACCTAAGTCCCCTAAACCGGACATCTGTCGTGCTAATTCCACGACAGTTGGCGCCCACCGTGGGGCTATCGCACGATGGTTTCGAGTTCTTGAAGGGCAGCTTTGAAGGACTCAAGGGTTACACGGTGGGCCGGATGACCAACAGTCGCCGCGGCCGGATCTACATCGACGATGCAGGCTGGGGCCCCGAGGCCGATTCGATCGAATACGGGTACCGGGTCCCCTTCGGCGACATCCACGTCTTCATCGGCAAGATCGGCGAACCGGGACCTGAGCCAGACATCTACCCAACATCGTCGAGCCGGCTCAGTGTGCGATATCGGCCCGGATTCGGCCCGCCATGAAGCATGTTTTCGTTGGAACCGTGCACGGAGTACAAGCCGAGGACGGATCGGATTCTGGTGGCGAGACAGTTGTCTACTCTGACGATGAATCTTCATCCGGAGAGACCGAATCTTTGTATCTGTTGCAGGACGGCCGATCTGAGGGGGTATCCGATGGCGATAGTATTCTGGACCCCTTTGATCCGCCAAACCGGGTGGCTGTTTTCATGGCCGGATCACAGTCTATGCAGCAGCCCTCGGTGACCGGGGCGTTCACTGCAGAGGCAGCAGGAACCGGGGCAGGCAACCAAACCCCATCGCCCTCTGACGTCCTATCCACCTTGGTCGAGAATTTGACGGCGCTCGCAACAGTAGAAGTGGCCCCTGCCGACAAGGCGCAACATGATGCGGAGATCCTTCAGCTAAAGGGCCGGATTGAGCAAGCTAAAAAGGATCTGGATGCGGAGAAAGCCAGGATGGCTACAAGGCAAGAAGAGCTAGACTCCCAAGCTTTCCGGCTCATGGTGGATCAGAATTCTGCACAGGAGGTAATGTACAGAAGACAGCAAACTCTTCTACCGCCGGTTTACGAGGCGAGGAATCTCTTTGGCACACCAGGAGCGGGAGCCAGTAACCGCCCAGAGGGAAACCGGGGAGGAGCTCCGGGGACTGGTGCGTCGGTTCAGCCGCCGACCGCAGAGCGAAACCACCAAGTTGTGCCAACGCCGCACGTCCCCACCCCTCCCGGCCATTATTCTAACCCGCTGGACAACATTGTCGCCGCCGCATCACGACTAGCCGCTTTACCCATTGAGGGGACATCCCCCATGGTGATGGAAGCACGCCGAGCTAAAGAGTTGCTGGACACGGCGCTGACACAGCAGCAGACGTACTCTTATAGCTGGGAGAGGATTCATTCAACCCCCCACCCAAGCTGGAGTTACATTAGGCACTGGGATGAACCAGCTGTGTCTAGCAGCGAGCGGAGACGACACCGTCACAGGCAGGATAATCCGGCGGGAGCAGAAGCACACGCCCAAGAGGCGATAAACCGGGCTAGACATACCGCCCGCGAGGACACCCGTCAAGCGACGCCGGTTCACCCCACCATAGCAGAAACGGGAGTCACGGCTAGTTCCTTTGGAGTACAGTGTCTCATCCCCGCTTTACGAAGCGTGAAATTACCCAAAGACTTCAAAGGCCCGCGCAAGGTACCTAACTACACGGCGGATCTGGCTCCAAAGGCGTGGGTGGAAAGTTATGAGATGGCTATGGAGATGCTTGATGTGGATGAAGCGGCGTGTGCCAAATATTTTACCATGATGCTTGAGGGTACAACCCGGACATGGTTAAAGGGCCTACCACCTAACTCCATCGGATAATGGGGTGAGTTGCGTCGCCAGTTTATTAAAAATTTCAAAGACACATGCAAACAACCAATGTCGGTGGTTGACTTAGCAGCATGTGTTCAAGGAGAGCAGGAACCCACGAGCAGTTGGGTGCGGCGAGTATCAGAAATCCTGCACTCTTCCAATAGCATCAACCCTAGTACGGCGATAGTGACATTGGAAAACAATTGCCGGTTCGAGTCTTTGAAACTGAAGTTAGGACGGCTCAAGCGTGATTGCAACAACATGGGAACGCTCATGAGCTCTTTGGTGAAATATGGGGATTCTGATAACAACAAGTACCCAGATGCACATGCAGACGGAGACAAGTCCGGGAAAGCGAACAAGGCTGGTAAACTGGCGCAAGCTAATCCGGTAGGAACGGGTTACAATGGTAAGCGAAAAGCGGAGGGCGGCTCCGACTTTGTGGCCAATACCAACGTTCGGGGAAACGGGCAGCGCCGCAAGGGTAAACCGCCCCCGCGTAGCGAGGGGCTGTCCTTCGATCTAGATCAACAACTAAGCATGCCTTGCCCAAGACACAGTACGAAGGGAAACCCGGCTAAGCATCAATGGAAGGACTGCCGAATCATGCAGGAGGCCATGAAACAGGCCAGATATAATCACGGACCCCCCGACGGCGGATCAAGTTCCGGTTTTCAGGGTCCAGGTTACCAAGGTAACGGATCCGGATCAGGGTATCACGACGGTAACAATAATCATAATGGCAACAATCAACATTAGCATAATCAGCAGCATGGCCAGGGTGGTTATAACAACCAAGGCAATCAACAGCGACAGCAACAGCAGCAATCCGGATATCAGAGTAATCCGAAGGAGCTGAGTAGTGGGCAGTATCATGTTTTCACCACAAGTTTGTGCAAGCGAGATCAGAAGGTGCTGAAACGGGTAGTACACGCAGTTGAACCGGCGGTACCACGTTTCTTACGTTGGTCTGAGCAACCCATTGTGTGGAGCAGAGAGGATCACCCGCCACGGGTTGATAATCCGGGCCAGCTGGCATTAGTGGTGGCACCACAAGTGGGTGGCTACAAGTTCACAAAGGTACTTATGGACGGCGACAGTAGCATCAACATCTTGTATTATGAGACTTTCCGACGTATGGGGTTGACAGATAAGAAATTGAGACAGTCCAACACAGTATTCCATGGAGTGGTGCTAGGTAAATCGGCTTACCCAGTTGGGAAAATTGATCTGGAAGTCACCTTTGGGGATGAGCAGGATTCTAGATCAGAGACAGTGACCTTTGAGGTCATAAAAATCAGGAGCATGTATCATGCTCTGTTTGGGAGACCGGTTTACACCAAGTTCATGGCTAGACCTTGTTATGTTTATTTGCAGCTTAAGATGTCGGGTCACAAGGGAACCATCACGGTTCACGGAAGTCGTAAGGTAGCATTGGAATGCGAGGAAGGAGACGCAGCTTATGCAGAGGCAGTGTGTGCTCGAAGGAGTTGAAATTCTACAAAGACAACGTTGATCTGGCGGATATGTCCCCGTTAAAGAAGCCAACTACAGATCATGATCCGGCATTGAAGTTTAAATCGGCGGAGGAGACCAAGCAGGTTGACTTTGTTCCAGGCGATTCATCCAAGCAGTTCACTATCAGCGCTAACCTAGACCCCAAATAGGAAAGCGCGCTCATCGAGTTCATCCGTGAGAACCGGGATATCTTTGCATGGAAGCCTTCTGACATGGTAGGTATACCGAGGGAACTCGCTGAGCACAGTCTTAATATTGATCCGAAGTTTAAACCGGTCAAACAGTATTTGTGCCGCTTCAATGAGGAGAGGCGCAAGGCTATAGGTGAAGAAGTGGTCAGGCTTTGGGCCGCAGGATTCATAGTTGAGGTGTTTCATCCAGAGTGGTTGGCTAATCCGGTGCTGGTGTTAAAGAAAAATGGAACTTGGAGGATGTGTGTTGATTACACAGACGTAAACAAGGCTTGCCCAACTGATCCTTTTGCTCTCCCCCGTATTGATCAGATTATTGATGCGACGGCAGGATGTGAGCGGCTAAGTTTTTTGGATGCATATTCAGGTTATCATCAGATCAAGATGGCAGTTAAGGACCAGGAGAAGACAGCTTTCATAACTCCTTTTGGAGCCTTCTGCTATGTATCCATGCCTTTTGGGCTCAAGAGTGCCCAATCAACTTATCAGCGTTGCGTGCAGAACTGCTTCAAAGGACAGATCGGAAAAAAATTCCATGCTTATATTGATGACATTGTGGTGAAATCAAGGAAGGAGGAGACGCTGATAGAGGACTTAAAAGAAACCTTTGACAACCTCCGGGTTTATAAGATGATGCTTAATCCGGAGAAGTGCGTTTTCGGTGTTCCAGCAGGCAAGCTCCTTGGATTCTTAGTATCAAACAGAGGAATAGAGGCTAATCCGGAGAAGATCAAGGCGATCACATCCTTGGCTAAACCGGCTTGTATCAATGATGTCCAGCGCATAGCAGGCCGCATTGCAGCATTGAGCCGGTTCATCAGCCGTTTGGGAGAGAAGGCGATCCCGCTTTATCAGATGTTGAAAAAGAAAGGCCGGTTTGTATGGAGCGATGCTGCAAACGCTGCATTCGAGGACTTGAAACAGCAATTAGCAGAGCCGCCAGTTCTTGCTTCCCCTGTGGACAAAGAGCCATTGCTGTTGTACGTGGCCGCCAATGCCCGTGCAGTTAGCGTGGCAATTGTGGTGGAGTGCAAGGAAGCAAGCAAGGAATATCCGGTTCAGCGCCCGGTTTACTATATAAGTGAAGTTCTTATTGAGTCAAAGCAAAGGTATCCGCACTGGCAGAAGTTGGTGTACGGCGTGTTCATGGCAAACCGGAAGCTGAAGCACTATTTCCAGGGCCACCCAATCACTGTTGTCAGCTCAGCTCCATTGGGGGATATAATCCAGAACAGAGAAGCCACTGGCAGAGTGGCGAAGTGGGCCATTGAGCTTAGCCCACACGGATTGAAGTATGCACCCCGTACTGCTATAAATCCCAAGCACTGGTAGATTTCGTCAATGATTGGACAGAATTGCAAGCAGCGGAGGAGAAGCCGGATCATACATACTGGACTATACACTTTGACGGTTCAAGGCAATTAGAGGGCTCGGGGGCTGGAGTCGTGTTAACTTCCCCACGAGGTGATAAGTTCTGTTATGTCCTTCGATTGATGTTTCCCTACACTAAAAATGCCGCTGAGTATGAAGCTCTCCTCCACGGTTTACGGATGGCCAAGGAGATGAACTTGAGCCGGGTCAAGTGCTTTGGTGATTCAGATCTAGTGGCACAACAGGTGTCTGGCAAGTGGGACTCTAAAGATCCGCTCATGGCAGCTTACCGGAGAGAAGTTGAAGCGGTTGCGGGGTACTTCAAAGGATATCAGGTGGACCACATAGACCGACGAAAAAACAAAGCGGCCGATGCATTAAGCCGGCTGGGCTCTCAGCGTAAACCGGTTCCACCAAATACCTTCTTGGATGAATTGCATAGTCCGTCGGTAGAGATACCATCGGAAGAGGATTTAGCTGTTCCTGATCCGGAAGCACAGCTAGTTGTAGCACTTCACGTTATTCCGGATTGGACGCTCCCTTACTTGGCGTACCTGAGCCGAGGTGAGTTGCCGGGGGATGAGGTTGAGGCTCGGCAGATAATCCGGCGATCCAAATCTATGACCATCGTCAATGGAGAACTTCATCACCGCAGCGTCTCGGGGGCTTTTAAGCGATGTGTATCATCAGAGGAAGGATGTGATATTCTTCGAGAGATACACGAAGGAGATTGCGGTCATCACGCCGGTTCAAAGTCATTGGTAGCTAAAGCTTTTCGTCATGGGTTCTACTGGTTAACGGCTCATGCTGATGCAGAGGACCTAGTCAGGAAATGCGACGCTTGTCAGAAATTTTCACGGCATGCTCATGTTCCGGCACAGGAGCTACGGATGATTCCAATTACTTGGCTGTTTGCAACTTGGGGGCTTGATATGGTTGGGCCCTTTAAACGATCCCAAGATCAGAAAACCCACCTGTTGGTAGCAGTGGACAAGTTTACAAAGTGGATTAAGGCAGAACCTGTCAGTAAGTGTGATGCGGCAACAGCGGTTAAATTCATCAAAAAGGTAATTTTCCGGTTTGGCTTTCCACACAACATCATTACTTATAATGGCACCAACTTATCTAAAGGAGAGATGGAAGAGTTTTGCCAAAGGGAACATATTCACCTGGATGTATCTTCAGTAGCTCACCCTCAGTGCAATGGCCAAGCTGAGAGGGCTAACCAAGAGATCTTGAGAGGCATCAAGCCCCGACTTATGGTTCCTTTGCAAAGAACACCAGGTTGCTGGGTAGAGGAGTTACCTTCTGTCCTCTGGAGCATCAACACTACACCTAACAGGTCTACTGGTTATACGCCCTTCTTCATGGTATATGGTGCTGAAGCGGTTCTCCCTAGTGACATCCGGCACGACTAACCACGGGTGGCAGCTTATGTTGAAGCGGATAATGAGCAAGCAAGACAAGACAGCTTAGACTGGCTGGATGAGGAACGGGACACAGCAGCAGCATGATCAGCAATTTATCAACAAGACCTGCGCCGATATCACAGCCACCGGGTTAAGACCAGGACGTTCTTGGAGGGGGATCTGGTGCTCCGGCTCATCCAAGACCAGACAGATATGCACAAGTTATCCCCACCTTGGGAAGGACCCTTTATGGTCATTAAGAACCTGCATAACGGTTCATACTACCTGATCGATGTTCGAGAGCATAAAGACTCACATACAGCAGAGGAAGAGACGAAGCGGCCATGGAACATCGCTCTTCTGCGACCTTACTACACTTGAGCCATTGGCTCCGCTTTATGTATCATGTATATATTATGATTAATAAATAAACCGGCGCCCCCGGTAAACCGGGGAATCAGCCATCTTCTTCAAAAAGAGTATCATATGGGAGTTCGCTCAGAACAATTATTTACAAGGGACCAAAGAGGGTTTGTTGCAACAGCACAACTCAAACATAGGTACTCGACCTCCTAAACCCGCACCCTTGATACATCAAGGGACAAGCGATTGACAATCATCGAGTCGATGGCGTAAAGACAAGATCCCTCAGAGGTCTTGAAACATTGGGTAGTATCGATGAAAACGTCAAATATGGAGCCTGGCAGCTCGTAAAAAGCCATTGACAATCATCGAGTCGATCACCTAAAGACAAGATCCCTCAGAGGTCTTGAAACATTGGGTAGTATCGATGAAAACGTCAAATATAGAGCCTAAAGGCAGCTCACAAAAAGCCTAGAGCCTAAAGGCAGCTCACAAAAAGCCTGGAGCCTGGCAGCTCGCAAAAAGCCTCGATTTAGAGCCTGGCAGCTCACAAAAAGCCTCGAATTTGGAGCCTGGTAGCTCGCAAAAAGCCTCGACTACATGGTCTTATTTGCCAAAAATGCTTTGTTTCTATGATTTCGCAATTTTGTTTTTAAACAAGTCTATTGATGTGGGATTGGGCAACTGCAAGGTTGACCATATATCTGCAGAGTAATGGATCCGGTGGTAAATCGCCAAGACATCCTTTAGCCTCATTCATGCAGGCATAGATAATATAAACGGATCAAGCATGGCAAAACAGAGGATTAAATTGGCAGATGCCAAGTCAAGTTGTGCCATCCATATTGGGAGAAATACAATGTTTCAACTATCCTATTACAACGTACCTGCAGGCCCGAATAGATTAAAGTTTTGGCAAAAATATTCAACAACTACAAATTAAACCGGACGGTTTACGACTCCTCTTCACGCTGCAAAGGCTAAGGGTCAACTTGTTCCGGGTCTTCTTCAGCTTCAGGCAATGGCTGGAAACCAGGAGCGCGCCAATCAAGCTTGGAGAGTGCACGAAAATACATTTCTTCATCAATAAGATCTGACGGATCAATATGTGGAGCGAAAGTATGGCCACGAACTGGTGGGATCAGATTTTCAGTGTAGTAAACCGGCCGCTCTACCCGCTCATTTTCTAAGTCATAGGCCGGATGATACCTTGTCAAATCCGCTTCATCGGCAAGCTTACTGGCTAGCGGGCGCATGTCCTTAGTCAGAGCACGGAGGTCTTTGGCAGAGAAGACTGACCCGTCCTCTTTGTTGCTGGGATAGCCATTCATAGCTTCAGTCGGGTCAAAGTCAGGGACCCATGCTTTGGCCCGGGTCAGCGCCATAAGAGAACCAGCCCGTGCAGCAGGCTTCTTCACCTCCACCAGACGCACAGGCAGGACAGATAGTTTCTCCAAAGTGGCTTGGATGGTAGTTGGTGCCGGTTTATTATGGTACATAGCACTAATAACCCTTTGAGCACCGGAATAGAGCTGCTCCACCAGGGTATAGGTTGCCTTAAGCTTCTTCCGGACATCATCTCCAAGATGTGTTATGCGCCTCCCTATATACATTGGTCGAGTTAAACCGGAGCGAAATAAAGATTGCAAGGATGAAAAACAAATACAGATAGATACTCATAGATAACAGAAGTCATGAGTTCTATTTGCTGTCTTAAACCGGTCAACTCCTGCGTGACCGGATTAAGAGCAGCTTCGGCGTCTTTTGCTCTTTTTTCAAGAGCATTCCTTTGCACCTCCCATGCGGACCGCTCCGCTTCAAAATCTTTCTTCAGTTTTTCCGTATTAGTCAAAGCAAGGACAAGTTCTTCCTTAGCTTTGGCTGAAGCGGTCTCATGGAAGGCCAAATTGTTCTGAAGTTCAGCTGCCTCTGAAGCCAACCGGGTTAAGTCAGTCTGCAAGGAATTCAAACGGATTAGAAGGTCGGATCAATCAAGTCTCAAGTGCATAACAAGTTATACACTTGACACTTGGGGGCTAATGTGCAATTGAAGTAAAGAAAGAAAAAAATTTCAGATAAGTCCCAAGCGCATAAACAAGTTATACCCTTGACACTTGGGGGCTAATGTAAGCTCATTCTCAGGCATAATGAAAGTCCTGGTTCACCTACAATGAAGCTAAACCGGCACTTGGGGGCTACTATGGCCTAAAGACAGGATTGTAAAATTATAAAGCAGAGACAGAAGTAAAGGAAAGAAAATCACCTCATACTTATCCTTCATCATATTAACCAATCCGGCTTCGTAATCATGGCTGGTAAAGAGCCAGTTCAGATACCCAGAATGAAGTTCCTGGGCACTCATCTGGGCATAGCTGGATAAGTTTGTGCTCTACTTGCCTTTGTCTTGTTGGAATTTTTCTTCTTTGGCAGTATGCCTGGCCAAGGTGACAGGCTCGGTGGGAGCAGTGAAGCCTAACCCGGTTACCTCAACATCTGCGGATGAGGCAGCAGTTGGCCGAAGGGGGATAGCAGTAGGCGCTTGACTGACAAGAGCCGGGCTAGCCTGAGGAGGGCTAATCCGGACAGGGCTCGCCGGTTCAGCCGCGTTCTCCGTATTATCACCTTCCGGAGCAGAAGTGTCGTCACGATCCATGGGAATGGGATCATCAACTTGAATGTCAAGATTGTCCTCTGGAGGTACGGCCGTTTCAGGGTCCTTGTCCGGTTCAGCAATAGTGGTTTCAGCAGCCGGCTTACTTGCTTTTGCCTTCTTGCTGGGTTTTGGCATTCTGATAGAGGTTAAAGGAACAGTGAGAATCATAAAGTTAAAAACATGAAGGTAAACCGGATGTTTGAAAGAAGGACTTACCCAGGCACGGTCTTAAGCACTCGGACCTGCGTAGCAGTTGACTCGCCGGAAGAGGATAGAGGAGCCTCCTGATAATTAGGATCAGACGGTTTAAGCAGTTTACGTATGAGGCCGGCTTTTGGATGAAAGAGAGTTGGAGAAAGTAAAACCTCGGAGCGACGCCTGCGAGCCGGCGTAAGAGGTATTCCGGATGACTCAACCACATGGCCGCTATGGCGTGTGGTCCGGCGTGCTTCATGCTGCTGTTTCTTCAAAAGAAAGTTGGGATCCAATTGAGCATAAGGATGAGAAAACGGATATTTCCGGGACACCCGGCGGACTTTGGAGGGCAACGGTTCTGAATCAGAAGAGAGAGAAATTACTTCAACTCCCGCCGCTTTACTTCCTTCCGCCAGATCCTGCGGAAAGGCATTGCTAACATAAATTTAGACAAAGGAAAGTCAAAGGATATAAGGTTCAATTAGTACATCAGAATCCGGATCATCCTCCTCAGGGTGTGAAGCAGAAGCAGCAATAGCCTTCTTCTTCTTGACATCATAAGTTTTCTTGCGTGGTTGCCTGGACGGTTTATCTTGAGACTTCCTCTTCCAGAAAGGATCATTGGCCTGCGCAAAAGATAAGTAATAAATGGAAGACAATTGATTTGGCCGGATTAAAACAAACAGGAAAAGATCGGGAAGGTCTTACCGCTGGTGGCTTATTGGTTGCGCAGAACGGAGCTAAACCGGTCCGGCTGCACTCCTCCAGAGGGATGTTTAGCATTTTCTTCGTAGACTCAGTAACTCCATCTTCAGGAAGTATTATGTCAGTGTGGTGTTGAGGATCATCCGATTTGCCGGAGTATTCACACATCAGACTTGAGCGCCGGCTTAGGGGGATGCTCCAAGAAAGCCAGCAGCGAACAAAGTTGACTCCGGTTAAGCCATTGGCTACGAAGGCCCTGAGTTTAGAAAGTTGAGGGGCCAACCGGGCACGATCCGGGGCGCTGAGGCGTTGCGGCAAGGGGTGATCCGTTGCCAGGCGATAGGCGCGGTAACCCGGCAGCGGGTTCTCGCCTTCAGGCGAAGTGTCCCTACAATAGAACCACGTTTGGTTACATTCTTTGGGGTGGCTGTGAAGGGCAGCATGAGGGAAACTCACATCCTTTCTCTTTTGGATACTGACGCCACCCAACTCCTGATGCGGCCCATCAGTAAACTCCGTCCGCCGGTTTAGATGAAAAAAGTCTCGGAACTGATCCATTGATGGTTCTTCTTGAAGATATGCATCTGGGAAGACTTGAAAATTGCAGATGTTTGACATAGAATTCGGGCCTACATCTTGAGGGTGGAGCTGGAAAGCGGCTAACGCATCCCGGAAGAACTTTGAACCGAGAGGGCTGAAACCCCGGGCCAGGTGATTGATGGGCCTCGAACCCCTCGTTGGATTACCCCAAGTGGAAGGTGTAAGATGCAGTAAGTAGAAGTGTTTTCCCCTATCAAAGATGCCAAGGATCGAATCCCCAGAGACTCATAGGTTCAACAGGTAGGTGTCAACCGCTAACGGCGCAATTAGCAATCAACGTGGACCTGCACACAGATACAAATAACTTTGGTCCCAACGAGTACAGAGAGGTTGTCAATCTCTTCGGCCTTGTAGTTCACAAAGGGTTAAAAGCAATATGATAGTAGTGATAGATAGTGTTTTGCAATAGTAAATAAAATAGCGAAAAGTAAAATAGCGTATGTGATCAATGATGGTAATATGGACCGGAGTCACATGATGTTCACTGGTGATGTCTCTCTCCCAAAAGACGATAAAACGGCTATGTGAGGTAACAAATTACAGCTGGGCAATTGACAGGACCACGAACGCAAACCAATGCTGACTACATTACAAGAAAGGTTGAGGTTCAAAGCATGGGCGGTACGCCAAAGTAGGTAGACCGAAATCCATCTGCATCTACTACTAATCATCCACCTTGAGATATCTATCCAGAACATCTCGCTGGTATTAAGTTGCGAGTCCCACCCATAGTGTAAACTCAATGCAACAGACAACTGCATTAAAAGAACTTAGCGTAAAGTAAACAATCCTTGCACCCGCGGGCACAAGCACCGTTGTTTTCCCCCTTGTGGCAACAGCACATCCCCTAGACTCATGTTTCTGTCACTCAAGCCAGTCATCGAGGGGCATGAACCCACAATCGAGCATAACGTTCCCTCTTGGAGTCACTACCTACTACTTGGCCAAAGCAATAAATAACAATAGAGAACATGCAAGAATTACTTATGAACTAAAATATAAAAGAGGTGAATCAAATATATTACTCAAGATCAATATGAACATAATCTCATAATCCATCGGATCCCAGCAAACTCAACATAGCAACAACATAAAGATTACATAGGTGCCTCGATCATGTAGGGCAGCTCACGAGGACTAATTAGTGAAGCACAAGAACGGTAGGAGAACATCACATAGCCACTGGTCATGGACTCATGGTCCAAGGGAGACTACTCACGAGTCATCCGGGAGGCATCCATGGTGGTGGAGAAGCTCCCGGTGGTGATCCTCCCCTCCGGTAGGGTGCCGGGAAGAGTTCTCCTGGTGCTCCCGATCTTGGAAGCGGCGGCGGCGGCGGTACATAGATGGGATCGCGAAAATAAGTCATGTTTCAAGGGTTACGGGGGACCCTTTAAATACCTGCCAAAGTAGGGCATCGGGGGGCTCTCGGGAGGCCGAGGCGCCCCCCGGCGCGGCCCGGGGGGGGGGGGGGCGCCCACAGGGTGCCTGGAGCCCCTGTGGCCCCCCAGGCTCCCCTTCAGAAGCAGTGTCGTTTCCGGAACGCTGATTTTTTATATATTTTTTCTGTATTTTTCTGGGCAGTTCTCGAAACGTGAAAACCTAAAATACAAAAACAGCCGAAAACAGAAACTGGCACTGGGGTGCACTGGATTAGTAAGTTAGTCCAAATATGATCAAAAGTGTATGGAAGTGTATGAATATCATAGCAATATCACCCAAAAGTGGCATGGAGCAAGCAGAAATTATAGATACATTTTGGACGTATCAACATCCCCAAGCTTAATTCCTGCTCGTCCTCGAGTAGGTAAATGATAACAAGAATAATTTCTGTGGTGACATGCTATTAACCATATAAGACTTTCTCATAGTCATATGACAAAAGCTTACTGAGACAATGATTCTAAAGTAACTAACTTGTCTCAAGAGAAAATCACAAATGACTGAAAGTTTTACAATATGAAACTGAAACATCAAAAAGATTTGCAATGAACATGATGTGCAAATATGATCAAGTGATATCTAGCTTGCCCCTTTTAGTGATGCAAAACATAAATGCAAGGGCACCTTCAAGGTTTAAGTGATGACTAGATACAATCATTTCAGAATAAACGATATCACAATCATGCAAAAGACAATGCTACTTTGGGACAATGCACATTACACTCAGAATGACAATCATGCTCTCAGTAGTTGATGCTTGAAGTGCTAGAGCTTTTTATTATGAAACATGGAAGCAATTGTGTTAACGGTAGTAGTACTTCATATGTGTCATGTATAAAACATCTTATAAGTTGCAAGCCTCATGCATCGAATACCAATAGTGCTCGCTCCTTGTCCAAATTAGCTCGGATCCCCATGGGTTATCATTGCATTGCATATGTTTTTACCAAGTGTCACAAAGGGGTACCTCTATGCCACCTGTACAAAGGTCCAAGGAGATAGATCGCATTCGATTTCTCGTTTTTGATAAATCTCAACTTAAGGACATCCATACCGGGACAACATAGAAAATAGAGGATGGACTCCTCTTTAATGCATAAGCATATTCTCATGAGAGAGGATTAAGGTCCAAGCTAAAACTTCCACCATGATGCATGGCTTTGGTTGGCGTCCCAATGTTTTTCTCTAACAATATGCATATTAATTCAACCCATGGTAAATCACCCTTACTTCAGACAAGACGAACATGCATAGCAACTCACATGATATTCAACAAAAGTGTGATAGTTGATGGCGTCCCCAGAAACATGGTTACCGCTCAGCAAGCAACTCATAAGAAATAAGATACATAAGCAACATATTCCTTACCACAATAGTTTTTAGGCTACTTTCCCATGAGCTATGCATGGTTAATTTGCTTAGTGCAGGTGGAGGTTAGCAAAAGACTGGGAGCGACCAACTAAGAGAGCAATGACGGTCATAATCATGCAGAGCGACAAAGCAATATTGAATCAGGCATGGTAGTTATATCGCTACTCAGAAATAAAAGATCATCAAGGCTTGACAGACTTTCTTTACAGTCTTGAATATGCGTGAGCATATGCCAAGTCAATCAAAATAAATTCTCGAAGGAAGATATTACTAAACCATACCACATCATAGGCAAACAAACCAAGTTGGTACTCCAATGACACATTGGGAACCCCCCAGCTACTTGAGATTAACCATAAGAAAACCTGAGCTACTAAGCACCATCATGAAAGTAGCATATTTATCATAGACACATTAACCCATGTAATGTTGGAAATATGCCCTAGAGGCAATAATAAAAGAGTTATTATTATATTTCCTTGTTCATGATAATCGTTTATTATCCATGCTATAACTGTATTGATTGGAAACTCAAATACATGTGTGGATAAATAGACAAACTTTGTGTCCCTAGTAAGCCTCTACAGGACTAGCTCGTTGATCAAAGATGACCGTGTTTTCCAGGTCATAGACATGAGTTGTCATTTGATAACGGGATCACATCATTAGGAGAATGATGTGATGGACGAGACCCAAACATTAAACATAGCTTTTGATCGTATCAGTTATCGCTATAGTTTTCTGCATGTCAAGTATAAGTTCCTATGACCATGAGATCATGTAACTCACTGACACCGTAGGAGTGCTTTGTGTGTGCCAAACGTCGCAACGTAACTGGGTGACTATAAAGGTACTCTACAGGTATCTCCGAAGGTGTCTGTTGAGTTGACATGGATCGAGACTGGGATTTGTCACTCCGTGTGACGGAGAGGTATCTCCGGGCCCACTCGGTAATACATGATCTCAATGAGCTCAAAGTGACTAAGTAGTTAGTCACGGGATTATGTGTTACGGTAACGAGTAAAGAGACTTGCCGGTAACGATATTGAACTAGGTATAGAGATACCGACGATCGAATCTCGGGCAAGTAACATACCGACGAGACAAAGGGAACTGTATACGGGATTGCCTGAATCCTTGACATCGTGGTTCATCCGATGAGATCATCGAGGAACGTGTGGGAACCAATATGGGTATCCAGATCCCGCTATTGGTTATTGACCTGGGAGTGTCTCGGTCATGTCTGCATAGTTTCCGAACCCGCAGGGTCTACACACTTAAGGTTCGGTGACGCTAGGGTTGTTAGTGAGAACAGTGCATGGTTACCGAAGGTTGTTCGGAGTCCCGGATGAGATCCCGGACGTGACGAGGGTCTCTGGAATGGTCCGGGGACGAAGATTGATATATAGGATGAGAGTGTTCGGAGTCCGGAAGTGTTCCGGGGAGTATCGGGAAGACGGCGGATGACCGAAAAGGGTTTTCGGGGTCCCGGAAAGAGTTTCGGGCCTAATGGGCCACAAAGGGGAGACGCAACAGCCCTCATAGGGCTGTGCGCCCCCCCTAGGGCCCTTTCCTCATGCGCAAGGGGGGCTGGCCCCTCCTAGGGCTGCCGCACCCCCTAGCTTGGGGGGCAAGGCGCCTGGGGGGGAGCCCTAACCCTGGCCGCAGCCCTGGCCGCCGCCCCCCCATCTCCACTTGGCCGCCGCCCCTAGGGGCAAACCCTAGGGCGCCCCTCCCCTCTCTACCCCCCTATATAAAGAGAGGCAGAGGGAGGGCAGCCACACACGTTCGTGCCTCGGCGCTGCCCTGCCTCTCCCACAACAATCTTCGTTTTCCCGCGGTGCTTGGCGAAGCCCTGCTGGAATCCTCCATCACCATCTCCACCACGCCGTCGTGCTGCCGGTGTCTCCATCAACCTCTCCTTCCCCCTTGCTGGATCAAGAAGGAGGAGACGTCCCCGAGCTGTACGTGTGAAGAACGCGGAGGCACCGTTGCTTCGGTGCTAGAATCTTCGGCGATCTGAATCGCGGCGAGTACGACTCCATCGACCGCGTTCTTGAACGCTTCCGCTTAGCGATCTACAAGGGTATGTGGATCCAACTCTCCCCTCGTAGATGCATCTCCTAGATTGATCTTGGTGAGCGTAGGAAAAATTTTTGTTTCCCATGCAACGTTCCCCAACAGTGGTATCAGAGCCAGGTTCTTGCGTAGATGCTTTCACGAGTAGAACACAAAAGGGTTTGTGGACGTTGATGTTTAGATTGCTTCCCTCCTTAGTCTTTCTTGATTCAGCGGTATTATGGGATGAAGCGGCCCGGACCAACTTTACATGTCCACGTACATGAGACCGGTTCCATCGACAGACATGTGACTTTTGTTGCATAAGATGGCTGGCGGGTGTCTGTCTCTCCTATCTTAGTTGAATCGGAATAGAACAAGGCGGTCCTTGTAGAAGGTTAAATAGCAACTTAAATATCACCGTTGTGGCTTTGCGTAGGTAAGAAGCGTTCTTGCTAGATACCCATAGCAGCCACGTAAAACATGCACCAACAAATTAGAGGACGTCTAACTTGTTTTTGCAGGGTATGTATGTGATATGATATGGCCAATGACATGATGAGATATATTTGATGTATGAGATGATCATGTTGTAATAGTTAATATCGACTTGCATGTCGATGCATACGGCAACCGGCAGGAGCCATAGGGTTGTCTTTAATTTTTGTATGACCTGCGTGTCAATCATTAAGCGCTTTGTAATGCTTTACTTTATCGCTAAACGGTAGCAATAGTAGTAAGAGCATGGTGGGCGCGCGACAACCCCGATGGCGACACGATGATGGAGATCATGATGATGGGGATCATGGTGTGGCGCCGGTGACGATGGAGATCATGCCGGTGCTTTGGAGATGGAGATCAAAAGCACGAGTTGATGGCCATATCATGTCACTTATGATTTGCATGTGATGTTAATCCTTTTATGCATCTTATTTTGCTTAGGACGACGGTAGCATTATAAGATGACCCCTCACTAAAATTTCAAGATAAAATTGTGTTCCCCCCGAGTGTGCGCCGTTGCGAAGGTTCGTCGTTTCGAAGCACCACGTGATGATCGGGTGTGATAGACTCTACGTTCGCATACAACGGGTGCAAGCCAGTTTTGCACATGCAGAACACTCGGGTTAGACTTGACGAGCCTAGCATGTACAGACATGGCCTCGGAACACGGAAGACCGAAAGGTCGAGCATGAGTCATATAGTAGATATGATCAACATGTAGATGTTCACCATTGACACCACCTCATCTCACGTGATGATCGGACTTGGGTTGGTGGATCTGGATCATGTCACGCTTGAATGACCAGAGGGATGTCAATTTGAGTGGGAGTTATAAGTAATTTGATTAGTTAAAACTCACTTATCATGAACAATAGTCTAAGATGTCTTTGCAAATGTTTTGTTGTAGATGGCTCGCGCAGTAGCTCCCCTGAATTTTAATGCGTTCCTAGAGAAAGCTAAACTGAAAGATGATGGGAGCAACTTTGTGGACTGGCTCCGCAATCTGAGGATCATCCTCACAGCTGCCCAAAAGGTTTATGTCCTAAGTGCACCGCTAGGTGAACCCCCCGCTCCGGCCTCTGTGGACGTTATGAACGCCTGGCAGACGCGCTCGGATGACTACTCAGTCGTGCAGTGTGCCATGTTGTATAGCTTGGAAGGAGGACTTCAAAGGCGTTTTGAACGTCATGGAGCATATGAGATGTTCCAGGAGTTGAAGTTCATCTTTGAAAAGAATGCTAAGATCGAGAGGTATGAGACCACCGATAAATTCTTTGCTTGCAAGATGGAGGAGAATTCGTCTGTCAGTGAGCACTTGCTGAAGATGTCTGGGTACTATACCCGCATAGCTGATCTGGGACTTGTGTTCCCGGAGGAGGCTATCATTGACAGAATTCTCCAGTCACTCCCACCTAGCTACAAGAGCTTCGTGCAGCAGTACAACATGCAAGGGATGAACAAGTCCATCGCCGAGCTGTTTTCGATGCTGAAAGTCGCTGAGGCAGACATCCAGAAGGAGTATCAAGTGTTGATGGTCAATAAAACCACCAGTTTCAAGAAAAATGGCAAGGGCAAGAAGGGTAACTCTAAGAAGGGTGGCAAGGCAGTTGCTCATCCAGTGAAGAAACCCAAGGCTGGGCCCAAGCCAGAGACTGAGTGTTTCTATTGCAAGGGGAACGGCCACTGGAAGCGGAACTGCCCCAAGTATCTGGCAGACAAGAAGGGGGCCAACAACAACAACAAGCAAGGTATATATGATATACATGTTATTGATGTGTACCTTACCAACTCTCGTTGTAGTGCCTGGGTATTTGATACCGGTTCGGTTGCTCACATTTGCAACTCTAAACAGGAACTACGGAATAAACGGAGGCTGGCGAAGGACGAAGTGACGATGCGCGTGGGGAATGGTTCCAAGGTTGATGTGATCGCCGTCGGCACGCTCGCTCTTCGATTACCATCGGGATTAGTTATGAACCTGAATAATTGTTATTTAGTGCCTGCGTTGAGCATGAACATTATATCTGGATCTTGTTTGATGCGAGACGGTTACTCATTTAAATCAGAGAATAAAGGTTGTTCTATTTATATGGGTAATATCTTTTATGGTCATGCACCCGAAGTGAGGGGTTTATTCTTGTTGAATCTCGATAGTGATGATACACATGTTCATAACATTGATGCCAAAAGATGTAGAGTTGATAATGATAGTACCACTTTCTTGTGGCACTGCCGTCTGGGTCATATCGGCGTGAAACGCATGAGGAAGCTCCATGCTGATGGACTTTTAGAGTCTCTTGATTTTGAATCACTTGACACATGCGAGCCGTGCCTCATGGGCAAGATGACTAAGACCCCGTTTTCAGGAACAATGGAACGGGCAAGTGACTTATTGGAAATCATGCATACTGATGTGTGTGGCCCGATGAGTGTCACGGCGCGCGGTGGATATCGTTATTTTCTCACCTTCACTGACGACTTAAGTAGATATGGGTATATTTACTTGATGAAGCATAAGTCTGAAACGTTTGAAAAGTTCAAGCAATTTCAGAGTGAAGTTGAGAATCATCGTAACAAGAAGATCAAGTTCCTACGATCTGATCGAGGGGGAGAGTATCTGAGTTATGAGTTTGGCAATCACTTGAGAAAGTGTGGAATCGTTTCACAGTTGACGCCACCTGGAACACCACAGCGTAATGGTGTGTCCGAACGTCGTAATCGAACCCTATTAGATATGGTGCGTTCTATGATATCTCTTGCCGATTTGCCACTATCGTTCTGGGGATATGCGTTAGAGACAGCTGCATTCACTTTAAATAGGGCTCCATCTAAGTCCGTTGAGACAACACCGTATGAACTATGGTTTGGTAAGAAACCTAAGTTGTCTTTTCTCAAAGTTTGGGGTTGCGATGCTTATGTCAAAAGGCTTCAGCCAGAAAAGCTCGAACCCAAAGCGGACAAATGTGTCTTCATAGGATACCCAAAAGAAACTGTTGGGTACACCTTCTATCTCAGATCCGAGGGCAAAGTGTTTGTCGCTAAGAATGGGTCCTTTCTCGAGAAAGAGTTTCTCTCGAAAGAATTGAGTGGGAGGAAGGTAGAACTTGATGAGGTTATTGAACCTCTACTTCAACCAGAGAGTAGCGCAGCACAGAAAGATGTTTTTGTGGAGCCTGCGACGGTTGAAGAGGAAGCCAATGATGATGATCAAGAAGATTCTGATCAAGTTACTACCGAACCTCGTAGGTCGACAAGGGTACGCACTGCACCTGAGTGGTATGGTAACCCTGTCTTGGAGGTCATGTTGTTGGACAACAGTGAACCTGCGAGCTATGGAGAAGCGATGGTGGGCTCGGATTCCGACAAATGGTTAGAGGCCATGAAATCCGAGATGGGATCCATGTATGAAAACAAAGTATGGACTTTGGAAGTATTACCTGAAGGGCGGAAGGCCATTCAGAATAAATGGATTTTTAAGAGGAAGACGGACGCTGACGGCAATGTCACCGTGTATAAAGCTCGACTTGTGGCAAAGGGTTTTTCACAAGTTCAAGGAGTTGACTACGATGAGACTTTCTCACCCGTGGCGATGCTTAAATCCGTCCGAATCATGTTAGCAATAGCTGCATATTTCGATTATGAAATTTGGCAGATGGATGTCAAAACAGCGTTCCTTAACGGTTTTCTTAAGGAAGAGTTGTATATGATACAACCGGAAGGTTTTGTCGATCCAGAGAATGCTGACAAAGTTTGCAAACTCCAGCGTTCCATTTATGGGCTGGTGCAAGCATCTCGGAGTTGGAATCTTCGCTTTGATGAGGTGATCAAAGCGTTTGGGTTTGTACAAGTTTACGGAGAAGCTTGTATTTACAAGAAAGTGAGTGGGAGCTCTATAGCGTTTCTAATATTATATGTGGATGACATATTGCTAATTGGAAACAATATAGAACTTTTGGATAGCGTGAAGGGGTATTTGAACAAGAGTTTTTCGATGAAGGACCTCGGTGAAGCTGCTTTCATATTGGGCATCAAGATCTATAGAGATAGATCGAGACGCTTGATAGGACTTTCACAAAGTACATACCTTGATAAAGTTTTGAAGAAATTCAAAATGGATCAATCCAAGAAGGGGTTCTTGCCGGTATTGCAAGGTACAAAGTTGAGTAAGACTCAATGCCCAGTGACTGCGGAAGATAGAGAAAAGATGAGTGTCGTCCCCTATGCTTCAGCCATAGGCTCTATCATGTATGCAATGCTGTGCACAAGACCAGATGTCAGCCTTGCCATAAGTATGGCCGGAAGGTTTCAAAGTAATCCTGGTATGGATCACTGGACAGCGGTCAAGAATATCCTAAAGTACCTGAAAAGGACTAAGGAAATGTTTCTCGTTTATGGAGGTGATCAAGAGCTCGTCGTAAAGGGTTACGTCGATGCAAGCTTTGACACTGATCCGGATGACTCTAAGTCTCAAACCGGATACGTATATATTCTCAACGGGGGAGCGGTAAGCTGGTGCAGTTCCAAGCAAAGCGTGGTAGCCGATTCTACATGCGAAGCGGAGTACATAGCTGCCTCGGAGGCGCCAAAGGAAGGTGTCTGGATGAAGGAGTTCATGACAGATCTTGGAGTTGTGCCTAGTGCATTAAACCCAATGACTCTGTTTTGTGACAACACTGGTGCCATTGCTCTAGCCAAGGAACCAAGGTTTCACAAGAGGACCAGACACATAAAGCGACGCTTCAATTCCATCCGCGATTCAGTCAAGGGGGAGGACATAAGCATTTGCAAAGTACATACGGATTTGAATGTTGCAGATCCGTTGACTAAGCCTCTTCCACGGGCTAAGCATGATCAACACCAAGACTCTATGGGTGTTAGATTCATTACCTTGTAATGCTAGATTATTGACTCTAGTGCAAGTGGGAGACTGTTGGAAATATGCCCTAGAGGCAATAATAAAAGAGTTATTATTATATTTCCTTGTTCATGATAATCGTTTATTATCCATGCTATAACTGTATTGATTGGAAACTCAAATACATGTGTGGATAAATAGACAAACTTTGTGTCCCTAGTAAGCCTCTACAGGACTAGCTCGTTGATCAAAGATGACCGTGTTTTCCAGGTCATAGACATGAGTTGTCATTTGATAACGGGATCACATCATTAGGAGAATGATGTGATGGACGAGACCCAAACGTTAAACATAGCTTTTGATCGTATCAGTTATCGCTATAGTTTTCTGCATGTCAAGTATAAGTTCCTATGACCATGAGATCATGTAACTCACTGACACCGTATGAGTGCTTTGTGTGTGCCAAACGTCGCAACGTAACTGGGTGACTATAAAGGTACTCTACAGGTATCTCCGAAGGTGTCTGTTGAGTTGACATGGATCGAGACTGGGATTTGTCACTCCGTGTGACGGAGAGGTATCTCCGGGCCCACTCGGTAATACATCATCTCAATGAGCTCAAAGTGACTAAGTAGTTAGTCACGGGATTATGTGTTACGGTAACGAGTAAAGAGACTTGCCGGTAACGAGATTGAACTAGGTATAGAGATACCGACGATCGAATCTCGGGCAAGTAACATACCGACGAGACAAAGGGAACTGTATACGGGATTGCCTGAATCCTTGACATCGTGGTTCATCCGATGAGATCATCGAGGAACGTGTGGGAACCAATATGGGTATCCAGATCCCGCTATTGGTTATTGACCTGGGAGTGTCTCGGTCATGTCTGC
>LR738713.1:501399215-501494992 GCA_902687465.1 Secale cereale
TCTCCACTTGGCCGCCGCCCCTAGGGGCAAACCCTAGGGCGCCCCTCCCCTCTCTACCCCCCTATATAAAGAGAGGCAGAGGGAGGGCAGCCACACACGTTCGTGCCTCGGCGCTGCCCTCCCTCTCCCACAACAATCTTCGTTTTCCCGCGGTGCTTGGCGAAGCCCTGCTGGAATCCTCCATCACCATCTCCACCACGCCGTCGTGCTGCCGGTGTCTCCATCAACCTCTCCTCCCTCCTTGCTGGATCAAGAAGGAGGAGACGTCCCCGAGCTGTACGTGTGAAGAACGCGGAGGCACCGTTGCTTCGGTGCTAGGATCTTCGGCGATCTGAATCGCGGCGAGTACGACTCCATCGACCGCGTTCTTGAACGCTTCCGCTTAGCGATCTACAAGGGTATGTGGATCCAACTCTCCCCTCGTAGATGCATCTCCTAGATTGATCTTGGTGAGCTTAGGAAAAATTTTTGTTTCCCATGCAACGTTCCCCAACATGTAACGGCAGCAAACTCTCTTAATAAGGTGAGCATGGTAATTAAAGAGAGTTCAAGCAACCAACTAAATAAAAGCTCTTGAAAAGATAAGCATGAAAACTAAGAGCAGAGCACCATAGTAGCTATTAAAAGATAAAGAACACACACAGCATAGATAGACATGAAAATTCTATGTAATGTTCTAGGTAGAGGTGGAGCGTGTCTCTCTCCCACATAATGGAATTCTGGGTTCCGACTCGTTATGAAAAACTAAAAAGAAAACTAAAAGCAAGACGCTCCAAGCATAGCACATAACACATGAAGTGATAAAAATATAGCGAAACGAAAGACGAACTGATAATGTTGATGTAGAAGGGGATGCACGGGGGGCATCCCCAAGCTTAGACGCTTGAGTCTCCTTGAATATTTCTTGGGGGTGCACGGGGGCATCCCCAAGCTTGAGCGCTTGACACTCCTGAATCTTTTTATCATCTTCCCTCGCACACTTGAAAACTCTCATCATACACAACTCATTCATTATCTGATTAGCGAGGTTAGTATCCTTAATAAAATAATTATACCTTGCTGGAAATAAGGATATTCTTGAAGTTCTACTGTTTCTCAAGATTGCCAAAAGGTTTTTGTAAAGAAAAAGCAAGTTCTTAATTTGCAAAGTGATGGTAAGGCAAAACAGGACAGAATCTGTGAAAAACAGAATAGCAGGCAGTAATTGACCTGTTCGGGATACTTCTGCAACTTAAATAAAAAAACTCAGAACTTACGCACGAAAGACAATTATATAGAGAACGCTGTCGAAAAATTTCAGACCAAAAAGATGATCTGGTGATTTTATACGAATTTTTCTATCCAAGGACAGAATCTGTTTCCTGGACAGCACCTCACAACTTTTGAACTTTCTAGCAATCAGAGGCTATACTTGGCACAAATATGAAAAGCAAAGATACAATGATGATGCTACAGCATTAAACAACATCAAGACACAACAAAAGCAAAAAAATTATTCATGTGGGCTGCCTCCCAAAAGCGCTTTCTTTTATGCCTTTAAGCTAGGCATAATGCATAGATCAAGTTGTATCAATTGAACCATCATCAAGATCATCAAAAAGCTCTTCAATAATACAACTAGTGTTAAGAGGACTGTCAAATAGAGGCCTCATAGAGATACTTCTAGGTAGAAGACCAAAAGGATAAAAGTCAAGGGAAGATTCATTTATAAATTCATCAACGATAGGTGTTTCTTCCAAAGTCTTTACAGTTTCAACCCCTTTGGCAATAGGTGGATTGCTTTTAGAACGGGGAGCCTTTGGAACGTGAACGAACTTAGGCTCCCTCTTTGCCGGAGTTTCTACCTTTTCGGTTTTGATCGAGGAGAAAGTAGTTCCTAAGGTATCAAATATTTCCTCAATCTTGTCCATCCTAGAAGAGTCGGAATCGTGGAATTTGACGGTCTCCAAAATTTTAAAAAATGTATGCATGGAGCTATCAAGTCTATTCAAATTCCCTTGAATCTTTCGATCCAACTCATTCATATTATTAGTGCTCGGCATCTCTAGCTCTATTTTTTCAAGTTTTTTCATAATGTGAGCTAGAGTGATGTCCTCTCGAATGCTAACAACAGGGGGACTCCCAACAAGATTTTCAATAATACTAAGAGACTCCCAAACTGGGGCCTCTAGGAAATTTCCATTGATAGCAGTATCTAGAATAAACCTATTCCAAGAAGTAATTCCAACATTAAAATTTCTAAGCAAGATAGTAGTAGGTTGCTTCTTGGTGGCTCTTTTTTGTGAATCATTAATTCTATACCAAGCATCTTTCAAACTTTCCCCACCTCTTTGTTTAAAGGTGAGAACTTCTGCCTCGTCAAAGACAAAAGGACCCGACATAATGATAACTAAAGAACAAGATAACTATTTTTGTGATTTTCGATAAAAGGAACTAAAGCAAATAATGAAAGGTAAACTAGCAAGACTAATAAGCAAAGGTAAAAGATAGCATGCAACTCCCCTATCCTGAAGAGTGGGTCCCCGGCAACGGCGCCAGAAAATACTCCTTGATGGGCCTCGAACCCCTCGTTGGATTACCCCAAGTGGAAGGTGTAAGATGCAGTAAGTAGAAGTGTTTTCCCCTAGCAAAGATGCCAAGGATCGAATCCCCAGAGACTCCTAGGTTCAACAGGTAGGTGTCAACCGCTAACGGCGCAATTAGCAATCAACGTGGACCTGCACACAGATACAAATAACTTTGCTCCCAACGAGTACAGAGAGGTTGTCAATCTCTCCGGCCTTGTAGTTCACAAAGGGTTAAAAGCAGTATGATAGTAGTGATAGATAGTGTTTTGCAATAGTAAATAAAATAACGAAAAGTAAAATAGCGTATGTGATCAATGATGGTAATATGGACCGGAGTCACATGATGTTCACTAGTGATGTCTCTCTCCCAAAAGACGATAAAACGGCTATGTGAGGTAACAAATTACAGCTGGGCAATTGACAGGACCACGAACGCAAACCAATGCTGACTACATTACAAGAAAGGTTGAGGTTCAAAGCATGGGCGGTACGCCAAAGTAAGTAGACCTAAATCCATCTGCATCTACTACTAATCATCCACCTTGAGATATCTATCCAGAACATCTCGCTGGTATTAAGTTGCGAGTCCCACCCATAGTGTAAACTCAATGCAACAGACAACTGCATTAAAAGAACTTTGCGTAAAGTAAACAATCCTTGCACCCGCGGGCACAAGCACCGTTGTTTTCCCCCTTGTGGCAACAGCACATCCCCTAGACTCATGTTTCTGTCACTCAAGCCAGTCATCGAGGGGCATGAACCCACAATCGAGCATAACGTTCCCTCTTGGAGTCACTACCTACTACTTGGCCAAAGCAATAAATAACAATGGAGAACATGCAAGAATTACTTATGAACTAAAATATAAAAGAGGTGAATCAAATATATTACTCAAGATCAATCTGAACATAATCTCATAATCCATCGGATCCCAGCAAACTCAACATAGCAACAGCATAAAGATTACATAGGTGCCTCGATCATGTAGGGCAGCTCACGAGGACTAATTAGTGAAGCACAAGAACGGTAGGAGAACATCACATAGCTACTGGTCATGGACTCATGGTCCAAGGGAGACTACTCACGAGTCATCCGGGAGGCGTCCATGGTGGTGGAGAAGCTCCCGGTGGTGATCCTCCCCTCCGGCAGGGTGCCGGGAAGAGTTCTCCTGGTGCTCCCGATCTTGGAAGCGGCGGCGGCGGCGGAACAGAGATGGGATCGCGAAAATAAGTCCTGTTTCAAGGGTTACGGGGGACCCTTTAAATATCTGCCAAAGTAGGGCACCGGGGGGCACTCGGGGGGCCGAGGCGCCCCCCCGGCGCGGCCCAGGGGGGGGCGCGCCCACAGGGCGCGTGGAGCCCCTGTGGCCCCCCAGGCTCCCCTTCGGAAGCAGTGTCGTTCCCGGAACGCTGATTTTTTATATATTTTTTCTGTATTTTTCTGGGCAGTTCTCGAAACGTGAAAACCTGAAATACAAAAACAGCCGAAAACAGAAACTGGCACTGGGGTGCACTGGATTAGTAAGTTAGTCCAAATATGATCAAAAGTGTATGGAAGTGTATGAATATCATAGCAATATCACCCAAAAGTGGCATGGAGCAAGCAGAAATTATAGATACGTTTTGGAACAAGGTTTCTCCCCAAATCCCTTCTTCTTTTGCCCATTTTGTTGTCTCTAGGTTTTAGGGAGATGCATGTTGTTCTTGAGTTCTTGTAGGCCTTATCCATGGAAGATACGGGTGTAGGAGAGTAGTTGTGCAGTAGAGATGCTAGTCAGTATGTTGCTACTAAGGAGTTGTGATCAACCGTAGTACCGCATGTTTTGTCTTACGCCTTCATAGATCAGATCCGCATTCGGATCTGATCCCGAGTGGTACTACCGCGGGTTGCCTGCGGTACTACCGCTCCGACGCATCACGGTACTACCGCTTCTCTGACGCGGTAGTACCGCGCAAGACGCGGAAGTAAACTTTTAGTACCACTCCAGACGTGGTACTACCGTGCCACCCCGGCGCGGTACTACCGCCCCCGGAGCGGCACTAAAACTTTACTTCCGGATCTTCGAGCAGTACTACCGTTCACTCCACACCTTCTTCGTAGCCCATACTTATTATCATTTTTACATGTTTCTTGTGCTTTTCTGTGGCCTTTGCATTGATTCTCTTTGTGTCTTTTGCGTGTTCTTGTGTTTCTGTCATAGGTGGTGGCTCCGGTTCAAATGTCCGTCGCTCGAATTCCAGCCGTGACATAGGGTCAAAGCGTCTGTGCAACCAAGATGATGTTCCCGAGGGCTCCAATGCACCACAATGCCGAACCAAGTCCACTGCCACCAAGAACAAGGACCCAACAATGGCCATGCACGAGATTCCATCAGCTGAGTTCATCGCTAGGAGGAAGATCAATCCCTATGTGAATCCTCGGGCTTAGTTCAGGGGAGATGATTTGTTCTGGACCAAGCAGCAGTATCTTATCTTCACAGAGGTGCTCAAGAGCAAACACAACTTATATGTGGATGCACACTGGATTGACATGCATCACATGAGGAAGGAGGAGCACCGGGCCTATTTTGCTGAGGCTTTAGACCTCGTGGAGCAGTTTGCAATTGAGCATATCATGTCTTTTCATATGGAATTTGACTCAGAGATTGTAGCCTAGTTGTTTGCTTCGGTCCACTTCCATCCTAAGGAGGAACGCAACATGACTTGGATGACCAATGGACAGAAGATGACTGCTACTTGGAAGGATTTCATGGATCTGCTTCAGGTTGCTGATGAGGGGCTCCACACTCCTGTTGGAGTTTGCCCTCATGCCAATCAAGAGAACGCCAACAAGAACCGGCTGCTGCCCTATTATGTGGAGAATACGCTCGCTTGTGGCAAGAAGACTTGGGTTATGAACTCTTTTCTGGATATTATGCATCTGATCTTCCGCAACTCACTGTTTCCTCGCATTGGGACAAGGACAAGGTACATGCATACCTCGTGGACATGATGCTCATTTGTGAGGAGGCCCGTAGTGTTTAGACTCAACCACTTGATATATCACATGTCATGTGGTGTGAGCTCCGCTTTGCGGTGTTCACCCGCAAAGTGCCTATCTATGGTCCATATATGTTTGAGGCTCTATCCTGATCACCAAGACTTGGGAGAAGCTCTATCCTGATGAAGAGTTTGAGGCTCCTCACTGGATTCGTCATGAGCCTATCAAGCTCCGCATCAAGATCCTATGGGCCAACACCACTACCCGTGCGGAGGCTGTTGTGGCTCGGATGGATGTGGATGAGGAGGAAATTGAGGAGGAGGCCGTTGATGAGGATAGTTCTGGAGGATATGCTCCCCCTTCGTCTGAGCCCTCGTGGGCTAAAAAGCTTAAGAGCAAGATGAAGGCTCTGTTCTGTATGCAGGCCAAGGGGCAATACAAGGCACATGTTGCTCAGAAGCAGGTTTGCCGGCGTGACATGAAGATCTTAAGGACTTTTGGCGAGGATGTGTCTAGTGGTTCTGAGAAGCACATTAGTCCAGAGGCTGAGTGGATTGCCAAGCAGGGATACAAGTGGTCTGATTCCAAGGAGGAGCAGCAGGAAACTAACGAGGCGCGTGACGACTTATCACTTCCGCCTGCGCTGCCACGTATGTCATAGGTGTCCTCTCTGCCCTTTTGGTGTCTCGATGCCAAAGGGGGATAGAGTGTAGGATTTGCGTGTGTCTTGTGCCGTGTCTTTGCTTTCGTTTGGATTGAACCGTGTTTTTCCGCTTGCTTTCTGCTGGTTTGTGTTGTGTGTGTGTGAGACCAATCATATGGTGTGAGACATATGCACTCTACTCCTTATTTCGTTAATATGTCTATGCTACCCAGTAGGTTGTGGGCCTATGCTTCACCTACCCTATTACTCTATGCTCATGATATCCTCGTTGCATCCTTGCATAGTGTTATATTATTAGTTGCAAGGAGTGTGTTGTTTATAAAATATAGGGGGAGTGTTGATCCTAGTATGTGCGCTATGCAGTCCAAAGCATCTCATAAGAATGCACACATCTAGGGGGAGCTTACCTATATTTTATTTACATGTTGGGTTTGCCTATTATCTTACCGGTTATATCTATGTGCAAATCCCGTATTGTCATCAATCCACCAAAAAAGGGGAGATTGTAAGGGCATATTTCTCCCTGAGTAGTTTTGGTGATTGATGACAATGCTTTTGCGGACTAATCGTGTGCATTGAGCTTTTCAGATATCTCATGTCTAGGCACAAGACGATTAAGTGCCCCTCGGAACCTGTTGAAGACGGCGTTTCCTCTTGTTTCTTTTCAGTGGAATTGAGTCATAGGAAAGCCATGCTATTAAGAGGGGGTTCGGAAAGGTTAGGGTGGAATCAACACATACACATCTATTCATTCGCACCACCTTTCCTTCGCTTCATTGGAGCTCCGGCTGTTTTTCTTTGTCTTTGCAAAAGCAGTGGCGTTCTACTACTACCACTCTGAGGCATGCGGTAGTACCGCTCAAAGAAAGCGGTAGTACTGCACGGCCCCACGGTAGTACTACTCCAAGGTTACGGTAGTATTGCATACCGCGGTAGTACCGTACCAAGGATACGGTAATACCGTGTGACCGGCCCCAACGTCGTAACTAGTACGGTAGTAGGAGCGGAAGTAAATTTTTACTTCCGCGTCCTACGCGTTAGTACCGCTCCAAACAAGCGATAGTACCGTGTCGGGTTTTTGAATAGATCGAAACTCTACGGAAGTAGCCGCGGATGTAATTTATTTACTCCGTGCTCTTCCCTGGCCGGTCTGACCCTGCCTTGTGGTAGTACCGCAGGGACGTGCGGTAGTACCTCTCCGTCAGTACTACCGCCCGTTGCTTTACGCAATAGGGGCTAGATCTGGCTCATGCCATGCCAGCAGTAGTACCGCTCCTGGAGCGGTAGTACCGCAGGGCAGTGCGGTAGTACCGCAAGTTAAGTGTGGTAGTACCGCATGTTGCGGGTAGAGTTGGTGGATAACGGTTGGATTTGTTCTTCCACTATATAAGGTGAGTCTTCTTCCTCAAGTTGACTCACCTCTTCCTCCCCAAGCTCCATTGTTGCTCAAAGCTCCATTTCCGCCCGATCTATCTCCCTAGCCAATCAAACTTGTTGATTTCCTAGGGATTGCTTGAGAAGGCATCGATCTACACTTCCACCAAGAGAAATTTGATTCCCCCACTAATCCCTTGCGGATCTTGTTACTCTTTTGTGTTTGAGCACCCTAGATGGTGGAGGTCTCCGCGGAGCCATAGTCCGTCGTGGTGAAGCTTCGTGGTGTCGTTGGGAGCCTCCAATTCGGTTGTTGAGATAGCTCCAACCTTGTTTGTAAAGATTCGGTCACCGCCTTCAAGGGAACCACTAGTGGAATCACGGCACCTTCCATTGTGTGAGGGCGTGAGGAGAATACGGTGGCCCTAGTGGCTTCTTGGGGAGCATTGTGCCTCCACACCGCTCCAACGGAGACGTACTTCCTCTCAAAGGGAAGGAACTTCGGTAACACATCCTTGTCTCCACCGGCTCCACTTGTGGTTATTTCTTACCTTTACTTGTGCAAGCTTTCTTTGTTTATCCTAGCTTACTTGTTTGTGTGCTTGTTAGTGTTGCACCATATAGGTTGTCCACCTAGTTGCATATCTAGACAACCTACTTTGTTGCTAAGTTTAATTTGGGAAAGAAAAGCTAAAAATTGTTAGTTGTCTATTCACCCCCCTCTAGTCAACCATATCGATCCTTTCATGACCACTTATCTAAATTTAAAGGTAAAAGTGTTCTCCCTGAGTATGCACCGTTGCTATAGTTCATCGTGTTGAGACACCACGTGATCATCGGGTGTGATAGACTCTATGTTCACATACAACGGGTGCAAGACAGTTTTGCACATGCGGAATGCTCGGGTTAAACTTGACGAGCCTAGCATGTATAGACATGGCCTCAGAACACTGAAGAGCGAAAGGTCGAACGTGAATCATATAGTAGATATGATCAACATAGAGATGTTCACCATGGATGACTACTCCATCTCACGTGATGATCGGACATGGTTTAATTGATTTGGATCACATATCATTTAGATGACTTGAGGGATGTCCATCTAAGTGGGATTTCTTAAGTAATTTGATTAATTGAACTTTAATTTATCATGAATTTAGTCCTGATGGTATTTGCAAATTATGTTGTAGATCAATAGCTCGCGTTGTAGCTCCCCTATATTTTTGATATGTTCCTAGAGAAACTTGAGTTGAAAGATGTTAGTATCAATGATGTAGACTGGGTCCGTGATCTGAGGATTATCCTCATTGTTGTACAGAAGAATTATGTCCTTGATGCACCGCTAGGTGACAGACCTATTGCAGGAGAAGATGCATACGTTTTGAACGTTTAGCAAAGCTTGATATGATGACTACTTAATAGTTTAGTGTGCCATGCTTTACAGCTTAGAACTGAGACTTCAAAACTGTTTTGAATGCCACGGAGCATATGAGATGTTTCAAGAGCTGAATTGGTATTTCAGACTCATGCCCATGTCGAGAGGTATGAGACCTCTGACAAGTACTTTGCTACAAGATGGAGGAGAATAGCTCAGCTAGGGAGCATGTGCTCAGAATGTCTGAGTACTACAATCACTTGAATCAAGTGGGAGTTAATCTTCCAGATAAAATAGTGATTGACAGAGTTCTCTAGTCAGTATCACCAAGATACTAGAACTTCGTGATGAACTATAATACATAAGGAATAACGAAACGATTCTCGAGCTCTTCGCAATTCTAAAATCAGCGAAGGAAGAAATCAAGAAAGAGCATCAAATGTTGATGGTTAAAAAGACCACTAGTTTCAAGAAAAAGGGCAAGGGGAAGAAAGGGAACTTCAAGAAGAATGGCAAGCAAGTTGTCACTCCCGTGAAGAAGCCCAAAGCTGGACCTAAGCCTGAAACTGAGTGCTTCTACTGCAAAGGGAATAGTCACTAGAAGCGGAACTTCCCCAAAAATAATTGGCAGATAAGAAGGATGGCAAAGTGAACAAAGGTATATTTGATATAAATGTTATTGATCTGTACCTTACTAGTATTCGTAGTAGCCCCTGGGTATTTGATACTAGTTCAGTTGCTAAGATTAGTAACTCGAAATAGGAGTTGCGGAATAAACGAATACTAGTTGAGGGTGAGGTGACGATGTGTGTTGGAAGTGGGTCCAATATTGATATGATCATCATCGCACACTCCCTATACTTTCGGGATTAGTGTTAAACCTAAATAAATGTTATTTATTGTTTGCGTTGAGCATGAATAAGATTCGATCGTGTTTATTGCAATACGGTTATTCATTTTAGTCAGAGAATAATTGTTATTCTGTTTACATGAATAAAACCTTCTATGGTCATACACCCAAGGTGAATGGTTTATTGAATCTTGATCGTAGTAATACACATATTCATAATATTGAAGCCAAAGGATGCGGAGTTGATAATGATAGTGCAACATACTTGTGGCACAACCGTTTATATCATATTGGTGTAAAGCACATGAAGAAAGTCCATGTTGATGGGATTTTGGAATCACTTGATTATGAATCATTTGATACTTGTGAACCATGCCTCATGGGCAAGATGACTAAAACTCCGTTCTCCGGAACAATGCAGCGAGCTAATGACTTATTGGAGATAATACATACCGATGTATGTGGTCCAATGAGTGTTGAAGAACGCGGCAGGTATCGTTATTTTCTGACCTTCACAGATTATTTGAGTAGATATGGGTATATCTACTTGATGAAACACAAGTCTGAAACATTTGAAAAGCTCAAAGAATTTCAGAGTGAAGTAGAGAATCATCGTAACAAGAAAAATAAAGTTTCTACGATTTGATCGTAGAGGCGAATATTTGAGTTACTAGTTTGGCCTTCATTTGAAACAATGTGGAATAGTTTCACAGCTCATGCCACCTGGAACACCACAGCGTAATGGTGTGTCCGAACGTCATAACCGTACTCTATTGGATATGGTGCGTTCTATGATGTCTCTTACTAGTTTTCATTTATTGTTTTGGAGTTATGCATTAGAGACAACTGCATTCACGTTAAATAGGGCACCATCTAAATCCATTGAGACGACACCGTATGAACTGTGGTTTGGCAAGAAACCTAAGTTGTCGTTTCTTAAAGTTTGGGCTGGCGACACTTATGTCAAAAGGCTTCAGCCTGATAAGCTCAAACCCAAATCGGCGAAGCGCGTATTCATAGGATACCCTAAGGAAACAATTGGGTACACCTTCTACCATAGATCCAAAGGTAAGATTTTTGTTGCCAAGAATGCAACATTTCTAGAGAAGGAGTTTCTCTCGAAAGAAGTGAGTGGGAGGAAAGTAGAACTTTATGAGGTCACTGTACCTTCTCTCGAATTGGAAAGTAACTCATCACAAAAAACTGTTCCCATGATGCCTACACCAACTAGAGAGGAATCTAATAATGATGATCATGAAACTTCATATCAAGTTACTACCGAACCTCATAGATCAACCAGAGCACGATCCGCACCAGAGTGGTACGGTAATCCTGTTCTGGAAGTCATGTTACTAAGACCATGATGAACCTACGAACTATGAAGAAGCTATGGTGAGCCCAGATTCCGACAGATGGTTTGAGGCCATGAAATCTGAGATAGGATCCATGTATGAGAACAAAGTGTGGACTTTGGTGGACTTTCCCGATGATCGGCAAGCCATTTAGAATAAATGGATCTTCAAGAGGAAGACGGACGCTGACGGTAGTGTTATTATATACAAAGCTCTACTTGTCGCAAAAGGTTTTCGACAAGTTCAAGGTGTTGACTACAATGAGATTTTCTCACTCGTAGCGATGCTTAAGTCTGTCCGAATCATGTTAGCAATTGCCGCATTTTATGAAATCTTGCAAATGTATGTCAAAACTGCATTCCTTAATGGATTTCTTAAATAAGAGTTGTATATGATGCAACCAAAAGGTTTTGTCATTCCTAAAGGTGCTAACAAAGTGTGCAAACTCCAGCGATCCATCTATGGACTGGTGCAAGCATCTCGGAGTTGGAATATACGCTTTGATAAGGTGATCAAAGCATATGGTTTTATAGAATTATGGTGAAGCCTGTATTTACAGGAAAGTGAGTGGGAGCTCTGTAGCATTTTTGATATTATATGTGGATGACATATTGTTGATTTGAAATGATTTAGAATTTCTGGATAGCATAAAAAGGATATTTGAATAAGAATTTTTCAATGAAAGACCTTGGTGAAGCTGCTTATATATTGGGCATCAAGATCTATAGAGATAGATCCAGACGCTTGCTAGGACTTTCACAAAGCACATACCTTGATAAAGTTTTGAAGAAGTTCAAAATGGATCAGTCAAAGAAAGGGTTCTTGCATGTATTACAATGTGTGAAATTGAGTAAGACTCAATCCCGACCACTGCAGAAGATAGAGAGAAAATGAAAGTCATTCCCTATGCCTCAGCCATAGGTTCTATCATGTATGTTATGTTGTGTACCAGACCTGATGTGTGACTTGCTATGAGTTTAGGAGGGAGGTACCAAAGTAAACCAGGAGTGGATCACCGGACAACGGTCAAAATTATCCTTAGTAACTGGAGGACTAAGGAAAATTTTCTCGATTATGGAGGTGATAAAGAGTTCGTCGTAAAGGGTTACACCGATGCAAGCTTTGACATTAAACCAGATGACTTTGAGTATTAGTCTGGATGCGTATTGAACATATGAGCTATTAGCTAGAGTATCTCTATGGAGAGCATTGTAGACATAGAAATTTTCAAAGTACACAAGGATCTGAATATTGCAGACCCGTTGACTAAACCTCTCTCACAAGCAAAACATGATCACACCTTAGTACTTATTTGGGTGTTAATCACATGGTGATGTGAACTAGATTATTAACTCTAGTAAACCCTTTGAGTGTCGGTCACATAGCGATGTGAACTATTGGCGTTAATCACATGGTGATGTGAACTATTGGTGTTAATCACATGGCAATGTTAATTAGATTATTGACTCTAGTGCTAGTGGGAGACAAAAGAAAATATGCCCTAGAGGCAATAATAAAGTTGTTATTTTATATTTCCTTATTCATGATAAATTTTTATTATTCATGCTAGAATTGTATTGATCTGAAACCTTGATACATGTGTGAATACATAGACAAACACTATGTCCCTAGTGAGCCTCTACTTGACTAGCTCCTTGATCAAAGATGGTAAGGTTTCCTAACCATGGACATGAGTTTTCATTTGATAATGGTATCACATCATTAGTAGAATGATTTGATAGATAAGAGCCATTCGTTAGGTTAGCATAATGACCGTTCAGTTTTACTGCTATTGCTATCCTCATGTCAGATACATATTCCTCCGACTATGAGATTATGCAGCTTCCGAATACCGGAGGAATGCCTTGTGTGCTATCAAACATCACAACGTAACTGGGTGATTATAAAGATGCTCTACATGTATCTCCGAAGGTGTTTGTTGAGTTGGCATAGATCAAGATTAGGATTTGTCACTCCGAGTATCGAAGATGTATCTCTGGGCCCTCTCGGGAATACACATCATAATAAGCCTTGCAAGCAAATGACTAATGAGTTAGTCTCAGAGTGATGTATTATAGAACGAGTAAAGAGACTTGTCGGTAATGAGATTGAACTAGGTATGAAGATACCGACGATCGAATCTCGGGCAAGTAACATACCGATGACAAAGGGAATAACGTATGTTGTCATTACTGTTCGCCCGATAAAGATCTTCGTAGAATATGTAGCAACCAATATGAGCATCCAGGTTCCGCTAATGGTTATTGATCAGAGAGGTGTCTCCGTCATGTCTACGTAGTTCTCAAACATGTAGGGTCTGCACGCTTAATGTTCAATGACAATATTGTATTATATGAGTCATGTGAATTGGTGACCGAATGTTGTTCGGAGCCCCGGATGAGATCACAGACATGACGAGGAGTCTCTAAATGGTTGAGAGGTATATATTGATATATAGGACGACATTATTCGGACACCGGAAGTGTTCCAAGGGGTACCAGGTACATATAGGAGTACCAGGGGGTTACCAGAACCACCCGGGGGAATAATGGGCCTCATGAGCCATAGGAGGGGATCACACCACCCCCTAAGGAAGGAGTCCAAAGAGGAGAAGGAGGAGGGGGTTCGGCCCCCTTTCCTTCCTCCCTTCCCTCTTCCCTTTTTTCCTCCGGTGAAATAAGGAAGGGGGGCGAATTGGAATAGGGAACACTCCTACTTGGGGCGCCCCAAGTGAAAGGATCGATATGGTTGACTAGAGGGGGGGTGTCGGTGTCAAAACCGGCGGATCTTGGGTAGGGGATCCCGAACTATGCGTCTGAGGATCGATGGTAACAAGAGGCTAGGGACACGATGTTTACCCAGGTTCAGGCCCTCTCTATCGAGGTAAAACCCTACTTCCTGCTATATTAATATGGATGAATATGAATACATGAATTGATCTACCTTGAGATCGTAATGTCTAAACCCTAAAGTCTAGCCTATGAGGATTTGAGATTCTATTTTAGCCTCTACGGACCTAACCCTCCGGTTTATATACGCATCAGAGGGCCTTGGGTTTGTACATACCATCTGGCAGAGGAAGGAAAGATTACACCCGAACCTAAAACCTGCCGTTATACGAATACATGAGTCCTATCCAGATACGAGAGATGATCTTCAACTATGATCTTCACAGCCCACCAGTCCGGCCCACCAAGAGTTATCTGGCCTCCCGAGGACCCCTCGATCCAGGACTCCCTTAGTAGCCCCTGAACCTGACTTCAATGACGATGAGTTCGGCTTCCGTATTGTCTTCGGCGTTGCAAGGCGGGTTCCTTCTTCCGAATATATCTTCTGCAAAAAGGAGTCTTGTGTTTGGCTCTGCAAGGTTAGTACAACCCTTAGCCTCGAAGGCAAGGCTCTTAAAAGAAAATGAATAATGTGTCTCTACTGATAAATTTTGGGTGAAGCGTCGCGTCCAACCCACTAACATATCGAACCGTTTTACTTGGTCTTGGTTTCGCATTTCGAGGCAATCCTCATTGACACGTCCCATCAGAATAGAGATCGTGCCCGCTTATTGTGGGATCCTTATCAATATGACGGGAGCACCCACGTCGCGCATTACGCACGACCGCTTTGGGAACCGGCGAGGTTTATGGCTAAAGTGGGGGACGTTTTGTATTCGCAGTGTTATAAAAGGATACCCAGCCCTTTCATCAGCCCACGCCTTCCTCAAGCTCGAGCTCTCCAACCTCCCTAGCCCTAGCATTCTCATCTCCTGCGCCCACCTATCCTCGTTCCTCAACCACTACTCCCCTTCCTAGTAATGGTTGGATCCGATGCCAGGGGCAAGTGGGAAGCTTCCACAATCACTGAAAAGACCGTGGAGGACCTACGGAGCGTGGGCTATCTCGCCGCCAACATTGCGCACCGAGTCCCTGCTAAGGGTTAGGTGATTCCCGTCCCAGTGGCGGGTGAGAGGGTAGTGTTTACTTCCCATTTTGTTAAGGGGGTAGGGTTTCCACTCCACCCCTTTGTTCGGGGTCTTTTGTTCTTCTACGGGCTTTATTTCCATGATATAGCCTCGAATTCAATCCTTCACATATTCGCTTTCATTGTGGTATGTGAAGCTTTCCTCCGCATCCCACCACACTTCGACCTATGACTCAAAACCTTCAACGTGAAGCCGAAGGTTGTGGATGGGCAGCCCGTGGAGTGTGGGGGCGCCATGATTAGCAAACTCCCGAATGCAACTTGGCCCAAGGGCTCATTCATGGAGATGAATAAGGTCTGGCAGCAGGAGTGGTTCTACATCACCCAACCCCGCGACACCAAATGGGCGGCGGAGCCTGCTTTCAGACCCGGACCCCAGAGAGGCTGGCCTCCTGGACCAAAAAGGGTCTGGACTGGGGTCGCATACTGAAGTGACGACTCTCGTGAGCCGTGTGTCCGGCATGATCTCCATGGGGCACCTACTCTCATATGTGGTTCAGGTAATGCTGACCCAGCTTATTCTCCCTTGCCAAAGCCGGGACTCCTCCCTATGGGAGTTCGATCCGGCAGGAGACAAGCCGCTGAAGCATCTCTTCGGCTTTACGCACAAAGAGATCTGGAAGCATCTCTTTAAGAGCTAGAAGGAGTGGCCGGCTGAAACCGAAGATGTGGGCTTTAGCACCGCCCTCTCCGCCCCAGAGGTAATAGAAAACCTTGCCGAACACATATCTCTTCCCTCATTTAATGATAACATGAATTGGAGTTCTTGCGTGATATACAAGGCTATACGAAGAAGGCGACCAGGATCAAGTGTCCGGTGCCCTTGCTCGAAGACCCAGAATCGCCTCAGGTGATGGCGATGCTGGTTCCGGCGCCATACAAGGCGCCGGTCAAGAAGCCCAAGAAGAAGGGCAAGGGGGCTGGAGACAGCCCCCGCCCTGCGGACAAGAAGTCCGAGGAAATCAACATCCTCTCCTCTGACGAGGTGGAGGAAGATATTGAGGAGGAAGAGGAAGAAGAAGAAGAGGAGCCCCATGCGCAAGGCAGGGGGAAGAGAGGGCGGCCCTTGATGAAGCTGGCACGGCCGCACCCAAGAGGAAGATGACCCTCGCTACTAGTTCACATCCGTTCGAACATGGCTTCGTGATGAAGCCCAGGGAGAAACCCCTGCCCAAATCATAAGTTTGTCCGGATTGACTGCTGCACCTTTGTTTATTCAGTATTTTTGATACTTACTTAGTATTTCTCTCATGCTGACCTACAGCCCTCCCGAAGGACACCCCGACGCCTCCTTATCGGAGGGGAACTCTCTAGCGCCTCGAGAGACGGAGAGTGACCCACCAGTCCGGGCCCCATCGCCCGTGATCGGCGGGGACACCGAAGTGTCCTCCCAACGGGTGTCCTCCGCCCAAGGAGATGAGGGCGGGGTGGCTGGGGGCAATACCCCAGCCGCTGCTGACCATGGGGAGACAATCCCCATCAAGACCGAATGCGGGGGGCCCGAAAAATCCAGGGCCCTCCCGAACATTGACCCGGAGGCTAATGCGGCTCCAGGGTCCGAAGACCAGACCCCCCAAGCGGGGGTGGATACGGCGGCGCCCGAAGTCAATCCAGAGGCGCCGGATTCTATGGAGGGAGCACTGCAAAGTGCTTCCATCATGGAAGAACACCGCACCGTGATGGGTGCGGTGATGAAGAAGATTCAGTCCGTCAAGGGCGGACTGAATGAAGCTTTCAACAGCTTGTTAACATGCTTTGAGGTAAACAATGTAATGTTTTTTTATACAACTTTATTATGTTTAATGCACATACATAGCCAGTAGCCCCTGATGCTTTTTGTGATTCTGAAGAGAATTGGACGAAGTATCCATGCTATAGCATACTTACAGAGCTGAACTGTTGTGCAGGCTTCACTAGTTACGGCAACTGCGCGAGATGTGGAAGTTGCCGAACTAAACCGGAAGCTCTTATTGGCCAACGCAGACCTCGACCGCGTCAACCAGCATTTAGATGAAATGCAAGGTATGCAGATTTTAAGACATCAATAAGAATAATTAACTGAGTATGTTTATAAACTCTGATATGGTATTCTGTATTACACAGTTGGCGCCGCTGAGCTCGAGGCCCTCAAGAGCGAGGTTGCTATGGCCAAGAAGGAGGCCCAGGCGAACAAGGTAGCTGCTGACAAAGTGGATGCCGATTTGGAGGCCGAAAAGGCTGAGTGCGAGAAGCACCGGTCTCGGGTGTCCGAAGTCGAGGTTGAGCTCAACGATGCCATTCTCAAATGTGAGGCATTGGAGAAGAAGGCTTCGGAACAGGCATCCGAGCTTGTTGCGGCAGTGAAGACTGCCCAGGATGCACGAGGCGAGTCGCGCAGCGCCCATCAAGAAATCGAGCAGGCACGATAGACAGGATCTGGTAAGCTATTTCTCTTACAGAGCATCTTCGAAGGGCAGAGGTACATTGGGATGACACAGTTATGGAGTTCTCCAGGCGTGTTTGCTGATCTTCCAAGGAGCAGTGCTGACGCCGCCCTATACTTCCGAGCTCTCGAGGGGAACAACACGAAGAAGTTGTTTTGGTCGCAGTTCTATGCGCCAAAACATCTGGTGCCCCTCAACGACCAGATGAAGCAGTTGGTCGAGCGGCACAACATGGCGGGTTCGGACATGAAGGACTTAATAGTATTGCTATGGCCCGCTTATCCAATCCCAAGTAGTTACTTTGGATTGGTGAAGCGGCTCGTCGAGGCGAGTCCGCGGGTCGACGCATTGACGCGTTCGGCTTGCATAGAAGGTGCTCGGATGGCCTTCGCTCGTGTCAAAGTGCATTGGGCGAAGATGAATGCGGGGCATATTGCCACTATTGGTCCACCCGCCGACAAGGAGCACCGCAAGCCGGAGAAGTATTTAGAGGACGTCACCGATGGCACCCGCCTTGTAGAAGGCCAGTGTTCGAAGGATGTTATCATTGAGTGATTGTATCCGGATGTAAAGACTTAGGCTTATGAATCCGATGTATATGACTTTTGCGCTATTATAATATCAGCGTCTTTTACCTCATGTGTGACTGTTTATCTAAATCTGAAAGTTTCCAGTCGTCGGCTTCAGCCCCCATGTACATAGTACTAGGGTGTTCGGTCATATGCATGTACACTCTTTATCCAACGTCTTGGTCCGTATAGGAGGTGTATGCGGAGTGAACCAGGCAATCAGACTATGCGGCATTATTGCTTTCACTTGGTCGTAGGAGCTTGACGGGACTAGGTACTAGCCCCTGGTGCGGATATGATATTCCTTTACTTAAGGTATCCAATTGCACCTTGCTAGGTGAAAACCAACCATTCGTATAACAAGGGGTAGATCTCTATCGATCGTAGTATAAAACTAAGTCACCGGATTGCAGACCAGGTTCTCGCCTATTATGACGGTCAGTTTTCGGCTTTCTCTACTAAGGTACTTGACCGGATGAGCCAGAAGTACAATCGCAGTAGTTCTCCCTTTACACCCTAGCCGAACAATGGGAACGTAGGGGTAAGCATAGGAGCCGGGCAACCCAACTATGGACCCAAGACATGATTCGGAACTGATGCATATAAGGCAAACATCCAGGACGCCGAACACTCCTTATAGGTGTTCGGTCTTTTCAACATATACCGGGCTGAACACAGCCCCTGGTAATAAACCCTTATTAACAAGCCACATATGGCAATCTGATATGGGAAGAGAACATTTATGATGAGTGAATAAAACTCCGAACATAATGCGAATCAAGCGGTCCTATTAATATCCCTTTATGGTACGGTGAGCCGCAAACTTATAGACAATGCCGAAAACCTTTTTGGACATTTTACATGCCAAAAAGGTACTCCCTCCGTTCGGAATTACTTGTCTCGAAAATGGATGTATCTAGAACTAAAATATGTCTAGATACATCCATTTCTGCGACAAGTAATTCCGAACGGAGGGAGTATATAAAAAGAAAGAGAAAAAAGGTTTACACATGGTCTTAATCTAAAAAGAAACCTTAGTGCGGGTCCCTACTGCACGTCTGCACCGTTTCCTCCTCTGTAATGTGTCCTTGAAGGGGTGAGAGTATGATGGCCGTCTATAAAAAAGAAAGAAAAACCTGGAAAAGAAAAAGAACTCCAGTGTGGCCATGACAAAACTGGTTCATTTAATGAACCTGAAAGAATAGGTTTAGAGTCCGACTAAGGTCAAGCCGAAGTATGGACTGTATGCAGTGTGCCCCCAGCGCCGCCCAAGGGATTTTAAGGCATAACTATGCACTCTAGGTACATGTGTTGTCACCTTATGGGGCAGTCGATGGGGGCGTAGCTGCTAGTCTAGCTCAGGTTCATCTAAGCTACCGCACTGCGGCATGTGTCAGACACGTTTAGTTATGCCCAACAGATTATCCGGCTTGAATAGGCCGTTTTGTACTTCGCCTGCTAGGGCCGCAGTGTCTTCCTCCGTACGGAGAGAGCACTCCATGTTTCCATTGACCGTGATGACGCCACGTGGTCCAGGCATTTTAAGCTTTAGATAAGCATAATGCGGGACTGCGTTAAAGCGGGCGAAGGCCGTTCTTCCAAGTAGTGCATGATAGCCACTTCGGAACGGAGCTATGTCGAAGTTTAGCTCTTCTCTTCGAAAGTTATTAGGAGAGACGAATACGACTTCCAGTGTTATAGAGCCCGTGCAGCGGACTTCTACGCCCGGTATCACTCCTTTAAAGGTCGTGTTGCTTGGCTTGATTCTTGTCGGGTAGATCCCCATCATGCGGACAGTGTCCTGATATATCAGATTGAGACTGCTGCCGCCGTCCATAGGACTAGGGTGAGATGGTATCCATTGATTATTGGGTCGAGCACTAGGGTAGTTGAGCCCCCATGGCGAATACTAGTCGGATGATCCCTGCGATCAAAAGTGATCGGACAGGCCGGCCATGGGTTGAATTTGGGGGCGACAGGCTCAACGGCGTAGACATCTCGGAGTGCGTGCTTTCGCTCCCTCTTTGGAATATGAGTGGCATATATCATGTTCACTATTTTGACCTCCGGTGGAAATTTCTTCTGTCCCCCTATATTCGGATGGCGAGGTTCATCCTCGTCTTTGCTATGAGACTCCTTCCCCTTATGTTCAGCGTTGAGCTTGCCGGCCTGCTTGAAGACCCAACAATTACGGTTAGTATGGTTTGCAGGTTTCTTTGGGGTGCCATGGATTTGGCAGGGCCTATCTAATATTTTGTCCAGACTGGATGGACCATCTCTGCTACCTTTAAATGGCTTCTTCCGTTGACCAGGTCTGGAGCCGCTGAATCCAGCGTTTACCGTTGTATCATCTGGGCTTCCAGCATTGTTTCGATGTTTGTTTTTGTTAAGTCGTGGCTTTCCATTGCCGTCCCTGACTTCAGATGTTCCAGGGTCGCTGGTACTGCTATGAGCTAACCAACTATCCTCACCCACGCAAAAGCGAGTCATGAGTGTAGTTAGGGCTGCCATTGTTCTTGGATTTTCCTGTAAAAGGTGTCTAGCTAGCCATTCATCCCGGATACTGTGCTTGAGTACCGCTAAGGCTTCAGCGCCCGAATAGTCGACTATTTTGGTTCTTCTTAGTGAGAAACTGATTCTAAAGCTTGTGGGCTAACTCCCTAGGTTGTTGGATGATGTGACTTAGATCGTCAGCGTTCGGGGGCCGGACATAGGTCCCTTGAAAATTGGCCTGAAAAGCATCCTCAAGTTCTTCCCAACTCCCAATGGAGTTCTCTGGGAGACTGTTTAGCCAGTGCTGAGCTGGTCCTTTCAGCTTGAGGGGTAAATATTTAATGGTGTGAAGATCATCTCCTCGAGCCATGTGGATGTGAAGAATAAAGTCTTCTATCCAGATAGCAGGATTCGTCATTCCATCGTACGCTTCGATGTTCACGGGTTTAAACCCTTCAGGAAAATCATGATCCAGCACCTCATCGGTGAAGCACAGAGGGTGTGCGGCTCATATGTATTTTGCTATATCGTGGCATATGTCCGATGGTTGTGATGTTCGGTATTGACCTCGAACTGGTTATTACCGGCGCGATTGGCTTGATAGTCGCCGTCCCATGCGGGGCCCGGTCCCTAGGTCCATAGATAGACTGGTCTTGCTAGCTTTTTGTTCAGGTCCTCATGCAGATCGTGTTTTCGGACTTGGGCCGCATCCTCCTTTCCTTTACGGGGTGGTGGTGCGGGCTTGTGTATGCCATTGCTTGCAACTCTGTCCCGTCCGTGAGGTGGTTGGTCCGGCTTGTCGGCGGTGTTATTCTTCGACGGGACGGGCGCAGCGGCCTCATCGTCGAATTCGGGCAGCAGTTTATGCTTGGGATAGCTTTTGGTTTGGCCGTTATAGCCATGTTTCTGTTCGGCATCTAGCGCCTCGTTCCATCTATCATTGAGCGTGTCCTGTACGGCTCGAAGCCGTCCCTGCTGCTTTTTCAGGCTCCTTCCAGTGGCAATGAGCCTCCGATGGAAGCGCTTTTGTTCAGAGGGTTCTTCTAGGACGATATATTCGTCGTCGCCTAGGCTAACCTCTTCTTCGGTGTCAGGTTCGCAGTTACTGTCTTCGGCATCGCTGTCCTCGGACAGCGGCTTCAGACTCTGCTTGTCGTCCTCTTGCTCTTCCTGCTACATCGCTGGGTCTGCGGGGTCTTTGGCTTGTTCTGGAGTGTCAATGTCGTTAGTGGCAGTGTTCTGATTTCTTCCTTTACGGGATTTAGTTCAGCGGTTTGGATGCCGATGTTTGGGAGGTTCTTCGACGGGCTTGTCCTCTAAGGGATTGTTTTCGCCGTCGCCCTCAGCCTCCTTAGGTGTATCCACCATGTATATGTCATATGAAGATGTAGCTGTCCATCGCCCGGTTATTGGCCGGTTTTGATCTGGATCCGCTTCGGCTTCGAGGTCCATCCCTTCAAAGTCTTCGGAAGCATAGTCAAGTAGATCGGTTAGATCTTCAACCATGGCTACCAAGTGGGTGGTGGGTGGGGAGAAAAATTCCTCAACAGCCTCCAGTTCGAACCGGATACAATGCGACTGCGTGTTCCCATCTAAAAAGAGGGACTTTAACGATTTTAGCATGTCGCCAAAGGGTGAGTGCTGAAAGATATCTGCAGCACCGAATTTGGCGATAGACGCCTGATAAAGATTAAGGGGCATAGATGTGCATGATCCGGAATCTGAGGTCGGAGTTGAGTCTGGGGTTCCGATGACACATATCTCGCTCATAGTTGGGTCTGTGTGCCGCTCCAACACCGTGAAGACTGTGGCTTCCGTGGCGGGGTTGAGCTTCCCATCCTCGGGCGACGCGATCTGTTCGGATCTAGGGCCAGAACTGTCACAGGTCCTATTTCCTGATCCGATGACAAAGCTAGATCGTGTTCATCGTGAAGGCAGAGAGAGGTTGCTGCGGGCTCAAATCCGTTGAAGATCAAGTCTCCGCGGATATCAGCAACATAGTTTAGGCTTACAAATCTGACTTGATGGCCCAGGGCGTAGCTCTCGATCTGCTCGAGGTGGCCTTCAGTGTTGACGCGAAGCGCGAAACAGCCGAACACGAAGAGTTGTCCAGGAGGGAAGATTCCCTCAATGTTGTCGTCGTTGTCGATGACGTGATCCATCAGTCCTTCGATCGACGACATAGTGGAACTCCCAATGAAAGCACCAATGTCGGTGTAAAAACCGGCGGATCTCGGGTAGGGGGTCCCGAACTATGCGTCTGAGGATTGATGGTAACAGGAGGCTGGGGACACGATGTTTACCCAGGTTCAGGCCCTCTCGATCGAGGTAAAACCCTACTTCCTGCTATATTATTATGGATGAAAATGAATACAAGAGTTGATCTACCTCGAGATCGTAATGGCTAAACCCTAAAGTCTAGCCTATGAGGATTTGAGATTCTCCGTTAGCCTCTACGGACCTAACCCTCCGGTTTATATACACACCGGAGGGGCCTAGGGTTTGTACATACCATCTTGCAGAGGAAGGAAAGATTACACCCGAACCTAAAACCCGCCGTTATACGAATACAGGAGTCCTATCCGAATACGAGAGATGATCTTCAACTATGATCTTCACAGCCCACCAGTCCGGCCCACCAAGAGTTATCTGGCCTCCCGAGGACCCCTTGATCCAGGACTCCCTCAGGGGGGTGAATATGCAACTAACAATTTTTAGCTTTTCTTGACCAAATTAAACTTAGCAACAAAATAGGTTGTCTAGATGTGCAACTACGTTGGCAACCTATAGGATGCAATAATAACAAGCCTACAACCAAGCAAGGAATAAAGCACAATAAAACTTGAACAAGTAAAGGTAAGAGATAACCAAGAGTGGAACCGATGGAGACGAGATGTGTTACCGAAGTTCCTTCCCTTTGAGGGGAATTATGTCTCCGTTGGAGCGGTGTGGAGGCACAATGCTCCCCAAGAAGCCACTAGGGCCACCATATTCTCCTCACGCCCTCACACAATGCGAGATGTCATGATTCCACTATTGGTGCCCTTGAAGGCGGCGACCGAACCTTTACAAACAAGGTTGGGGCTATATCGACAACTTAATTGGAGGCTCCCAACGAAACCACGAAGCTTCACCACAATGGAATATGGCTTCGAGGTGACCTCAACCGTCTAGGGTGCTCAAACACCCAAGAGTAACAAGATCCGCAAGGGATTAGTGGGGGGATCAAATTTATCTTGGTGGAAGTGTGGATCTGGGCCTTCTCAACCAATCCCTAGAAAATCAACAAGTTTGATTAGTTAGGGAGAGAGATCGGGCGAAAATAAGCATTTGGAGCAACAATTGAGCTTGGGGGAGAAGAGGTAGTCAACTCTGAGAAGAAGACTCCCCTTATATAGTGAAAGAACAAATCCAACCATTATCCACTAACTCAGCCTGCGAAGAGCGGTACTACCGCACCAGACAAGCGGTACTACCAAAAGGGCTTGCGGTACTACCGCATGGACCTGTGGTACTACCGTTGGCGAGGCAGGACCTAGACGAGACCAGTAGAAAAGAAGCATAGAGCGATAGAACTGTTGGCGTGGTACTACCGCTCCCCCTTGCCGTACTACCGCAAGGTAGGGATAGTCTAGGCTGGGAAGGCACGGGCATATAAAAATACATCTGTGGCTACTTCCGTTGGGTTTCGATCTATCAAAAATCCGACACGGTACTACCGCAAGCCCGGCGCGATACTACAGCGTAGGGCGCGGATGTAAAAAAATTACATCTGCCCCTACTTCCGCTTCTGCTGCTGTGCGTGGCCCGAGGCCACGGTACTACCGCAAGCCTGGAGCGGTACTACCGCGTAGGGCGCGGGTGTAAAAAATTACATCCACTCTACTTCCGCTTGAGCAGCAGAGCCATGCGTGAGGCCACGGTACTACCGCGCCAACGGAGCGGTACTACCGTGAGCACATGCGGTACTACCGTGCCCACGGCCGGTACTACCGCAAGGCCCTGCAGTACTACTGCCCCGAAGAGCAGTACTACCGCATGCCCGGTTCAGCAACACTAGAGGTGTGTTTGGTAGCATGTATAGACCTAGCCTAGTTGTTCTCCTCTCATACATGCTGATTGTAGACATGTTGAGTCCATGCAGTTGCTGTTGTTTGGCAGCGATGTATGCATTGAGACATGCTGAGCTGAGACTTTGTTTGGCAGCATGCATGTGTTTAGACATGTTGAACAATTTTGAATTTTGAATATTTTTTGAATGATGAACAAAATTGAAAAATCTGAACACAAATTTAAAGATATTTTGAAATTTTTAACCAAATTGGAAATTCTAAACATTTTTTTGAAAATTAAAATAATTTTTGAAATTCTAAACTTTTTTGAAAATTTGAACAAATTAAAATTCCAAGTTGTTTTGAAAGTTTAAACAAAATTAAAATTTTGAATATTTTATAAAAAAATTAAATAAAATTTGTAGTTCTTAATATTTGTTTAAAAACTCAAATAAAATTTGATATTCTTTTGAAATTCCGAACATTTTTTATTTTCTTAAAAAAATTGAAATTCTGAACATTTATTGAAAATTCAAAGAAGTTTTGAAGTTCTCGACATTTTTTGAAAATTTAAGCAATTTTGAAATTATAAACATTTTGAAAAATTTAAAGAAATTTCGACATTCTGAACTTTTTTGGAAAATTTAAACAATTTTTGAAATTCCGAACATTTTTTGTAAAAATAAACAAATCTGGACGTGGTCTAGTCGGTGGGGACGATGGTTAGGGCCAGCATGGCTCCCTCCATGCACCCTGTCTGGGGTGCATGAGATGAGCATGGCTGAGGGGCCTTTTATGCATCAGATGAGCATAGTCCTAGTGAGCCCATGCACCCTATCAAACAAGCAAAAGTGAGTCGGATTGGGAACTTTTGCCCTCATACACCCTTCATGCACCCTACCAAACACACCCTAGAAGTCCGTTATTTTGCATAGACACGGAGAAACGGAGGATGCTCCAAGGAGCCAAAGGAAAGGTGGTGCAGAAGGGAACAGATGTGTACCTGAGGATTCCACCCAAACCTTTCCAACGCGGACCCCCTCTTAATAGTACGGCTGTCCTACGACTCAAATCCACCGAAAAGAAACATAGAGAAACGTCGTCTTCAATAAGCTCCGAGGGGCACCAAATCGTCTTGTGCTTAGACATGACATAACTGAAATGCTCAATGCACACGATTAGTCCGCAAAAGCATTGTCATCAATCACCAAAACTACTAAGGGATAAATATGCCCTTACAATCTCCCCCTTTTTGGTGGATTGATGACAATACGGGGTTTGCACATAGGGATATAAAATGAAACATAGGCAAACCCACCATCTATAAAATATAGACGGACTCCCCCTAGATGTGTGCACCCTAGAGAAGTACTTTGGACCGCACCGCACACATACTAGGATCAACACTCCCCCTATATTTTATAGACAAGGCATATCTTGCAACAATAAAATTAACACTAAGCAAGTAGGCTAGATAATAACTATGAGCAAAACGAAAAGGGCACAAGATAGCATAGGCTCACGTGCTACTAAGCATAAAAGACAATAAAATACGCTAGAGACATATGTCTTACACCATATGATAGATGCTACTTCTCGAGCTTGCGTTGTATTCCCTCGAAGAGGAAAGGGTGATGCAGCATAATAGCGTAAGTATTTCCCTCAGTTTTTGAGAACCAAGGTATCAATCCAGTAGGAGACCAGGCGTGAGTCCCTCACACCTCTACAAACAAATAAGAACCTCACAGCCAACGCGATAAGGGGTTTTCAATCCCTTCACGGTCACTTACGAGAGTGAGATCTGATAGATATGATAAGATAATATTTTTGGTATTTTTGGTATTAAAACAGGAAGTAAATAATGCAAAGTAAAGTAGATGGAAGATTAATATGATGAGAATGGACCCGGGGGCCATAGGTTTCACTAGTGGCTTCTCTCATGATAGCAGAATTCTACAGTGGGTGAACAAATTACTGTCGAGCAATTGATAGAAAAGCGCATAGTTCTGAGAATATCTAGGCATGATCATTGTATATAGGCATCACGTCCGTGACAAGTAGACCGAAATGATTCTACATCTACTACTATTACTCCACACATCGACCGCTATCCAGCATGCATCCAGAGTATTAAGTTCATAAGAACAGAGTAACGCCTTAAGCATGATGACATGATGTAGAGGGATAAACTCAAGCAATATGATATAAACCCCATCTTTTTATCCTCGATGGCAACAATACTATCCGTGCCTTGCTGCCCCTGTTGTCACTGGGAAAGGACACCGCCAGATTGAATCCAAAGCCAAGCACTTCTCCCATTGCAAGAACTATAGATCTAGTAGGCCAAACAAAACCAATCATTCGAAGAGACTTCCAAGGATATGATAATCATACATAAAAGATTTCAGAAAAGAATCCAATATTGTTCATAGATGATCTTGATCATAATCCCACAATTCATCGGATCTCGACAAACACACCGCAAAAAGATTACATCGAATAGATCTCCTCTTAGATCGAGGAGAAATTTGTATTGAGATCCAAAGAGAGAGAAGAAGCCATCTAGCTAATAACTATGGACTCGAAGGTCTGTGGTAAACTACTCACAACTCATCGGAGAGGCTTTGGTGTTGATGTAGAAGCTGATGACCCACAAGTGTAGGGGATCTATCGTAGTACTTTCGATAAGTAAGAGTGTCGAACCCAACGAGGAGCAGAAGGAAATGATAGGCAGTTTTCAGTAAGGTACTTTCTGCAAGCACTGAAATTATCGGTAACAGATAGTTTTGTGATAAGGTAATTGGTAGCAAGTGACAAATAGTAAAAGTAAAAAAGGTGCAGCAAGATGGCCCAATCCTTTTTGTAGCAAAGGACAAGCCTGGACAAACTCATATATGAAGGAAAGCGCTCCCGATGACACATGGGAATTATCGTCAAGCTAATTTTCATCACGTTCATATGATTCGCGTTCGTTACTTTGATAATTTGGTATGTGGGTGGACCGGTGCTTGGGTGCTGCCCTTACTTGGACAAGCATCCCACTTATGATTAACCTCTATTGCAAGTATCTGCAACTACAAAAGAAGCATTAAGGTAAACCTAACCATAGCATGAAACATATGGATCCAAATCAGCCCCTTACGAAGCAACGCATAAACTAGGGTTTAAGCTTCTGTCACTCTAGCAACCCATCATCTACTTATTACTTCCCGATGCCTTCCTCTAGGCCCAAACAATGGTGAAGTCATGTACTCGACGTTCACATGACAGCACTAGAGGAAAGACAACATACATCTCATCAAAATATCGAACGAATACCAAATTCACATGACTACTTATAGCAAGACTTCTCCCATGTCCTCGGTAACAAACGTAACTACTCACAAAGCATATTCATGTTCATAATCATAGGAGTATTAATATGCATAATGGATCTGAACATATGATGTTCCACCAAGTAAACCAACTAGCATCAACTACAAGGAGCAATCAACACTACTAGCAACCTACAGGTACCAATCTGAGGTTTTGGTACAAACATTGGATACAAGAGATGAACTAGGGATTGATAGGAGATGATGTTGGTGAACATGTTGATGAAGATAACCCTCCCCAAGATGGGAGATTTGTTGGTGATGACGACGGTGACAATTTCCCCCTCCCGGAATGAAGTATCCCTGGCAGAACAGCTCCGCCGGAGCCCTAGATTGGTTCCGCCAAGGTTCCACCTCGAGACGGCGGCGTTTTGTCCCGAAAGCCTCCTTATGATTTTTTCTAGGTCAAAACACCTCATATAGGGGAAGATGGGCATCGGGGGGCCATCGGCTAGCCCACGAGGCAGGGGGGCGCGCCCCCACCCTCGTGGACAGGTGGTGGCCCTCCTGGCAGATCTCTTTCGCCAGATATTTTTTATATTTTCTGAAACGGTGTTTCATGGAGTTTCGGAGCTTTTTGAGTTGTGCAGAATAGGTCTCCAATGTTTGATCCTTTTCCAGCCCAGAATTCCAGCTGCCAGCATTCTCCCTCTTCATGTAAACCTTGTAAAATAAGAGAGAAAAGGCATAAGTATTGTGACGTAACGTGTAATAACAGCCCATAGTGCAATAAATATCAATATAAAAGCATGATGCAAAATGGATGTATCAACTCCCCCAAGCTTAGACCTCGCTTTTCCTCAAGCGAAAGCCGATATCGAAAAATATTCTCACATGTTTAGAGATAGAGGTGTCGATAAAAATAAAATACGGACATGAGGGCATCATGATCATTCTTATAACAGCAACACATATATATATTGTCATATGACTCTTATGCTAAAGTAACAATTCATTCACAATGTCAAGTATGAATCTGAAACTTCATTGAAAACCAACAAAATATGTTCTCAGTCATTGAAGCAATTGCAACTTATCATAACATCGGGATGAGTCAATATAAGAGCTTTTCAGCAAGTCCACATACTCAACTATCATCTAGTCTTTCACAATTGCTCACACTCACGCAATACTTATGGGTATGGAGTTTTAATCAGACACAGAGAAAGATTGGGGCTTCTGGTATTGCCTCCCAACCTTTTATCTCTTGGGTGATGTCAAGAGTAATAGACCATGATAACTTACGTCCAATTGGGTATATATGTTAGGATATTTCCAACACAATGTGCTTGCCAAAGGATAAAATGTAAAAAGGAAAGGTGGAAATCACCTTGACTCTTATAAGGCAAGAATAATAGATAGGCCCTTCGCAGAGGGAAGCAGAGGTTGTCATGTGCTTTTATGGTTGGATGTACAAAATCTTAGCGCAAAAGAATGTCACTTTATATTGCCACTTGTGATAGGGACCTTTATTATGCAGTCCATCGCTTTTATTACTTCCATATAACAAGATCGTATAAAGCTTATTTTCTGCACACTAATAGATCATACATATTTTAGAGAGTTACAACAATGACAACTTACTTGAAGGATCTTACTCAATCCATAGGTAGGTATGGTGGACTCTCATGGCAAAACTGGGTTTAAGGGTGTATGGAAGCACAAGTAGTATATATACTTCGTGCAAGGAGTTTTGGCTAGCATGAGGGGGAAAGGCAAGCTCAACATGTTGGATGATCCATGACAATATACTTTATTTTGGATATAAGAAAACATAACCCATTATGATGTCTTCCTTGTCCAACATCAACTCTTTAGCATGTCATACTTTAATGAGTGCTCACAATCATAAAAGATGTCCAAGACAGTATATTTGTATGTGAAACCTCTCTTTCTTTATTACTTCCTATTAATTGCAACGATGACCAAAACTATGTTTGTCAACTCTCAACAGCTTTTATTCATCATACTCTTTATATGTGAAGTCATTACCTTCCATAAGGTCAATATGATCTCTTTGATACTTTTTATATTTTCTTTTATTCTCTCATGACCATAGCGAGGAAATTAACTAGATCAAGATATTACCAAAAGGATCGAACTAAGAAAAACGGTAAAGATAGGCGTGTGATGGTGATACGATACCGGGGCACCTCCCCCAAGCTTGGCAGTTGCCAAGGGGAGTGCCCATACCCATATGATTATGTCTCCTTCTTCAGAGGTGGTGACGTGATATTCTTAGCGATGATACCCCTCAGGATACGATTCTCCTCCTCGAGCTTGTTAAGTTGCTGCTTAAGGTCCATAATTTCCTTGCGTAGCTTGCCCGTAACGGCTAAAGCTCCTTTCACCCAAGGATGCGGCATAGCTGCGGGAGAACAAGTAAGACTCTTTTTCATATTTTCATAAGAAAGAAACCTGACATTGGTAGGGATGAATGAGTTTGGAATAGCTGAGCTCCGTAGTTCCCCCATCATGAATCCAATCGAAACCGAGAAGGAACTTCTTGATCTTCCTCCATGGCATCTATCCCCTTCAAGTCAGCCTCCATCTCTTCCTCCGTTGATGGACCAAAGTGGTCAGCATCGCTGTTTGCTCCTGGGCCAGGTGTTGGATGAGACACCCGACTCTCTCCAACCGACTCCTGAGAAGACATCTTACTCTTATTTGCGACAGAAACAGCTCGAAAAAAAAACAGAGGATTTTTGTGTGATACGATGGTCAAAACCTTCGGGAGAATATATAATGATTTTTTACCGACCAAAAGAAGTAACGTGCAAGAAATCGGAGTTCGGGAGGCACACGAGGTGCCCACGAGACAGGGGGGCGCGCCCTCCACCCTCGTGGACGCCTCGTGTCCTTTCCGGACAGCATCTTATTTTTCTATTTTTCTAAATATTCCAAAACGGTGAAAATTTGCCGTTAGAACTGTTTTGGAGTCGGTTTACTTACCGTACCACATACCTCTTCCTTTTCGGAGTCTGAATCGGTGTCCCTTATGTATTCCTCCGGGGTTACGGTTTCAATAACATTGGTTTCAACATTTATAGGATTACCTGAGATATAATGTTTGATTCTTTGACCGTTCACCACCTTCGGATTTGTGCCTTCAAAGTTGTTGATTTAGAGAGATGTTTTCCTGCAAAAAATCTTAAACGAGAGTTGTATAGCCATACATAATCAACTACGTTAAACTCACACTTTTGTATCCTTTTGTCATGCCATCTTTTGACCTTTTCTTTAAACATCTTGGCATTCTCATAAGCTTGGGTTCTCCATTCATCAAGCGAGCTAATGTCAAATAACCTTTTCTCACTAGCAAGTTTGAAATCATAATTGAGCTCTTTAATAGCCCGATATGCCTTATGTTCTAGCTCAAGAGGTAAGTGACATGTTTTTCCATAAACCATTTTATATGGAGACATGCCCATAGGATTTTTGTATGCAGTTCTATAGGCCCATAATGCATCATCAAGTTTCTTGGACCAATTCTTTCTAGACTTATTAACTGTCTTTTGCAAAATTAATTTCAACTCTCTATTACGTAGTTCTACTTGACCGCTAGACTGTGGGTGGTAAGGGGATGCAATTCTATGGTTAACATCATACTTAGCAAGCATTTTACGGAAAGCACCATGAATAAAGTGTGAACCACCATCAGTCATTAAGTATCTAGGGACTCCAAACCTCGGAAAAATAACTTCTTTAAGCATCTTAATAGAGGTGTTGTGACCAGCACTACTAGTTGGAATAGCTTCTGCCCACTTAGTAACGTAATCAACATCAACTAAAATATGTGTATACCCATTAGAGGAAGGAAACAGACCCATATAATCAAAGCCCCAGACATCAAATGGTTCAATAACAAGTTAATAATTCATAGGAATTTCTTGACGTCTACTAATATTACCAATTCTTTGACATTCATCACAAGATAAGACAAACTTACGAGCATCCTTGAAGAGAGTAGGCCGATAAAAACCAGATTGCAATACCTTATGTGCAGTTCTATCTCCAGCATGGTGTCCTCCATAAGCTTCAGAGTGGCACTTGCGTAGGATTTGTTCCTATTCATGCTCAGGTACACAACGTCTAATAATATCATCTACTCCTTCTTTATAAAGGTGTGGGTCATCCCAGAAGTAATGTCTCAAATCATAGAAGAACTTTTTCTTTTGCTGGTATGTGAAACTAGGTGGTATAAACTTAGCAACAATGTAATTAGCATAATCAGCATACCATATAGCAGTACGAGAAGCATTTATGATAGCTAATTGTTCATCAGGAAAACTATCATCAATAGGTAGTGGGCCATCAAGAATATTCTCTAGCATAGACAAGTTGTCTGCAACAGGGTTCTCAGCTCCCTTTCTATCAGTAATATGCAAATCAAATTCTTGCGGCAAGAGAACCCATCTAATAAGTCTAGGTTTAGCATCTTTCTTTTCCATAAGGTATTTGATAGCAGCATGATCAGTGTGAATAGTTACTTTAGAATCAACAATGTAAGGTCTAAACTTATCACAAGCGAATACGACTGCTAAAAACTCCTTCTCGGTAGTAGCATAATTTCTCTAGGCACTGTCTAGAGTTTTACTAGCATATTGGATAACATTCAATTTCTTATCAACTCTTTGTCCTAGAACAGCACCTACAGCATAATCACTAGCATCACACATAATCTCAAAGGTTAAATTCCACTCAGGAGGCTGGACAATAGGTGCAGAGATCAATGCTTTCTTAAGTATTTCAAATGCTTCTACACAATCATCATCAAAGACAAAAGGAACATCTTTTTGTAAGAGATTAGTCAGAGGCCTGGGGATTTTGGATAAGTCCTTAATGAACCTCCTATAAAACCTGGCATGACCAAGGAAACTTCATATACCTTTGATGTCCTTCGGACACGGCATCTTTTCAATAGCATCAACTTTAGCTTTGTCACCTTCAATACCTCTTTCAGAAATTTTATGTCCCAAGACAATGCCTTCATTAACCATAAAGTGGCACTTTTCCCAATTCAAGACAAGATTAGTTTCTTCACATCTCTGCAAAACTCGATCAAGGTTGCTCAAGCAATCATCAAAAGAAGTTTCGTGAACGGAAAAATCATCCATGAAAACCTCAACAATATTTTCAAAAAAATCAGAGAATATAGCCATGATGCATCTTTGAAAGGTAGCAGGTGCATTACAAAAACCAAAAGGCATACGTCTATAAGCAAAGGTACCAAAGGGACAAGTAGAAGTGATCTTTTCTTGATCCCCTTTTGACACAGGTATTTGAGAGAAACCAGAATAACCATCTAGAAAGCAAAAATGGGTGTGTTTGGATAACCTTCTAGCATTTGATCAATAAAGGGCAAAGGGTAATGATATTTCTTAGTGGCTTTATTTAATTTGCGGAAATCAATTACCATCCTATAACCTGTAACAATTCTTTGCGGGATCAATTCATCTTTATCATTAGGAACAACAGTCATACCTCCCTTCTTAGGGACACAATGGACATGACTTACCCACTGGCTATCAGCAACTAGATAGATTGTACCTGCCTCTAGAAGCTTTAGTATTTCCTTCCTTACCACTTCTTTCATCTTAGGATTTAACCATCGTTGATGATTGATAACCGGTTTCGCGTCCTCTTCCAACTTTATCTTGTGTTGGCATAAAGTGGGACTAATGCCCTTAAGATCATCCAGAGTATATCCAATAGCAGCACGGTGCTTCTTCAGAGTTTTCAATAGTTTCTCTTCTTCCTACTCTGAAAGGTTAGCACCAATAACAACATGATATATCTTCTTTTCATCGAGATAAACATACCTAAGAGTATCAGGTAATGGTCTAAGTTCAAACATGGGATCACCCTTGGGTGGAGGAGGATCCCCTAGGATTTCAACAGGCAAGTTGTTTTTCAATAAGGGTCCCTATTTAAAGAATATTTCATCTATTTCCCTTCTCTCATTCATATACATATCATTTGCACGGTCTAGCAGATATTCTTCTAAAGGATCATTAGGAGGCACAGCAATAGAAGCAATACCAACAATTTCATCCTTACTAGGCAATTATTTATCATGGGGTTGTCTACGAAATTTAGCAAATTTAAAATCATGAGACATATCCCCTAATCCAATAGTAACAATATTTTTTATGCTGTCTATCTTAGCATTAACTGTATGCAAGAAGGGTCTACCAAATATAATGGGGCAGAAATTATCTTGTGGGGAACCAAGAACAAGACAATCAACAGGGTATTTAACTTTCCCACACAAGACTTCAGCATCTTTAACAATCCCCATTGGTGAAATAGTGTCTCTATTAGCAAGCTTAATAGTGACATTAATACCTTCTAGCTCAGCAGGTGCAATATCGTGCATAATTTCTTTATATAAGGAAATGGGTATTACACTTGCACTAGCACCTACGTCACATAAACCATGATAGCAATGATCTCCTATTTTAACAGAAATAACATGCATGCCTACAACAGGTCTATGTTTATTCCTAGTATCGGCGGACAGGTCTATGGTGTTGATGTAGAAGCCCTTCCTGATCGATGCCCCCTCCGGCGGAGCTTCGGAACAGGCCCCAAGATGGGATATCACGGGTACAGAAGGTTACGGCAGTGGAACTAGGGTTTCTTGGTGCTCCTCGATGTTTTCAGGGTATGAGGGTATATATAGGCTGAAGAGGCACGTCAGGGGAGCCAGAGGGGGCCCACGAGGGTGGGGGCGCGCCTACCCCCTGGGCGCACCCCTGCCCTTGTGGATGCCTCTCTCGTTTCCTCGCGTGTACTCTAAGTCTCTTGTGTTGATATCGTTTCAAAAATAACTCTCCCGAAGGTTTCATTCCGTTTGGACTCCGTTTGATATTCCTTTTCTGTGAAACACTGAAATAGGCAAAAAAAACAATTTGCACTGGGCCTTGGGTTACTAGGTTAGTCCCAAAAATAATATAAAAGTGTATAATAAATCCCATTAAACATCCAAAACAGAATATATAATAGCATGGAACAATCAAAAATTATAGATACATTGGAGACGTATCAAGCATCCCCAAACTTAATTCCTGCTCGTCCTCGAGTAGGTAAATGATGAAAACAAATTTTTTGATGTGGAATGCTAACCAACATAATTCTCAATGTAATTTTCTTTATTGGCATGAATGTTCAGATCCGAAAGATTCAAGACAAAAGTCTATATTGACATAAGAATAATAAAACTTTAAGCATTCTAACATAGCAATCGTGTCTTCTCAAAATAACATGGCCAAAGAAAGTTATCCCTACAAAGTCATATAGTCTGGCTATGATCTATCTTCATCACACAAAATATTTAAATCATGCACAACCCCGGTTTCAGCCAAGCAATTGTTTCATACTTAAATTTTTTCAAACTTTTCAACTTTCACGCAATACATGAGCGTGAGCCATGGATATAGCACTATGTGGAATAGAGTGGTGGTTGTGGAGAAGACAAAAGAGGAAGATAGTCTCACATCAACTAGGCATATCGATGAGCTATGGAGATGCCCATCAATAGATATCAATGTGAGTGAGTAGGAGTTGCCATGCAACGGATGCACTAGAGCTATAAGTGTATGAAAGCTCAACAAAAGAAACTAAGTGGGTGTGCATCCAACTTGCTTGCTCACGAAGAAATAAGGCATTTGAGGAAGCCCAACATTGGAATATACAAGCCAAGTTCTATAATGAAAATTCCCACTAGTATATGAAAGTGACAAAACAAGAGACTCTCTATCATGAAGATTATGGTGCTACTTTGAAGCACTAGTGTGGAAAAAGGATGGTAACATTGTCCCTTCTCTCTTTTTCTCTCATTTTTTTTCTTTTGGGCCTTTTCTCTCTTTTTTTTCTTTTTATGGCCTCTCTCTTTTTTATTTTCCTTTTGTTTTTTCTCTTTCGTCCGGAGTCTCATCCCGACTTGTGGGGGAATCATAGTCTCCATCATCCTTTCCTCACTAGGAAAATGCTCTAATAATGATGATCATCACACTTTTATTTACTTACAACTCGAAGCTAGAACCAAATATGACTCTATGTGAATGATAATGATGAAGCGTGTCATATGAACGAAACGGTGGAAAGTTGCATGGCAATATATCTCGGAATGGCTACGGAAATGCCATGATAGGTAGGTATGATGGCTGTTTTGAGAAGGTATATGGTGGGTGTATGGTACCGGCTAAGTTGTGTGGTACAAGAGAGGCTAGCAATGGTGGAAGGGTGAGAGTGTGTATAATCCATGGACTCGGCATTAGTCATAAAGAATTCATATACTTATTGCAAAAATCTACGAGTTATCAAAACAAAGTATTCAACGCATGCTCCTAGGTGAAGGGTTGGTAGGAGTTAACCATCGCGCGATCTCGACCTCCACACAAAGGATGACACTCAATAAATAAATCATGCTCCAACTTCATCACATAACGGTTCACCATACGTGCATGCTACGGGAATCACAAACTTTAACACAAGTTTTTCTCAAATTCACAATTACTCCACTAGCATGACTCTAATATCACCATCCTCATATCTCAAAACAATCATCAAGTATCAAACTTCTCATAATATTCAATGCACTTGTATGAAAGTTTTTACTATACCCATCTTGGATGCCTATCATATTAGGACTAGTTTTATAACCAAAGCACATTACCATGCTGTTCTAAGAGACTCTCAAAAAGATATAAGTGAAGCATGAGAGATCAATAATTTCTACAAAACAAAACCACCACCGTGCTCTAAAAGATATAAGTGAAGCACTAGAGCAAAGCTATCTAGCTCAAAAGATATAAGTGAAGCACATAGAGTATTCTAATAAATTCCAATTTATTTTTATCTCTCTCAAAAGGTGTGTCCATAAAGGATGATTGTGGCAAACTAAAAAGCAAAGACTCAAATCCTACATGACGCTCCAAGCAAAACACATATCATGTGGTAAATAAAAATATAGTCTCAAGTAAAGTTGACGATATATGAAGACGAAAGAGGGGATGTCTTACCGGGGCATCCCCAAGGTTAGGCTTTTGGTTGTCCTTGAATTTTACCTTGGGGTGCCTTGGGCATCCCCAAGTTTAGGCTCTTGCCACTCTTTGTTCCATAGTCCATCAAATCCTTACCCAAAACCTGAACACTTCACAACAGAAAACTTAGCCAAAAATCTCGTGAGCTCCGTTAGTATAAGAAAACAAACCACTACTCAAAGGTACTGTAATGAACTCATTCTTTGTTTATATTGGTGTTAAAACGACTGTATTCGAACTTCTCTATGATTCATACCCCCCGATACTACTCATAGATTCATCAAAATAAGCAAACAACACACGAAAAATAGAATCTGTCAAAAACATAACAGTATGTAGTAATCTGTAACTTTCGAATACTTCTGTAACTCTAATTTTTTTGACATGAGGAATTTGTCTATTAATCATCTGCAAAAAGAATCAACTAAAAAGCAATCTCCAGTAAAAAATTATATTTAATCTCGTGAGCGCTAAAGTTTCTGTTTTTTTACAGCATGACCACATAAACTTCACACAAGTCTTCCCAAAGGTTCTACTTGGCACAAACACTAATTAAAACACAAAACCACATCTAAACAGAAGCTAGATGCAATATTTATTCCTAAACAGAATCAAAAACAAATAAAATAAAATTGGGTTGCCTCCCAACAAGCGCTATCATTTAACGCCCCTAGCTAGGCACGATACAAGAATAGATCTAGGTATTGCCATCTTTGGTAGGCAATCCATAGGTGGCTCTCATAATGGATTCATATGGTAATTTGATTTTCTTTCTAGGAAAGTGTTCCATGCCTTTCCTTAACGTAAATTGGAATCTAATATTTCCTTCCTTCATATCAATAATTGCACCACTCGTTCTAAGGAAAGGTCGGCCAAGAATAATAGGACATGTAGGATTGCAATCTATATCAAGAATGATGAAATCTACGGGCACATAATTCATATTTACAACAATAAGAATATCATTAATCCTTCCCATAGGTTTCTTAAAGGTAGAATCGGCAAGATGCAAATTTAAAGAACAATCATCAAGTTCATGAAAACCTAACATATCACACAAAGCTTTTGGAATTGTGGAAACACTTGCACCCAAATCACACAAAGCAAAGCATTCATGATCTTTAATATTAATTTTAATATTAGTTTCCCACTCATCATGAAGCTTTCTAGGGATAGAAACTTCTAATTCAAGTTTTTCTTCATAAGATTGCATTAAAGCATCAATTATGTGTTTGGTAAAAGCCTTATTTTGACTATAAGCATGTGAAGAATTTAGCACGGACTGCAACAAGGAAATACAATCTATTAAAGAGCAATTATCATAATTAAATCCCTTGAAATCCAAGATAGTGGGTTCATTGATATGTAAAGTTTTGACCTCTTCAGTCCCACTTTTAACAATTTTAGCATCAAGATCTAAAAAAAACTCCGAATCATTGGGACGCCTTTTAACTAAAGTAGACTCATCTTCAGTCCCATCTTTATCAAGATTCATACTAGAAAACAAGGATTTAATAGGAGACACGTCAATCACTTTAAGATCTTCATCCTTATTTTCATGAAAACTAGAAGAACACGCTTTCATAAAGCAATCTCTTTTAGCACGCATCCTAGCGGTTCTTTCTTTGTACTCATCAATGGAAATTATCATGGCTTTGAGAGACTCATTGATATCATGCTTAGGTGGAATAGATCTAAGTTTCAAAGAATCAACATCAAGAGTAATTATATCCATGTTTCTAGCCAACTCATCAATCTTAAGCAATTTTTCTTCAAGCAAAGCATTGAAATTCTTTTGCGAACTCATAAACTCTTTAACAATAGTCTCAAATTCAGAGGGCATCTTACCAAAATTTCCATAAGAGTTATTGTAGGAATTACCATAATTATTAGAGGAATTACTATGAAAAGGCCTAGGATTAAATTTTCCTTTATAAGCATTGTTACAAAAATTATTCCTACCAACCAAATTCACATCCAAAGATTCATTATTATTTTCAATCAACGTGGATAAAGGCATATCATTAGGATCGGAAGAAGCACTATTAGTAGCAAAAAAATTCATAAGTTCATCCATCTTTCCACTCAAAACACTAATCTCTTCAATAGCATGCACTTTTTTACTAGTAGATCTTTCGGTGTGCCATTGAGAGTAGTTAATCATAATATTATCTAGGAGTTTGGTAGCTTCTCCTAAAGTGATTTCCATGAAAGTGCCCCCCGCGGCCGAATCTAAAAGATTTCTAGAAGCAAAATTCATGCCGGCATAAATTTTTTGTATAATTATCCATAAGTTCAAACCATGTGTAGGGCAATTATGTATCACTAATTTCATTCTCTCCCAAGCTTGTGCAACATGCTCATGATCTAGTTGCTTAAAAATCATAATATCGTTTCTAAGAGAGATAATCTTAGCGGGAGGAAAATACTAAGAGATAAAGGCATCTTTGCACTTATTCCATGAATCAATACTATTTCTAGGCAAAGAGGAGAACCAAGTTTTAGCACGATCTCTAAGTAAAAACAGAAATAGCTTCAGTTTAAAATATCATTATCCGTATCCCTCTTCGTTTGCATATCGCACAAATCAACAAAGTTGTTTAGATGGGTAGCGGGATCTTCACTAGGAAGGCCAGAAAATTGATCTTTCATGACAAGATTCAACAGAGCAGCATTGATCTCACAAGATTCTGCATCTAAGATAGGAGCAATCGGAGTGCTAATAAAATCATTATTGTTGGTATTGGAAAAGTCACACAATTTAGTATTATCTTGAGCCATAGTGACAAGCAAGCAATCCAACACACAAGCAAACAAGAGGCAAGCGAACGGTAAACACACGGAAAAAGAAGGGCGAATAAAACGGCAAGGGTGAAGTGGAGGAGAGGAAAACAAGAGGCAAATAATGTAGTGCGAGGGATAAGGGTTTGTCATAGGTACTTGGTATATTACTTTTGCATAGATCTCCCCAGCAACGGTGCTAGAAATTCTTCTTGCTACTTCTCGAGCTTGCGTTGTATTCCCTCGAAGAGAAAAGGGTGATGCACCACAGTAGCGTTAGTATTTCCCTTAGTTTTTTAGAACCAAGGTATCAATCCAGTAGGAGACCACGCGCGAGTCCCTCGCACCTGCACAAACAAATAAGAACCTCGCAGCCAACGCGATAAGGGGTTGTCAATCCCTTCACGATCACTTACGAGAGTGAGATCTGATAGATATGATAAGATAATATTTTTGGTATTTTTGGTATAAAATAGAAAGTAAATAATGCAAAGTAAAGTAGATGGAAGATTAATATGATGAGAATAGACCCGGGGGCCATAGGTTTCACTAGTGGCTTCTCTCATGATAGCAGAATTCTATGATGGGTGAACAAATTACTATCGAGCAACTGATAGAAAAGCGCATAGTTATGAGAATATCTAGGCATGATCATTGTATATAGGCATCACGTCCGTGACAAGTAGACCGAAACGATTCTGCATCTACTACTATTACTCCACACATCGACCGCTATCCAGCATGCATCTAGAGTATTAAGTTCATAAGAACAGAGTAACGCCTTAAGCAAGATAACATGATGTAGAGGGATAAACTCAAGCAATATGATATAAACCCCATCTTTTTATCCTCGATGGCAACAATACTATACGTGCCTTGCTGCCTCTGTTGTCACTGGGAAAGGACACTGCAAGATTGAACCCAAAGCCAAGCACTTCTCCCATTGCAAGAACTATAGATCTAGTAGGCCAAACCAAACCAATAATTTGAAGAGACTTGCAAGGATATTATAACCATACATAAAAGATTTCGGAAAATAATCCAATGTTGTTCATAGATAATCTTGATCATAAACCCACAATTCATCGGATCTCGACAAACACACCGCAAAAAGATAACATCGAATAGATCTCCTCGAAGATCGGGGAGAACTTTGTATTGAGATCCAAAGAGAGAGAAGAAGCCATCTAGATAATGACTATGGACCCGAAGGTCTGTGGTAAACTACTCACAACTCATCGGAGAGGCTATGGTGTTGATGTAGAAGCCCTCTGTGAACGATGCCCCCTCTGGCGGAGCTTCGGAACAGGCCCCAAGATGGGATCTCACGGGTACGGAAGTTTACGGTGGTGGAATTAGGGTTTCTTGGTGCTCCTCGATGTTTTCAGGGTATGAGGGTATATATATGCTGAATAGGCACGTCAGGGGAGTCAGAGGGGGCCCACGAGGGTGGGGGCGTGCCCCTACCCTCGTGGCCGCCTCTCTCGTTTCGTCCCGTGTACTCCAAGTCTCTTGTGTTGATATCGTTCCAAAAATAACTCTCCCGAAGGTGTCATTCCGTTTGGACTCCGTTTGATATTGCTTTTCTGCGAAACACTGAAATAGGCAAAAAAAGTAATTTGCACTGGGCCTTGGGTTAGTAGGTTAGTCCCAAAAATAATATAAAAGTGTATAATAAAGCACATTAAACATCCAAAACAGAATATATAATAGCATGGAACAATCAAAAGGTATAGATACGTTGGAGACGTATCAATAGAGAACTTGGTCTTACGAGCACAAACCAAACCAAAACAGACGAGGTTCAACAAAACTAAAGCAAAGCGATAAAGCGAAACAACACGACACAAGACTCGCAAATCCTACACTCTCTCCCCCTTTGGCATCGAGACACCAAAAAGGTAGAGGGGGCATCTACGACGTAGGTGGTTGCTCAGGCTGAAGCGATCACTCGTCACGCTCTTCGTCAGACTCCTCCTTCTCCTCCTCAGATCCAGTCCACTGGTAGCCCTGCTTCACCATCCAATCAGCCTCTGGATACCTGCTTGCCAAACATCCTCAAGATCCACTTATCGCGCCGGCGACTCTCCTTCTAAGCAACATGTGACCTGTACTGCCCCTTGGCATGCATGCAGAACAGAGCCTTCATCTTGTTCTTCAGCTTCTTAGCCCAAGAGGGCTCAGTAGAGGGAGGAGAGTATCCATCAGAGCTGTCCTCCGCCGCTTCCTCCTCCTCGATCTCATCGTCATCCACATCCATCTGAGCAGCCGCTGCCTCAGCAGGGGCAGTGGTGTTAGCCCATTGGCTCTTAATGCGGAGCTTGATGGGCTCATGACGAATCCAGTCGGGGCCAACAAACTCCTCATCGGGATAGAGCTTCTCCCAAGTCTTCGTGATCAAGAGAAACAGGTAAGGTTCATAGATGGGAACCTTACGATTGAACACTGCAAACTGTACCTCACACCACATAATATGTGAGACATCAAGTGGTTGCGTCTGAGCATGACGCGCCTCCTCACAAATGAGCATCGTATCCACAAGATAGGCATGCACCTCATCCTTGTCACCGATGCGCGGAAAGAGGGGGTTGCGGAAGATCTGATGCATGATGTCAAGGAATGAGTTCAACACCCACGCCTTCATGCCACTGGGAAGCGTCTTCTCAACATAGAAGGGCTGAAGCTTGTTCTTGTTGGCCGACTTGGGATTGGCATGAGGGCGAACACCAACGGGCGTGTCGAGCCCCTCATCAGGAACCTGTAGCAACTCCATGAAGTCCTTCCACTTAGCAGTCATCTGTTGTCAATTGGTCATCCAGGTCATGTTCTGTTCCTCATCAGTGTGGAAGTGGACCGAAGCAAAGAACTGGGCCACAATCTCAGGGTTAAAGTCCAGGTGGAAAGTAAGCAAGTGCTCAGTGCCAAATTAATCCACCAGGTCCAAAGCCTCACCAAAATTTGCCCGGTGTTGATCCTTCCTTATATGAGCCATGTCAATGCAGTGCACGTCCACGTACACGTTCTACTTGGCCTTGATCACATCCCGAAAGATAAGACTCTACTGCTTGGTCCAGAATAAATCATTCCCTCTAAAATTTGCTTGGGGATTCACATAGGGGTTGATCCTCCTTCTAGTGACAAACTCAGCCAGTGGTATCTCATCCATGCCCATTGATGGCTCCTTGTTCTTGGTGGCGGTGGTCTTGGTTCTGCGTTGGGGGGCATTGGAGCCCTCTAGAGCCTCCTATTGGTTGCGCAGGCGCATCGACCCTGTCTCACGGCTGGGATTCGAGCGACGGACATTGGAACCGGAGCCACCACCTAAGACACACAACACAAGAACACGCAAGAGAAGCGAGAAGGATCAATGCAAAGACCACAGCAAAAATAAACGAAACGTGTAGAAATAACATTGAGTAGTGGCCTCGAGGAAGGTTTGAAGTCAACGGTAGTACTGCTCCATGGTGCGGAACTAAAATTTTACCGCTGCTCTAGCCGCGGTAGTACCGCCCCGGGATGGCACGATAGTACCGCGCCTAGAGCAGAAGTAAAATTTTACTTCCGTGCCGCGCGCGGTAGTACCGCTCTGGAGAAGCGGTAGTACCATACGAGGCGAACACGGCAAGAGCGGTAGTACCGCTCGGGGTCAGATCCGAAACGGATCCGTTCTAGGTACAACCGTAACAATGGAGCGGTATTATGGTTGATCAAAACTACCAAGTAGCAACATACCAAATAGCATCTCTATTGCATTACTACTCTCCTACACCCTACTCTTGCAAAGATTTGGCCTAAAATCTCAAGAATAACATGCATCTCCCCAACACCTAGAGACAAAACAACGAAGCAAAAGGAGGGGCAAAAGGAGAGGGATTTGGGGAGAAACCTTGTTCCATGGCAAGAGGGCGAGGTGGGGAACGATCCCACCGGTCGGAATGCGAGGAGAGTGGCCGGAGACGGATATCTGGCGAGGTCCTCCGGCGCCATTCTTGGGCAGGAGAGAGAGAGACGATGTGGGGAAAAGGAGTTAAATGGGCGATGCAGCATAGTAGCGTAAGTATTTCCCTCAGTTTTTGAGAACCAACGTATCAATCCAGTAGGAGACCACGCGCGAGTCCCTCGCACCTGCACAAACAAATAAGAATCTCGCAGCCAACGCGATAAGGGGTTGTCAATCCCTTCACGGTCACTTACGAGAGTGAGATCTGATAGATAGGATAGGATAATATTTTTGGTATTTTTGGTATAAGAACAAAAAGTAAAGAAAGCAAATAAGCAACGGCAACAGAAATTGGCTAGTTGACGGGAAAGTAATATGATAATGATAGATCCGGGGGCCATAGGTTTCACTAGTGGCTTCTCTCATGATAGCAGAATTCTACGGTGGGTGAACAAATTACTGTCGAGCAATTGATAGAAAACCGCATAGCTATGAGAATATTTAGGCATGATCATTATATATAGGCATCACGTCCGTAACAAGTAGACCAAAACGATTCTGCATCTATTACTATTACTCCACACATCGACCGCTATCCAGCATGCATCTAGAGTATTAAGTTCATAAGAACATTGTAACGCCTTAAGCAAGATGACATGATATAGAGGGATAAACTCAAGCAATATGATATAAACCCCATCTTTTTATCCTCGATGTCAACACAATACATGACTTGCTGCCCCTACTATCACTGGGAAAGGACACCGCAAGATTGAACCCAAAGCCAAGCACTTCTTCCATTGCAAGAACTATAGATCTAGTAGGCCAAACCAAACCAATAATTTGAAGAGACTTGCAAGGATATTATAATCATACATAAATTCAGAGAAGAATCCAATATTGTTCATAGATAATCTTGATCATAAACCCACAATTCATCGGATCTCGACAAGCACACCGCAAAAAGATTACATCAAATGGATCTCCTCGAAGATCGAGGAGAACTTTGTATTGAGATCCAAAAAGAGAGAAGAAGCCATCTAGCTAATAACTATGGACCCGAAGGTCTATGGTAAACTACTCACAACTCATTGGTGAGGCTATGGTGTTGATGTAGAAGCACTCCGTGATCGATCCCCCCTCCGGCGGAGCTCCGGAACAGGCCCCAAAATAGGATCTCACGGGAACAGAAGGTTGAGCGGTGGAATTAGGGTTTTGTCTGTTGCCTTGATGTTTTCAGGGTACGAGGATATATATAGGAGGGAGAGGGGCACCGAGGGAGCCAGAGGGGGCCCACGAGGGTGGGGGCGCGCCACCTGCCCTCGTGGCCACCTCTTTCGTTCCCTTGCATGTACTCCAAGTTTTTTGTGTAGACATGGTTCCAAAAATAACTCTCCCGAAGGTTTCATTCCGTTTGGACTCCGTTTGGATATTCCTTTTCTGTGAAACACTGAAATAGGCAAAAAACAGCAATTCTCACTGGGCCTTGGGTTAGTAGGTTAGTCCCAAAAATAATATAAAAGTGTATAATAAAACCCATTAAACATCCAAAACAAAATATATACTAGCATGGAACAATCAAAAATTATAGATACGTTGGAGACGTATCAACCAGCGGTAGTAAAAAATTACTGCCGTGCTGGTTGTTTTAGTACCATGCACAGCTCCTGTGGTAGTACCGTGGTGAGCCACGGTAGTACCGTGGTGAGCCACGGTAGTACCGTAGACCCAAAAATGCAAGTTTCGCAAACAAGAGAGAGAAACGGCCTATGCAATGCGACCTCCAAGAGAACGAACACACCAAAGAGCTAACACATGAGGCAACTCAAACACAAGCTCAACTCAAAGAAAGAAAGGCAAAAGACAACAAGGACCAACCACGAGACACAACCTTTCCAAAGAGAGGGCGGTGGCCGGAGCCACCTATGTTTGAGTTAATTGGTATGGCACCTGATACGTCTAAAACGTATCTATAATTTCTGCTTGCTCCATGCCCTTTTTGTGTGATATTGCTATGATATTTATGCACTTCCATACACTTTTGATCATATTTGGACTAACCTATTAATGGTTGCAAAAGTGCACAATGTTCTTGTTTTACACTTTATTGTGTAGGAATTACTTGGAAATTGACAAAAACGCAAAAGGAGTCGTATTGGAGTAGGACTCTGACTTTCCTGAAATCTGTCTGAGAACGTTTTTTAAAGATGGTCACGTTCCGGCCCGAAGACGATGTCAAACGGAAAAAGTCTAGTTGCAAAAGTTGTGGGGAATTTCGAGGCGATGCTTCTGGATATAAAATTCGTCCAAATCGGAGTCTGGACGGCCGAGTAAAGCCCGTTTTACTGAGGCCCAAAATCTGATGACGGGAATCCGAGAGTCTATATAAAGAGAGGAAACTTAGGTCACCAAGGGCCACGAATTTTCCTCCTCCCGAGCCGCCGTCTTGGAGGGGAGGACCAGCACCATTGCAGCACCATCCACAAGGAAGAAGGGGGGACAAGGAGCCGCTGCCCCCGAGGGCCGCCGCCGCCCCCAAGGGTCGCCGCCGCCGCCTCCGTGGCTGTCGCCGGCCGTCTCCTCCTCGCGGGGCTGCACCTCTCCATCAACACCATCATCAACCTCCTCCTCACCATGTCCATGTGTGAGTAGTCTTCTCCGGGGCCGAGGGCTCGTACGTGTAGCTATGTGGTTATCTCTCTCTCCCATTATGTGATCTTCGTTGTGATCATAGGCTATGTTAATCTAGGGTGATCCCATGATATTTCCCCTTCCTCTATGTATTGGATTGATGTACTCACTTGTCTTTATCTAATATAATCCCCGAGACCAAGGTGACAGCGGTCTATTGGACATGGATTAGAAAAATATTTTCATGAGTGATTTCCTCTCTTGTGTGCTGATTGAAGATTGAGAGTCTCTTGGTGCTTGTCTTTGACTATCCTTTAGATATGTTGTGGTGATTGTGGGACTCTCTTTGGATGGCCGCGGTGACATTGGGAAATCCTTAGATTGAGAACTACGAACTTTGAGGTGTGCTTTTGTAGCCCTACATAATTCTCGTCCTCTCTTGACCACGAAGGAATGACCTCCGGGTGCGTCTCCATTGCATGTTTTATGGGAAATATCATGTGATTCGATTATGTTAATGTTGTTGGGAGTTGCCACTAGTGAAAGTATGAAGCCTAGACCTTGTTTCCACCATTGCAATACCATTTGTGCTCACGTTTACCACTTGTTTGCTTGCTGCACTTTTTATTACAGATTTATATTACTTTGTTTTGCCATCCATATCACTTGCCATTTAACATCTCTTCGCCGAACTAGTGCACCTATACATCTAACAAGTGTATTAGGTGTGTTGGGGACACAAGAGACTTCTTGTATCTTAGTTGCAGGTTTGCTTGAGAGAGACCATCTTCAACCTCTACTTCCCTGAGTTCGATAAACCTTAGGTCATCCACTTGAGGGAAATTGCTGTTGTCCTACAAACCTCTGCGCTTGGAGGCCCAACATAGTCTACAAGAGTAGAAGCGTGTGTAGACATCAAGCTATTTCTGGCGCCGTTGCCGGGGAAGTGAGTGCTTGAAGGTATATCTTTAGATCTTGCAATTAAATCTTTTTGTTTCTTGCTTTTATTTTCACTAGTTTTGCTTAATGGAAAACAACAAAAATATGAGAGAGCTTTATAAGCTCTACCTTGAACTTGGACATGATGTGTTCGAAGAGAAAATTAAAAAACCTTTGGAACTTTATTTGCATAACAATCATGATGGTGGTGATGTTATTAGTATGTTTTTATTTAATATCAATATTGCTAATGACATGGAAAGCTCTAAGCTTGGGGATGACACGTTTGATGAACATGATATTTTTAGTCCCCCAACTTTTTAGGAGAAAATTTACTTTGATGATACTATGCCTCCTATATATGATGATTACAATGATGAATATGATATTTTCAGTCCACCTACTATTGAGGATAAAATTTATTGTGATTATGATATGCCTCCTAAATACGATGATTACCATGATGGTTATGATAGTCCTACTCTCACTATTCCTAATAAGAAAGATTTTGCTTATATGAAGAGTAATGACACTTTTATGCTTTTGGATCATGGAAATAATGCCTTATGTGATAGTTATATTGTTGAGTTCATCCATGATGCCACTGAAATTTATAATGAGAGAGGGAGACATGGTTCTAAATATCTTAATAATAAGAAGTTTCCTCTTTTTATGGTGAATATTTTGAAGTTATGCTTGTTTTGCCTTCCTATGCTTATTGCTTTGTGCTTCAATGAATTATTCTATTGCAATATTCCTATGCATAGGAAGCATGTTAGGCTTAAATGTGTTTGGTATTTGCTTCTTGATGCTGTCTTTTGTTCTTCAACTCTTATTCCTACGAGAGCATCATTAAAGTCTTATGCCTAGCTTAAAGGCATAAAAGAAAGCGCTTTTGGGAGGCAGCCCACAATGAATAAAATTTTATTTTGCTTTTGTTGTGTCTTGATGTTGTTACTACAGTAGCATCATCATTGCATCTTTACTTTTTAGCTTTGTGCCAAGTGTAGCCTCTGATTGCAAGAAAGTTCAAAAGTTGTGACGTGCTGTCCAGGAAACAGATTCTGTCCTTGGACAGAAAAATTCGTATAAAATCACCAGGTCATCTTTTTGGTCTGAATTGTTTCGACAGCGTGCTCTATATAATTGGCTTTCGGGCGTCTGTTCTGAGTTTTTTGATTTGAGTTGCAGAAGTGCCCCGAAAAAATCATTTACTACCTGCTGGTCTGTTTTTCACAGATTCTGCCATGTTTTGCCTTTTCTTCGTTTTGCAAACCTTGAGCTTGCTTTTTCTTTGCAAAAACCTTTTGGCAATCTTGAGAAACAGTAGACCTTCAAGAATATCCTTATTTCCAGCAAGGAAAAATTATTTTATTATGGGTACTAACCTTGATAATCAGATTATGATGAGTTATGTATGAAGGGAGTTTTCAAGTGTGCGAGGGAAGATGATAAAAAGATTCAGGAGTGTCAAACGCTCAAGCTTGGGGATGCCCCCGTGCACCCCCAAGAAATATTCAAGAAGACTCAAGCGTCTAAGCTTGGGGATGCCCCCGTGCATCCCCTTCTCCATCAACATTATCAGTTCATCTTTCGTTCCACTATATTTTTATCACTTCATGTGTTATGTGCTATGCTTGGAGCGTCTTGCTTTTAGTTTTCCTTTTTAGTTTTCTTTAGCTTTGCCTGTTGTTCATAACGAGTTGGAACTCAGCTTTCCTTATGTGGGAGAGAAACACGCTCCACTTCAACCTAGAACATAACATAGAATTTTCATGTCTATCCTTGCTGTGTGTGTTCTTTGTCTTTCAATAGCTACTGTCATGCTTAGCTCTTAGTTTTCATGCTTTTCTTTTTAAAGAGCTTTGTTTAGTTGGTCGCTGGAACTCTCTTTAGTTATCATGCTTATCTTGTTAAGAGAGTTTGCTTCTGTTGCACTGGTTGATATGTCTCTGATAAAAATGCTATGTGCATAATGGTGCCTAGTAGTTCATGTTTCCTTATGGTTAGTCTCAAATAGCTGGGGGGTTCTCAATGTGTTATTGGAGTACCAACATGATTTGTTTGCCTATGATGTGGTATGGTTTAGCGATATCTTCCTTCAAGAATTTATTTTGATTGACTTGGCGTATGCTCACGCATATTTAAGACTGTAAAGAAAGTCTATCAAGCCTTGATGATCTTTAGTTTCTGAGTAGCGATATAACTTCCATGCCTGATTCAATGTTGCTTTGTCGCTCTGCATGATTATAACCGTCATTGCTCTTTTAGTTGGTCGCTCCCAGTCTTTTGCTAACCTTCGCCTGTACTAAGCGGACTGACTGCTTGTGCATACAAAATCCTTTAAACCAGTTATGCCATATGAGTCCACCATACCTTCCTATACATGGTATTTACCTGCCATTCCTAACGAAGACTTTCATGTACCATCTCGAAATTATTCAAAAAAAAAAGCATTTCTCTTTTGTGCCTCTGTTTTAGCTCATGAGGAAGTAGTAGTTAATTCATGATCTTTTTAAGTTGGACAAGCTTCACCCCGGGATTGCATGTCTACTGTGCAAACCCATAATACGAGAAGGAACTGGCATAGAGTGCGCCCGGCTCATTAAAAAATTATACAACATACAAACCCTCCTTCTTGCTTTGTTCATGAGAAATCGGAAAACTTTGGCAGTGATAAACAAAGGAGATTAAGAGGATGTGATCGTTCTCATTCGGGAGCCGTTCCTCGAAACTTGTCCAGCTCGAGAAGTAATTGAGTTATCTGCTAGCATTCGTTGACGAAATATGCATAATCTAAAAAAAAAATATTACCTCTGTTTTTAAAACCAAGAGCTCTGGTACATGTTTAGTTTTTCTTTCCGACCACGGGTTTTCAACCTTGCCAACAAAAGCCACGGTTCGAGAGTCTCCACCTTCTTTAAAGCACCAACTATTGAGAGCATGATTGTCATTCTGAGTGTAATGTGCATTGTCCCAAAGTACCATTGTCTTTTGCATGATTATGATATCGTTTATTCTGAAATCATTGTATCTAGTCGTCACTTAAACCTTGGAGGTGCCCCTGCATTTATGTTTTGCTTCACTAAAGGAGGCAAGCGAGGTACCACTTTATCATATTTGCACACCATGCTCATTACAAACCTATTTGAGTGTTTCAGTATCATATTGTAAAACTTTCAGTTCTTTGTGATTCTCTAATGAGGCAACTTAATTACTACAGATTCATTGTCTCAGTAAGCACTTGTCATGTGACAGTGAAAAGTCCTTATATGGTTAATAGCATGTCACCACAGAAATTATGCTTGTTATCATTTACCTACTCGAGGACGAGCAGGAATTAAGCTTGGGGATGTTGATACGTCTAAAACGTATCTATAATTTCTGCTTGATCCATGTCCTTTTTGTGTGATATTGCTATGATATTTATGCACTTCCATACACTTTTGATCATGTTTGGACTAACCTACTAATGGTTGCAAAAGTGCACAATGTTCTTGTTTTACACTTTATTGTGTAGGAATTACTTGGAAATTGACAAAAACGCAAAAGGAGTCGTATTGGAGTAGGACTCTGACTTTCCTGAAATCTGTGTGAAAACGTTTTTCGGCCCGAAGACGACGTCGAACGGAAAAAGTCTAGTTGTGAAAGTTGTGGGGAATTTCGAGGCGATGCTTCTGGATATAAAATTCGTCCAAATTGGAGTCTGGACGGCCGAGTAAAGCCCGTTTTACTGAGGCCCAAAATCTGATGACGGGAATCCGAGAGTCTATATAAAGAGAGGAAACCTAGGTCACCAAGGGCCACGAATTTTCCTCCTCCCGAGACGCCGTCTTGGAGGGGAGGACCAACACCATTGAAGCACCATCCACAAGGAAGAAGGGGGGCCAAGGAGCCGCTGCCCCCGAGGGCCGCCGCCGCCGCCTCCGTGGCTGCCGCCGGCCGTCTCCTCCTCGCGGGGCTGCACCTCTCCATCAACACCATCATCAACCTCCTCCTCACCATGTCCATGTGTGAGTAGTCTTCTCCGGGGCCGAGGGCTCGTACGTGTAGCTATGTGGTTATCTCTCTCTCCCATGATGTGATCTTCGTTGTGATCATAGGCTATGTTAATCTAGGGTGATCCCATGATATTTCCCCTTCCTCTATGTATTGGATTGATGTACTCACTTGTATTTATCTAGTATAATCCCCGAGACCAAGGTGACAGCGGTCTATTGGACATGGATTAGAAAAATATTTTCATGAGTGATTTCCTCTCTTGTGTGCTGATTGAAGATTGAGAGTCTCTTGGTGCTTGTCTTTGACTATCCTTTAGATATGTTGTGGTGATTGTGGGACTCTCTTTGGATGGCCGCAGTGACATTGGGAAATCCTTAGATTGAGAACTACGAACTTTGAGGTGTGCTTTTGTAGCCCTACATAATTCTCGTCCTCTCTTGACCACGAAGGAATGACCTCCGGGTGCGTCTCCATTGCATGTTTTATGGGAAATATCATGTGATTCGATTATGTTAATGTTGTTGGGAGTTGCCACTAGTGAAAGTATGAAGCCTAGGCCTTGTTTCCACCATTGCAATACCATTTGTGCTCACGTTTACCACTTGTTTGCTTGCTGCACTTTTTATTACAGATTTATATTACTTTGTTTTTCCATCCATATCACTTGCCATTTAACATCTCTTCGCCGAACTAGTGCACCTATACATCTAACAAGTGTATTAGGTGTGTTGGGGACACAAGAGACTTCTTGTATCTTAGTTGCAGGGTTGCTTGAGAGAGACCATCTTCAACCCCTACTTCCCTGAGTTCGATAAATCTTAGGTCATCCACTTGAGGGAAATTGCTGCTGTCTTACAAACCTCTGCGCTTGGAGGCACAACATAGTCTACAAGAGTAGAAGCGTGTGTAGACATCAGCACCACGAAGAATTATCCTTGGGCCCATGACCAACACTCGACTTTGAAGCACAAATATACGATCAACAATGGTAGATGTGAAAGAATTGATCGATTTATGCATAATGAGGGGAGAGAAAGTTCATTGAGATAACAACACTCCCCCTATATCCATGCATACACCTAAACAAGATAACATGATGAGTATGGGGAGGTGTGCACAATTTCAATCCACATTGCTCAAATATATGATATTTAGCTCATGCCTTAACTCGCGAAATCTTGCTTCATCCAAAGGCTTCATGAAGATATATGCAAGGTTCTCATGAGTGTTAACATAGTGAAGATCAATTGTCCCTCGCCGAATGTGCTCCCGGATGAAGTGATACCGAATCTCAATATGCTTCGTCTTGAAGTGTTGCACCCGGTTGAGAGAACACTTGATGGCACTTTCATTGTCACACTAAAGAGTCACTTTGTCACAAATGACATCGTAATCCTTTAGAGTTTGCCTCATCCATAAAAGTTGAGCACAACAACTGTCAACCGCCACATACTAGGCTTCGGTGGAGGAGAGAGATACACAACTTTGCTTCTTGGAAGACCAACTCACCAAAGAGCAACCAAGAAATTGGAATCCTCCAGAAGTTGACTTCCTATCCACTTTATCTCCCGCCCAATCCGAATCCGAGAAACCTACAAGGTTGAAGTTTGCTCCTCTTGGGTACTATAAGCCAACATTCGGGGTATGAGCCAAATATCGAAAGATTCGCTTGACAGCCACAAAGTGACTTTCCTTAGGTGAGGATTGAAATAGTGCACAAATTCCCACACTCAACATGATATCGGGTCTAGATGCACAAAGGTAAAGCAAGGATCCAATCATAGAACGATATACCTTTTGATCCACCGCTTTACCATTGGGATCGATATCAAGTTGGCACTTGGTAGGCATTGGAGTAGTAGCCGGCTTGACATAACTTAGATTGAATCTCTTGAGCATGTCTTGAGTGTATTTGCCTTGTTTGATGAAGATTCCTTCTCATCTTTGTTTGATTTCGAACCCGAGGAAGAACTTCACCTCTCCCATCATGGACATCTCAAACTCCACGGTCATGAGTGCGGCAAACTCATCATTGAAAGCTTTGTTAGGTGAACCGAAGATAATATCATGAACATATAGTTGGCATACAAACAACTCCCCTTTGACCTTGTTATTAAAATGAGTGGGGTCGATTTTCCCAATTTCAAACCCACGATCTTGCAACAACTCGGTAAGATGCTCATACCACACACGTGGGGCTTGTTTAAGGCCATAGAGCGCCTTATTGAGTTGATACACATGATTGGGGAACTTAGGATCCTCAAACCCCGGGGGTTGTTTGACATACACCAACTCACTAAAAGGAACATTAAGAAAAGCACTTTTCACATCCATTTTTGCAATTTAAAGTTATGATGAGAAGCATAGGCAAGCAACAAACAAATAGATTCAAGGCGAGCAACAGGGGCAAAGGTTTCACCGTAGTCGATACCCTCGACTTGGGAGTAGTCTTGAGCCACCAAACGAGCCTTGTTGGGAATGACAATCCCGTGAGCATATTGCTTGTTCTTAAATATCCATTTGGTTCCAATGACATTATGGTTCTCTTTCGGCCTTGGCACCAAACGCCACACCTTGTTGTGCTCGAAGTTATGGAGTTCTTCATGCATGGCGTTGAGTCAATCGGGGTCTTCGAGCGCCTCATAGACCTTTTGGGGTTCAACACAAGAGACAAACACATGATGAGCACAATAGTTTGCTAATTGTCTATGAGTGCTTACCCCTTTGTAATGCTTCCAAGGATATTCTCCATGTGATGTTCTCTAGAAGGGAGCCTGGAAGCAACTTTGGCAGCACGACGCTCCAATTACTCTTCAAGTGTTAGTTGAGGAGCTATAAGTTGATCATCTTGAGCGTCGTCATGAGCTTGTTCTTGATCTTGAGCTTGCTCTTGATCTTGAACATGCTCAGGAGAGGGAATTTGGTCTTGTGCATCACTTGGTGGATCAACACCATCTTGCGGTTGATCTTGCACTTGGTCTTGTTCATCGGGTTGAGGGCCTTCACTTTGTTCTTCAGAAGCATGTGGGTCTTGGGTTGGTGATGGTTCCACTTGAGTGGAACATTGTCCTTCTCCTTCGGCCACAAGTGGTTCCTCGATGGGTAGGATATGACCAACACCCATTCTTCTTATGGCTAGAGAAGGAATTCCATCACCTACATCACAAGTACCACTTTGCTCCACTTGGGAGCCGTTATTCTCATCAAACTTCATGTTACATGTCTCCTCAATGAGTCCTTTGGACTTGTTGAGGACACGGAAAGCATGAGAGTTTGTAGCATAACCAACAAATATGCCCTCATGAGCTCCAGCTTCAAATTTAGACAAATGAACACCTTTCTTGAGTATGAAACACTTACAACTGAACACCCGGAAGTACTTGAGGTTGGGCTTTGTCGGGGGAAACTGTCCGCCACGAACACCTATGGGACCGGAGCCCCTTGTTTGTGCGGTACGAGGGCGGAGGGAGCACAAAGAGCAGATCGTGGCGAGCACGCGGGCAGTTTTACCCAGGTTCGGGCCGCGGTAGACGCGTAAAACCCTACTCCTGCTTGGTTGTGTATTGAGTTTGAGTGCTCGGGATCTTGAAGAAGCAGCTACACCAAGCGCGAGAGTGATCTAGGTTCCGAACCCCCTCCACGTTGTGCATGGGCCTCCTTTTATAGTGCAAAGGGGTCACCGACAGGTGTCAACGTAGGAGAAAGGGGTAAAATTGTAAAAGAGGTGGTAGTTGTAACAGTGCGGGAACAGTGGAGCTACAGTACAGAACAGTGGTCTATACCTACTTTGACAGTGGGGGACAAGGGCATTTAATGCCCGTCGCCGTCGACCCCAAAAGCTCCCGCCTTAGCGTCTCCGTCTGCCACGGCGATGGATCCATCACCGTGGAGTGCCACCGTGTACCCCAGGCTGCACAGCCATCCGCCACGCGTCCCTGGATAGGCCCCAGGGCGACGCGTGGGCCGATGAGCTGGAGCGTAGGCACACAGCGCAGCCTTCCCGGCAAGCACCTTGCCGGGGCCTTGATCTTGCCGGGCCCGGGAGCTTGCCGCTCCCCCGGGCCCTCGCCGGGGCGCATATAGCGCCGAGGCGTTGTCTTCTAGTCTTCCTGGCAAACTCCTCTTGCCAGGGTCTTGTGTTAGCGGGGCAGTCTTGAGCCTGGTACGGCCTTCCCGGCAAGCTCCTCTTGCCGGGGTCTCGGTCTTATGTCTTATGTCTTGTATACTTTGTTTTTGAATGGTTTAATAGGGAGCAGGAAGGTCTCCGGCGAGCACGCAGTAAACCCTGCCGCGGGAAGCTGCAACTGCCCGTGCACAAGTTGGGGTACAGAGGTACCCCTACCTTAGTACACCGACAGGAGCCCCCGGGCCTGGGCCACACACGGTGCCGAGCGCTGTTGGGCCAGGCCCAAAACAGTGCACGGGCATCCGCGGCCCGCGGCGCGCCGAATCCACTTCCGTATCCGCCGCACCCCACTGTAACGGCACGCGTCGATCGCGGCGCCGTGGGATGGGACGTGCCCACGATCTCTTAATGGAAAGGGCGAAACGCCCCCCCACTCCCCCATAAAAGCAGAGGAAGCGGGCGCGGTTCCCCTCCTTGCGCTTTCATTGCATCGTCTTCCTCCTCCAAAGATTCTCTCTTGCGCTCTGCCTCCACATCTCCGCCGCCGCCGAGCTCTTCGTTCCCCTCCTTCCGCCGCGTCCGCCATGGCCCCAAAGACCGACAAGGCGAAGGCGGAGAAGTCCAAGCGGGAGAAATCGGAGCAAGCGGCCAAGCTCATCGCGTACCGGAAGCAGCATCTCGTCTTCCCGCCGAAGCTCGGCGTGCGGGAGCTCTGGAACAAGTATTACTTGTTCTGGGCCAAGGAGACCGACGCGCATCCCCGCACGCGAGCATATCCGGCCGCCGCCAAGGACAGCTATCCCGGCGGGTACTACTTTTTTGCTGCCTTCTTTCATTGTGGTCTCTGTCCTCCTTTCTCAAACTTCTTCTGCGACATCATGAACACATACGGCCTCCATCTGCTTGACTTCACCCCCAACGCCATCCTCACCATGGCGGTTTTCGCACACATGTGCGAAAACTTCATAGGAGTACACCCAAATGTAGCCCTTTTTAGGCATTTCTTCACTCCTAGAGCCGAGGCCGACGCCCCCCTCTCCGGAGGAATTTCTTGGGTTTTCCGTCTGAATAAAAAGGGTGCGTACTTGCCGGGGGAGCTCCGCGGCAAGTGGGAGGAATGGCGAGCGGAGTGGTGCTGGATCGTCGAAGACCAGCCGCAAGCCTTCACCGCGCCGCGCACAACGCCCATCGTGCGCGGCAGGGACTGGAGTGAGCTAGATTCGGACGACATCAAGCTCGACATCGCCCTCGTCCGGATTCTTCGTCTTCGGATGGCCAAGCTGTCAGTTGCTGAGGTGGGCGCAGATTTCCTCCGCCGGCGCATCGCCCCTCTCCAAGACCGGAAGAGGCCGGCCTGGGAGTACGGCGGCCCGGCAGACATAATGAGGCTGCGCCCCGGGCTCAACTTCAACTTCACCACGCTGGAGCTGAGGGGGATGGTCCGGGAACTCTTCAAGTACGACCCGGCACACCCCGAATGGTTCAGGACTCCCCGGGAAGTGGTGCCGCTCTGCAACAACATCGTCAGGGATCGCATCCTCGCCATGATGCCCATGTGTGACTCGCACGGCGTGGACCGCACGTGGATCGCTCCGAAGCCCATCGACGTCCTCAACTTCTACGACAACCTCGCAGAGGTGGCGAAGAACAAGGACGACCTCAAGCAGCACACGCGGGACACCACCGACCAGGAGATCGCCTACATAGCTTCTCGGGCTGAAGAGGCCGCCGCAGCCGCGGCGGCAGGAATTTTCGGATACTCGCCGGAAGAGGCGGAGGCTGCGGACGCGTCCACCCAGGCGGAGGAGGCGGAGATCCGCAAGTTGCTGAAGCTTCCTCCCGACGCGCTCGCCGGGGTCCCCTCGCTGAGGCACTCCGGGATCCACGGGATCGCGGCCGAGGCCGCGGCAATGGAGGGTACCGCCGGAGGGAGCAGAGGCGCCGCGAGGGGCGGAGGCGCCAAGGGAAAGGGGGCCGCAGCGCAGGACGCTGGGCCCAGTGAGCCGGCCGGGGAAGAGGAGGAGGAGGAGGAGGCCGAGGACTCCGGCGGATCCACGGAGTTGTACGCCGACGACCTCTCCTCGTCGGAGAGCTCCCCGCCCCCGGCAAGCCCGAGGCAGTCCCCGGCGAAAAGCGGCGACGGGGGAGAGGGCGCAGGCGCCCCGGCAACAGCCAGCTCGCCGGGCGGCTCCCCGGGGGAGTCAAGCCGCGCCAAGGCCTTCCGGCGCACCAGCCACAGCGGAGGCAGCCCGCGCGCGGATCACGACGGAGGTGCCTCGCAGGCCGGCGCCGAGCCGGCAAGGGTCTTCTCGGAGCGGAGCAGCGGCTCCGCCCGCTCCTCGGGCGCCGGCCACCACAGGGGCTGGGTCTTCGCAGCCCCCAGCCCCGGTGAACACCAAGCGCGCGAGGGAGTCTTCGTCTTCCGCTCCTCGCGCCGACGCGCCCACGGTGGAGTATGATTTCTCCGCCCTGAGCGAGGACGACGAGGAGGACCAGGAGTAAGGATCCAGGACCTTACATCTTCTCGATTTCTGTCTTGGTTTTTTGTTAATGCTGACTCTGTTCATTGTTCTGATTTCAGGACCCTGGCCCATCGCGCGGCGAAGAAGGCCAAGGCGCCCGAGGTCGAGGTCACGGAAGACTCAGCAGCTGCGGCAACAGGGGGTGTGCCGGAGCCGAGCCTGCCGGACCCGAGCGCTGCTCCGAGGAGCAGCCCCCAGCGCAGCCCGCAGCGCAGCCCCCAGCGTAAGTCTGGGTTTTACTCTTTTCGCTTGTCGGGGTACGCCTGAGGAATTGGTTCTGTTTTCATGTCTTGATGTTTCTTGTCTTGTTTTGTGCAGAGGTGGAGCCACAGCGGGAAGAGCGCCCGGAGACCGTCGTCGAGGAGCCGCAGGCCCCGCCGTCCCCGCCAAGGCATAACTCTCCGGCAAGAGAGAGCGCTCCGCCAAGGGCGGGTACTCCGCCACGGCAGAGTACCCCGCCGAGGGCGAGCAGCCCGGCGAGGGTGACTACTCCGACAAGGCCGAGCTCCCCGGCGAGGGAGCCCGCCGCTGAGGACGTCCGCCAAGGTATGTTTTGTGACTTGTCTTCTTGGCCCGCCTCTTTCTGGATATTTGCTTGAGTCTTGAACTTCTTTTCCTTCTTCTTCTTTTTAGATCTTCCTCCTCCCGAGCCCATGGAGACGGAGGTTATCAACCTCGAGGAGGAGGGCGCGCAGGGCGGCGGCGGCGACGCTCCTATCGTCGAGGAGATGGCCGAGGCCGCCGAGCCGGCCGCGCAGGAGACTGCTCCGACTGCAGACGCAGCGGCCGGGGAGGGGGACGGTGACCGCACCGCCGGCCCGGGGGCGGCGGGAGCATCGGATGCTGCACCGGCCACCGGTCCCTCCGCCAGCAAGGAGCAGGGGTACTATCTTGAGGCCCCCAATGGCGTCTTCATCCAGATGCCTTGGGGGTCTTCATCGCGAGCTCCTGCGGAGGGCGAGGCGTTCGATGGAGAAATCCTCGCCTCCGCAGGCCTGAAGATTGTCGAGGCGCCCGGCGGGAGTGAGGGGCCCGAGGAGGAGAGGTTGCTCCACCAGCTCCTGGCCCTTTACCGGGCCAGGCAGGCGAAGCTCGCCTCCCGGGAGGCCCTTGCCGCCAAGGCCGCCGCAGAAATGGAGAAGCGCGCGGCGGAGCTCAGCGCCGCCAACCAGGCGGCCCTCCGCGAGGTGACGGAGGAGCGTGAGCGTCTCGCCGGCGAGTACCAGGAGTGGGTGCTCGAGAAGGCTGAAGCTGAAGAACAGCAGCGGCTCGCCGGGGTGGAGATGTCCCGGCGAGAGGGAGAGCTCGCGCGGCGGAAGGTCGAGCTCGACTCCCACGAGGAGGACCTTACCGCTCGCGAGGCAGCCCTTGGCGGGGAGCTGAAGGAGGCGAAAGCCGCCGCGGTTGCCGCGGAAGACGCCAAGAAGGAGCTTGCCGCCAAGGTTGAGTAGTTGGAGAAGGCGCTGAAGGTGAGCGCAGAGAAGGTTGCCGCGCTCATCCTGGAGCGCGAGAAGGACGCTCACACAAACTCCGAGCTTCAGGTGAGTCTCTCCAAGAGGGGCGACGAGTTGAAGGCCGCCAAGGACTCCATCGAGGACTTGGAACTGAAGGTCACCACTCTGAAGGATTCGCTCGACGCTGCCCGGGCTCAGGAGAACAAGCTGAAGGAGGAGCTCCGCAAGGAGCGGACCTTGGTGGACAGCGTCAACAAGGCATCCGAGCTCTTCCGCCAGACCATCGAGGTATGGACCGAAGACTTGGTTTCTTCTGCGTCCAACATTGACCAGGAGCTGCTGGCGCTGAAGGTCGAACACCTCATCTACTCGCCGGATCCGGATCTCCCGCACAGCGCTAAGCTCAGCCTCTTCTTCAGAGGGATCGCGCCGGCCCTTGCAGGTCTCCGGAACCGCATCCCCGCGCAGCTGGCCGAGGAGTCGCGCCTGCTCTGCGCGGGAACTCTGGAGCGGGTGCTGACGAAGATCGTGTACCGCAACCCGGGGATCAATCTCACCAACGTTCTTCGCAGCTTGCCGGCTGATGCAGACACGGAGGCCCTGAAGGAGCAGGTCGGCCACATCATCGCCAAGGTGGCTAGGCTCGGCAGGAAGGAGGGCGACCGCGTAGATTAGGGCTTCATTATCTTTATCTTTTTGTTGCTGCACATTATGTCATGAACTTATTAGTCCATTGCGACAAGTTATCCTTTGTAAGATATTTACTTTATTTTGATCAATCAGTGCAATGTTATCTTCCTTGTCTTAATCCTTGACTTTGTATGTTTTTCACCCTACGCTCCCGGGGAGCTTGCCGGCAAGGGGCCTTTGCCGCGAGCGCTGAGTGCTGGACTCTGAGCAGCCTGCTGGCCAAGGTCTTCGCCGGCAAGCAACCTTGCCGCAGCTAGTCGCAACGCACTTAGCTTGCTGAGCGTACTCGGAAACGAAGCAAGGGCGCGGCACTTGTCGCAGCTCACTTAAATCGTTGAGTGAACTCGAAAACAAGATAAGGGTGCGGCAAGCTACGGGTAGTTTCCTCCGCGCATAGGTTTTCCATACAAAATGTGATCGTTCAAGGAAGACAACTAAAATTTAAAACTTGAACTGGTCAAATTCTAACAACTTATCTTTCATATGCTGCTTGCTTTTCGGTAAGGCTTCTCTTTCTTGAACAGCACTTGGTTCCTCCTCCAGCTCCTTCCCCCCCGGCAAACTTGTGCGCGAGGAACGTTCCTTCTGCTTAAGAGGAAAGAAAAGGGAGAGGGAAACAAGCATATGGCCTTTCGGCGTAATAGTGCTTACCGTATATCTGAGTGTTGTACCAAATGCCAAACAGAACATGCAAACAGCAAAAAGAAGCATGCAAAAGGCAATCGGTGCGAAAAACACAAAAACTTTACTGATGCACGGGGTCTGCGCCCGGCTTTGTACAAAGGGTTACATGCAACAGCGGCAAAGCTTGTACAAAAGGTGGTTGCCGGAGCGGATCACGGCAACCGCGCCTTAGGGGTGAAACTTGCGAAGATGCTCTATGTTCCAGGAGTTGCTCGCCGGTAAGCCTTCTTCGGTATCGAGGCGGACAGCGCCGGGCCTCGTAACTTGCCTCACCCGATAAGGGCCTTCCCACTTCGGCGACAACTTGTTGGAATTCTTGGCGGACTGAACACGCCGAAGAACAAGGTCGCCTTCCTCGAGACTCCTGGCCTTGACTTTGCGGCTATGGTAGCGGCGCAAAGCTTGCTGGTATCGAGCAGCTCGTACAGCAGCCTGGAGACGTCCCTCCTCAAGGAGCAATGCGTCATCTTGCCGCAGTTGCTCTTGCTCGAGCTCATCATAAGCGAGCACTCGAGGAGATCCGTATACGAGTTCCGTGGGGAGAACTGCCTCTGCTCCATAGACTAGAGCAAAAGGTGTCTGTCCGGTGGCTCGACTTGGTGTCGTTCTGATTGACCAAAGAGCCGCCGGTAGCTCCTCTATCCAATTTCTTCCACACTTGCGCAGCCTGTCAAAGGTCCTCGTCTTGAGTCCGCGCAGCACTTCAGCATTTGCCCTCTCCACTTGACCGTTGCTCCTTGGGTGAGCAACAGAAGCGAAACAGACCTTGGCGCCAAGGTCTTGGACGTACTGCATGAAGGTGCGACTAGTGAATTGCGTACCGTTGTCGGTGATGATCCTGTTAGGGATCCCGAAACGGCAAACAATCGACCTGAAGAACCTGACCGCTGACTGTGCTGTCACCTTCCTCACTGGCTCCACTTCTGGCCACTTTGTGAACTTGTCGATTGCAACGTACAAGTACTCAAAGCCCCCGACAGCACGAGGGAAAGGGCCGAGGATATCGAGCCCCCAGACCGAGAAGGGCCATGACAAAGGGATTGTTTGGAGAGCTTGAGCTGGCTGATGGATTTGCTTTGCATGGAACTGGCACGCTTCACACTTGGTTACTAGTGCAGTTGCATCTTGGAGGGCTTCTTGCCAAAAGAACCCTTGCCGGAAAGCTTTCCCGGCAAGCGCCCTTGCGCCAATGTGGTGGCCGCATATGCCTCCGTGTATTTCCGCCAACAGCTTCCGTCCATCTTCCCTGGAGATGCACTTCAACCTGACACCATTGAGTCTTCTTCTGTACAGCTCATTATCCACGAACTGATACATACTTGATTGCCTGGTTATCTTCTCTATCTCTTGAGGGTCGTCGGGAAGTTCTCCAGTTTGCAAAAAACGGGCTATCTGCTGTGCCCATGCCGGAGCTCGAGGCTCTACGGCAAGGACTAAAGGCTCGAGGGCCGCTGCGGGAACCTCAGCTTCTACGGCGAGGACCTCTGGTTCTGCCGGAGCTGACGGTCCCCCGGCAAGCTCGCCGGGGCGAGGCTTGCCGGGAACGCTTGCTTCAACTGTACAAGTCCGAGGACTTGCAGGAGCAAACTGTTCCTCAGCGTTCCGGTTGTTGATCTTGGGGACCTTGGCGGCGGTTTCGGGAAGATCCGCCGGCAAGTATTCGCCGGAGACCAACTTTCTCTTCTTGGACTGCCCAATTGATGGTGTAACGGATGGCTGAGTCAGCTTGAGCAAGAAGGTCCCTGGTTCCACACGTAACTTCATCGAAGCGTACTTTGAAAGGCCGTCTGCAATTTCATTTTGAGCTCTCGGGACGTGCTCCATCTGCAAACCTTCAAAGTGCTCTTCAAGCTTTCTCACTTCATCGACGTAGGCTTCCATCAAAGGGCTCTGATAACTCTTGTTAACTTGCCGGACCACCAACTGAGAATCGCCCCGCACAATCAGCTTTCTGATCCCAAGTTCGGCCGCAATCCTGAGGCCGGCAAGCAAGCCTTCATATTCTGCAGTGTTGTTTGTCGCTTGCTCCCTGGGAAAGTGCATCTGGATAACATATTTGAGGTGCTCTCCGGTGGGCGCGATGAGTACCACGCCAGCACCGGCGCCTTGCAGCGAGAAGGCACCGTCAAAATACATTACCCATTAACTTGTCGCTCCTTGCACGGGTGCACTTGTCTCTTGGACTTCCTCATCTGGCGTTGGGGTCCATTCAGCTATGAATTCTGCCAAAGCTCGGCTCTGTATGGTTGAAGTACTTTCAAACTTGAGTCCAAAGCTCGACAACTCCAGTGCCCACTCGACGATCCTGCCTGTTGCTTCTGGGTTGTGCAATATCCTCTTCAGCGGAAAGCGAGTGACCACCGTTATCTCATGGGCTTGGAAGTAATGGCGCAGCTTTCTCGAGGCCATGAGGAGGCCGAAAAGCAATTTTTGCACGCCAGAGTATCTTGATCTAGCCCCCTGGAGGAGGGAACTCACAAAATACACCGGGCGCTACACCATCTTCTTCCGCACCTCATCTTGTTCCTGCGCAGAGTCTTCCTTGTCGGGACCAGAGCTTGTCGGGACAGCCCCCTGCTTGTCGCTGGATTCGCTTGCCGGTGGTACTGACTCCTCGTCGGACTCCCTCTCCGCTACTAACGCAGCACTAACCACCTGGTTGGTTGCTGCTAAGTATAGCAACAACTTTTCCTGTGGTCTAGGTGCGACAAGTATAGGAGTGGAGGAGAGGTACCGTTTCAAATCCTGTAACGCCGCCTCCGCTTCCGGAGTCCACTTCATGGGACCTGCCTTCTTCAAGATTTTGAAGAAAGGTAGGGCGCGTTCTGCAGACTTTGAAATGAACCTACTGAGGGCAGCCACACAACCTGCAAGCCTCCTGACGTCCTTGACGCGCTTTGGGGCCTCTATCTGCTCAATGGCCTTAATCTTGTCGGGGTTGGCTTCAATCCCCCTCTGCGATACAAAGAACCCGAGAAGCTTGCCGGAGGGGACCCCAAAGACGCACTTCTCGGGGTTCAACTTGAGCTGTATCCTGCGCAGGTTCTGAAACGTTTCTTCCAAGTCTTGAATCAAGGTTTCCTTGCTCTTGCTCTTCACCACGATGTCATCCATGTAAGCTTCTACATTCCTGTGGATTTGTGGCTCAAAAGCAGTGTACACTACCCTTGCAAAGGTTGAGCCTGCATTCTTCAATCCAAATGGCATGCGGATAAAGCAATAAGTGCCACATGGAGTGATAAATGCAGTCTTCTCTTCATCCTCCTTGGCCATGAAAATCTGATGATAGCCTGAGTATGCATCAAGAAAACAGAGTAGCTCACATCCGGCAGTGGAGTCGACGATCTGGTCAATGCGCGGCAAAGGGAATGGATCCTTGGGACATGCTTTATTCACATCGGTGAAGTCTATACACAGTCTCCACTTCCCGTTGGCCTTGCGCACGACGACTGGGTTTGCCAACCACGTCGGATGGATCACACCTCTAACTAGGCCTGCTGCTTCTAGCTTCTTGATTTCCTCGTTGATGAACTCTTGGCGCTCTACGGCTTGCTTCCTCACTTTCTGCTTGATGGGCCGCGCATGAGGACAGACAGCAAGCTTGTGCTCAATCACCTTCCTGGGAACACCGGGGATGTCAGATGGCTGCCATGCAAACACATCGACATTCGCCCGCAGGAAGGCAACGAGCGCGCTTTCCTATTTGCTGTCAAGGGTGGCACTGATGGTGAAGGTACCACCAGTGCCGTCCTCCTTGGCGGACACTTTCTTGGTTGCCGGAGGAGCAGCCATTCCTTTCTTACTCTTGCCGGTGGAGCTCGATGGAACGTCCTCGACGGCAGCGCAGCACTCCGAAGAGGTGCGGTTGCCGGAGTGGGTCCCAGAGCACTTGCCGGACTTGGTCTTCGTCTTCTTCCCCCCGGGAGCTTCAGCGGCAAGAGTATCCTTCTCGGCCGCAGCTGCCGCATCCCGGTAGATCTTGTCGGCGCAGATAAGCGCATCCTTCTTGTCGCTATGGACAGTGATGACGCTTATCGGCCCCGGCATCTTCAGCACGTTGTAGGCATAATGGGAAGCTGCCATGAACTTGGCGAGGGCAGGACGGCCAAGTATTCCATTGTAGGGTAATGGAATATCGGTGACGTCGAAAGTGATGCGCTCAGTCCTGAAGTTGAGCTCCCCGCCAAAGGTCACCGGCAGAGTGATCTTTCCCTTAGGTTTGCTCCTTCCCGGGTTGATTCCTTGGAATGAACCGGTTTCTTCGAGCTCGCCATCTTGAATCTGGAGTTTCTTGATCACAGCAGAGGAGATCAAGTTCAGCCCGGCCCCGCCGTCAACCAACATTTTGGTGACCTTGAGGTTGCGGATGGTGGGAGAAACCAGCATCGGCAAGCACCCGACCGCTGTGGTGCGGTCAGGGTGATCCTCAAGGTCAAAAACGATGGGCGTGCTGGACCATTTGAGGAGCCTGCGCGACTCCACGGGCGGCTCCGCTGCGTTTACCTCACGCACCCACTGCTTTAGTTGGCGGTGGGAGGTGTGTAGGGAGGCGCCACCGTCGACGCACAGGACCTCCGTGGCCTTCTGGAACTCCTGCTCGCTGTTCTCATCGTCCTCCATGTCTTCGTCGTCATCTTCTTCGTCGTTGTCGCGGCCCCGGGGAGGTCGATCTCCTTGCCGCTGCTTGGCCTTGCCGCGGCGCCCTCCCCGGCCGTTGAACGGCCGCTTCTTGCTGGGCTCCTCCCCGCCACCTTGGGCCTTCTCTTTGTCGCGCCTCTCGTACTCAGCTTTCTGCTGCTCGACGAGATATTCGACGCGCTTGCAGTTGGAGAGGTCGTGACCCTTGGTGCGGTGGATCTTACAGTATTGCTTGTCGGAGCTACCCGGCTTGTCGGCCGCCGCTGCAGGGGCAGGCTCCTTGCCGGAGCCGCCAGCCTGCGCTTGCTTGGCGGGGGCCTCCTTGCCGGACTTCTCGACGGCAAGCACCTCTTTCTTGCCCTTCTTTCTGTTGTTCCGCCGCCGGCTCTTCTTTGCCGGGGCGGCGTCGTCGCTGTCGCTTCCTCCTGCGCCAGTATCCTCCCCGGGGAGTCTCCTCCCCTCTTCCGCGCGTGCGCACTTGTCAGCAAGAGCGTAGAGCTCGCTGACGTCCCGAATCTTCGTCATCGCCATCTCTTCACGCATGCGGCGGTTACGCACGTTCTGATGGAACGCGCTGATAACCGCGGCAGGGTGAACGTCAGGGATGTTGTGCTGCACCCGGCTGAAGCATTGGATATACTTGCGCAGGGTTTCGCCTTCCTTCTGGGCCAAGATGTGGAGATCGCTCTCCTGGCCATGGGGTTTGTGGCCGCCGGTGAAGGCGCCAACAAACTGGTGGCAGAGGTCGGCCCAAGAAGAGATGGAACCTTCCGGCAAGTGCATGAGCCACGAACGGACGTTCGGCTTTAGCACGAGCGGGAAGTAATTAGCCAAGATCTTCTCGTCGCGCCCCCCGGCAGCTTGCACTGCGATGGTATAGACGCTGAGGAATTCCGAGGGGTGCGTCTTGCCGTCGTACTTCTCCGGTACGTCGGGCTTGAAATTCTTCATGCTGGGCCACTGGACGCGCCGCAGCTCGCGGGTAAACGCAGGGCAGCCTGCCGCGTACGGCAAGTCGCCTGGCTCACCGGGCGCGTGCGCGTCGACAGTGTTCCCAGCTCTCTTGTCTGATTGTCGCCGAGCTTCTCGGCGGCGCTCGATCGTGGTCCGAGCGTCTTCTTCTTGCCGGTCGTCGAGGACTTGGCGCTGGTCCCGACGAGCCCGCGGGTCCGACGAGGCGGTTGAGCCGTCGTCGGGGTTGTTCCGGCGGGGCGGCGTCTTCTGCTTCTGCGGCGGGGAATGCACGCTTGTCGCACCCCCGGCAGTCTTGTTGCCGTCAGCCTTCGTCTTCTCAGCTTGCCGCGGCCGTGAGGTCAACGGCTGCTGTGGAGAATCGTTGTTGGCGAAGTCTATCAGGCTCCGGATGGTAGCCCTCCATTCTTCGGCCTTGTCGGCCGCTGGAGGAAAGTCGAGGAGCAGTTGCGCCCTGGCGAGCGCTTCTGCTGGAGTGGAGGGGAACGCGGGCGAGCGGTGCGAGGAGCGGGATACGCTCGGACTTCTAACGACGTTAGAAGGAGCGGGGTCCCGCGCCGGCGCCTTCGCTTTGCTTGTGCCGGGACGGGGGTCCGGGGCGTCCCGCGAGCCTCCGGTTTGGCCTTGCCCCAGCAAGCGGATACCACCTCCCGTGGTATGGCGCTGCTGGGTCGTCGTGTGCTGAGATGGACGCGGCGCATCCACGGAGACCAAGGTTCGGTCGTCCGTCCTGTTCTTGGATCTGGTGGCGCCGTGAGTGTCCTCACCGGCGGCCACCCTTCCGACGGCATCTCCCCCGCCCACCGTTGGCTCTGGTGGCGGCGGGTGAGACGCAGACGGGCCTCCGACCTCCGAAGCCTTCTTCTTCGGGGCCATGGAGTTGTCGCTGATGAAGTTGCTGATGAAGCTGGAGAGGTTGATGAAGAATGCGCCCGCGCGAACGCCGGATCAGGTTCGCACAACCTCGACGCCCCCTTCCTGGCGCGCCAAAGATGTCGGGGGAAACTGTCCGCCACGAACACCTATGGGACCGGAGCCCCTTGTTTGTGCGGTACGAGGGCGGAGGGAGCACAAAGAGCAGATCGTGGCGAGCACGCGGGCAGTTTTACCCAGGTTCGGGCCGCGGTAGACGCGTAAAACCCTACTCCTGCTTGGTTGTGTATTGAGTTTGAGTGCTCGGGAGCTTGAAGAAGCAGCTACACCAAGCGCGAGAGTGATCTAGGTTCCGAACCCCCTCCACGTTGTGCATGGGCCTCCTTTTATAGTGCAAAGGGGTCACCGACAGGTGTCAACGTAGGAGAAAGGGGTAAAATTGTAAAAGAGGTGGTAGTTGTAACAGTGCGGGAACAGTGGAGCTACAGTACAGAACAGTGGTCTATACCTACTTTGACAGTGGGGGACAAGGGCATTTAATGCCCGTCGCCGTCGACCCCAAAAGCTCCCGCCTTAGCGTCTCCGTCTGCCACGGCGATGGATCCATCACCGTGGAGTGCCACCGTGTACCCCAGGCTGCACAACCATCCGCCACGCGTCCCTGGATAGGCCCCAGGGCGACGCGTGGGCCGATGAGCTGGAGCGTAGGCACACAGCGCAGCCTTCCCGGCAAGCACCTTGCCGGGGCCTTGATCTTGCCGGGCCCGGGAGCTTGCCGCTCCCCCGGGCCCTCGCCGGGGCGCATATAGCGCCGAGGCGTTGTCTTCTAGTCTTCCTGGCAAACTCCTCTTGCCAGGGTCTTGTGTTAGCGGGGCAGTCTTGAGCCTGGTACGGCCTTCCCGGCAAGCTCATCTTGCCGGGGTCTCGGTCTTATGTCTTATGTCTTGTATACTTTGTTTTTGAATGGTTTAATAGGGAGCAGGAAGGTCTCCGGCGAGCACGCAGTAAACCCTGCCGCGGGAAGCTGCAACTGCCCGTGCACAAGTTGGGGTACAGAGGTACCCCTACCTTAGTACACCGACAGGCTTGTTACCGGTAAGTATCTCATATGGAGTCTTGTTCAAGCCTTTGCGGAGATAGATCCGATTGGATGCATGACAAGCGATGTTGATGGTTTCAGCCCAAAAGATCTACGGAGACTTGAACTCCGCCATCATGGTCCTTGCCGTGTCCATCAATGTCTGGTTCTTTCTCTCTGCCACACCATTTTGTTGAGGGGTATAAGGTGCGGCATATTTATGCTTGATCCCCTCATCACCAAGGAACTCATCCAAGGTGTAATTCTTGAACTCGGTGTTGTTGTCACTTGAAATTATCAAGATATTTGCATCATGTTGACGTTGAGCTTCATTTGCAAAGTTGATGATGGTTTGTTGGGTCTCACTCTTCCTCTTGAAGAAGTATACCCAAGTGTATCTTGAATAATCATCTACAATCACCAAGCAATACTTTCTACCCCCAAGACTATCAAAGGATGGAGGCCCAAAGAGATCCATGTGGAGGAGCTCTAAAGGTCTCGTCGAGTAGATGATAGTCTTGGGAGGGTGAGCCTTCTCATGTAGCTTTCCTTCGATACAAGCACTGCAAGCACGATCTTTGGAAAAACTAACTTTTGTTAGTCCACGGACATGGTCCCCCTTGAGAAGAATTTGCAAAGATCTCATATTGACATGGGCTAAACGACAATGGCAAAGCCATCCCACATCAACTTTAGCCATTAGGCATGTCGCGGTCTTAGTGGGTCGCTCCGAGAACTTAACCACATAGAGACCGTTCTCGACATGCCCAACAAAGGCTACTTTAAGAGTCTTTCTCCACAAGAGGGCCATGCTATCAATATCAAAGAATGTAGCAAAGCCCATGAGTGCAAGTTGACGAACGGAAAGTAAATTGTATGCAAGGAACTCAACAAGCATGACTTTCTCGGTCGTGAGATCATGAGAAACGACAACCTTGCCAAGCCCCAATACCTTAGAAGATGAAGAATCACCCCCATTCGACATTGGTGGCCATAGATGAACCTTTGTGCACATCCACCACCAAGTCTTTGCTTACGCTCATATGATTTGTGGCTCCACTATCGAGCAACCATGATCCCCCATCGGAAGCAAACTCCTACAAGAGATCAATGCTTGGATTTAGGTACCCATTTTGTAATGGGTCCTTTGAGGTTAGTAACAAGGGTCTTAGGAACCCAAATAGACCATTCAATCTACTCATAAGAAGAACCAACAAATTTAGCAAAAACATGTCCACCACTAGCACGACATAACACATAAGACTGGTTAAAGTCGTCGGCTTTGTTGGAAGGAGTAACAATGTCTTTCTTGACTTCACTACCCTTCACATTGTTCTTCTTCTTCTTAGGAGTACCCTCTCCCTCCTTCACAAAGGTTTGCTTGAGAGGAGGGGGTTGCTTGGTCTTGTCATTCTTCTTCTTCTTGGGCTTGGGTGCAAACCCAATTCCCTCCTTGGCAACAACTTCCTTTTGATTGCTCAAAAGGTCGTTGAGGTTCTTCTCACCTTGTATGCAAGACACAAGGCCTTTCTCAAGTTTCTACTTTAACTTGGCATTCTCTTCAACAAGATGCACATGCTCGCAACATGGGTTAGTAACATTTGCATTATCAATTAAAACCATGCGAGGAAAAGTGGCTTTCTCCTTGGTTAGCGAAACTTGAAGTTGATCATGAGACTCTTTGAGGTTAGCATGTACACTCTTCAAGACCTTGTGAGTCTTGTCAAGTGTATCAAACTCCTCCTTGAGTCTAGCATGATCAACCACAAGTTTTGCCTTCTCGGAATTGAGCACACAAGAGACAACTAAAGCATGATCAAGATCTTTCCTTAATTTAGCATGATCATCGTTGTGTGACTCCTCCAGAGCCAAACGAAGACCACGCTCTTCCTCAAGAGCATTAGATAGATCCCATATCTCATCGGCATAGTCTCGACTATGACCCTGCATTTTAGAGATGGTCTCCTCGTGAGCCTCGATCATGTCATTGGCTTCACCAAGTTGTTCCAAGAGAGCAACGAAGTGCTTCTTGGGTTTACCTTTGAGCTTACTCATAAAATACTCGAACTCATTTTCCTCCTCGTTCGCCCCCTCACTCTCATCAATGCAATCCGTCAATGAAGGATTAGAAGTGATGGAAGAATTGACGTTGGGGGTTACCTTATTGGTGGCTTTAGCCATGAGGCACTTGGCGGTGATGTTCTCATTTGGTGATCAAAGAGGGATGACCGTGGAGTTGTTGCAATAGCAATGGTGGCCATGGTACACTACCAAAAAAAGAAACATTCGTGTCATTTTTGGTCGAACGAATTTTTTTCTGTCATACTTATGAGACTTCTATGACAATAATTGTGACAAAACCCGGTATCATCATAGATGTGGTGGGGTCTACTTCTATGATAAAAAGCAAGACAAAAATGAGCTTTTCGTCCTGGGCGGGCTAGAGACGCAGCTGCATGACATTCTTTGGGCCGTCCATAATGGAAAAAACCGTGGTAGAAGCGAGGGCGAGGAAAATATCGAGGTGTTCCCGGTTACGGTGGGTGGTCGGGGCCGAGCGATGCACGTTTCTATCGTACACGCATGCGCGTGGGTCTGAGGCGTTGGGCTCTAACTAAACCCGAGCGAGGCGTTGGGCTCTAACTGAAACCCGAGCGATTGCACTGCAGGATACACGTTACTGAACCCGAGCGATCGACCGATGGCTGTTAACTGAACCCGATCGAGCGATTCCTTCGCTACTGCTGCTAACTGAAGCCGATCGATGCTGCCTCTGGATGAACAATGAGCGTTGCTGGGGGGTTTGGATGAACAGTTCCCAGTGGGGTGGATAAACAGGACCCCGTGGTGTTGCCTCTGGATGAACAGGACCCCGATTGATCGAGACGGTTGGGGCTAGATGAAGAGGACCCCGTGGAGGGCTGGATGAACAGGACCACCCCGTGGAGGGCTGGATGAACAGTAGACGATGGAGGGATGGATGAACAGTATCCCGTGGAGGGGTGGTTGAATAGGAGCCCATGGAAAGGGGTGGTTGAATAGTAACCGGTGAAGTAGCGCGCGGTGGAGGCTGGATGAACAGGAGCCCGTGGATGAACAGTCGCACGTGGAGGCTGGAGGAGGTCGACGGTGGATGAACAGTAGCCCGTGGAGGCTGGAGGGGGTCGACGGTGGAGATGAACAGTATCCCGTGGAGTCCCGTTTTGCGGTATGCCACACCCCTCCCGATGAACAGGACCCCCGTTTCGACCGTAGCGCTCCAACACAAGTATGTTTCCTCCGTTTTGCGGTACGCCACACCCCTCCCGATCAACAGGACCCCCATTTCGACCGTAGGAGGTCCGTTTTCTCTGTTTTGCGGTACGCCAGACCCCTCCCAATGAACATGATCCCGTTTCAAACATGGCCAGTCGAACACAAGGTCGTTCCCTCCGTTCTGCGGTACGCCAGGCCTCGTTTCCATCGGTTGTTCCGTCCAAGCCCTCCCGATGAACATGGCAATGCATTTCGTTCCGACCCAGCCGGTTGGCTCCCCATGAACATGACGACGAAGCTGTTTCTCCATTTCGACCCAGCCATGTACATGAGCCCTGGCCGTACGTACGCGCGAGTAGGCGTTCGAGACCCCGCCCGTATGCACGTACATGGTCGTATTTACTTTCTTGCACCCTGGCTGTTGTACGTATGTGTACATGCTACGTGTGCGCCTCTACTACGACACGTGCGCGCCTCTACATCGACCAGTATGTACGTACACGTTCCCGACCAGAATGACAACGCTACGTACGCTTCGACCTGGTGGGTTCTGACTGTCAGGCACTTCCTTGCGTGCGAAGATGTAGCTGGTGGGTCCCAGCAGTCAGGGGGGCAAATCGTTTTTTTCGGATGCACTTCCTTGCGTGCGAAGATGTAGCTGGTGGGTCCCAACAGTCAGGGAGAAATGTTTTTTTCGCGAAATATGATGGCTCGTCCGGTGGGTCCCCGATGTCAGGTGGAGGAATAATTATTTTGCGCGTAATAAGGAGGCACTTCCTTGCTGCGGCCGTCGACCCAGCTGTCAGCCTCTCCACGTACATTCCACGTCCGATGGAAGCCGTTCCTTGACCACGTTGACCATGCCGCGCTGAGAGCACCAGGGCGGTGGACGACGGCGAGGCCTGGGAAGGGGACGACGCGGAGCCGGGGAAGACGCGACAGTGGAAGCCCGTGCGGAGAGTAGTACGAGGGTTCACTAGTTCGGCTGCGGTGTGAGGCTACCGTCGCCGCAGGGCCTGGCCAGCGGTGGGAATAGTAGGGGGCGGTGAGGCCTCCGCGACAGCACAGCCGGCCACAGGATACAGGAGCATGCGGCACGACCGGCGCTGCTTTGGGCGGCTGGAGCAAGAAGACCAGAAGTTGAAGAAGCACTACGGCCGTTGGATGGACATCGTACGGTCACTGGAGCTAGAATCGTTCATATTGACTAAGTTGACAAAGCACTCCGTCCCCGTCAACTTAGTAGGCCCACAAGTTAGTCTCCCACCAAGGTGGGTCCCAACTAGCAGGGGGAGTATTCATTTTTTTGTGCGTAATAAGGAGGCACTTCCTTGCGTGCGAAGATATGGCTGGTGGGTCCAACCTGTCAGCGGTGGGAATGTTTTTTCGCGAAATACAGATCCCTTCCGGTGGGTCCCAGCTGTCAGGTGGAGGAATCATTATTTTGTGTGTAATAAGGAGGCATTTCCTTGCGTGCGGCCGTGGACCCAGCTGTTAGCCTCTCCAGGCACAGTCTACTTTCGATGGTGTCGTTCGTTGACCACGTTGACCACTCCGCGCCGAGCACATCCAAGGTGGTGGACGACGGCGAGGCCCCGGATAGCAACGAGCCGGAGATGGGAAGACACGGAAGTAGAGTTGCAGACGGACAGGTGTACGAGGGTTAACTGGTTCTGGTGCGGTGTGGTTCGGCAGTCGGTGGAGAAGAACAGGAGGTGTGGAGGGGTGGAGGGATGACCTGGCCAATGGTGGAGTAGCGCTTCACAGCGAAGCGTGCTAAGCAGAGCTGCTAGCAGCAGGAAGCGGGAGCAGGTGGTCCCGACGGTGCTGGAGGAAGAGGACGAGAGATTGAAGATGGATGCCGGTTGTTGGATGTAAATCCAATGGCTGACGATGTCAGAATCATTTGTTGACTAAGTTGACAACGACTTGCATTGGCTTTGGCCTATTGGCCCACATTTCAGCCTCCAAAAATGTGGCACGTATTCAACCCATTTTTTCAGAATTTACAGTCTTTTTTTGCAGGGTAGAATTTACAGTCCATTTGATCTTTCTTTTTTTGAATTACAGTCCATTAGCTGGGCTAGGTGAACAAATAATGTAGCGTCCATGCGGCCCATTTATGTTTTTCCTCAAAAATTACAGGCCATTTGCACTTTCTCGAAATACACGAATTTGCTGGGCTGATTCTAATTATAATGTTGGGGTGGGCACAACAATGTTATCAAAAAGTAAACAGGGGCTGAGCATTGCTTTTGTACACAATCACCAGGATTTTCGTTGCCAAAAAAATCCAGGATTTTATTGTTAAGAAATTATTTTTATAAGTTAACAAGATGTGGGATATTGTTTTCTTACATATGTAAGTATCTGTTAAATATATGATGACAATAACAATAATATATAATAACATATAAAATAATTTAAATATATATAATATAGTTAGAAGGGAAACATAAGTTGGACCAGGCGTTCCTATTCTTATATAGAAAAATAGAACATACCTCTGTGTTTTCTTAAAAAAAACATAAATTGGGCTGCTGATGTTTCAGGAAAAATAAAACCTCGGATGGGAGGTCCGTAGGCCGGTTGATACATGACGGCCCTCAAGAAAATACAAACAGCCTATGGACCTCCCATCCGAGGTCGTGGGTTGCGCATGTTAAAAAAGAAAGCCTAGACGGGGCAGCCCAAAACCCAGCTGACACTTGTTGCCCCAGTGATAATAAATGATATATGCCAACTCACCGGCTTCGTTGCGAATTTATCTCCTATAGTAACTACGTTGAAGCACCTAAAAATGTAACTATGTTGACAAACCCGTGGGCCCCAACGTAAGTATAGCATTAGGAGGAAGTATTTTTTCGATGAGGCACTTGCTTGCGTACGGCCATAGACCTGGTGGGTCCCGACTGTCCGCCTCTCCACGTACAGTGCTCTCCAGACTTTTCTCGTTTGTTCAACATGTTCACAACGGCAGACAGCGGCGTCGTGGCGAGCGCACAAAGGCGCAGGAGGAGATCCGGCCACCTGAGGAAGTGCCTTATTAGTAACGAAACAATTGAACTAGCCTAGTGGCCGAGTGACACTACCCGACAGCTGTTTCGCGTGGGTTTGATTCTACCGGTGCAGAGAAAATATCTCCAAATTTTTTGCCTATGCCTTAATTGACATGTGGGTCCCAATTGTCATCTACGCACACCACGTCCTACACTTGCCAAAAGTTTGTCCCTTATTTTCTCTGTTTTTCGCACACTCGACATTGTGTGGGCATTTTGAAAATAGCATATCTTTTTGATTGTGCATCATATGAAAATGTGCTATGCATGAATGTTGATCAGCATGATGTTAACTGGCTGGTAGTTCCAGTTTCGACCATGAATAAAACTTCTAGCATCATGTTAACACTGTTTGAAAAGGTCGTGTTAATATAAATGCTCTGCCTCTGAAAGTTGCAGTTTCTTATCTGAAACTGAACTTGGAGTTTCTTATCTGAAACTGAAACTTGCAGTTTCTTCTCTGAGAATCACATTGTCTGCACTTTTATACTCCTATGAAACTACATTTTTTTAAGTGCAGAGAAAATATCTCTAAAAAATTTGCCTCTGCCTTTATTGACATGTGGGTCCCAATTGTCATCTACGCACACCACGTACTACACTTGCCAAAACTTTGTCCCTTGTTTTCTCTATTTTTCGCACACTCGACATTGTGTGGCCATTTTGAAAATAGCATATCTTTTTTAATGTACATCATATGAAGATGTGCTATGCATGAATGTTTAGCAGCATGATGTTAACTGGCTGCTAGTTCCAGTTTCGACCATGAATAAAACTTCCAGCATGATGTTAATAGTGTTTGAAAAGGCCGTGTTAATATAAATGCTCTGCCTCTGAAAGTTGCAGTTTCTTATCTGAAACTGAACTTGGAGTTTCTTATCTGAAACTGAAACTTGCAGTTTCTTCTCTGAGAATCACATTGTCTGCACTTTTATACTCCTATGAAACTACATTTTTTAAGTGCTAAAAATAGATCTCTAGAATTCATAAAATACTTCATATGCTCAATACTGCGAATCTGAAATTCAAAAGACATTCATATCTGAAAGTACTCTCAAAATACACAACACAAAACACAATTCACAACCTGCAAATACTAACAACCCTAAGCTCCTCTTGACAATTCACAACCTGCCCAACTATTGGTCTGGGGGGCAATCCCTCCTATTCCTCGGCGGCAGACAGCCGCCTTGTGAGACAATGTGAACGGCGAGGGAGAGGATGGCGGGGAAGCGTCGTCGGGCCAACTGTTTTTCTCCTCTTGCAGTTGGTTTCGGTCGACGAAGACTCCACCGGCTCACTCTGGGACGACACCTTCACAAACGGCACCATGTAGATGCTCAATCCTTCAATCTCTGGTGGATGCTCCATCTGGGATTGATACTCCACAGTGAGCGCCACACATCCCACTGATGGTGGTGGATGCCAATGCTTAGATGGAGCAGGGTTCGTGTCGATAACTTTTACTTGGCACCTCGCACTCTGCCTATATGACGGTTCCATCCGTACATTTGTACAGATCCACCAAAATGCAGCTGAATAACCCTATTTGCACAGATAATGAAAAGGTGTGATTAGATTATAGTGGCATTAGTTGATGAAACATACACTAATAAACAGAAGAAAATATTACATCATACTGGAAATCGACCCAAGTCTCCCCGATAAACCTTCTGCCAGTATTGAACATTAGTGTACATCGGTAGTACAAGGAGGGGCCTTGAGACATTCAAATCTCTATTTTTGTGTAGATCAACTAAAATTAAGCACCCCAGTTTGCAGAAACGCTTAAACATTAACAGTGGGACTAGTTGATGAAACATACATTAACAAAGAGAAGCACTTTCTTTATCTACATTGGAAATGAAATGATAGGGAGGACACTCGCTCTATTTTAACTGTATTATTACTTCATTTTATCAGTGACACTAGGGTCGAGCAGGTGGCAAACGAGGTGTACCGTGCGTCGCAAGGATGAAGGCCGGGGGTGCTTAGACTGGGATGCTGAAGCTGGCTCTTTCAGTCCATATCTTCCCCCTGATGTTTTTGTGGTAGCATTTGGGTTGTAATCCAAACATGGTCGAGCTGGTGCTGCGTCCCCCTACCCGCCTAGCTTATGTGGCGAACTTGTCTCCTGCTAGTACTCAGTCCGTTCTAGTAGTAGTTGCATAACTGCCCGTTTACACCAAGATGTTGTTGGATAATGGTTCTCTATGGTTGGGTTTCTTTAATGAAATCGGAGGGAAACCCCTCTTTCGATATATAAAAAATGCAGTGGCACTAGCGGTGCCAAAACATTGCCTCAAATTAATAGTGCCACTAGATTAAGGTGCAAAATAATAACACTACTGCTTTATCATGGCAGTGCCAAAACAGTAGCACAAGAGCAGGATCAACATGAAGGATCTTTGGCAAACGGTCAGACCAAAAAGGAACATACCATGTGATGGGAACCATATCTGCAGTCAACGCCATCGTAGAAGGGATGACACCAGTCACCAACATGGATGATTCAATTCATGGGACCTTTTGGTGCAGTTCACCTAAAATGAAGCAATGTCACATGAGCTAGCAGCCTCTTCTTCCTTTTTTTAAGAAAAGGGCTCCAGCCCCGGTTCCATTTCCATCAGAAAACTAAACCCACAGAGCTTCTTCTTCATTAGTTGCAATAAAATTGAGCAACATCAAGGTTGGTCGTGAAGCTCCTGGAGAGTAGGCGGACCAGGACAGTTGCATCTCTAACAAAAAGAAGCAACTTATCTCAATGGGAAATTTAGCAGGAATTGAAAAAAAGTGCCACTGATTCATATTACTGGAGGCATTACATTGAAAACAACATTGGTTTAATGTGTCCTTACTTTTAACAATGCGACTGCTACATTTTACCAGTGGCATTACATAAGAGCGGCTCGGGGCAACAAACATCAGAAGAGGATATCTAGGTTGGTCCCATTTTTTCGGTATATAGCCACCTTATACTGTGTGAGGTAGCAAATCTAGTGCTGGACTTACTCTATTGACTTGTCCCCCAGTCCCCACTTTATTTCCTTTTTCAACCAATAGATAGGGTTTATTGAGTTTGTACTGTGTTCCCTTTATTTCCCTATTAGACCTCGAGACCAGTTGTATAGCCAGTCTCTGCTACTTTTCGCCCCCATTATTTCCTCTTTCGACAAAGTCCTAGATTCAGGTAAAAAATCTTCCCCCACCCCCCACCCCCTTTCTTCCTTGTTTGAACCAAGTACTACTAGGTTCGAGTGCATGAACTAGTTTTACCTCTTAACAGTAAAAAATTAGGTGGTTTTCGAATAGCCGATCGATCCTATCTACACGAGGGGGCCTGAGAAATAGTAAAAGATACAAATGCAGCGACGTCAGGAGCTCGGGAAGTAGAGTAAGGCCGGTTTCGAAGGAAGTTATACCTGAGGGTCACCGGGATGTCGCTAGGTGGGCAGCGGGAGGCCGGATCTGCCCACACTACGACAGCGAGGAAGAAGGGGTGGGAGGCCCTCCCTCGCCAGTGATGCTTGGGAGAGAACGGTAAGGCACATTGATCGGGACGCGTCGGCAGTGGGTAAGAGCCGTCGCCGAGGACGACCGCGTGAACGTTGCACCTTCTCACCTTCCCCAGCGGAGAGGACCTGGCTGGATCTGTGACCAGCGGTGAGTAGAGAGAGAGAGTGTGTGGCCACCGCTGTCGTGTTTAGATCTGGAGAGGACGAGACAGTGTGAAGAGAGAAACACTAGCAAGCAGGCGCGGAGGCTCCTGCCTATATAGTGGAGTACTAGTTTTCTTTTGTCTACCAGCCGGAGCCGGCTTGACCTCGGCAATGATTGTCGAGAATTCTTTCATGCACGTGCCCCGGAGGCGCAGTTGTCGTCATTTTGATACGAAGCACCGGATTATAACATATAAAACGAAAAAATGCCACATGACAAGAAATCATAACCTCACTGCCCAAAGGAGACAAGATGAATCCCGACGGACAAACTAGACGAGGATCAAAGCTCAAATTAAAAATAAACTCATAGAAAAGGGGTCTGTCGATAGATGTCCTAATTAACATAGATGGCTTGACCTAGATGGCAGTCGAGTAGTCTTCGTGCATGTGCCCCCAATGACTAGCCCAACTCAGTTGTCGATGTTTAACCCTCGCAGTGATTCAAAGCACATGACACCTAATTTTGCGAGATGACAAGAAACCTTTTTTTAGATTTCTCACCGGAACTACAGCCCTGTACAACACAGCCTGCACGATATGTAGACGATAGCCAATCCAGGCGTGTCTGCTGGAGTCTGGTCACATGCATGGACGAACTGATCTTCTGTGTCTTGCAGGGATCGTCCAGGTACCAACGTATGTACTTCTATTAACTCACCCGACTTGCGGGGCCGGGGAGTGTGCCTATGGTCGGTTCTCAATTGCGGTCCCACATGTGTGTGCAAACGCAATATGACGTGTGTTCCATTTGGAGAGCGGCGTGTCAGACCGACCGACCGTCTGGGGTGTGGCGCGAACGCGACGGGCGTGCTGTATACTCCGTACATGTGTACCGCCGTTTTCTTGAGGCTTTGCTCCATGGCGCAATCCATGGATACAAAATTAGTATATTGTACTATTTAAAAGTCGAGTGCGGGGCTTTTCCCACGCGGTAGGCGGGGCAGTTCCGCCTAGTCGGTTCGACAGAGACGCGATAAGATGAGGGAGTAGGCTGCTGCAAACATAGGGTTGTGTGATTTGACAGTGAGTTGCTGCTGGACATGTGGGGCCCGGTGATTTGGCTTGCCATTATCATTTTAAATGCCAAGCCGGATTCCTGACCACCTCCATACAGGTGCCTCTCCCGATGCTCCACCATGTAGAGGCTGGCTCTTGCTTGAGAGCCCACTCCTCCACTTTTTCCTTGCCTCTTTCCCCCACATAAGCAAAAAATGTCATGTAAAGCGGGCTTATAGCCCACTATTGTACTTGATCCTATAGGTGCTAAGCCTGCCACATAGGCATAAAGTCTGATGTGGCAAGTTAATTAAGAAGAGAGAGACTAGTTTGGTGACCCCGGGAAGAAACGGTGATAAGCGCGTGTACCTAGATGAAGCAAACTTAGCAACAAAAAACTAAGCACCTATGCATTGGGGACTTGAGTTGCTAAGCCATTTAATGCCCATAGCACCTCATCTAAGCACCATTTCATTGGAAGAGGTCACTCCTTGGCAAATGCAATAAATACTACGAAGAAAGAGATAGAGAGAAGTAAACAAAAAATACTCTTATAGCCAACCTTATAGCTAACCTTGTTGTATGAGTGACTAAGTGATGACTATGTATGACATGCCAACATCAGATAGCCTAACGCACTGTGTTAAATCTCCAAGGGCGCGACCGCGCGAGCGAGGCGACGGTCGTGGTAGGCGTGACCATGATACGGGCTGCTGGCAGCCCTTGGATCTGAGATCGAACGGTCGCATGCTAAGTTGCTGAAAATTTGCAGAATAACCCTCCAGGATAGGATATTCACCAATAGGTCTAGAATCACGCCACGCAATCATTCGATCTCAGATCCAAGGGCTCTCGAAAGCCCGTATCATGGGAGAATGGAAAGCTTTGTATCACCTATAATTTTCCCGACGCTTGACATGACATCGAAAGCCATTTAATTGGGCGTCGAGTAGACATGACATCTAAGTAGGCCCCCGTAGTACTGTGCATGAATCCATTTATCCACCAGGCAAGCCACTACCCTGCCATTCGCACGCGCCCCCACTCGACATTTTTACAATCGATAAACCACTCCTAGTCATCCCGTCCTTTCACATTACGACAGTTCCACTAATCCTAACTCTCCTCCCAAATCCATGGCGTCCCAAATCTCCATGATCGGCGGTGAGTACAAGGTTAGAACCATCACATGCGATGAGTTCGACGTCATCTACACCTGTTCTTCCGCAACGGTGAAAGAATGCCTTGCTCTCTTCAAACGCATGTTCGAAAACTCAAATGATGAGTGGGTCGCTGGGCTAGATGTTGAGTACACCACAGTCCTGGGAAGCGAGAAGAAACTAAAGGAGGTAGAGAAGAAGAAGCCAGCCGTGATCCAGGTTTGCGTGCATGACTTATGCTTGGTCTACCACATATGCCATGCCGATGTTGAGTGCGAGGAATTTAAGAACTTCCTCAAGGGCGGCCAAGTCAAATTCGTTACTGTAGACTTTAGGAACGATAAGGAAATCCTGGGTCAGATAGGCCTCATTGTAGGCGACCCTTTGACCTCCAGAAGGAAGGGCTGGTGCCCTCCCTTGATCAGCCTTCAATGCTGACCCTGGCAGGAGCCTGTTGGGGAAGATAGTATTTTAAAATTTTCCTACAATCACGCAAGATCTATCTACTAGATGCATAGCAACGAGAGGGGAGAGTGTGTCTACGTACCCTCGTAGACCGAAAGCGGAAGCATCAAGTGACGCGGTTGATGTAGTCGAACTTCTTCGCGGTTCAACCGATCAAGCACCGAACGTACAGCACCTCCGCGTTCAGCACACGTTTAGCTTGATGACGTCCCATGAGCTCTTGATCCAGTTGAGCTTCATGGGAGAGTTTCGTCAGCACGACGGCATGGTGACGGATATGATGAAGTTATCGGCGCAGGGCTTCGCCTAAGCACTGCAACGGTATGATCGAGGGGTGTTTCTGTGGAGGGGGCACCGCACACGGCTGGAGAGATCAACTTGTGTGTTCTAGGGTGCCCCCTGCCACTGTATATAAAGGAGCAAGGGGGGAGGCCGGCCAGCCCCCTATGGCGCGCCTAGAGGAGCAATCCTACTAGGAATAGGATTGCAATCCTATTCCTAGTAGGAATCACCAAGAGGGAGAGAGGGGGAAGGAAGGAGAGGGAGAGGGAGAAGGAAAGGGACGCTGCCCCCCCCTCCTTTCCGTGTCTAATTCGGACCAAGGGGGAGGGGCGCGCGGCCCAGCCCTGGCCGGCCCTCTCTCTTTCCACTAAAGCCCATTGGGTCCATAGCTTCCCCGGGGGGTTCCGGTAACCCCCCGGCACTCCGGTTTATTCCAAAACTTTCCGAAACACTTCTGGTGTCCGAATATAGTCGTCCAATATATCAATCTTTACGTCTCGGACATTCTGAGACTCCTCGTCATGTTCGTGATCTTATCCGGGACTCCGAACTACCTTCGGTACATCAAAACTCATAAACTCATAATACCGATCGTCATCAAACGTTAAGCGTGCGGACCCTACGGGTTCGAGAACTATGTAGACATGACCGAGACTCATCCCCGGTCAATAACCAATAGCGGAACCTGGATGCTCATATTGGCTCCTACATATTCTACGAAGATCTTTATCGATCAAACCGCATAACAACATATGTTCCCTTTGTCATCGGTATGTTACTTGCCCGAGATTCGATCGTCGGTATCTCAATACCTAGTTCAATCTTGTTACCGGCCAGTATCTTTACTCGTTCCGTAATACATCATCCCGTGACTAACTCATTAGTCATTTGCTAGGCAAGGCTTATTATGATGTGTATTACCGAGAGGGCCCAGAGATACCTCTCCGACACTCGGAGTGACAAATCCTATTCTTGATCTATGCCAACACCACGAATACCTTTAGAGACACCTGTAGAGCATCTTTATAATCACCCAGTTACGTTGTGATGTTTGATAGCACACAAGGTGTTCCTCCGGTATACGGGAGTTGTATAATCTCATAGTCATAGGAACATGTATAAGTCATGAAGAAAGCAATAACAGTAAAACTAAACGATCATAGTGCTAAGCTAACGGATGGGTCTTGTCCATCACATCATTCTCCTAATGATGTGATCCTGTTGATCAAATAACAACTCATGTCTATGGCTAGGAAACATAACCATCTTTGATCAATGAGCTAGTCTAGTAGAGGCATACTAGGGACATATTGTTTTGTCTATGTATTCACACATGTACTAAGTTTCCGGTTAATACAATTCTATCATGAATAAAAGACATTTATCATGATATAAGGAAATACAAATAACATCTTAATTATTGCCTCTAGGGCATATTTCCTTCATTCTCGCACTTGAACTAGAGTCAATAATCAAGATTAAAAAGTAATGATCCTAACACCCATGGAGTCTTGGTGTAGATCATGTTTTGCTCGTGGAAGAGGCTTAGTTAATGGGTCTGCAACATTCAGATCCGTATGTATCTTACAAATATCTATGTCTCCCTCCTTGACTAGATCACGGACATAATTGAAGCGTATTTTGATGTGCTTTGTTCTCTTGTGAAACCTGGATTCCTTCGCCAAGGCTATTGCTCCAGTGTTGTCACAAAAGATTTTCATCGGACCCGATGCATTAGGTATTACACCTAGATCGGATATGAAATCCTTCATCCAGACTCCTTCATTTCCTGCTTCCGAAGCAGCTATGTATTCCGCTTCACACGTTGATCCTGCCACGATGCTCTGCTTGGAACTGCACCAACTGACAGCTCCACCATTTAATAAAAATACATATCCAGTTTGTGACTTAGAGTCATCCGGATCAGTGTCAAAGCTTGAATCGACGTAACCGTTTACGATGAGCTCTTTGTCACCTCCATACACGAGAAACATATCCTTTGTCCTTTTCAGGTACTTCAGGATGTTCTTGACCGATGTCCAGTGATCCACTCCTGGATTACTTTGGTACCTCCCTGCTAGACTAATAGAAAGGCACACATCAGGTCTGGTACACAGCATTGCATACATGATAGATCCTATGGTTGAGGCATAGGGAATGACTTTAATTTTCTCTCTATCTTCTGCAATGGTCGGGCATTGAGTCTTACTCAACTTCACACCTTGTAACACAGGCAACAACCCTTTCTTTCACTGATCCATTTTGAACTTCTTCAAAACTTTATCAAGGTATGTGCTTTGTGAAAGTCCAATTAAGCGTCTTGATCTATCTCTATAGATCTTGATGCCTAATATGTAAGCAGCTTCACCGAGGTCTTTCATTGAAAAAATCTTACTCAAGTATCCTTTTATGCTATCCGGAAATTCTATATCATTTCCAATCAACAATATGTCATCCACATATAATATCAGAAATGCTACAGAGCTCCCACTCACTTTCTTGTAAATACAGGCTTCTCCAAAAGTCTGTATAAAACTTATGCTTTGATCACCTCATCAAAGCGTATATTCCAACTCCGAGATACTTGCACCAGTCCATAGATGGATTGCTGGAGCTTGCACACTTTGTTAGCACCTTTAGGATCGACAAAACCTTCTGGTTGCATCATATACAACTCTTCTTTCAGATATCCATTCAGGAATGCAGTTTTGACATCCATTGCCAGATTTCATAATCATAAAATGCGGCAATTGCTAACATGATTCGGACAGACTTAAGCATCGCTACGGGTGAGAAAGTCTCATTGTAGTCAACTCCTTGAACTTGTCGAAACCATTTCGCAACAAGTCGAGCTTTGTAAACAGTAACATTATCGTCTGTGTCGGTCTTCCTCTTAAAGATCCATTTATTTTTGATGGCTTGCCGATCATCGGGCAAGTCAACCAAAGTCCATACTTTGTTCTCTTACATGGATCCCATCTCAGATTTCATGGCCTCAAGCCATTTTGCGGAATCTGGGCTCATCATCGCTTCCTCATAGTTCGTAGGTTCATCATGGTCTAGTAACATGACTTCCAGAACTTGGTTGCCGTACCACTCTGGTGCGGAACGTACTCTGGTTGATCTACGAAGTTCGGCAGAAACTTGATCTGAAGTTTCATGATCATCATCATTAGCTTTCTCACTGGTCGGTGTAGGAATCACTGGAACTAGTTTCTGTGATGTACTACTTTCCAACTCGGGAGAAGGTACAATTACCTCATCAAGTTCTACTTTCCTCCCACTCACTTCTTTCGAGAGAAACTCCTTCTCTAGAAAGGATCCATTCTTAGCAACGAATATCTTGCCTTCGGATCTGTGATAGAAGGTGTACCCAATAGTCTCTTTTGGGTATCCTATGAAGACACATTTCTCCGACTTGGGTTCGAGCTTATCAGGTTGAAGCTTTTTCACATTAGCATCGCATCCCCAAACTTTAAGAAACGACAACTTTAGTTTCTTGCCAAACCACAGTTCATAAGGCGTCGTCTCAACGGATTTAGATGGTGCCCTATTTAACGTGAATGCAGCTGTCTCTAAAGCATAACCCCAAAACGATAGTGGTAAATCGGTAAGAGACATCATGGACCGCACCAAATCCAATAAAGTATGGTTACGACGTTTGGACACACCATTACGCTGTGGTGTTCTGGGTGGCGCGAGTTGTGAAACTATTCCACATTGTTTCAAATGAAGACCAAACTCCTTACTCAAATTTTCACCTCCATGATCAGATCATAGAAACTTTATTTTCTTGTTACGATGATTATCTACTTCACTCTGAAATTCTTTGAACTTTTCAAATGTTTCAGACTTGTGTTTCATCAAGTAGATATACCCATATCTACTCAAATCATCAGTGAAGGTCAGAAAATAACGATACCCGCCGCGAGTTTTAACACTCATTGGTCCACATACATCAGTATGTATGATTTCTAATAAATCTGTTGCTCACTCCATTGTTCCGGAGAATGGAGTTTTAGTCATCTTGGCCATGAGGCATGGTTCGCAAGCACCAAGTGATTCATAATCAAGTGATTCCAAAAGTCCATCACTATGGAGTTTCTTCATCGCTTTACACCAATATGACCTAAACGGCAGTGCCACAAATAAGTTGCACTATCATTATTAACTTTACATCTTTTGGCTTCAATATTATGAATATGTGTATCACTACAATCTAGATCCAACAAGAATAGACCACTCTTCAAGGGTGCATGACCATAAAAGATATTATTCATAAAAATAGAACAACCATTATTCTCTGATTTAAATGAATAACCATCTCGCAACAAACATGATCCGGATATAATGTTCATGCTTAACGCTGGCACCAAATAACAATTATTCAGGTCTAAAACTAATCCCGAAGGTAGATGTAGAGGTAGCGTGGCGACGGCGATCACATCGACTTTGGAACCATTTCCCACGCGCATCGTCACCTCGTCCTTAGCCAATCTTCATTTAATCCGTAGTCCCTGTTTCGAGTTACAAATATTAGTAGCCGAACCGGTATCAAATACCCAGGTTCTACTACGAGCATTAGTAAGGTACACATCAATAACATGTATATCACATATACCTTTGTTTACCTTGCCATCCTTCTTATCCGCCAAATACATGGGGCATTTACGCTTCCAGTGTCCAGTCCCTTTGCAGTAGAAGCACTCAGTTTCAGGCTTGGCTCCAGACTTGGGTTTCTTCGCGGGAGTAGCAACTGTCTTGCTATTCTTCTTGAAGTTACCCTTCTTTCCCTTGCCCTTTTTTCTTGAAACTAGTGGTCTTGTTAACCATCAACACTTGATGCTCCTTTTTTGATTTCTACCTCCGCAGCCTTGAGCATAGCGAAGAGCTCGGGAATTGTCTTTTGCATCCCTTGCATATTATAGTTCATCATGAAGCCTTTATAGCTTGGTAGCAGTGATTGAAGAATTCTATCAATAACACTATCCTCGTCAACTTTGCAACCAAGTTGAGTCATATGATTGTAGTACCCAGACATTCTGAGCAAGTGTTCACTGATAGAACTATTCTCCTCCATCTTGCAGCTATAGAACTTATTGGAAATCTCATATTTCTCAATTCGGGTATTTGCTTGAAATATTAACTTCAACTCCTGGAACATCTCATATGGTCCATGACGTTCAAAATGTCGTTGAAGTCCCGGTTCTAAGCCGTAAACATGGCACACTGAACTATCGTGTAGTCATCATACCACGTCTGCCAGGCATTCAAAGCGTCTACATTAGTGGGAGGGGGCTTGTCACCCAGCGGCGCTTCAAGGACATAATTCTTCTGTGCAGCAATGAGGATAATCCTCAAGTTACGGACCCAGTCTGTGTAATTGCTACCATCATCTTTCAACTTAGCTTTCTCTCGGAATGCATTAAAATTCAAAGGAACGGTAGCACGGGCCATTGATCTACAACAACATAGATATGCAAAAAACTATCAGGACTAAGTTCATTATAAATGAAAGTTCAATTAATCATATTACTTACAGAACTCCCACTTAGATAGACATCCCTCCGGTCATCTAAATGATCACGTGATCCAAATCAACTAAACCATGTCCGATCATCACGTGAGATGGAGTAGTTTCAACGGTGAACATCTTATGTTGATCATATCTACTATATGACTCACGCTCGACCATTCGGTCTCTAGTGTTCTGAGGCCATATCTGCATATGCTAGGCTCGTCAAGTTTAACCTGAGTATTCTGCGTGTGCAAAACTGGCTTACACCCGTTGTATTTGAACGTAGAGCTTATCACACCCGATCATCACGTGGTGTCTCGGCACGACGAACTTTCACAATGGTGCATACTCAGGGAGAACACTTATACCTTGAAATTTTGTAAGGGATCATCTTATAATGCTACCGCCGTACTAAGCAAAATAAGAAGCATAATAAGATAAACATCACATGCAATCAAAATACGTGACATGATATGGCCATCATCATCTTGTGCTTTTGATCTCCATCTTCAAAGCACCGTCATGATCACCTTCGTCACCGGCGCGACACCTTGATCTCCATCGTAGCATCGTTGTCATTTCGCCAACTTTTGCTTCCACGACTATCGCATCTTAAATGGCATTTTAAATGCTTAAGTTCGGAGTTGCATTTGAACCCTTGGTTCAAATGGACTTCACCCAAATGAATGCTAGTTGCATTAGCTCAAACAACATCACATTTTCATGCCATGTTCATACATCATTTTGTTGCATATGCTTGTGTATGATTGTCGGCACCATCCTTCTTGATAGGTCCAGCTCCGGAGACCGTTCCAAAGTACCTGTCAGAGGAGCAGTGCTCTATCGTTGATTTACCAGGCAAGCAACCCCCCTTGTTCATTCCGATACAATCCCACTCTCTCACTCCTTCTCTCTGTTATTGCATTAGGACAACAATGATTCAACTGCTACTTTATGTTGCGGTAGTTGAACCCATTCCTCTGCATGACCTGTCATTTCCACAGTAAATAGTTGAGACCCACTAGCATGTGTAGGAGTTGATTGAAGCCATGTTGTGTTCTTACCATGCCATGCCTGCTATTGCTTAGAGTGTGTCAGGTCTGATTCATTGGGAATGAATTGGAGTGCAGTGCTATGTTCTGATGCTGAGAGTCAAGTGTGTGAACACGATTTGGTAAAGGTAGCGGTGAGGGGCCATGTAGGAGTACATGGTGGGTTGTCTCACTGGAACCGTCCCTAAGAACTGAGTTCTATGTATGTTGTCCAATGACTAGCTACTACCACGCATTGGAATACTTAAGTGCCCCTCTCGACTTATTAACCAACTTGGTCTCTGTCCAGGAGTCGCAACTAGTTTCTGGTGTTTGTAGGTAGTGCTAGTAGTCTACCAAGTGGCACCTGGCCAGGTGGGCTTGGGACAGACTAGGCACCGTGGCACGGTGTACCAAGCGTAGATCCATCCGGTGAGGTGGGCTTGGGAACCCTGCGCACATCGTTTGGGGCCGTGAGCGACACCCAGGCCGGATCTCCTTGCGGATGGAACCCGAATAGGCGATAAACCTAGACTAGAGTCTTGTGTGGTTAGTCAAGTCGTGGCCGACACCCTCGCCAGGCTTCCGCTTGAAGGTTGCCGAGATACACGACGTGTACATGGCGGTAAGTGGCAAGAGCGTGTGTGAAGAAGTACACCCCTGCAGGTTTAACATGATCTATTCGAATAGCTGGGTCCACGGTTATGGACTTCTTGGATGCTTATGTGGTACATAGACAACTTGAAGTGGATACTCTAAAATACTCAATACAAGTGTGAGTGCTATGGATGGCCTTCTCGTAGGGAGACGGGGATGAATCCATACTGGTGTATTGAGTGGTGATTAGTGGACTCGTGTGCGCCACCTCTAAGAGTTACCAGCAGTCGTAGTACAGGATAGCCACTGAGTCAAAGCTGGCTTGCTGCAACTAAACCACACTTTGCCTTCTTGATACAAATGCATGTATGATAGGATCTGATGTAAGTCTTGTTGAGTAACTTTGTACTCACGTTTGCTTAATTTATGTTTTGCAGATGAGACTTCTGTCTCACTAGTAGTTCCGCTTGGACTTCGACAAGTAGCTTGTTACCTCATCTACGATCTTGTATGAGTGTTGTAGATAGTCAGGCTCTTCAGCCTTTTTCACTTGTAGTTGTCTGTTCCCAGACATGTTATGCTTCCGCGTGTTGCTTGTATGCTCTGAATGTTGGGTCATGAGACCCATGTTTGTAATATCTGGCTCCTCGGAGCCTAATGAATAAATACTTTGTTTCATAGAGTCTTGTTGTGATGCCATGTTGTATTTGCACATATCGAGCATATTGTGTGTATGTTATTGAAATGCTTGGTATGTGTGGGATCCGACAACCTAGTTGTTTCCTCTTGGTAGCCTCTCTTATGGGGAAATGTCTCCTAGTGCTTCCACTGAGCCATGGTAGCCTGCTACTGCTCCGGAACACTTAGGCTGGCCGGCATGTATCCTTCTTCGTTCATGTGTCTGCCCCTTTGGGGAAATGCCACACGTTGTTCCTTTAAGTCCTTGTAGCTTGCTACGACTTGGGTTCATACGTTGATGACCGACACATTCGTTGTTGGGTCATGTACGCATGTCCTTGTAAGTTAGCGCCACCTTGGGTTATAACTAGTCATGTCAGCCCGGGTTCTCTGTCATATGGATGCTAGCGACACTATCATATACGTGAGCCAAAATGCGCAAACGGTCCCGGCCAGGTAAGGTGGCACCCGTGGGACTACCGTGCGTGAAGCCGCAAAGTGATATGATGTGTTACATGTTAGACCGGTGTGACTTAGGATCAGGGTCCCGACAGCTTTGGTATCAGAGCCTGACTACCTGTAGGATTACTAAGCCAAACTGGTCGAAGTTGAGTCTAGAAAATCTTTAGTTATATAAGGGAAATGATTGTGGAAGGGAATGTAAGGCTCTTTTTACTCCTTATACCTCATGTCTTTTGATCTGAGTCATCCTATCCTTCATACAAGGTTAAGGAACTAGGATTTCTCTTCTGCCTATCAGGATCATGAGTTACTACTCTGTAGGCCCATAGGATTGGTTGATCAGAGTCATACTCTTTTTTTCAAGTTCTTCCGGTGTAGTCTGTCTAGTACTATCACAGAACCTTGAGTGATGATGTTGAGTTGTTATACTACCCCTTTGTTAGTAGGATGTCTCATTCTGAGCATTTTCCTGTCATTATGCTGCCGGAATTGTCCTAGTAGTTCGAGAGATACTAATTTCTTGTTCTACCTTATGGATCCTATAGTTGATAATGATTCCGTCCTCGGTTTCGTTTCTCAAGATGCCTTCAGTTAAGCGAAGCTCAGTTGCTCACAAACAGAACCACGGAGGTGGTAGGGATGAGGAGGATCCTCCCGACCAGCCTTCGTTGGCCGAGTTAATGTTAGAAATGGAGAGAAACAAGCGTGAGTCTAACCGCTTGTTGGCACGTATTGAGGAGAACACCGCACATCAGTGCAAGGAGTCAGCAACCATCCATGACTTCATTGGTCTGAAACCACCCACCTTCCATCATCCCATTGAGCCACTCGATGCAGATGACTGGCTCCGTAGTATCACTCACAAGTTGTGTTCCGCGAACGTAGCCGAAGGTGATAAGGTCACCTATGCCACATATCACCTGGAAGGTCCTGCTAGTCTTTGGTGGCAGAACTATGAGGCCATGATTCCAGCTGTCCAGAGTCCTACCTGGAGAGATTTCACAGAGGCTTTCCGCAAGCATCACATTCCTCAAGCCCTTATCGATCACAAGAGAGAAGAGTTCTGTAGTCTTACCCAGGCTAAGATGGTTGTTGATGCTTATAGTAGAGAGTTTGAGAACCTCGCCCGCTATGCTACAGAGGAGGTGTCCACGGACGCCAAGAAGCAGGCTAGGTTCCGGAAGGGTCTCAACCCCAAGCTGCATCGTGATCTCCACTTGCATCATTGCAATACATTCCAGGCTCTTGTGAACAAGGCCATTAATGCAGAGACAACTCAGCTCACTTACGAGGAGTCTCGTAAGCACACCCGTGATTTGGGATCTTCCTCCGGTTCTAGTTCTCAGAAGCGCCGGATTTGGGTTCCGAACTCTATTCTTCCACCCAGTTATACACCGAGGCCATCTTATGTGGTACCTCATCCAGTTCAGCGGTATGCTCCACCCAGGCCTATTAGTGGACCGCCTGCCAATGCGGGTTCACGTCCTACCTCTAGGATTTGTTACAAGTGTGGGGAGCCAGGCCACATTGCCCGTAATTGCACTCAGACCCGTGTTGCTCCACCCCCAGCCCAAGAAGTCTGTTGGCCGTGGTAAGCCATCACGCAAGATGATCAATGTCAAGTCAGCTCCCACTGAACGTGGACGTGTGCATCACGTCTCAGCCAAAAACGCTCATGATGATCCAGATGTCGTTTTTGGTACACTCCTTGTTAACTGTCATCCAGCATCAGTTCTGTTCGATACTGGAGCATCTCATTCTTTCATTTCCGAAAGCTATGCCCGCTCGCACGACATGTCATTTTGTGATATGCCCTCCCCACTACTCATTCAAACTCCCAGATCCAAATGGCAAACTTCTAGTGTAAGGCATTGTAATGAAATCCTTGTTGATAGATTTGTGTTCCTTGCATCACTTGTAGCCCTCAAGTCTTCAGATATTAATATCATCTTGGGTATGGACTCGATGAAAGCCCATCATGCCAAGATTGATTGTTACACTAGGTCTGTTCAGCTTACACACCCATCTGGCAAGATAGTCACTGTCACCACTAGAGTTGCAAAGCGTCAAATCTATTCCCTTAATGCCAGCCCTCTTCCCGACCTTGAAGATATCTCGATAGTCCGTGACTTTCCGGATGTCTTTCTAGAGGAACTACCAGGTGTTCCACCTGACAGAGATGTAGAGTTTGTCATAGATCTTATCCCAGGTACCGCTCCAATCTCTAGGAGACCTTACAAAATGGCACCCTTAGAACTAGTTGAGCTTAAGAAACAACTTGATGAGTCCTTGCAAAAGGGTTTCATCCGTCCTAGTTCTTCTCCTTGGGCTTGCCTCGTCCTCTTCGTCAAGAAGAAGTATGGTACGGATCGGATGGTTGTAGATTATTGTCTCGTTAATTTGGTCACGGTGAAGAACAAGTATTCGCTCCCCAGGATCAACGACCTGTATGATCAGCTCGCTGGATTCTCAGTCTTTTCCAAGATGGATTTGAGGTTAGGCTACCATCAAATTAAGATTAGAAACGGGGACATTCCTAAGACGGCTTTTGTCACTCGTTATGGCCAGCATGAGTACACCATCATGACCTTCGGTCTAACCAATGCTCCAACCACATTCTCCCGCTTGATGAACTCGATCTTCATGGAGTACTTAGATAAGTTCGTCGTGGTTTACCTCGATGATATTCTTATTTACTCAAAGAACGAGGAAGAGCGTGCCGAACATCTTAGACTTGTGTTAGAAAAACTCAGAGAGCACCGCCTTTATGCCAAGTTCTCCAAGTGCGAATTTTGGTTGCCAAAAGTGACCTATCTCGGCCACGTAATCTCTGGTAAGGACATTGATGTCAATCTCGAGAGAGTTCAAGCCATCCTTGATTGGACTCCACCTGAAACAGTTAAACAAGTTAGGAGTTTCCTTGGTCTAGCCAGCTATTGTCGCCGCTTTGTTGAAAACTTCTCTAAAGTGGCCAAACCTCTCACGGAACTTCTCAAGAAAGATAAAAAGTTTGAGTGGTCCCCATAGTGTGAGCACAGTTTTCAGGAACTGAAAAGATGCCTGACTTCTGCTCCCATACTTGTGCCACCGGATTTCACCAAGCACTTTGTTATCTATTGTGATGCCTCGCGCCAGGGACTAGGTTGCATTCTTATGCTGGATCGTCATGTGATTGCATATGCATCTCGACAATTGCATCCACATGAGGAAAATTATCCTACACATGATCTAGAGCTTGCAGCCGTAGTCTACACACTTAAGACCTGGCGACATTACCTCCTTGGTAATCGTTGTGAGATCTACACCGATCACCAGAGCCTCAAGTATATCTTCACCCAATCATATTTGGACCTTAGTCAAAGACGTTGGTTGGAGTTGATCTCAGACTACGACTTAGGGATTACTTACATTCCAAGAAAGGCCAATGTCATGGCTGATGCATTGAGTCGTAAGTCCTATTGCAACAATCTCATGTTGCACCAAGGCCAACCACTTCTCCATGAGGAACTATGTAAGTTTAACCTTCACATTGCTCCTCACGGATTCCTTTCTACCTTGGTGGCGAAACCTACCCTTGAGGATCAGATCATTACTGGCCAGAAGTTTGATAGGGGTGTTATCCGCATCAAGAGAAACATTAAGATGGGAGTTGGTGGATGTTTCTCTATGGATGATCGAGGTGTTGTTTTCTTTGAGAATAGCTTGGTGGTTCCCAAGAATCAACATCTGTGACAACTGATCCTTAAGGAGGCTCATGAATCTCCTCTCATGATTCATCCCGGTAGTACTGAGATGTATCAGGACCTACGCCAGAGGTTCTGGTGGACTAGGATGAAGAGAGAAATCGCTGAGTTCATTGCTAAGTGTGACGTTTGTCGTCGCGTTAAGGCAGAACATCAAAGACCTGCTAGCACCCTTCAGCCTCTAGCTATTCCTGAGTGGAAATGGGATAAAGTTGGTATGGACTTCATCACCAGCTTTCCCAGGACCAAAAGAGGAAATAATGCTATCTTCGTAGTCATTGATCGTCTGTCCAAAGTGGCTCACTTCCTACATGTTCGACGGAGTATCACTGCTAGTCAGCTCGATGACTTGTATATTTCTCGAATAGTGTCACTTCATGGTGTTCCACTAGAGATCAATTCAGACCGTGGTAGTCTTTTCACTTCTCATTTCTGGGAGAGTTTCCAGACTGCCATGGGCACCCATCTTTCCTTCAGTACCGCTTTCTACCCTCAATCAAGTGGTCAGGTGGAACGGGTCAACCAAATTCTCGAAGACATGCTTAGAGCTTGCGTTATCTCATTTGGTATGGATTGGGAGAAATGTCTTCCTTTCGTCGAGTTTGCTTATAACAATAGCTATCAATCTAGTCTCAAGAAAGCTCCTTTTGAGATTCTCTATGGACGAAGATGTCGAACACCTTTGAACTGGTCAGAAACCGGTGAAAGACAATTCTTTGGACCGGACATGATCCAGGAGGCAGAAGAGCAAGTTCGCATCATTCGTGAGAATTTGAAAACAGGCCAGTCTCGTCAAAAGAGCTAGTATGATCATCATCATAAGGAAGTGGCTTATGAAGTTGGCGACAAAGCTTACCTTCGGGTTACCCGTTTGAAGGGTATCCATCGTTTCGGTATCAAGGGCAAGTTGGCTCCTCGTTACATTGGTCCTTTTCGCATTCTTGCTAAACGAGGAGAGGTTGCCTACCAGTTAGAACTACCCCCACATCTTTCTCGAGTTCATGATATCTTCCACGTCTTTCAACTCAGGCGTTGCTTCTCGGATCCCATTCGCGCAATGGACCACGAAACGCTTGATCTCCAAGATAACCTCACATATCGGGAGTACCCTATTCGCATTCTGGATCAAGCAGAGCGTGTCACTCGACGTCATAACATCAAATTTCTCAAGGTTCGGTGGTCTCATCACTCTGAGAGAGAAGCTACTTGGGAGCGAGAAGATCGTCTCCGACTGGAGTACCCCCACTTTCTTTCCGCCGACCCCTGAATCTCGGGACGAGATTCTTTCGAGTGGGGGCGAGTTGTCACAACCCTAGTTCTGGTATGCACTAGGTTAGCTTTGGTGTTTGCATCATCTTTAAATTTTCAAATGAAATTGAAATGGGGACATGTGAAAGCCTCAGGAATCTTTTTGAAATTGACCCGGATAAGATTAGCTCCAAAAGGGTCCAAGAAAATGTTCATGTTTCTCTCTGAAAATATTGGTCAGAAGTAAAATTCAAACCAATATTTTTAGGAGCTCATAAATATTTATTTTGGGTATTTGGATTTAATGCAATAATAATTTGCACTTGATATATATTAATTATATATTTAATAAATGTCCAATAATTCTGGAAATTTGTGAGGGGCTTTGGAATACTTCTTCTAGTCCCTACAAAATTTGTCAAAAGCAACAAAATTGATTTGGTTCAAAAACTAAATCAAAACAAATGTCAGAAATTAGAAAACAGAAAAGAAAATAAAGGGAAAAGAGCTTACCTAGCGGCCTGGCACTGTGCAGCCCAGCAACTCCAGCTGGCCGTCCAGCCCACGAGGCGAAGCAGCTGTCTTCAACCTCTGCCAGTAGGCAGTGGCGTGTCGATGCACGCGCGATCACCGTGGCGAGCTCCCTGCCTGCCTGCCCTCCCCCTCATCGCCCTGGACGCCTGGACGACGCCACGACAGCGCCGCTCACTCTCCCTCTCTCTTTCGTGGCTTCCCCTCCTCTCCCTCGCTCTCTCCCGCGAACAGCCGAAGCCACCATCGCTGCAGCTCGCCGTTGCCGCGCCACAGCCACGGCCTCGCCTCTCCGGCTAGTCCACGAGCTTCGCCGCGTCCTCCTCGTCGAGCCGTGCGTCGCCGAACGCCCCGTGGAGCCATCACCGCCGTCGTCTTCATCATCGGCCGTCGGAGATCGCCACCGATGTTCTGTTGCCTCCAAGCCGTCCCCGAGCACGCTGAGATCCCCGACGGCCTTGTTGTGAGCTTCTCTATCGAACCCCACTTCTCCCACTCGTTTTTGCGCACTCCAGCTCCGTTCCCCACCATGGCCGAAGCTCGCTGCCGCCGGCCATGTCGCCGCCATGGCCACAGCCACCGCAGCTCGCTTCCGAGCACCCCCAC
>LR738713.1:501495090-501604790 GCA_902687465.1 Secale cereale
CCCCCGTGCCCCGCAGCCTTGTTCCCGCTCGAGCCGTGCTCCGGTGAGCCCCGACCACCCCACAGCCTCCCAGCGAGTTCCTTTGGATGCGCGCGAGCCTGGGCGTTGCTCCGGTGGTCTCCGTCGCCCAAATGGTCGCCGGAGCGGCGTTTCCGAACCTCTCCGCCGCGTCTGTGGACGCCGGCATCGAGCCGCCGGCGGGTCAACCCCGTATGACCAAGGGTTTGACCTCCCCTGGCTCACTGATGGGTGGGCCCGACCTGCCAGGTGATTAGCTTAAGGCTAATCACCAGTTAACTAACCAGTGTGACACTGACAGTGGGCCCCAGCGCCACTAACCCTTTTAATTAGTTAGTTTAATCCCCTCTGTTAGCCCTGTGTCACTAACGTGTGGACCCCACACGTCAGGTTTGACTTTAGTCAGCGCTGCTGACTTGCTGACGCAGGCATGACGTAGTGCTGACGCAATAAATGATTTTCTGGAATTATTTTAACTCATGAAATTCCAGAAAATTGTTTAAACTTCAAAAAATCACAGAAATTCAACCGTAACTCAGATTGGAATAATTTATATATGAAAAATTATCAGAGAAAATCAATCTATCCATCCGTACTAGTTTCGTGCATGACCAAAGAAGTTATACCTACTAGATATATGAAAACACATAAATGGCATTTTAAATGCTTAAGTTTGGAGTTGCATTTGAACCCTTGGTTCAAATGGACTTCACCCAAATGAATGCTAGTTGCATTAGCTCAAACAACATCACATATTCATGCCATGTTCATGCATCATATTGTTGCATATGCTTGTGTTTGATTGTCGACACCGTCCTTCTCGATAGGTCCAGCTCCGCAGACCGTTCCAGAGTACCTGTCAGAGGAGCAGTGCTCTAGCGTTGATTTACCAGGCAAGCAAACCCCCTTGTTCATTCCGATACAATCCCACTCTCTCGCTCCTGCTCTCTGTTATTGCATTCGGACAACAACGATTCAACTGCTACTTTATGCTGCGGTAGTTGAACCCATTCCTCTGCATGACCTGTCATTTCCACAGTAAATAGTTGAAACCCACTAGCATGTGTAGGAGTTGATTGAAGCCATGTTGTGTTCTTACCATGTCATGCCTGCTATTGCTTAGAGTGTGTCAGGCCTGATTCATTGGGAATGAATTAGAGTGCAGTGCTATGTTCTGATGCTGAGAGTCAAGTGTGTGAACACGATTTGGTAAAGGTAGCTGTGAGGGGCCATGTAGGAGTACATGGTCGGTTGTCTCACTGGAAACGTCCCTAAGAACTGAGTTATGTGTATGTTGTCCAATGAATAGCTACTACCACGCATTGGGATGCTTAAGTGCCCCTCTCGACTTATTAACCAACTTGGTCTTTGTCTAGGAGTCGCAACTAGTTTCTGGTCTTTGTAGGTAGTGCTAGTAGTCTACCAAGTGGCACCCGGCCAGGTGGCTTGGGACAGACTAGGCACCTTGGCACGGTGTACCAAGCGTAGATCCATCTGGTGAGGTGGGCTTGGGAACCCTGCGCACATCGTTTGGGGCCGTGAGCGACACCCAGGCCGGATCTCCTTGCGGATGGAATCCGAATAGGCGATAAACCTGGACTAGGGTCTTGTGTGGTTAGTCAGGTCGTGGCTGACACCCTCGCCAGGATTCTACTTGAAGGTTGCCGAGATACATGACGTGTACATGGCGGTAAGTGGTGAGAGCTTGTGTGAAGAAGTACACCCCTGGAGGGTTAACATGATCTATTCGAATAGTCGGGTCCACGGTTATGGACTTCTTGGATGCTTACGTGGTACATAGACAACTTGACGTGGATACTCTAAAATACTGAAGACAAGTGTGAGTGCTATGGATGGCCTTCTCGTAGGGAGACGGGGATGAATCCATAGTGGTGTATTGAGTGGTGATTAGTGGACTCGTGTGCGCCACCTCAAAGAGTTACCAGCAGTCGTTGTACAGGATAGCCACTGAGTCAAAGCTGGCTTGCTGCAACTAAACGCCACTTTGCCTTCTTGATACAAATGCATGTATGATAGGATCTGATGTAACTCTTGTTGAGTACCTTTGTACTCACGTTTGCTTAATTTATGTTTTGCAGATGAGACTTATGTCTCACTAGTAGTTCCGCTTGGACTTCGACTAGTAGCTTGTTACCTTAGCTACGATCTTGTACGAGTGTTGTAGATAGTCAGGCTCTTCAGCCTTTTTCATTTGTAGTTGTCTGTACCCAGACATGTTATGCTTCCGCGTGTTGCTTGTATGCTCTGAATGTTGGGTCATGAGACCCATGTTTGTAATATCTGGCTCCTCGGAGCCTATTGAATAAATACTTTGTTTCATAGAGTCTTGTTGTGATGCCATGTTGTATTTGCACATATCGAGATATTGTGTGTATGTTATTGAAATGCTTGGTATGTGTGGGATCCGACAACCTAGTTGTTTACTCTTGGTAGCCTCTCTTATGGGGAAATGTCTCCTAGTGCTTCCACTAAGCCATGGTTGCTTGCTACTGCTCCGGAACACTTAGGCTGGCCCGCATGTGTCCTTCTTCGTTCATGTGTCTGTCCCTTTGGGGAAATGTCACGCGTTGTTCCTTTAAGTCCTTGTAGCTTGCTACGACTTGGGTTCATACGTTGATGACCGACACGTTCGTTGCTGGGTCATGTATGCCTGTCCCTATAAGTTAGTGCCACCTTGGGTTATAACTAGTCATGTCGGCCCGGGTTCTCTATCATATGGATGCTAGCGACACTATCATATACGTGAGCCAAAATGCGCAAACGGTCCCGGGCCAGGTAAGGTGGCACCCGTGGGAATACCGTGCGTGAGGCCGCAAAGTGATATGATGTGTTACATGCTAGACCGATGTGACTTAGGATCGGGGTCCCGACAACTATGATATGTTTCTTCTCATTATATTTCGTACATTTCATCTTTTAGTTGGTATAGTACTACCACCCGTTTCTTGACATTATATACGTACAATATATATGGCCAACATCATATAGCCAGCAGTTTAGTTGTCAAAGAATTTCGGGGTGCTTAGTTTTGTCAAAGAATTCCAGGGTGCTTAGTTTTATTTGAGGGGTCTGTTGTGCTGGACACCATTAACTTATCATTGTGAGAATCGGCTTATTTTTTTCATGTAAGATGGTCAACGGGTTTGACGTGAAAATAACAATGTCTAATGGCATTTCTGAGCAAACATCTATCTTAATGATGGCATTATTTAGATATCTAATTGCATTTTTGAGCGGGCATCTCACAGATCGATGGCATTTTTTGAGTAGTTGTAACTTCTAATGGCAAAACTGAGTAGTGATACACAACTAGTGGCATAAATAATAAGAACCAAAGAATTAAGTAGGGCTAATTTCTTTATTTCTTTATTTCTCTATACCTTTGTGTGCGAAACAATATACGCTGCCTCCCGCCAGATTTTCTTTACAGAGGCAACATAGAACTATATGAGTGGCCTGTTAAGTTTTGGAATTATCCCGGGTTCGTTTGGCCTTTTTTATACATTAATTGAGTTTCTTGTCATTTAATGTGCATAATTCAAATTTGAACTACAAGCACATGCTCCCGTGCACCAAAGTTGACTGAAAAATCACATGTGTGTCCTCGGGTGAATTTCTAGGTCCCATGCAAGAAATGGGAATTAAATTCAAACATCTGGGCATCGTTTCGGCCGAGAACATTGAGAAGCTTGGTTTTAAAATTCTTGTAAATCCAAAACACGCCTGAAAATCATGAAACTTGGCATGGTGTCATGTCATGGTACTACCATGCTGTGGTAAAAAAATTGCTGAATAGGAACAAGTTTTGGTATAAGTTTCTTGCAAACCGGAGCTTCTCTCAAGAAGGCTCGTGGTTCTGAGAGGGAACGTGTCACCTTTGTGTGCATAATTCAAATTTTAAATACAAGCACATGCTCCAGTGTACCAAAGCTGGTTAAAAAATCACATGTGTGTCCTTGTGTAAATTTCTAGGTCCCATGCCAGAAATGGGAATGAAATTCAAACATCTGGGCGTCACGGCTCGGCTGGAAACATTGAGAAACTTGGTTTTTTAATTCTTGTAAATCTGAAACACGCATGAAAATCATGAAACTTGGCTTGGTGCCATGACATGGCACCAACATGTTGTGGTAATTTTGTGGTCCGATTTGCGAAGGCGCACACATTAACAATCAAAAAGTCATTTTGGAACAAGTGATGTCACGTTACAATCGGAAACACAAGTATTATTGAAACCGTGGGCGTTCTATTTACCATTTACGTGCCGCCACACGTCCCCTTTTCTATTAGCTAGGAGGCACCATGCAGGGTAGCTATTTGAGTACGGGAGGCATGCGATCAGACCCCTGCGCGTTCTTATCGGGAGGAGAGCCCTTTGACCTCCATCCGTCGTCCACCTCTCTCCCAAGGTCTCCATTAATGGTGCCTGAGCCTCTGTTTAATGGCGGCAATGTCTCACTAGACTGAGATTTAAGAGAGAAAAAAGAAAATCTGAAAAGAAAATTTTGCATGGATCTTGATGTAAGATCCGACGGACCTATATAGCATCTACTGCGACTTATAGCAAGACTGGTGAATATATATATATAAGGACGACGAGAGTGGATAATAATTGTTTTACATAATTAGGAAGATAATTAAAAAAAGCCACATGTGGCTACGCCCGAAATACACAAGGGCAAAAGAAGAAGGAAGACGCATACAACGATCTGGCTCGCTGATCTCTACTTTCTTTATGCACTGCAGGTCACGGAGACTAGTTCTCGCGGCGGGCGATGATCTCATTCATCAGTTTCATGTCCTTAATACGCTGCTTGGCAGCATCCATGGATTCCTTCACCAGCATGTTGCGCTCGATGCGGAGCATGGCATTCTCGTCCATAAGTGTCTTGATGATGACGCCCATCCTCTACAACACGGCAGCGGTCTCCTCCTCCTCCTGCTTCGCCCTTCCGGCGATCATCGCCCTCTGCAGGTCGCGCTTGCCCCGGAGGTTCGCATTGCCCTCCCCCAGTTGCCGGATGATGCCGGTATCCTCGCCCTACATCCTCTCCCAGCCGGAGATCTGATCCATCTGGCTATGGACTATCGCATGCATGCGCCTATAAGAGTCCTCGCCTGCCCGCGAGAAATTTTCCCAGGCCGTCGCGGCGCGGCGGGACCTCCCTGCTGCTTTGGTGGCACGGCGGAACATCTCTGCTACTTCCGCGGCGTGGCGGGACCAGTCTGCTACATCAACAGCGCGGCCGGGACCTCTGTGCTGCTTCGGCGGTGCGGCGGGACCTCTGTGCTGCTACTGCTGCGCGGCTGGACATGTCAACTGCTTTCGCGGCGAGGTGAGACATCTCCCGTGCTTCCTCTTCCATGCTCACCTCTCCCTGGTGGAAATCTCTCGACCCAGAACTCACGCTGGCTATGGCTTGATTGACTTGATTGTTTTTTGTGGATGAGGAGTTGAGAAGGAATGTGCAGTCATCTTAGCATAGTAGTATTTATAACCGAGTACTACTAATACGCTCCTAAGTGGGAAACCGTTCAGGTTGTGATCGGTGTGAACAGGTTTGCAATTAAATATAGCGTAGCAGTAGTAGTAATTTGGAATGTGACGAGATGCACTCAAAATTTATTGATGGTTCTAATTTCGAAGTGCGGCACTATTCCCGGATGGCGTAACATCGGCATGTTTTCTCGACCGTGGTGTAGCATATGCCATGGTACTAGTTCTTTTTCTAATGTTGTGTACGTGCAAAAAATGGCATACATATCTTACGCTTGGCGTTCAACATGAATAGCCTCGTCGCGAGCTATAGACTAGTCTTTTTTTAGACGCATTACACCTATCTCTCGGGACTTCTCGCACGCACCATCACTGCTCCCTAGGTCGATGCCACCCACATACAGTTGTACTCTGAGAAGAGGTGCACGCATGCACTCGTCCTCTCTCACACACGCATCTGTAGCTACGAATTATAGTGTTCTCAACTATCCGATTGGCTCTATCATAGGTTTCACGTTGCTCCTTGGCCTTGAGATTGAGATGTTTTAAACGCGGAAGCTAAGATGGAGGCGCGAGGTTTTGGTTAATGTGCGGGCCGCACACGGCACCAACACGACACGAGCTTCGTCTACCTGGTGTGCATGCAGTCGGGTGAGTTGTCCAAGTATAGACACAACCAGGCCCTCGTTGGTATCCGTGCCTCGACTTTGGCTGGTCATAGTGGAGAGTAACATAGACCAGTTACTAGTACCTTCATAGTGGGTGGTGTCATATAGTATCTGCATAATTTGGCGACAAGCGCTCTCTATATGTACCACCTTTTTTTATTAATTACATCTTGTTAGTTTTCCTCCATTGCGCAATCCATCGATACTACTACTGTACAAATGTATACATTTTTTAAAAGGCTAGAGGGCAGGGCGGTCTAGCTTGGTCCTTTTCACAAGAGGCGAGGGCCTTTGTGATATGACGGCTCATTACTGCTGGAAGGTGGGGCCTTGTGATTTGGCTGATCGTATAAATGTGCCGACGACCTGAGGAGGAGCAAAGAACCGTGCGGTATACTCAAGTTTTCCACTAGAGTACGACGGAGGAGCACGAAACACGGCAGCCCAGTGCCATATCCTCTACTCTCTACTCTTATCATATATTACTAGCAAGAGGCATTGTTCTATTGGCGATAAAGAATGATCTAATTTGCTAGTCATCTCATTTTTAGCATTGTTCTATTCATGCCTCGCAGAGAAGGTGAAACGTGCGGCGAAACACCCGAAGCAAAATAACAAACACAGGAGCAAAAGAAGAAGGAGGATTATCACCCCGAAAAAGAAGGAAGACGCACACACAAGTCTGGGGCGTTGCTCTCACTACATGAAGGGTTGCTGCCTGCGGAGTCGTAACTGCTTCTTCATCGCCTCCACGACCTCCATCTCCTTGCGCGTCTCCTCCACCATCTTCATCATTGTGTCCATGACGCGGGATTTCTCGACGCGAGCCTTCATCATATGTTCCATGGCCGCATTACGTACCTTGACAGCAGCCGGGTGCTCGATGCGGAGCTTTGCCAACTCCTCCTTTCGTTCCATGACGAGGGTCTGCAACATCTTCATCGAGGAACTACTATTCTCATGCAGCTTATTCCAACCGGCGTTCTCCTCCTTCAGCAGGTCGAGCTCGTGGCAGAGCTTCGCCTTGTCCTCCTGAAGTTGCAGGATTTCGCCGGTCGCCTTCTTCTCCGAGGCAATGCTCTTCTTCAGCAGCATCACCAAGCCGGCGGTCAACTCCCCCTGCTCATTGAGCTCAGCAGGCATGTCGTCGAGGCTCTCCTTCAGCAGCTCCACCAAGCCGTGGATGAACTCCTTCTGCTTATTGAGGTGCTTATTGAGCTGATCAAGCATGCCATCGAGGGATAATGACTCCAGCGCCGCCAGCTCGGCATGTTCGCCTCCGCGTCTAGGGAGCTCCTGGGAGCCATCGACTGCCCGTGAGAGATCTTTCGAGGTCTCTGCGTGGAGGACTTGTGAGGAGGAAGGTAGAGTAATTTTCGGTTAGGTAGTTCCCCTTTTTATAACCTAAGTACTATCACTAGTACTAAAACCTGCATAGTGGGAACACGTTCAGGTTTGGTACGTACTGGTAGGTGTGAGCAGGCTTGCACTTAATTGTAGCACTAGTACTTTCGAATGTGATGGGAACAAGGTAAAGATTAATTGATGGTTTTTGGTTTCGAGGCCCGAAACGGCTCCCGATGAGTTTAGTGGAACATAAATTTCAAGTAGACTACACTCCTCAGATGCATAAATATTATGTTACTGTCAAAAATTGGCACTAAATACGAAGGAGACCAATGGAAGTACTACTAGCAACCCATGATTTAACTACTCGCATTCGTGCAGTGGAGTAGTAATGTATTTCTTCCGCCCTCACGTCCACTCAATTTGCATGCACTGTATTAATTGACCATCAATGAAGTGAAGGACTTTACACGCGTCAAATTATCACATGGGGTGGATCTTGGTACAAAATTGCGTCCGCCCATGTACCCGCGTGTGCGTGCGAGGGAATGAGTGTGTGTCTGGCGTGCGTGCACATCTTTGCTTCGTGCATGTACGGCCAGTGCGGCTCGGGGAGGACGAGTACATTCTTCTGGAACCAGCAGCACGTCATTGTGATCAATCCACACAAGGATGTCGCGACAACGCCGCCGCATGTGCCACGTGGCTTCATGAACTGTAAGAGATACACTGTGTAGCGTGCCATTGTGTTTTGCACGTACTCGAAGTACTAGTAAGGTACACGTGCATTGCACGCGTCAGATTTTGCAACCAAATTACGAATAAATACCACACTGTAGCATGTAAGCTCTGAGTCATATATGCCTGATGTAGACCTTCGTTTAATGCTTATAGTTCATCTCATTCAAAATCAATTAGTTTTTATAAAAAACCTAGGGCCTCTTTGATTCGTAGGATTCCCAAAATGCGGGAATAGGAAGAACATGGGATTAGAGTGGAATGTCGTCTTGAATCCTACAGGATGGTACGAGTGTTTGATTGTGCATAGAAAAAACGCAGAATTCTTTCAAAGAGGTTTGAGTGGATGGGATGTTTCCTATGAAATCTAGTGCAAATGAATCATATGGAAAAATTCCTATGGTTTACAATCCTACGAATCAAACAACCAAGATAGGAAAAATTCCTAAGGATTAGAATCCTCCAAAATTCCTTTGAGAATCCTTTGAATCAAAGAGGACCTTAATCTATTTTATGATTCATGGAATTGTGCGTTGTAAAGCATAAATTAAAAACAAATAATGGCAATTCAACTAGAAAAAAAGTTTGGGCAGTTATGATACGGAAGATTCTAGAACAAAGGAGAACCACTGTTGTTTTGAGATTTGTGCATTATGCTTAAGTTCAACCATGGAGTCTGCTAGATTGTACATGTGGCAAAATCCGGTATGGGGGCTAGAAGATGCTGCGAGGGGCCGAGTGGAGGGAGACTATGAAGGAGTGCACAAATGTGATATCGATATTCAGAGAGAGGGGGCGAGAACGTGCGCTGTTGCGCGCAATGGCGGAGCCATGAAAAATGTCCCATGAGCTAGGGGGCCAAGCATTGCTAATCCTTTACGAGGAGGGCCAATTCATCAACTTAAACCATTTTTACCAGCAATTGTCTAATGATCACATTCATATTAGCCTCGATATATAGTGATTTTAGGGGGGGCAGGGCCCTTGCTGCCCCCCCTGTCTTCGCCATTGTGCGCGCGTCTGAGAGATGAAGCGGAAGGCATGGATGATGAGAGGGGGCGTTGGATATATAATTAATGTGGGTGTATTAGCTATATATGTAATCCTATATAGAGAGGTATAGATTGATCGATGTGGACGTGGGAAAGAGGGTGAGACCTCACTAGATATATAGATTGATCGGTTTATGTGGAAAACTATGAAAGACCTAGCTATACACACACACACACACACACACACACACACATAGAGGAACATCGATCGTTGCGCATGCACGTGAGAGATAAAGAATGCCCGATATGATGGAGAGGGGGATGTGTGTGTGTGCGCGCGCCTTCATGGGAGACCGACCTGAAGAAAAAGATTGCATGTGTGCGATGGATAATGCCGACTGGTAGTGTGTGTGCATGCATGCACGAGAGAAAGCTAGTGGTACAATTATAAAGAGAAGACCAATGTGTGGGTGTAAAAGACTATGTGAGGTCATGATCAATGTAAAGTTGAATTTAAATATTTGAATAAGAGATCAAGATGTTTGAAACCCATGCATGCATGAATATAACGGAGATCTGCGCGATGTAGTTTGGAAACGAGCATGTTGCAATGTATACACATTGAACAAGGTCAGATTGGTTTGAATTTGAGATACCGATGGCAGGCATCGTTTGGCCACATTGCATCCGTGCATGGACACACTATTCTAATTGGAGATGATGGGTGGCTTTCGCATCACATATCTATATCTATACCCCTATATATATTATATTTTATATTTTTTATATAGTGTGCGGATAACTTTAACTTTGAAAGATGGTCGTTGGATGAGGCCAATCCGATGGTGCAGAGCTGGCAAATTTGAGCACTACTGGCCGTTGGATATCATCTAGATTCCACCAAATTTTGCCACATGTACAATCTAGAAGACTCTATGGTTGAACTTAAGCATAATGCACAAACCTCAAAACACAAGCACTTCTTCTTTGTTCTAGAATCTTCCGTATCAAAATTGCCCAAATGTTTTTCTACATGATTTGTTTTTACTTTATGCCTTACAACGCACAATTCCATGAATCTTAAAATAGATTAGCTTTCTTATAAAAACTAGATGATTTTGAATGAAATGAACTATAAGAATTAAATGAACATCTACATCATGTCTATATGACTCAAAGCTTACATGCTATAATGTGGTATTTATTCATAATTTCATTGCCAAATCACATGTGTGCAATGCACGTGTACCTTACTAGTCTAAATGGTGTTTGTGTGTGTGTTGTGCATGTTAAACACATTGTACGTAGTATATCATACTAGTCTAAATTGTCTTTTTTTTGGTACATGTTAATCTTGTTCTCCTGAAATTTCAAGCCGCGCCTTGTTATGCCGAAATTTCAAGCTAGCGTCTCTATCTATCGTGATGCGAAACTCCCGCCTCTCCAACCCGTGCCTTGTTAGCCCGAAATATTTAAGATATATCTTTGTCTCGTTGTGCTCCGACAACTTTTTCCATCTCAACCCGCGCCTTGCTATTCCAAAATTACAACGCGCGTGAAAACTCCCACCTCATGTGAAATCCCGACACGCGAAATGCCCGTGATACCCCTGAACCAAAAGAACCGCCTCAAATCGATGGGGGTGCTTTCGTAACTTACCCCACATTTCGGACAAGCGCGTCCCTAAGCCATGGTTCCCCACTCCTATCCCATCCGCCCACCCATTCGTACACCGAGGTCGACAAAACCTGTGAAGCCCCACACCCTCCTCCGTCTGCCACCCAGCCGGAGCCTCTTCCCCGATGACGTCGTCCACAGCAACACCTCGATGTCCCTCATCCATCGTACCGGATGAGGATCCGTCATCGATCTGGTCGTCCCGCCGGTTCAGCCACCCCGTCCTCCACCTCCAAGGAGGTGCCCCGACGTTCCCCTCGTCTTTTGCGCCACCTCCATTCCCACACCATCGTCTTCACCTGCACCACCGGAAGAGCATCATCATCACTGTTTCCTCGGATGAAGCTGCGGCCTAATCGGCACCACCAAAGAGGTTGTACACTAATCGCCGCATTTTCTTCTTGATTTGATTTCGCAGTGCTGTCGGTGCTCGGTCCCGAGCCGACACGGCACTGCACCATCCACGGCAGCGTCGCCGGTGACTTCCTCCACGGCATCGCTCCATCAGCGGCGACGTCCACATCAGTAGGAGTTGATGCTGCTTTAGCTCTCGCTCGCGCTGGTGCTCTGCTCTTGCTCTTGGTCCCCTGCCTGGTCTGCTCTTGCTCGCGCTGTTGTTCTCGCTCTTGCTCTTGCTCGCGCTCGCGCTGCTGCTCTCGCTCTTGCTCTTGCTTGCGATGTTGCTCCGATTTAGCTACACTTCAGTCGACAGAATCGACTTTTGGGTCAGTCGATTTTCAGGGGGTGGGGGGGCTCGCCGGAGTTAAGGAAGAACCAGCCGCATCGGGGAGGGGGCTCACCGGAGAGGTACGCCACTATCTATCTTAGGGTTCAGGGTGGGCGGTGGCGTGGGGATCGCCGGAGAAAAAGCTTCATGGGGGGCCTACAGGGATGGCCGGGGCGGTGGTGGACCGGCGGTGGGGAGTGTTTTCGGGGCGGGCGGGGCGACGCACAGCCGGCCGCGTGCGGGGGGCGGCTGTTTGGCCGGTGGTGGCTGGCGGCTCAGGGGGGTGGAGGTTGAAGATGAACTACAGGCCCTTGATTTCGTATCCAACGGCTGCAAAATTGACTGACCAGAGATGAAAAAGTCAGTCGACTGACGTGTAGCCTCACTAGGGATGGCAGTTTTGCCCATGGGTATGGGTACCCGCGGGTACCCTACCCGAAAATAGTGGGCATGGGTGGGACTTTCTAGCACTTCATACCCATGGGTATGGGTATCCATACCCGCAAAATGCATGGGTAAGGTATGGGTATGAAATTATACCCATGGGTAACCCAATGGATACCTAGAAAATTAATAAATTAATTAAACCCTGTAATATGTCAATAAATAATTATCTTGAGTTCTTAACTAGTCCACGGCCCACAGGCTCATAGCCGGCCATCACCCCAGACCCATCGTAAACCTACCGTAGTTATCTTCTCTGCTTTGCCTTGACATCGGAAGATGAAGCAATCAAGAGCCGGGTTACCAAATCCTCGTCGATTCATCCCCAACCAAGGCTATATATTGTACCCACCAGATGGGTACCTGAATTTAGACATTTTTCTCATCTGACTTTTGTCATGTCAATGCTATATATTGTACCCACCGGATACCCATTGGGTATAGGATACCCGATGGGTATGGGTATGGGTACCAATTTGCGCCCATGGGTAGTGAAGTGGGTGGGTATAGAAAAAAGATTTAGGTATGGGTTTGGGTAAAAAAGTGTTGTACCCGCCCATACCCTACCCATTGCCATCCCTAAGCCTCACCTCTAGTGCGTTCAGTTACGCTAGTAAAATTCAGTTTCGACAGCAAAATTCAGTTTCGACAGTTAAGTTCAGTGTCGACAGTTAAATTCAGTTTCGACAGTTAAGTTCAGAGATGAGTGCCTGATGTACACATCTAGCACTTTGTGTTTATGCATTTTATGTCATCTATTGGAGATGCTATTAGAAATCCACTCAGCTTAGCATTGTCTCTCTTGTCCTGCTTCAGCCTCGGCATCGTACAACTCATCGGAGCTGCTCCAATGACGAAACCCTCCATCACATCGGAGCAATACCTCGGGCTCCATCTCCAGACGCCTAATATCTTCTTCCCCTCCTCCGACAGCCAAGTCAGTTGGAGCATCCTCACCGGCCAACCCAATCACGCTGAGATCGACATGACTTCGCCAAAGAGGTTGTACACTTCTTGTGGTTTGACTTAATCTCACCATGCTTCTTTGCATCATGTGATCTTCCAATTCTTGTGAACCAAACACCCAGATTGGCAGAAATCCTGTGTTTTTAAATTCTCTGTTTTGCACGTGCATTCCTATCCTATTCCTGTCTATTTCCTATCCCTGCATTGTTAGAATCCTCAAATTCAAACAAGCCCTTACACAATTACTTATGTTACAGATATGTGTCAAAGAAAACCTTGTGTGGTTTGTCCTGCTCCTGCGGTGCTGTGTTCCACCCCAGCTCAGCTTCTCCAATGACGAAAGGGTTCACCACAGCAGGGATCCTCTCTCCAGACTGTCTTTCGCCGCCTCAGATCTTCTTCCCCGCCGCCGGCAGCCACGACAACTGCATTACCATCATCAACTGAGCAGATGACCTTGAGGACTACACGGGTCCGCAAGAGAGGTCGCACTCTTCCGTGTCTGCTTACGTTATGCATCGCTTAATATGATGACATGCTACTTTATCATCGTGTTCACCTATTAGACTCCAACTCAGGTCCAAACTTATGTTGAAACTTGAGTTTTTAAATGGTTGTGGGGTACATATTGGGGCAACAATCAGTATTATCTGTCTACTATCTGGTTAATCTCGGGTGTCTACTATGAGTTTCATGTTGGGTGCAAACAAACATTAAATGAGCCATTATCTGTATTTTTTAACTAAAGCTATTATCTACCTGCTATCATTTGTTTTGGGTCTATCCACAGTTTGCTACCATCACGCTCGATTTGTGCATGCACTCCTTACATAAACTCACTATGTTTTCTTCCTATGCATGTCAGCTATTGTACACAATGGAACTGAACATGTAGAGAAAAAGAGACAAGCCTTGTGTGGCAATAAAATTTCATGCAGACGTCGATCCATGATGGGCGCAAAGGCAGCCCCCCCCCCTCCACCCATTTCGGATCGTAATCAAGAGGGAGATAATTGTTCTGATGGGGATTCAGAAGTAGAAGACAACTCCTATTTACCCCATGAGGTCTTCGCTCTAACTTGGCATGATAATGTTGGTAATATCATTCATATGGTGCCTTGCATTGCTTACTGTATACATTAAAGATGTCATCTGCTTAGTTTAGACATGCTTTGTGTCAATGCCATCTGTTTAGTTTCTTTATCGTATATTTGAATCATGCAATGCCATCTTGTTTAGCCAGGAATCATATATGTGAATTTTGCAATGCACCCTGGTTAGTCAGATATCTTATATGTGAATTATATCATGACATCATTTTTTATTACGCGTTAAATTTGTCAACAATTTTAGTACATTCAATTACTCTTCCTGTGCATCAGCCATTCAGCACGGTCATGGAAAAATCGGGAGTGGAAACAAGGTCTTCAGAGCAGACAATGCTATCTGACGAAGCGCATGTCTTGTTGGTTACAGATAGCTCCTCAGAGGAGGATTCGGAGACAGATGGCCAGTCCTATTCCCCCCCCCCCACCCGAGGTTCATGCTCTAACTTGGTAGGGTTATGATGCTCATATCGTGTGTATGGTATCTTGCATTGCTATGTCATTTGCTTAGTTTATACATGCTTTGTGTGAATGCCACCTATTTAGTGTCTAATTACCATATATGTGAATTATGCAATGCCATCATGTTGCAAGACATTATATATGTGAATTATGCAATGATATCTTGTTGCAAGGCATTATATATGTGAATTATGCAATGCCATGTTGTTTAGCCAAGCGTCATATATGTGAATTATATCATGCTGTCCTTTTTTGTATTTCTCATTGCTTTTGTCGACAATGTTTGTATATTCAACTACTCTTCCTGTGCATCAGCCATTTGAATTGGTGATGGAGAAATTTGGAGTGAAAACAAGGTCTTCAGAGCAGACAATGCTACCTGGTGAAGCAGATATCTTGTTGGTTACAGATAGCTCTTCAGAGGAGGATTCAAAGGCAGATGAACAGTCCTATTATCCCCCTGAGGTGTATTCTCAAACTTGGCAGGGTTATATTACTCATATCATGCATATGTTGTATTGCAATGCTTAGTTTTTACATCATATACACGATATTGAATGCCATCTCCTTAGTTGACACATCATATATGCGATTGCCCTTTGCTCACTTCCTTAGTATATAAATCATATATTTGAATTATATCATGCCATGATGTTTACATAGACATCATGTATCTGAATTATGGCATGCCAACCCATTTTCTAAAGACATAATATAGTTATATCATCTCATCGTGTTCACATAGTCATCATATTTTGAATTATGTCATTCTATCCGTGAATTATATCATGCCATCATGTTTCCATCGACGGTATGTTTGTGATTTATGGCATGCCAACCACTTTAATAGGCACATCGTATAGTTGTATCATGTCATCATGTTTACATAGTCATCATATTTTGAAGTATGTCATTATATCATGTTTAGTTAGCCATCATACATGTGAAATTGTGTCATGCTATCCTGTTTAATTAGCCATCATATACGTGAAATTATGTCATGCTATTCTGTTTGGTTAGACAACATAAATGCGAATTATTTCATGCCCTATTTTGTTCCCTACTATCCATTGCACCTGTCTGTCTTACAATGTATGTACATTCAATTACTTTTCTTGTTTATCAACCATTTCAATTGGAGGGGGTGATGGCAGTATCTGTGGTAAAAATACGGTCTTCAGAAAAGATCGTGCTACCTGTCGATGGAGATAGAACCACGGTTGTACTTGCCCAAGAACCAGCCCCACCACACATAACCCAGACTCACGCAGATTGTACCCCTACCCAGTTGGACACAGAACCAGCTACACCCCTTCTAACCCCAACCCCAGCAGATAGTAATCCAGTTCCCGTTGACATAGCACCATCTCCACCACAGAGCACCCAAAAACGAGCAGTTAGTAAGGCAACTACAGTGCCCAAAGCACGAGGACCACCACTCCGAACCCCAAGTCAACGCTTAAAGCAGAAGAAGAATTGTTCTCAGGTCAGGTTCCGTAGCTATGGTTCATACTACTTTGCTCTTGCATCACTGTATTTACTCATACCAATTAATTTCAAATTTGAAGGATGCAATTGAAACTCCAATGGTGCAATAGTTATGTTTTAAACCTGTTTCTTTAACGTGTTTACTGTTGTAACTTGCTCTATGTTGATTTCAGTTTCAATTGAATAAACAGTTATATTATCATGCCACGCACCTTACAAGTGTTGTTATTGCTGTGTAGTTTCCCACACTTATATTCTGTCTAAGCTGCTTTGTCTTAAATAGATATGATTCGAACTATATCTATCTTGATTTGGCAACATAAACTAGAATGATATAGACCATACAGTGACCATACTACATAGATATATGTTTGTTTCATGTTGTTATCCTGTCCACCTTACTGCTGAACTGGTTTACCAAAATGAGTTTCATATACTACATTGTAAACCTGTGATGTGTTTGTTTGTTTCTCTTTTAGAATGCTGATAAAATATTGGAGAAGAGTACCCCGTTATGCAATGGTACATGAAGTAATGCAGATAAGGTTCAAGATAGTGAGACATCCCTGTTGGTCTCCAAGAAAGCTGATAAAAACTACATTGAAGACACTGAGACAACCCCAAAGTCCTGTCTTGATGTAGTGTTTGAGTTACTGGCTACTACTGCTGGCACCAGCACTTCGAACTCGCTGCCTGAATCAGTTCGGCTTCTTGAGTCTCAACTTCAAGTTGAAAGACATCGATCAGATGTTATGCGATGGGAAGCCGAAGGACTGAGGAAGTCCCTATAGAATTCAGATGCGTACTTTCTGGTGCAACAGCAAGTGTTGGAGGATTTAAGCGCCAAACAAGTGAAAGTTAATAAGCTTGCTAAGCATCTTGCCAGCATTATGGGTACCCAGGATATTGTTTCTTGAGCTCTTCTGAAGTGGTTTCAGTTCTGGACTTGTTTTGCTGCGGTGTTTATATGCTGCTTTGTTCCCTATATTTGCACTGGTGGTGAACTTTGATGCCTAGTGGATGTAATATGTGTAATAGCCATGATAGCCTAGCATAAGTTGCTTGCTTATTTATTTCCTCATTGTCTTGTTTATTTGTTTTCTTGTAGTCAGTGCAGTTCTTTTTCCGCGGTTTGCTAGTGGCCGCAATAGCCTATTTTTTAAAACTAGACCACATTAACCATGGGCTACATATTTACTGTAGTTAATGTGGGCCTCTTACGGGCTGTAGAAATAATGGGCCTTATACGGGTCGTAGACACAATGGGCCTTCTACGGGCCGTATCATCAATGGTCCTTCTATGGGCCGTATGATCGGTTGGCCAAACATGGGCCAATAACAGACCACATTATGGTCGTAAATGGGCTAGAGTTGAATTCGTCCGTTCATGGGCCGACCATAATGGGCTGACCATAATGGGCCGTCATTAATCGGCCGTATTTGATGACGCTATGAAAACGGCCCAACGTATTAACGGCCACAAACGGGCGGACTGTAACCACGGGCTGAATTTGGCCCACAAGCAGAAAATAACAGTAACGGGCCGAAAGTAAACGAATGCTGGAAATGAGCCCAAGAATAAATGGGCCTTGAGCAGGCCGAAAGATAACATGGGCTGGAAACGGCCTAACGGAATAATGGGCCGTTATTGGGTATAAAGTGATACATGGTTCATTACGGGCCAATTTGACCATGGGCCGTTAATGGGCCGAGGGTTACTAAGGGCCTCATATGGGCCGAAAGATGTCATGGGCCATACATGGGCCGAAAGTTAAAAAAAGGCTAGAATTATATTGGACGGCCCAGATGACGCTACTGGGCCTAATTCGGATAGGCCGTAAACGGGCCCTGGGTTAGCGGGCTGTAAATGGGCTATATGCGAACATGCCGTTAACAGGCTTGCCGTGGGCCGGCCCGCCACCTTTTTACCAAGTCAAACGGGCCGGCCTTTTCACAGGAATGGGCCTCTGTTGGGCCGTGCCACGTGTCGACGTATCATAGGCACTTTGGGTCCAATGAGTGGATGACATCTGTCCCAACGGCGAGCCGACACGTGTTCCCTCCAGCCAATGATGATTTTACACGTGGAAAATCCCCATTGGTCGGGGCTGTTAACGGGTTATCGGATCCAAAACCGGACCCGATAGCTTAACGGCGTCCCGTTACGGTGGATGCCACGTGTCGGTCACCCTTGACGAAAGCACTTTTGTGATGCGTGATTTATCGTCATGGAAGTGGACACTTCTGTGATGATAATTTTGGTAATGTCATGGAACACTTCTACGAGCAGCACAGGTATGACTATCTTGATTCTGTCATAAATTTGTCATGGATGTACATGCATGACAGAAAACGTGACCTACTGTGACAAACACGTATCATCATGGAAGTGTATTTTTTGTAGTGGTAACCATCTCGTCATCTTCTTCATCATCGTCATCCTCACCATACTCTTCTTGGGCCACCAATCCTTTGGGAGGAGTCTTCTTGGTGAAGTTGTTCTTGTTGGGATAAGACTTGGCCTTGTCCTTTCGGATAAGCTTGCCTCCATTGTCTTCCCTTTTCTCATATGGGCAATCTACAACAAAATGGCTCACATTGCCACAATTGTAGCACGTCCTCACTCATTGCTTGCCCTTGAAGCCACTTGAATTCCTCTTGTTCAAGTTGGGCCTTGATCTTCTTGTTGCCCCCAAAATTTCCGTGATGCAAGAGCCATGTGCTCATGATCGGCATATTTGGTGTCTTGGGGGCAACACTCATCTTCATCCTCTTCATCCTCTTCTTCCACACAAGCCTTGGCCTTCAATGCAAGGTTGGGCTTCTTTGATCTTTGAGCTCACAACACCGCATTGTCGGCGGTCTTGTCCAAGATCCTCATGGCAACGAACTCATCCAACACTTCACTTGAGGACAAGGTGTGGAAGTCCGGTCTTTGGTGGATGATTGAGGACATAGCCTTGTGGTAAGGCATCATGGCCTTGAGAAACTTGCGCTTGATCCAATTGTCATCTGTATCCTTGCTCCCATGATCTCGAGTGAGACTGCAAGAGTGGTTAATCCCCGATAAAGTTCACGGGGATGTTCATCTTCGATCATGGCAAACTCATCGGCTTCATCTTGCACAACTTCATAGTTTGAGCGTTGAATGCTTGCGCTTGCCTTGTACAAGGAACCAACATGCTCCCATGCTTCCTTGGCCACGGAGAAGGGTCAAAGATGTGCAATATTTTCGGCAGGGATGGCTTCTTGAAGAATGCAAAGAACGGACTCGTTGAATTGATGATCTGCAGCTTCTCTTGGAGTTAAGCTGTACGTATCATGCGGGTAGAAACATTTCTCAATGATTCTCCAAATATTAGTAGAACAATGATTTAAATGACCTTTAAAACAAAATGTCCAAGTAGCAAAATCATCATTTTTCACATACTTAGGGGGAGGACCAACCGAATTTAGATGCGGGGTGGGAACGGGTCCTCCATAATTAATGGGAGGTGCGGAATGAGCAAAGATGCCACTCCCATTCTTAGTCACCGGGACTTGCTCACTACTAGCTTCTCCCTTATCGGGAATAGCATCCGACATGTTGTTAGTGGGACGAACCACCTCCAACGGTGCGGTGGGTAATTTAAGACCCTCAAGAAATTTTTTGAACATGCCTTTGACCTCGGTCATCAATGAGTCTTTCAATGTGTCCAAAGCCGCATTGAACTCCTCACGAGAGACCGAGGGTCCCCCATGGGACGTAGATAAGGACGGATTTCCACCGGAGTGTTCCTCCGTCTCGACTACGTTATCACCCATACTCTTTGGACGGTAAAGTCCCTAATAAAGAGACGAGGCTCTGATACCAATTGAAAGGATCAATATGGTTGACTAGAGGGGGGTGAATAGGCAACTAACAATTTTTAGCTTTTCTTAACCAAATTAAACTTAGCAAAAAAATAGGTTTTCTAGATGTGCAACTACGTTGGCAACCTATATGATGCAACAATAACAAGCCTACAAGCAAGCAAGGAATAAAGCACAATAAAACTTGAACAAGTAAAGGTAAGAGATAACCAAGAGTGGAACCGATGGAGACGAGGATGTGTTACCAAAGTTCCTTCCCTTTGAGGGGGAGTACGTCTCCGTTGGAGCGGTGTGGAGGCACAATGCTCCCCAAGAAGCCACTAGGGCCACCGTATTCTCCTCACGCCCTCACACAATGCGAGATGCCATGCTTCCACTATTGGTGCCCTTGAAGGCGGCGACCGAACCTTTACAAACAAGGTTGGCGCTATCTCCACAACTTAATTGGAGGGCTCCCAACGAAACCACGAAGCTTCACCACAATGGAATATGGCTTCGAGGTGACCTCAACCGTCTAGGGTGTTCAAACACCCAAGAGTAACAAGATCCGTAAGGGATTAGTGGGGGAATCAAATTTCTCTTGGTGGAAGTGTGGATCTGGGCCTTCTCAACCAATCCCTAGAAAATCAACAAGTTTGATTGGCTAGGGAGAGAGATCGGGAGAAAATAAGCTTTTGGAGCAACAATGGAGCTTGGGGGAGAAGAGGTAGTCAACTCGGAGAAGAAGACTCCCCTTATATAGTGAAAGAACAAATCCAACCGTTATCCACTAACTCAGCCCGTGAAGAGCGGTACTACCTCACCAGACAAGCTGTACTACCGCAAGGGCCTGCGGTACTACCGCGTGGACGTGCGGTACTACCGCTGGCAGGACCTAGACTAGACCTGTAGCGAAGAAGCTGAGAGCGGTAGAACCATTGGCGCGGTACTACTGCTCCCCCTTGTTGTACTACCGCAAGGCAGGGATAGTCTAGGCTGGGAAGGCACGGACATATAAAAATACATTTGTGGCTACTTCCGCTGAGTTTCAATATATGCAAAAATCCGACATGGTACTACCGCAAGCCCGGCGCGGTACTAACGCGTAGGGTGCGGATGTAATAATTACATCTGCCCCTACTTCCGCTCGTGCTGATGTGCCTGGCCTGAGGCCCCGCAAGCCTGGAGAGGTACTACCGCGTAGGCCGCGGATGTAAAAAATTACATCTGCCCCTACTTCCGCTCGAGCGGCAGAGCCAGGCCTGAGGCCACGGTACTACCGCGCCAACGAAGCGGTACTACCTGAGCACCTGCGGTACTACCGCATGCCCCAGTTCAACAACACTAGAAGTCCATTATTTTGCATAGACACGGAGAAACGGAGGATGCTCCAAGGAGCCAAAGGAAAGGTGGTGCAGAAGGGAACGGAGGTGTACGTGAGGATTTCACCCAAACCTTTCCAACGCGGACCCCCTCTTAATAGTACAGCTTTCCTACGACTCAAATCCACCAAAAATAAACATAGAGAAACGCCGTCTTCAATAAGCTCCGAGGGGCACCAAATCGTCTTGTGCTTAGACATGATATAACTGAAATGCTCAATGCACACGATTAGTCCGCAAAAGCATTGTCATCAATCACCAAAACTACTAAGGGATAAATATGCCCTTACACCAAGGTTGCTCCCCTCCCACTCCCACTTATATATACATGGGGAGGGGGCGCCTAGAACACACACCAACAATTGTTAGCCGTGTGCTGCGCCCCTCTCCACAGTTTACGCCTCCAGTCATATTCTCGTAGTGCTTAGGTGAAGCGCTGCGCGGATCACTTCACCGTCAACGTCACCACACCGTCGTGCTGACGGAACTCATCTACTTCCTTGACACTTTGTTGGATCAAAAGTTCGAGGGACGTCATCGAGCTGAACGTGTGCAGAACTCGGAGGTGCGTACATTCGATGCTTGAACAGTCGGAACGAGAAGAAGTTCGACTACATCAACCGCGTTGTCAAACGCTTCCGCTTTAGGTCTACGAGGGTGCGTAGACACACTCTCCCTCTCTCGTTGCTATGCATCTCCTAGATAGATCTTGCGTGAGCGTATGATTTTTTTTTAATTTCATGCTACGTTTCCCAACAGTTGGGATCCCCTATACTTTTGGGTTATCGAGCAACTTCAACGAGCCGACCCATTTCGTTCGCGTGCGTCCACTTCGGTTGGTGCAGACAGAAAAGTCGGCCCAACGCGTCGACCCAAACAGACGCGTGTACGCTCTTCGTCTGCGTGCCGACCCATTCCCGACCCAATTTTGAGTCTTGTTTGCGTCGATGCGGACACGGAACAGACGCGTGCGGCGCCCGCCTACTCCTCCCCATGGCCCGCTAGTCAGTAGCACATTGGCCATCCTGTCCCACCCCATATCGACAGCAAAACCTCGCCCGCCTCTGCCACGTCGCCGACGTCACCCATTTGTTGATGCCTCTGTCAGCAACCGGTGTCTACACACCTTCCCCTAACACCGCCACCTCCCATGTCGCCACCACCACCGCCTCACCGGTACGGCACCGAAGCTTCCCAGCCCCACCTCCCGACGCTGCCGCGAGTAGGAAGTCGCCTCGCTGCCCGGGCTAGCTCCTTCGTCCTGACACCGACACGCTCGTGGAATGCCGGCACGCTCGTCCGAAGCCTCCAGGCCAGCCACCTGGTCCAAGGGGAGGCACGCGTCCCTTCATGAGCCATCTCCTTCGTCGACGCCCGCAAGTTGTTCGGCAGTTTGCCAAGGTACAAAATGGACTCCGCTGATGAGTTCTTTTTTCGCAATTTCCTTTGCGAATTCAACGATTCCTCGTATGATTAGGAGGAGGAGATCTTGGCTGCCCTATTGGTCCACCACCACCTTAATAGACAGCGGTCATTGTTCCGTGGCTTGATCCCGGGGCACCTTCCGGTGTTGAATCGTAACCGAGAGAGCGGCCATTTCCTTCTTTGGAAGGACTGCTTTGACACAACCAACCCGCTGTTTAAACATCAGAAATTCCGACGGTGTTTCCGTATGAGTAGGCATCTTTTCAGCTGTATTAGAGAGAAGGTGGTCGGATACGATAACTATTTCGAGTGCAAAGAGGATGCCTTTGGAAAGATTGGCTTCTCATCTGATCAAAAATGCACTACATCCATCCGGATGCTTGCATACGGAGTGTCTGGAGATCTCATTGATGAGTACGTCCGTATGAGCGAGTCTACATACCTAGACTCCATGTACAAGTTGTGCAAGGTTGTGATTGGTGTGTTTGGCCCTGAGTACTTGAGAGAGCCGACTCCTCAAGATAAAGCCCGCTTGCTGGCAATGAATGCCGGGAGGAGCTTCCCAGGGATGCTTGGCAGTATAGACTGCATGCACCGGGAGTGGAAAAATCGCCCTTCTGTTTGGCAAGGGCGGTATAAGGGCCATGTTAGGGCTTGCACTATCATACTTGAGGCCATGGCCTCACAAGATCTTTGGATCTGGCACTCTCTCTTCGACATGGCCGAATCACACAATGGTATCAACGTGCTTTGATACGTCCAAAACGTATCTATAATTTCTGCTTGCTCCATGCCTCTTTTGGGTGATATTGCTATGATATTTATACACTTCCATACACTTTTGATCATATTTGGACTAACCTATTAACTCAGTGCACCCCTGTGCCAGTTTCTGTTTTCGGCTATTTTTGTATTTCAGGTTTTCCCATTACGAGAACTGCCAGAAAAATACCGGAAAAATTATATAAAAAATCAGCGTTCCAGAAGGTTCCCGGTAGCCAAAGTACAGCCAGGGGGGCACCAGGGCTCCAGGCGCCCTGGTGGCGCGGCCGGGGGGGGCGCCTGGGCCCCCCGAGCCTCGTCTGATGCCCCCCTTTGGCATATATTTATACCGTCTCCCGAAACCCTCGAGACGGGAACTCTTTTTCGCGATATCATCTCTGTTCCGCCGCCGCCGCCGCCGCTTCCAAGATCGGGAGCACCAGGAGAACTCTTCCCGGCACCCTGCCGGAGGGGAGGATCACCACCGGGAGCTTCTCCACCACCATGGACGCCTCCCGGATGAGTTGTGAGTAGTCTCCCTTGGACCCATGGTCCATGACCAGTAGCTATGTGATGTTCTCCTCCTGTTCTTGTGCTTCACTAATTAGTCCTCGTGAGCTGCCCTACATGATCGAGGCACATATGTAATCCTTATGCTCTTGCTATGATGAGTTTGCTGGGATCTGATGGATTATGAGATTATGTTCAGATTGTGTTTGAGTAATATATTTGATTCACCTCTTTTATATTTATGTTCGTAAGTAATTCTTGCATGTTCTCCGTTGTTATTTATTGCTTTGGCCAAGTAGTAGGTAGTGACTCCAAGAGGGAACGTTATGCTTGATTGTGGGTTCATGCCCCTCGATGACTAGCTTGAGTGACAAAAACATGAGTCTAGGGGATGTGCTATTGCCACAAGGGGGAAAACAACGGTGCTTGTGCCCACGGGTGCAAGGATTGTTTACTTTACGCAAAGTTCTTTTAATGCAGTTGTCTGTTGCTTTGGGTTTACACTATGGGTGGGACTCGCAACTTAATACCAGCGAGATGTTCTGGATAGATATCTCAAGGTGGATGATTAGTAGTAGATGCAGATGGATTTCGGTCTACTTACCTCGGCGTACCGCCCATGCTTTGAACCTCTACCTTTCTTGCAACTTAGTCAGCATTGGTTTGCGCACATGGTCCTGTCAATTGCCCAGCTGTAATTCGTTTACCTCACATAGCTGTTTTGTCGTCGTTTGGGAGAGAGACATCACTAGTGAACATCACGAGATTCCGGTCCATATTACCATCATTGATCACATCCACTATTTACTTTCTGCTTTTTATTTACTATTGCAATTATATCTATCACTACTATCATTTGCGTTTGATCCTTTGTAAACTACAAGGCCGGAGGGATTGACAACCTCTCTGTACTCGTTGGGAGCAAAGTTATTTGTATCTGTGTGCAGGTCCACGTTGATTGCTAATATCTGGCGCCGTTAGCAGTTGACACCTTCTTGTTGAAACTGGGAGTCTCAGGGAAATCGATCCTTGGTATTGCCAAGGGAAAACTTCCGCTACACTGCATCTCAAACCTTCCACTTGGGGTAACCAACGAGGGGCGAGAAGCCATCAAGCAAAGTTTTCTAGCGCCGTTGCCGGGGAGTCCACTCTTCAGGATAGGGGAGTTGCACGCTATCTTTTACCTTTGCTTTTTATTCTTGTTAGTTTACCTTTCAGTTTTCTTTATGTCTTTTCACTAGTTTTGCTTAATGGAAAACAACAAAAATATGAGAGAGCTTTATAAGCTCTACCTTGCTTTGGGACATGATGTGTTTGAAGAGAAAATTAAAAAACCTATGGAACTTTATTATTTGCATAACAATCATGATGGTGGTGATGTTATTAGTATGCTTTCTTTGAATATCAATATTGCTAATGACTTGGAAAGCTCTAAGCTTGGGGATGACACGTTTGATGAACATGATATTTTTAATCCCCCAACTTTTGAAGAGAAAATTTACTTTGATGATACTTTGCTTCCTATATATGATTACAATGATGAATATGATGTTTTCAGTCCACCTACTATTCAGGATAAAATTTATTATGATTATGATATGCCTCCTAAATACAATGATTACCTTGATGGTTATGATTGCTTTACTCTCAATATTCCTAATAAGAAAGATTTTGCTTATATGAAGAGTAATGATACCTTTTTGCATGTGGATCATGGTAACAATGCTTTATGTGATGCTTATATTGTTGAGTTTAGTCGTGATCCCACTGAAAATTATTATGAGAAGGGAACATATGCTTATAGATATTTCAATAATATCAAGTTCCCTCTCTTTATGTTGAAGGTTTTGAAGCTGCACTTGTCTTGTCTTCCTATGCTTATTGCTTTGTGCTTCAATGAATTATTGTATTGCAATATTCCTATGCATAGGAAGCATGTTAGGCTTAAATGTGTTTGGTATTTGCTTCTTGATGCTCTCTTTTGTTCTTCAACTCTTATTCCTACGAGAGCATCATTAAAGTCTTAAGCCTATCTTTATGGCTATAAAGAGCTCTAGGGAGACAACCCTTGTTATTTTGCTTTTGTTGTGTCTTGATGTTGTTACTACAGTAGCATCATCATTGTATCTTTGCTTTTCAACTTTGTGCCAAGTATAGCCTCTGATTGCAAGAAAGTTCAAAAGTTGTGACGTGCTGTCCAGGAAACAAATTCTGTCCTTGGATAGAAAAATTCGTATAAAATCACCAGATCATCTTTTTGGTCTGAATTTTTTCGACAGCGTGCTCTATATAATTATATTTCGTGCGTCTGCTCTGAGTTTTTTTATTAGAGTTGCAGAAGTGCCCCGGAAAATTCATTTACTACCTGTTGTTCTGTTTTTCATAGATTCTGTCCCGTTTTGCCTTTCCTTCATTTTGCAAACCTAGAGCTTGCTTTTTATTTGCAAAAACCTTTTGGCAATCTTGAGAAACAGTAGACCTTCAAGACTATCTTTATTTCCAGCAAGGAACAATTATTTTATTATGGGTACTAACCTCGCTAATCAGTTTATGATGAGTTATGTATGAAGGGAGTTTTCAAGTGTGCGAGGGAAGATGATAAAAAGATCCAGGAGTGTCAAACGCTCAAGCTTGGGGATGCCCCCATGCACCCCCAAGAAATATTCAAGGAGACTCAAGCATATAAGCTTGGGGATGCCCCCGTGCATCCCCTTCTCCATCAACATTATCAGTTCGTCTTTCGTTCCACTATATTTTTATCACTTCATGTGTTATGTGCTATGCTTGGAGCGTCTTGCTTTTAGGTTTCCTTTTTAGTTTTCCTTAGCTTTTCATAACGAGTCGGAACTCAGCTTTCTTTATGTGGGAGAGAAACACGCTCCACTTCTACCTAGAACATAACATAGAATTTTCATGTCTATCCTTGCTGTGTGTGTTCTTTGTCTTTTAATAGCTACTATCATGCTTAGCTCTTAACTTTCATGCTTATCTTTTTAAAGAGCTTTCGTTTAGTTGGTTGCTTGAACTCTCTTTATTTATCATGCTTATCTTATTAAGAGAGTTTGCTTCCGTTGCATTGGTTGATATGTCTATGATAAAGATGCTACGTGCATAATGGTGCTTAGTAGTTCATGTTTTCGTATGGTTAGTCGCAAATAGCTGGGGGATTCCCAATGTGTTATTGGAATACCAACATGATTTGTTTGCCTATGATGTGGTATGGTTTAGTAATATCTTCCTTCAGAGAATTTACTTTGATTGACTTGGCGTATGCTCACACATATTTAAGACTGTAAAGAAAGTCTGTCAAGCCTTGATGATCTTTTATTTCTAAGTAGCGATATAACTTTCATGCCTGATTCAATGTTGCTTTGTCGCTCTGCATGATTATGACCGTCATTGCTCTCTTAGTTGGTCGCTCCCAGTCTTTTGCTAACCTCCACCTGTACTAAGCGGACTGACTGCTTGTGCATCCATATTCTTTTAAACCAGTTATGCCATATGAGTCCACCATACCTTCCTACATGGTATTTACCTGCCATTCCTAACGGAGACTTGCATGTACCATCTCGAAATTATTCAAAGAAAAATGCATTCCTATTTTGTGCCTCTGTTGTAAGTCCATGAGGAAGTAGTAGTTAATTCATAATCTTTTTAACTTGGACAAGCTTCACCCCGGGATTGCATGTATAATGTGCAAACCCATAACACGAGAAGGAACTGGCATTGAGTGCGCCCGGCTCAAAATTAATATAACAAACAAACCCTCCTTCACGCTTTGTTCATGAGAAATCAGAAAACTTTGGCAGTGATAAACAAAGGAGATTAAGAGGATGTGATCGTCCTCATTCGGGAGCCGTTCCTCGAAACTTGTCCATCTCAAGAAGTGATTGAGTTGTCTGCTAGCATTCGTTGACGAAACATGCATGATCTAAAAAAAATTATTATTATTACCTCTATTTTAAAACCAAGAGCTCTGGTACATGTTTTGTCTTTGTTTCCGACTACGGGTTTTCAACCTTGCCAACAAAAGCCACGGTTCGAGAGTCTCCACCTTCTTTTAAAGCACCAACTACTGAGAGCATGATTGTCATTCTGAGTGTAATGTGCATTGTCCCAAAGTAGCATTGTCTTTTGCATGATTGTGATATCGTTTATTTTGAAATCATTGTATCTAGTCATCACTTAAAACTTGGAGGTGCCCCTGCATTTATGTTTTGCTTCACTAAAGGGGGCAAGCGAGATATCACTTTATCATATTTGCACACCATGTTCATTACAAATCTATTTGATGTTTCAGTATCATATTGTAAAACTTTCATCTCTTTGTGATTTTCTCATGAGGCAACTTAATTACTATAGATTCATTGTCTCAGTAAGCTTTTGTCATGTGACTATGAAAAAGTCCTATATGGTTAATAGCATGTCACCACAGAAATTATTCTTGTTATCATTTACCTACTCGAGGACGAGCAGGAATTAAGCTTGGGGATGTTGATACGTCCAAAACGTATCTATAATTTTTGCTTGCTCCATGCCTCTTTTGGGTGATATTGCTATGATATTTATACACTTCCATACACTTTTGATCATATTTGGACTAACCTATTAACTCAGTGCACCCCAGTGCCAGTTTCTGTTTTCGGCTGTTTTTGTATTTCAGGTTTTCCCATTACGAGAACTGCCAGAAAAATACCGGAAAAATTATATAAAAAATCAGCGTTCCAGAAGGTTCCCGGTAGCCAAAGTACAGTCGGAGGGGGGCCACCAGGGCTCCAGGCGCCCTGGTGGCGCCCCCCCCCCCCTGGCCGCACCGGGGGGCGCCTGGGCCCCTCGAGCCTCGTCTGATGCCCCCCTTTGGCATATATTTATACCGTCCCCCGAAACCCTCGAGACGGGAACTCTTTTTCGCGATCTCATCTCTGTTCCGCCGCCGCCGCCGCTTCCAAGATCGGGAGCACCAGGAGAACTCTTCCCGGCACCCTGCCGAAGGGGAGGATCACCACCGGGAGCATCTCCACCACCATGGACGCCTCCCGGATGAGTTGTGAGTAATCTCCCTTGGACCATGGGTCCATGACCAGTAGCTATGTGATGTTCTCCTCCCGTTCTTGTGCTTCACTAATTAGTCCTCGTGAGCTGTCCTACATGATCGAGGCACATATGTAATCCTTATGTTGTTGCTATGATGAGTTTGCTGGGATCTGATGGATTATGAGATTATGTTCAGATTGTGTTTGAGTAATATATTTGATTCACCTCTTTTATATTTATGTTCGTAAGTAATTCTTGCATGTTCTCCGTTGTTATTTATTGCTTTGGCCAAGTAGTAGGTAGTGACTCCAAGAGGGAACGTTATGCTTGATTGTGGGTTCATGCCCCTCGATGACTAGCTTGAGTGACAGAAACATGAGTCTAGGGGATGTGCTGTTGCCACAAGGGGGGAAACAACGGTGCTTGTGCCCGCGGGTGCAAGGATTGTTTACTTTACGCAAAGTTCTTTTAATGCAGTTGTCTGTTGCTTTGGGTTTACACTATGGGTGGGACTCGCAACTTAATACCAGCGAGATGTTCTGGATAGATATCTCAAGGTGGATGATTAGTAGTAGATGCAGATGGATTTCGGTCTACTTACCTCGGCGTACCGCCCATGCTTTGAACCTCTACCTTTCTTGCAACTTAGTCAGCATTGGTTTGCGCACATGGTCCTGTCAATTGCCCAGCTGTAATTCGTTTACCTCACATAGCTGTTTTATCGTCTTTTGGGAGAGAGACATCACTAGTGAACATCATGAGACTCCGGTCCATATTACCATCATTGATCACATCCACTATTTACTTTCCGCTTTTTATTTACTATTGCAATTATATCTATCACTACTATCATTTGTGTTTGATCCTTTGTAAACTACAAGGCCGGAGGGATTGACAACCTCTCTGTACTCGTTGGGAGCAAAGTTATTTGTATCTGTGTGCAGGTCCACGTTGATTGCTAATATCTGGCGCCGTTAGCAGTTGACACCTTCTTGTTGAAACTGGAAGTCTCAGGGAAATCGATCCTTGGTATTGCCAAGGGAAAACTTCCGCTACACTGCATCTCAAACCTTCCACTTGGGGTAACCAACGAGGGGTGAGAAGCCATCATGCTTCAACGCTCGCCGGTGTTTGCGAGGCTTGCCAAAGGCAACAGCCCGCCGGTGAATGTTACCGTCAATGGCCACAACTAAGACAAAGGATACAACCTAGGTGACGGTATCTATCCTCAGTGGACCACTGTTGTGAAGTAATCCCCAACCCTATCGGAGTGAAGAGGAAAAGATTTGTCCAAGAGCAAGAAAGTGCTCCGAAGGACGTCGAGCGTGCCTTTTGTGTTTTGCAATTTCGATGGGGCATCGTTCGGTATCCTGCTAGGACTTAGAGCACCAAGGAGCTGTGGGAGGTGATGACTGCTTGTGTGACCATGCACAATATGATCGTAGAAGATGAGCGCCCAGAACGTATCTACGATCAAGGGTTTCAGTTTCAGCGTGAGAATGTTGTGCCTGAGCATGGAGGAGCGGCAACGTTTGAACAGTTCACCCAATTTCATCATGAAATGCGTGATTGGGAAACTCACATGCAGTTGGCAACCAATAGATGTATCTTTTTTCACATGTATTTGAGACAATTTAACGGCTTGTAAAACTATGTGAAATATGCTTTATTTGGTTGTGAAACTATACTATTTTTTATATGTTTGCTTCTGAAATAATGCAAAATGTGTGCATATTTGTTGAAAAAGGGCGGCCAGCTTGTCACGCCGGCAAATATGAGTCGGTGCGTTGGGCGCACTGCCGACCCAACTGATAAACCGGGCAGACACCAAGTGGGCGGCCGACCCAAATGAATAAAAAACGGAAAAAATCACCATCCGTTTGGGCCGGCGCGTTGGAGTTGCTCTTAAGTAGTAAAGATCCTTAGTTCGGTGCAAAAAAATATTGTGGGTAAGGAATCACCCGTAGCTCGACAACTTTTCATTGTCTTTGACCCATCGCTCAGTCACCGCCAATACTCCTACCATTGGACGGTGCTAAAGTGGCGGGCACTCACCACTTAGCTCCCTAGTGGACCGGGTGGAACTTTCCGTTCTTCAAAAGTTAAACATTTGACTAGCTTTTCATTTTATTTTTTTGCAAAAAAAAAATGACAACTTCCAAATATATGTGTTTCCAACTTGAGAGAATTTCATCTCCATCTTTCGAGGCTTCAAACTTTCCAAATTTGTAAAAATTATGAATTCTAAACTTCCAGAAAATCAAGTCCCAAAGTTTTTGAACTTGCGCCTCTTCACCTCCCTCGTAGCCACAACACGTGGGCTCGCATCTGACTCTGAGTGGACGTGGTGGGATTTTGAGGACATGGTGAGCTTTTGGACCAAAATGAACCACATCAACAAGTTTAGTGGACTGATTTTGGCATTTACAGTGGACATTTGGGGAAAGTTCAAGGACTAATGATACATTTTAATCTAAAATTGTACCACCGAAAAGTGAAAAACCCCTTTAGAAGGCCAATCCAATGATATATCTTTCGTGACAGTCTTTTTTGTTAAAACTTCAGTATCATAGTCTTGTACTCCGATAGTTCCCATTCTGAAATCACTTTATATAACCTAAATAGTATAAACTGAATTTGTTAATGCTGAAATACCAAAACACTGTGATTTCTTGACTAAGTAGTGTGCAAATCTTATGTTGCTTAGATTTACAAATATTAGCAAAACAATGAGAAGAAATATTGTGTCGTTCTAAAGGCAACCAGTGCCAAAACAGGTCAAGTTATGTATGCCGGCCGCATTAACCAAAAAAATATTTCTTTTTTTGGGTACTTTATTTTGTTTTCTTGTAACAATTGGGATAAAATAAATTTTCATGTCACCAACTGAGCTTGCCAGCAAGAAGTTATGACTCAGAGATGTTGCCTATTAAATGCTTTCGTAGCGTCATTGAGCATACTAGTTTCTTAGAAGAAAATTGAGCAGAGTTTCAGTAGCATCTCACTCTGTAGTCTAGTTTGAGTGTTTGATGTTAGAATCTACAGATGCAAAAACGCAAATAGCAGTGAGATCCAACTGCCAATTTGCCAAAGTTAGCTTCGCAGGACCGAATGAAAAGAACTTTACAAACTTGAACGGTAGCAAATCAGAAGCTGTGACTGTACTGATGGCATTGAACAGAGAAACACGGCTCAGAAACATTGGACAGAGAAACAAATCCTGGCAGCATTTGCTCATAACAAGCATTAAATTAAACCACAGGCACAACCATTCGCAGAGCGGCGACCCGATAGATACATTGAAGCCTAGCTAGCTATCCCCTAACCGCCGAAGCCATATAGAGTGCGGCCCTGTCGCTTGAGCGCGTACACGACGTCCATGGCGGTGACGGTCTTGCGGCGCGCGTGCTCGGTGTAGGTGACGGCGTCGCGGATGACGTTCTCGAGGAAGATCTTGAGCACGCCGCGGGTCTCCTCATAGATGAGCCCCGAGATGCGCTTCACGCCGCCCCTCCGCGCCAGCCGCCGGATCGCCGGCTTGGTGATCCCCTGGATGTTGTCCCGCAGCACCTTCCTGTGCCGCTTCGCCCCGCCTTTGCCCAGCCCCTTGCCGCCCTTGCCGCGCCCGGACATCTTCTCGCTCTCCGCTCTGCTGTGTGCGGTCTCGCGACGAGGAAAGACGAAGGAATTGTGGATTTCTCGCTGGTAGGGGATGGAGCCGGGTTGGATTGGATTGCTGCGAGGCTGGTGGAGGGGATTATATAGAGTTGGGTGGATGGGAGAGAGGGAGGGGGGATGGTGCGCGAGCCGTCGGATTCGGGACCGATCCGCGTGAAGTGTGCGACCGATGGCTTGAGCCGTTGGATAGGGAGAGGTTGGCTGCTATTGGCTGATCAGAGGAAGCGCGGATCGGCGGGGTGCGGTTTGGAACGCGCGGGTAGCAGAAAATAGCGCGGGAAGTTTCCCCCGTTCCGTTTTAGCGAGCAGGGAAGGGCTCTTCGCCCACAGCGATCACATGGGCCGGGCGCGGTACCGTATATCTTTTTCTTTCTTATTATTACGTTTTTGTTTTCCTTTCTACTTTTTCAAAAAAAAATCACCTTTAATATGTTCCGGAATGGTATAAAACATGCTGGATCGTTTAAAAAATAATCACGTAGTTCAAAAGGTGTTCGCATGATGTATACAAAATTATATAACTCAAAATTGTTAACAAAATTTAAAAATGTAAAAAAGCGTTCACGGGTTCAAAGAAATTTATATAATTTTAGAAGTGTTTGCACATTTATAGAAAATGTTCAGGTACTTTGAAGAAATTTTTCATGTAGTTTACATAAAAAATATTCATGTAAGTAACAAGGTTGTCCATGTGCCTCAAATAAAATGTTCACAAAATTTAAAACTATCCTCATATTTTTATGACAATTGTGTGTGCAACTTTAGATATTGATCACGCATTTTAGAAAATGTCCATGTGAAAAAAACTTGTGCATTAAAAAATAAATTGGAAAACAAAACAAAACAAAAAATAAGAAACATTAGGAAAAAAAGGATGAAACAGGTCCCCATGAAAATCCACAAGAAACGCATATGAAGAAACAAGGCCAGAAAATGAAAAGATGTTGTGTTGAACTCAGTCATCTAAGGCTGATCCACGTGTGAGGGGTGTCCTGCAGGTGAGCAGCTAATATTACTTGCTACGGACGATATATAGCATTTGACCTTTTATGTTGAGTTGTGTGGCAAGGATGGGTCGTAATTGATCTAGATGAAGGTTTTGGTTGTGCCTTGCTTTGGTCATATTTCCATAAAGAGTCCAATGTCTTCTTTAGTTCATAGGATAGAAATATCATAGGAATAGGAAAAACATAGAAAATGAGATGAAATGCATCTCAGCGGGGAAAGACGTGCCATTTGATGCATAGGATAAGATTATTTTTTCCACTGAATGTAGGATATATCTTTTTGAAATATGAAGGATTGATTCCTATTCTACACAGGAGTAGGAATCTCATTTCTACAAACCAAATGGCTCCAAAAGAACTTTTCATTTGAAATCATATCCAATGAAATTCCTACGAAATTCCTTCAAACCAAAGGAGACACAATGTTTACTTGGAGCAACTAGTTAGAGGATGCTTTGGGTGGGGCTATTCACGGGGCATGGGTTGGCACGTCTAGCAAGCACTCTGGCGCCGCCACGTGTTGCGTGTTGGACGCTTCCCCCGCAAAATGATTGTCTTTTGTTTTTTCCTTGTGGTTTTACGACTTTGTTCGATTTTTATGTGTTTTTCTTGGTATTTTGGTTTTTGATTTTTATCTTGTTTTGAGTTTTCATTTTTTTCCTAGTGTGTGGCTATAGCATGCAATGTAGCACTCGATAAAAGGGTAACATGTAGTGCATTATTGCACAATGCGGGGAGCACAAATTAAACACAATAAGGGTCGCTGGAAGGGCGCTCGCTGGGCATGTCCATCTTGCCATTTTACTGTGCCGATAAAAATATGTTTCTTTTGTGCAATAAAAACTTCCCATGTAACACCTCCCTTGGGTAAACATAGGGATGGATGGTTTCCTTCCAATCGAAGCCTTCTCCTTTCATCTGCTCGTTCTTTCTCTGCCGCTCACGCAAACCTCTTCCTCTCCTCTTCCCGGATGCGGGTGCTCGAGGGCGAGGGAAGCTTCTAAAAGTGGGTTGAGGAGGCGTGGTTAGGCCGTTAGGGTTTGGCCTGGTGTAGTAGTGTTGGCAGGCGGAGCCAGATTGTGGGAGGTTCCGAGGGAGGAGGGGACGTGGATGAGGGATGTTGTAGCGTTGGGGACACCTCACCGGAGACCATGTGTGGGTGCGGCGGAGGAACGGCTACTAGTAGCTCCGATGGGATCTTGGGCGAAGGCGAGTTGCCGCCGTCGTTGACCATGTCTCCAAGGTCTAGCACGACGGACAAGCTTCTCGGCCGCGAGGACGCCATCATGTAAGTTTCCACTCCTGTGTTTTCCTTTTTGGTTTTGTTCTGAAGAAGACTAACTGTTCGATTAGCAAACGGACTGTAAGTTTCTGAGATGCTTTTTGGGACACTGAGTTTGGAACTTGGCAGTTGGCACTGCGTGTCCGGAGCTCGCCCTTCGGAAGGCCAATCCTTACCCACAATCTCGCAGTCCTTGTGCTTCGCCCAGAGTTTTGGGCACAACAATAGCACCCATCCTCATAGTGGTACTCATTGTTTGGTGGTGTTCATCAGGTCCTTGTTCGCTTCACAATCCATACAGGAGGGACCGGGACTGCATACTGTAAGTGCCTCACAATGATGTCTGTACCTAACCCTAATCCTACGCAATCCCTTATTTGAAGAATATCATGCTATTTTCCTTTCTAAGATGCATCATCCTGCTAATTTGATGGTTTGTTAAATAATTTTATTGTACACAGGTTGCGGCTGATCTAGAGACGATCTCCACAAGGAAAAAATGGGCAAGTTGACCTTCCACGGGCATGCATATCATATAATCAAATCAAAGGCCGCAAGTTTCAGTTTTGCCTTTTTCAGATAGCTTTTAAAGATCAAACGAGGATTTTCCTGATGATGCAGATGGCACATGACACGTACTTCCTTTTGAGTGCTCCTGCTATGTACTCCCTCTGTTCGGAAATAACGAACGCGGTTTTAGTTCAAATGACTAATGTAATAATACACTATAACAATCTCTAGCTCTTACATGCAATCAATGATATCTAAGTTTATTGATATTTTCACTTTCAAATGAGGTGCATATGTAGATAATATAGAGTTCTGTCAGTTGATAGTTGTTTTGTCAATAGAGTTCATTCAACTTTGGTCTTTTGGATAGACCGTTCCAATTACTTGATTGATCTCTGTACTCCGAGTGCCTTCATCCTTTATTTGGCTGACATGTAATCTATGTACTCCTTTAATTAAGCATATGGATGTCTTTGCTTCTATTGTACGTTATACATACATGTAGTGTTTTTAGCATACACCACCACACCACCTACTTCACTGCACGCATTTGTGTTTACTGTAAGTGCATCTAGTGCCCCTTAGTGATTTTGGTGTATTGAAGACTTATAGGTTAAAGGACTAATGTGTTTATGAGTGTACACAGGTTTATAAGTCTATGAGGAGTTTGATATTTACAAAGAAAGTCGACCCCTAAAAATAAAGTTATTCGACTGAAGACTTTGAAAGTGAAGAAAGTGGTGTGACCTCGAAGACTTGGTATTCATTCGAGGAACATGAAGTGTGAAGACTTTTTGTTTTCGTAGATTCATTTTCTCTTTCTTGAGTCATAGGAAACACCGTATTGTTAAAAGGGGTCGAGGAAATACTAAGGAAAAATTTCCATGTGATGCTCAACTCAAAATGCTACACCTACCAATCCCTTCGAGTGAAGCCATTGGAAATCTCATACAGTTCAGTCATATTCTTCAGTGACAGAGACGAAGTTCTTCAGGTCTCTGAGGAATTTGTTCTGACTGAGGAGTTAGGAATTCGCTAGTACGAATTTCCTACACAGTGAGGAACATGATAGCCCTAAGGAATTTGATACCCAAATTTCCGACCGTTGTTGTGCTATGCGCCAGCTGTCCCAAAATAGCATTAAAGGGCATTTATGTCTTATCATGTCGGGCTGCTCCCTAGGCTATAAATAGCCGGCCCCTACAACCACTAGTTGGCTGGCAGCTCCGAGAGAAACTGACACTTGTCATAAGAGCAGCCCATCCTCCGAGGACTTTCAGCGAAAATCATCAAGTGAGGAAAAACCCAAAACCAAACCGAAACACCTACAGACCCAAAAGTGATTGACCATCACTGAAGAGATTGATCCTGAGTGGATCCGATGCTTGTTACCTTTGAAGAATGTGCTTCTTCCAAATGGTTAGGCGTCATGGTCTAGAGCATCCAAGAGGAATTGTGGATCGCCGAGTGACCGAGTCTGTGAAGGTTCGGAAGTCACCTGTGAAGACTTACCACGACTGATTGGGCGAGGTATGTCTGACCTTAGCTCAAGGGGAATACGATGAGGACTTGGTGTCTTGGACTATGTGTCCAGGACTGGGTGTCCGGGACTGTGTGTCCTCAGGTTTAAATACCTAGCCGCCTTAACCAGATGTACAACTGAGACAGCAGTTGGAACTGGTCTAACAAATAATTGTCTTCACCAAGCTTACTGGTTCGATTTCCTCAACTCTTTCATTTCCTCATATCTGTGTTGTGTGCTTGTTCATATCTGTTTGAAGACGTTGACTGAAGACTTTCTCAGTTTCGTTCAATTTCTTCAGCCTGTTTTGTCTTCATCCTGTGTTATCCTGTGATTACGCTTTATGTACTTTGTGTTTGTCTTCATTTCTTCATGATGACCATGCTTGTATTCTGTATGTTTACTTCTGAGTACTTATTCCGCTGCAAGTAGTTCTTCGCTAAGGAATTTCCTCAACAGCAAATTCCTCAGTGAAGAATTCATAAAAATCGCCTATTCACCCCCCTCTAGTCGATATAACGCACTTTCAATTAGTATCAGAGCGAGGTACTCCCTTGTTCTGTGTGATTTTGGTTTAACCACCTGGAGTTTTAGTTATGTCGACCGCAGGTATGATCAAGGTCTCAGTTGGGTGTCCTACCTTCGATGGGACGGAGTACCCCTACTGGAAGAACAAGATGCGAATGCATCTTGAGGCAATTGATAACGATCTCTAGTATGTTGTGGAAAATGGTGTTCCCTCGGTATCACCTTCTCTGAGTGTTGCTGATGTGAAGAGATTCAAGCAACTCGATTCTCAAGCAAAGAATATCATTTGTGGTCACCTGAGCAAAGGACAGTATGGAAGAGTGAGTGATTTGGAAACTGCTAAGCTTATCTGGGATAGGCTGTCCAAAGTCAATGAAGGAGTCTCAACACAGCGTGACTCTCGAGTTGATGTTCTTCGCAATCTCTTCAACCATTTCAAAAGACTTGACAATGAAAATGTTCAGCAAACCTTCGATCGCCTCACTAACGTCTCAAATGAACTTCAAGCACTTGGTGCCACTGACATCACCGACCATGAGGTGGTGAAGAAATTGTTGAGATCGCTTGATTCCTCGTTTGATACTTTGGCATTGATGATTCAAGAGCGTGGTGACTACAAGTCACTTGATCCCGCTGATATCCTCGAAAGGCTAAACACACATGAGTTCCAGCTTGCTGAAAAGAGAGATCTCTATGGACCGAGCTACGGCAGATCACGTGCTTTGAAGGCCAAAGTCATCTCTGAATCTGAAGGTGAAGATTCTGGTAGTAGCCTTGGTGATCCTGAAGAACTGATCCAGGAGCTAGCACTGCTCATGAAGAAATTCCAAAGGTTCTCAAGACATGGTTGCTTTGAAAAGTTCTCAAAGAGAAATGATTCCTCATCTAGTGACTACAATAAGAGGCTATGTCACAAATGCAAGAAGCCTAGTCACTACATTCAAGATTGTCCTCGGTGGGAAAAGGAATCTAGGAAGAAGAAATACAAGGATTATAGTTTTGATGATGGAAAGAAGAAGAAGAAATCGTCAAAATCTTCATCATCAAAATCCTCAAAGTCTTCATCCCACAAGAAGAACAACTCCAAGAAAGCTCGGGCATTCATTGGTAAGGAAATGGACTCTTAAGTTGAATCTGAGGATCATGAGGAAGAGGAGGAATCTGAGGAATCCGAGTCTAGTGTGGCGAGTCTAGCTCTCGCTACTGCATTCGTCAGCAAGTCTATCTTCAACACTGAAGAAAATGGTTTTACCAACAAGGCTGATGAAGGCAGTGATGACTATGCTCCCACCTATTGCTTCATGGCAAAGGGTGCCAAGGTACTCAAATATACCTCCTCTGAATCTAGTGAAAATGAATCTGATGAAAACCTTAAGCCCGGCTATTCTAAATTTGATAAGATTGTTGTGCAACAACAAAAGGCTCTTGATAAGGTTCAAAACATGCTAGATAAAAGTGATGATATGTTGGGTGAAGAAATGGATCGATCTAAAATCTTGACTGAAAATCTTCAGAGACTTCAGTCCAAGTATGATAACCTTCAAGGTCATCATAACACTCTCTTGTCTGATCATGAGAAGCTTTCTTATGAATTTCTTCAAAGAAAACAAGATCTTGAAAAGCTAAGAGTGAGTTATGAAGATCTTTAGAAGGAGCGCGATTCATTACTTGCTCAACAAATCAGCGCTTCTCAGGAAGAATTCATTCCTCCATGCTTGAAATGCATTGAACGTGAAACTGCAAATTCTTCACCTGAATGTTCAAATGCTTCAAATGCTACAAATTCTTCATTTGTCTCTGCTATCACTAATTCCTCATCTGAGGACATTGCTAGTATCACTGACAATGCAGGGCTGAAGGAATTGTACATGACAGGCATGTACAAAAGCCTCAAAGGGCATCAGACTCTTTGTGATGTGCTTAAAAAGCAGATCCTCAACAGGAATCCTAGGAAAGAGGGTATTGCCTTTGAGAGGAAACTTAATGTTGATGGTTCATATTGGAAGCATGAGTAGTATCCCAAAACCTCATGGGTTGCTGCAAAGGGACCTCTAGTTGATCCATCCAATTTATCTGGCTTTACATGTGAATCTCCTCATTCTTCTGATGAGTCATTTGACTCGAACTACAAACTATTCAAAAATCGGAATGGTGAAGTATTCGCTAGATATGTTGGAACTATCTGCAGGAATGGTCCCCCCTATGAAGAAAATCTGGGTCCCTAAGAGGCACCTTGAAAATCTTCAAGTGAATGTCCTCATGACACCTCGTGTGAGGAATAGGAACCCCAGATCCAATTCTTCATATGGATCAAAATCTTCAGATGGATTCAGTTCCTCATATGGATCAAATTCCTCAAAAGGATCAAAGTCCTCGTATGAATATCATCGTGCTAACAACTCTGTTTCGCAGGTAAGAGATAAGGGCTACGAATACAAGCATTATTCTTCTAACCATTATGTTCATAAGTCCTCGAAGAATTACTCTACTTATTCATATGCTTATGCTAACTCCTCTTATGTGAAACGAAATGGGCTGGTGTCTATGCCACCTTTTTATATGGAGCTCGCAGAGTGATGAACTCTTCGGCACCCCTTCAAATGTGGGTGGTGAAGAAAAAGAACTAATCTCTTCTGCAGGGTCAGGTCTCCAGACGTGCTCAAACGTGTGAAGAATTTGCTGGAGACCTGAAAAGTGCATGGAAGGACGTTGGCTAATCATGAAGAAATGAACTCTCATTTCTCACATCCTCATACTACTTTATCTGTTGCATTGCTTGATGAAATTGATCTGATGATTTGATGTCATATTCTTCACTGATGAAGTATATGAGTTTGTAAGCTTCACTAATTCATCTGCATGATGATCAACCCAAAGACTTTGAGTGGGTCCTTGGTAGTGGATGTACAAATCACATGACTCGTGACAAGAATCTATTGATGGATGCTCCCTTATCACCATCTCATCTGAAGCATATCATCTTCGCTGACAAAGGCAAAAGTCAGGTATTGGGTCTAGGTAAGGTTGCGATCTCAAAGGATCGACACATGGACAAAGTCATGCTTGTCGAGTCCTTAGGATACAACCTCATGTCTGTCTCAATGCTTTGCGATCTTGATATGGCTGTAGTCTTCGGCAAATATCGTTGTGTTGTGGTCATGGAATCTGACAATTCCAAAGTCTTCGAAGGCTTTAGGAGAGGAGACTTGTATATTGTTGATTTGTCTACATGACTTCAACCAGCTGTGTGTCTACTTGCAAAAGCTTCAGAAGGCTGGCTATGGCATCGACAACTTGGTCATGCAGGCATGAGGAATTTGCACACACTTGCGAAGAAGAAGCATGTCATTGGCATTGAGAATGTCAAATTCCTCAAGGATCACTTATGCGGTGCCTGTGAAGCTGGAAAGATGACCAAGGACAAGCATCCAGCGAAGACTATCATGACTACTACTCGACCATTTAAATTGCTTCACATGGATCTCTCCGGTCCTAATCATTATTCTACAGTTTTAAATGATGCTTCTCAATATGGCTTTGTTATTGTTGATGATTACTCTCGATACACATGGGTACACATTGTTACTTACAAACATGTAGTGCAGGAAGTCTTCAAACGATTTTCCTCAAGGGAGTCAACCAACTTTGGTGTGAAGATCAAGAACATAAGAAGTGACAATGGAACTGAGTTCAAGAACTCTGGTCTCGATGACTATCTTGATGAACTTGGTATTACTCATGAGTTATATGCTCCTTATACTCCTCAGCAGAATGGCGTCGTGGAGCGCAAGAACAGGACTCTTGCTGAGATGGCTCGCACTATGCTTGATGAATACAAAACGGCTCGTCATTTCTGGATTGATGCAATTGATACTGCGTGCCACATCATCAACAGAGTGTATCTTCACAAATTCTTCAAGAAGACTGCCTATGAACTCCTCACTGACAAGAAACCCAATGTGAGTTATTTCAAAGTCTTCGGTGCTAAATGTTGTATTAGAGATCCTCATCACAACTCAAAATTTGCATCGAAAGCACATGAAGGGTTTATGCTTGGTTACGAAAAGGACTCACACACCTACAGAGTCTTCAACAACGTTCTTCACAAGGTTATTGAAACTGTAGATGTGCGGTTCGATGAAACTAACGGCTCGCAAAGAGAGCACCTACCTACTATGATAGATGAACCAACACCTGAGGAAACTATCAAATTCAAGGCTAATGAGGATGTCATTCCTACCGAAGAATCTGCTGAAGAATTCATTCCAGAACCTGAAGAACGTCGAACTAATGCACATGAGGAAAATGCTGAAGAAAATGGTGCTGAAGAAAATGCTGATCAAATTCCTCGACAAAAACCAGCTCATCCTCGTGTTGCGAAAGAAGTGCAGATTGAGAAAATCATCAGCGACATCAATATAACAGGTCCTATCACACGCTCAAAAGCTTCACATTTATCTAACTTTTGTGGGCACTTTGCTTTTGTCTCTATCACGGAGCCCACTAAGGTAGATGAAGTATTTCTGGAGCATGAGTGGATTCAAGCTATGCAAGAAGAATTACATCAGTTCGAGCTCAACAACGTCTGGGAAATGGTCAAACGTCCAGATCCTCGCAAGCATGATACATTGGCACAAAGTGGATCAATCGCAACAAGCAAGATGAAAATGGCCTTGTGGTAAGGAATAAGGCACGGCTTGTAGTCAAGGCTACACACAGGTTGAAGGAATTGATTTTGATGAAACTTTTGCACCTCTTGCTAGACTTGAGGCTATTCACATATTACTTGCTTATGTTAACCATCATGATATAATTTTATATCAAATGGATGTGAAAAGTGCATTCCTCAATGGTAAGCTTGATGAAGAAGTATATGTTGCTCAACCCCCAGGTTTTGAAGATCCAAAGAATCCTGACAAAGTCTTCAAACTCAATAAGGCCCTCTATGGCCTCAAGCAGGCCCCTCGGGCTTGGTATGATACTTTGAAGGAATTCCTCATGAAGAAAGGCTTCAAACCCGGTTCACTTGATCCTACTCTTTTCACTAAATCTTATGATGGTGAATTATTTGTGTGCCAAATATATGTTGATGATATTATCCTTGGTTGTACTGACCAACGTTATAGTGATGAATTTGCCTATATGATGAGTGAAGAATATCAAATGTCTATGATGGGAGAGTTGAAATTCTTCTTAGGTCTTCAAATTCGTCAACAACGCAATGGCATATTCATATCTCAGGAGAAATACCTCAAGGATGTACTGAGGAAATTCGGCATGCACGATTGGAAAGGCGTCAAAATTCCTATGCCCACAAATGGCCATCTGTGCACTGATGAAAATGGTATTGACTTCGATCATAAGGTATACCGCTCCATGATTGGTTCTTTATTGTACCTATGTGCATCTAGGCCAGATATAATGCTTAGTGTTTGCATGTGTGCCCGATTTCAAGCTACACCGAAAGAATCACACCATAAGGTTGTGAAACATATTCTTCGATATCTAGCTCACACACCAACACTTGGATTATGGTACCCCAAGGGCTCGGCTTTTGATCTCATTGGATATTCAGACTCTGACTATGCTGGTGATCGTGTGGACCGCAAGTCAGCATCTGGTACATGTCATTTCCTCGGAAGATCTTTGGTCTGTTGGTCCTCGAAGAAACAGAACTGCGTATCACTGTCTACTGCTGAAGCTGAGTATATTGCTGCTGGCTCTTGCTGTGCTCAATTGTTATGGATGAAGCAAACTCTCAAGGACTATGGCATCAACGTGAAGAATGTGCCTCTCTTCTATGACAATGAGAGTGCCATCAAGATTGCTCACAACCCAGTTCAGCACTCGAAGACAAAGCACATTCAGATTCGTCATCATTTTCTTCGTGATCATGTGTTGAAGGGCGACATTTCTATTGAGCATGTGAAGACTGAAGAACAACTAGTCGATATCTTCACAAAGCCCTTGGATGAGAAGAGATTTAACAAGTTGCGGTGTGAGCTAAATATCTTAGAATCTTCGAATGTTCTTTGAATTGGACACTCATCCTAACACTTATGCAAAATTGATGACTTAGATGTGCAACACATGAAGAAATTGTTTTTTTCAATCAATGAAGAATAATGCTCTAAGTGTGAAGAAATTAATGAAGACTTTGATTCTCAGAACCCTACGACAAATTGTACGTAGTGTCTGAAATCATCATTCTTATACGGTGGGTCACGCCACCACAAAAGTTGAAAATCTTCAGTTTGAGTTTTTTTTTAATTCCTCACTTGTTCATATTCTTCAACTTTGCATTGTCTTCACTGTTTCTGTCTCTTTTTCTTCATTGGCTATATATATATATATATATATATATATATATATATATATATATATATATATATATATATATATATATATATATATATATATATATATATATATATATATATGAGTTTATGTCCTCTACAGCATTCACTTATTGCTATTTCTTTAAGTTGCTTTTTCTGCTAAGTGAATGTGATCGGACCCTTCCCCCTCTATGCTAGACTCAACCCATTCCATTCACAAATTCTTCATATGCGTTCTATTTGAAACTTGTTCAAAATCTTCACTGTGTCCTTGTCAGCTAAAGAAATTGCGAACGCAACGTTAAAACTTATCCTTTCCAAAAATTTCGGTTTTGCCGCTCGAATCGCTCCGCATCCCATGATAATACTTATCTATTCATCCACGATCTCACACGATCTCCACTACACAGTACGTGGGTGACACATGTCGTGCGAATGAGAAGGGTGATACGTCTCAAACGTATCTACTTTTCCAAACACTTTTGCTATTGTTTTGCCCTCATTCTTTCATGATTTGAACTAAACTAACCCGGACTGACGCTGTTTTCAGCAGAGCTGCCTGTATGGTTTTATTGTGTCCAGGAAAATGGATTTTTAGGTGTCTCAGAAAATTCCAAGAAAAATCACAGAAAATCCACGCACCCGAAGGGCCATTGTGCCAGAAGTGGGGCCAGAGGGCAGCCAGGGGGGCCCCAGGCGCCCTGCTGGCGCGGCCCCACCCCTGGACGCGCCAGGATGCCGCCTGGGAGGGTCCTCCCCCCTCTGGTGCCCTACCTTGGCTCCTATTTATTCCCGTGGAGAGGAAACCCCAGAACAGAAGTCATTTTTCCAGTTTCCGTCGCGGAGCCGCCGCCACCCTCTGTTCTTCTTCGGGAGGGCTAATCTGGAGGCTGATTTGGCCTCCGGAGAGGGGAGATCGTCGCCATCGTCATCATCATCACCACTCCATCCTCCCTCCATGACTTCTCCTTCCATGTGTGAGTAATTCACTGTTGTAGGCAAAGGGGATGGTAGGGATTGGATGAGTTAGATCATGTAATACTTTATCAGATTGTTGGGGGCATGTTGCCTATCATCTACTTTGGTGTTTATCATCTTTGCTTCAACTTGTTGCTCTTAATGCTTGTCACTTTGGGCCCGAGTGCCATGTTTTGAGATCTGAACCCTATGTGTTTGCATGAATATATTTGTGTTCTTGATCCTATCTATGAGTTGTTTGCACCTATTATGGTCCGGAACCGGCGATCCCAAAGGTGACAGCTTGGGACACCAAAGGGGATAGTCCATAATTTGAGGATTCCATGTATCCATTGAGTTTATTGCTTTGTTTCGGTGCTCTTTGACAGGATTACCTTAATCTCCATAAGTTCCTTTTGGCCCCGTTCGTAGCGGGATGGTAGGACAAAAGATGTTGTGCAAGTTCTTATTGCAAGCACGTACAACTACATGTGGGATACATGCCTAATGTTTGATATTTGCCTAGATGATCATTACTTTTCTGTGTGCCTTGCCCCGAGTTAGATTCATGATGTATCTCATCCATGCAGCGCCCAACCATCCATCTCCCTAGCCTACAGTGTTTCAATCCTGCTGGTTATTAGTTGTTACTTTTGCTGTTCACTTTTGCTGTCACCACCATCACTATCATATCACCGTTACCACTTATCTTTTGTTGCAAGTAAGTATATTTCAGGTGCGGTTGAATTGACAACTCAACTGTCAAAGCTTATAAATACTCTTTGGCTCCCCGTGTGTCGAATCTATAAATTGGGTTATTCTTACCCGCGAAGACTATCTCGATCCCTTACGGTTGAGGGTTATCTAGTACCGTTTTCTGGCGCCGTTGCCGGGGAGCATAGCAATATTTACAAGTCTACTTGAAGTATCCTACCTGCTGCACTTCATCCGCTATGGGTAAGAAAGGAGACCCCAAGGTTCCGATCTTACTATCCACTACAAGAAGAGGTACTATTCTGAACACTAGTGCTACACTTGATTCACCTTCTGTTATGAGTAAGTTTGCCTCACCACCACCGCATGATGTTTCTACTGAATCTGTTACTATGTCCGATACTTTTGATGATGCTTCTACTACTCTTGATGATATTGGTTCACTTGGTTATGCTCTTGAGAAACAGATCGCTGCTGCTGCAAAAAAATCTGGAATTGAAATTCCTGTTACTCGCTACCCTATCGGTGGAACTTATGATTATCCTGATTTGAGTAAACTCAAGGAGAGACTCCTTGATGATGATTACATTATGCTTGATGATGATTTATGCAGGGAACTAACAGAGTTTGCCGACTCTGACCCTGAAGCTATTAAGAAGCTGCTTGAAAAACACTCCTCGAAGAACAAGACTGTTCCTGATCCTGAATTTGCTACATCTCCTATATGCATCAATGATCCTGATTATGATTTCTCTGTTGATCTTTCACTTATATCTATGGTTGAAGCTGACCCCTTTTATGGCAGAGAAAATGATGATGCTATTGCACACTTGACCAAACTCACTGAGTTCGGTGGCTTGTTTACCACGAATGAAAAGATACGAAACTTTTATGTGACTAAGCTTCTTCCTTTCTCTTTGAAGGAAGGTGCTAAAACATGGTATGATGCACTACCATGTGGTTCCATTAAGAGTCCTCAAGACTTAGCTCACTCTTTTGTTGATAAGTACTTTCCTGCTCATATGCAACATGCTGCTTTACAAAGAATTTATAACTTTAAACAGTTGCAGGATGAGCACCTCCCTAAAGCTTGGGGGAGGTACTGTAGTCTGATCCAGGCTAGACGAGGACATGGAATCCCTAAGAATGAATTAATCGATATATTTTATGCTGGTCTAACTGATGAATCCAGGTCCTATTTGGATAGCTGTGCTGGTTGTGTTTTCAGGAAAAGAACACCGGACGATGCAGAAGAATTGATGGGCAGGATTGCCAAAAACCATGAAGATTGGTCCGTCCCTGAACCACCTCCACCACCAAAGAAGAGGGGCATGCTTGTTCTAAGCCCCGAAGATATGCAAGAAGCAAAGAAGTCTATTAAAGAGAAGGGTATTAAAACTGAAGACGTGAATAATCTACTCCCTATTGAGAAGTTGTGTGAGCCTACCACTCACCATCCTATGGTAGAGGTACACTCTCTTTTAGATTTCAACGCAAGTGACATCCCTCATGGTAAGCCTCCTGATCAATGTTTAGATGAGCTTGATAATTTTATTATGAAGCAAAGTCATTTTAATGAGAGGATACAAAGTCAATTGCATGATAATTCCCTTGCTATCAAAAGTTTGCTTGATGTTCTAGGTAGAACAGTTAATGATGTTAAATGTCTTGTGAAGCATTTTCATATGGTTCAAACTCAGCTTGAACAAATTTCTAATGTGCAAAAAGATTTGCTTGCTAACAATACCAAACAAGATGATTTACAGGCCTTCGGGATTAATACCCGAGGAGGAACTAGCACTCAAGATCCTCTCTATCCAGAGGGGCATCCGAGGAGAATCTAGCAAGATTCTCAAATGCAGGAAGAAGAAATTGTTGGCTCTCCAAAGAAGAAGAAGAAGAAACACAAGGAGGTTGACAATTCCAATGATCCTATTACAAGTGAAGAGCCAGCTGTTGATCCCAACAGTATATCTACCTCCGATGCTGAGACTGAAGACGGTGCCGAACCTGAAGATAAGGATAAGGAGAAGAATGATCCGCCTGAAGTTCGAGAAGAAGAAGCACCTGACAAACGCAAGAAGTACACTAGAGAAGACTTCGTCGCAAGAAGACATGGGAAGGAAAGAGAACCATGGATACAGAAACCCATGCCCTTTCCAGGAAAGTCTCTCAAATCTAAAGAAGAAGAGCATTACAATAAGTTTTGTGAGTGGATGAAACCTCTTTTTCTTCAAATCCCTTTGACTGATGCTATTAAGTCACCTCCCTATTCAAAATATATGAAAGATATTGTTACTAATAAAAGAAAAGTTCCTAATGAAGCAATGTCTACTATGCTTGCTAACTACTGTTTCAGTGGCAAGATTCCTGAGAAGCTTGGTGATCCAGGTATACCCACCATTCCTTGCTCCATAAAGAATAATTATGTCAAAACTGCTTTATGTGATCTTGGAGCAGGAGTGAGTGTTATGCCTTTCTCTCTTTACAAGAGGCTTTGTTTAGAGAAACTAATTCCTACATATATCTCTCTTCAGATGACTGACAAGTCAACAGCCGTCCCGATAGGTATTTGTGAGGATGTTCCCGTAGAAGTTGCTAATTGTTTGATCCTTACTGATTTTGTCGTGCTTGACATGCCCGAGGATGGGAGCATGTCCATTATTCTTGGTAGACCTTTTCTTAACACCGCGGGTGCTATTATTGATTGCAATAAAGGAAAGGTTATCTTCAATGTGAATGATAAAGAACACACGGTGTATTTTCCAAAGAAGACCGACAAGAGGCATGGCCTCAACTCTATAGAAAATATCGAGACCGTGAAGATTGGAGAATGGGACTGTCCACTACATGTGCACCACAAATACAAAACTATTATGGTGGGGATAATGTCCATTAAAGTAAAGGTGCAATAATCACTTCGTAAGAGGTGGGACTTTTTGCTCTATATATCGCCGGTTTGTTGGTAAGACTTGATCAACCTTACTAGTGAGCATGTTTTATATATGTAAAAAGTTGAGCTTGTTATGTTTTTATTTGTTTTAGCTTTTGTTCTCCTTGCTGTACCAAGTGTTTGTGTTTTTGATGCTTCACAAATACTAATCACTGCTTTAAGTTTTCAGAAAGTTTTGCAGCTTTTTGAACTTCGAAAAAATTTCAACAGTGAAGTTTTCAGAAAAATTCCTGAAAAATAAAAATAAAAATTTCCATGCCGGGAGTGACCCAAAGGCACCTGGGGCTGACCAGGGGGGCCACCAGTGGCCCAGGCGGCCAGCTGGCGCGGCCTGCCCCCATAGGGCGCCTGGGGCCCACAGGTCCCGCCTCCATGTGAGTCTTCTTCCTCTCTCTCTCTCTTTCTCTCCGAAAACACGAGTTCTGCACCTGTTCTTGCGTTCTTGCTGTTCTTGGAGGCAATTTTCGATCTCTCTCTACAGCCTATCATTCGAGCTGAGATTTTGAACAAATACTCCCTGGTATGTAACTCCTCCACCCCTCCAATTAGATTTTTGGTTGGTAGCTTCATTTGTGAGTATTTAGTAGTTCTTGGTGTTGTGTAGATGAGCTTGCATGCATGTGTAGAAATTTATTTTCCAAGTTTTGTTGCAAGTTTATGCCTTAGGTAAGTGAGTTGAGTAGTTTGCCTTAACCCACTTTGTTTAAATCCTTGTTTTTGTTATTTGCCAAAAAATTCAGAAATGAGTTTGTTAGGAAGGGCAAAGGGGTGGCTTGAGAAGAAGAAGCCCGCGCGCTCCGATCGAGTTACTAGAGCCGCAGCTTCACCCTCGGCTGCTAGGGTGAGCTACAATGAAGATCATGTGCCCCTAGAGTTGTTGGAAGACACAAATCCAGCACGTGTGATGATGTTCCCATGTGATGAATTCCTTGAAGCTGCAGGAATTAAGGATGAGTTTTATAACCTTTGTGCTAATGCAGGTCTGACACGGCTCGTCACGTGCCGTGTTGCTCAGTATCAAAAACTCACCTCCGGTTTCATTAACAGCTTTAGATATAACCTTGATACTAGTTCTATTGAGTTTAAAATTTACAATAATCTTTTGACCATGCCCTTGGAAAAGTTTTGTGAAATAATAGGTGTGCCAAACGTTGGGCGGACGGCGAAGATGACCTCTCAGCCCTCCGAGCTGAGAACCGTCTTCAACTCTCTCTACAGCATGGATACGAGGGATATTCATCGGTCAAAAATCTCCAGCATCTTATCCCCTCACCTCAGGTATTTTGCGTATTATGTTGCTAGAGGGGTGTTAGCTCGTGACAACACGAGCAGCATTTCTGCGCCGGATATTGCTATCCTGGCAACCGCCCTCTCAGGGAGGTTTGATTATAATGTGGGTGCCTTAATTGCTCGACGCCTTGCTATGAACGGTAACAAGGGAGATTTATTTGGTGGCGTTTATGCCACACTTATCTTAGAGTATCTTAAAGGCACCCCACACCCTGATGATAAGCCTTTTACTTATTTAAGTTTTGATCTTGCTGCTATGAAAAGGCATAAGTTTGTTACCATGACTTCTGAGTTTGGTAACCTTGTTTATATCTTGCGTTTCGGAACTACCGCGGAACGCAAGATCCGTCTACCTGCACCTCTTTTGTTTGATTTTTCTCGCAGGAACGGATGGTCCTTTGATGTTATCCAGTTCGATGAGTTCATGGTCCAGCATTAGTTTCATAACCTCATGGAGGGGGTTGTGCCCGACGAGGAGGAGCACGGTGAGTTACCACCTTTTCAGGGGGGGGGGACCGTCACCCAGTTTGGTGAAGGGTCTTCCTCTACTTGGAGTGTGGACCCTTCTTCGTGGGAGGATCCGAGGACTTCGGTGTACGCGTCGGAATCCTTATACGACCCTTGGACTCACCAGTACCACCCGGAGCAGGAGGCTCCTGGGGGCAGTAGCTACTACCAACTTAGGCCAAAAGCCTAAGCTTGGGGGAGTACGTGCCCTTCTCACTTTTCCATTGTATTATCCGTTTTATTTTTGTTTGCTTTGATCTTTTCGAAGTTTTTGCCCGTTCTTCTTTGTTTCTTTCTTTGCAAAAACAACAAAAAGATTTTCTCTTTCTTTTGCTTTCATTCAACCTTTGAAAAAACCCAAAAAGATTTCCTTTCTCTCTTTAGTTTGCTTTGTTTTCAGAGTTCAGCTCGAGTCCGTGATGGCATTTAATTATATTTCCTACTTTCGATCGTGCAAGTGACAAGGCAGTAATGACGAAGATCGACGGAAGGGAAGCAACAAAGAAAACCGGTATGAACTCTTCTTGTTTCTACTTTTGTACATATGCCTATACTTATGATCTAGAGACCAGCTTGTAGCGACATAGTGCTATGTTTACAATGCTTTCCCAGTGGTTCATGCTTTCCTTGTGGCTAATCTCAAATAGCTAGAGTATATAATGTGTTATTGAAATGATTTGCATGCATTGCATTGTTCATAGTTTGGTATACTAAGGTGGTATTTCCCTTTGGAGAATTCTTGGATTGACTTGGCACATGTTTACACATGTTTAAGACTAAAAAGTCTGCTTTGCCTTGATGATCTTTGAGTTTCAGAATAGTTATATCACTTTCATGCCCAATTCAATGTTGCTTTGTCGCTCTGCATGATTATGACCGTTATTGCTCTCTAGTTGGTCGCTTCCCAGTCTCTTGCTAGCCTTCGCTCGCACTAAGCGGAATTCTGCTTGTGCATCCAAATCCTTTCAAACCAGTTATTCCATATGAGTCCACCATACCTTCCTATGTGGTATTTACCGGCCATCCTAACGAAGACTTTCTTGTACCATCTCGAAATTATTCAAATTTACTCCTGTTTTGTGCCTCTGTTTTAGCTCGTGAGGAAGTAGTAGGTAATTCATGATCTTCTTATGTTGGACATGTTTTATCCCGGGATTGCATGTCTAATCTGCAAACCCCTAATACGAGGAGGGACTGGCATGAGTGAGCCCAGCTCACAAAAGATAATCACAACCAACAAACCCTCCTTCACGCTTTGTTTATGAGAAATCAGAAAACTTTGGTAGTGATAAACAAAGGAGATTAAGGGGATGTGATCGTCCCCATCTTGGGCGCCGTTCCTTGAAACATGTCTAGCATAAGAAGTGATTGGGTTGTCTACTAGCATTCGTTGACGAAATATGCACCTCCAAAATCATTTTTACCTCTGTTTTCAAAACCAAGAGCTCTGGTACATGTTTAGTCTTTGCTTCCAACCACGGTTTTTCAACCTCGCCATCAAATTCCACGGTTCGAGAGTCTCCACTTTCTTTCTTCAAAGCACCAACTAGGAGAGCATAATTGTCATTCTAAGTGTAATGTGCATTGTCCCAAAGTATTACATTGTCTTCTGCATGCTTGTGGTATTATTTATTCTGAAATTCTTAGTTCTAGTCTCCTTTAAAACTCTCGAGGAGTTTCTGCATTTATGTTTTGCTTCACTCATGGAGGCTAGCGAGATACCACTCTAGTATGTTCAAGCTATGTGCAATGTAATCTTGTCTTGATTTTCAGTAGCATATTATTTACTTTTAGTTATTTGTGATTGGTCACTTGAAAGAAGGATTGCTTCATGCATTGTCCTCATAGCATTGTTTCAATACTTGCTAGACTCTTTTCGTAGTACATGCTTATATACATCTAATGAAGCAAAAGAGTTTGTCAAAGTTTTCTTTGTCGCGTCCAGTTCGTTGAACTGAATTGCTTGAGGACAAGCAATATGCTAAGCTTGGGGGAGTTGATACGTCTCAAACGTATCTACTTTTCCAAACACTTTTGCTATTGTTTTGCCCTCATTCTTGCATGATTTGAACTAAACTAACCCGAACTGACGTTGTTTTCAGCAGAGCTGCCTGTATGGTTTTATTGTGTGCAGGAAAATGGATTTTTAGGTGTCTCAGAAAATTCCAAGAAAAATCACAGAAAATCCATGCACCCGAAGGGCCATTGTGCCAGAAGTGGGGCCAGAGGGCAACCAGGGGGCCCCAGGCGCCCTGCTGGCGCGGCCCCACCCCTGGCCGCGCCAGGAGGCCGCCTGGGATGGTCCTCCCCCCTTTGGTGCCCTACCTTGGCTCCTATTTATTCCCATGGCGAGGAAACCCCAGAACAGAAGTCGTTTTTCCAGTTTCCGTCGCGGAGCCGCCGCCACCCTCTGTTCTTCTTCGGAAGGGCTAATCTGGAGGCTGATTTGGCCTCCGGAGAGGGGAGATCATCGCCATCGTCATCATCATCACCACTCCATCCTCCCTCCATGACTTCTCCTTCCATGTGTGAGTAATTCCCTACTGTAGGCAAAGGGGATGGTAGGGATTGGATGAGTTAGATCATGTAATAGTTTATCAGATTGTTGGGGGCATGTTGCCTATCATCTACTTTGGTGTTTATCATCTTTGCTTCAACTTGTTGCTCTTAATGCTTGTCACTTTGGGCCCGAGTGCCATGTTTTCAGATCTGAACCCTATGTGTTTGCATGAATATATTTGTGTTCTTGATCCTATCTATGAGTTGTTTGCACCTATTATGGTCCGGAACCGGCGATCCCAAAGGTGACAGCTTGGGACACCAAAGGGGATGGTCCATAATTTGAGGATTCCATGTATCCATTGAGTTTATTGAAGGAAATATGCCCTAGAGGCAATAATAAAGATGTTATTTGTATTTCCTTATATCATGATAAATGTCTTTTATTCATGCTAGAATTGTATTAACCGGAAACTTGATACATGTGTGAATACATAGACAAAATAGTATGTCCCTAGTATGCCTCTACTAGACTAGCTCATTGATCAAAGATGGCTATGTTTCCTAGCCATAGACATGAGTTGTCATTTGATCAACGGAATCACATCATTAGGAGAATGATGTGATGGAATAGACCCATCCGTTAGCATAGCACTATGATCGTTTAGTTTTACTGCTATTGCTTTCTTCATGACTTATACATGTTCCTATGACTATGAGATTATGCAACTCCCGAATACCGTAGGAACACCTTGTGTGCTATCAAACGTCACAACGTAACTGGGTGATCATAAAGATGCTCTACAGGTGTCTCCGAAAGTATTCGTGGTGTTGGCATAGATCAAGATTAGGATTTGTCACTCCAAATGTCAGAGAGGTATCTCTGGGCCCTCTCGGTAACACACATCACAATAAGCCTTGCAAGAAAAAGACTAATGAGTTAGTCACGAGATGATGTGTTACGGAACGAGTAAAGAGACTTGCCGGTAACGAGATTGAACTAGGTATAGAGATACCGACGATCGAATCTGGGGCAAGTAACATACCGATGACAAAAGGAACAACGTATGTTGTTATGCGGTTTTGACCGATAAAAGATCTTCGTAGAATATGTAGGAGCCAATATGAACATCCAGGTTCCGCTATTGGTTATTGACCGGAGATGAGTCTCGGTCATGTCTACATAGTTCTCGAACCCGTAGGGTCCGCACGCTTAACGTTTGATGACGATCGGTATTATGAGTTTATGAGTTTTGATGTACCGAAGGTAGTTCGAAGTCCCGGATGAGATCACGGACATGACGAGGAGTCTCGGAATGTTTGAGACATAAAGATTGATATATTGGACGACTATATTCGGACACCGGAAGTGTTCCGGAAAAGTTTCGGATTTAACTGGATTGCCGGAAGGGGTTACCGGAACCCCCTACGAGGGGGGATGGTCCATAGTGGGCCTTGAGGAAAGGAGAGAGGCAGCCCATAGAGGCTGGCCGGCGCCCCACCTAGGGATCCTAGTTGGACTAGGATTGGGCGGGCGCCACCTCTCCATCTTTTCCTTTCCCTCTCTTCCTTCTTGATGGACTCCTACTAGGAATAGGATTGCAATCCTATTCCTAGTAGGATTACCCTAGCCGCACCATAGGAGGCCGGCCGGCCCTCCCCTCTTGCTCCTTTATATACGGGGGCAGGGGGGCACCCAAAGACACACAAGTTGAATTGTTCCAGCCGTGTGCGGTGCCCCCCTCCACAGAAACACACCTCGGTCATACCGTTGCAGTGCTTAGGCGAAGCCCTGCGCCGGTAAATACATCATATCCGTCACCACACCGTCGTGCTGACGAAACTCTCCTGTGAAGCTCAGCTGGATCAAGAGCTCGTGGGACGTCATCAAGCTGAACGTGTGCTGAACGCGGAGGTGCCGTACGTTCGGTGCTTGATCGGTTGGATCGCGAAGAAGTTCGACTACATCAACCGCGTCACTTGACGCTTCCGCTTCCGGCCTACGAGGGTACGTAGACACACTCTTCCCTCTCATTGCTATGCATCTGGTAGATAGATCTTGCGTGATCGTAGGAAATTTTTTAAATACTACGTTCCCCAACAGTGGTATCAGAGTCAGGTCTATGCGTAGATGATATGCACGAGTAGAACACAATGAGTTGTGGGCGATACTAGTCATACTGCTTACCAGCATGTCATATTTTGCTTCGGCGGTATTGTGAGATGAAGCGGCCCGGACCGACATTACGCATACGCTTACGCGAGACTGGTTTCACCGTTAGGAGCACTCGTTGCTTAAAGGTGACTGGCGGGTGTCTGTCTCTCTCACTTTAGCTGAAACAAGTGTGGCTACGCCCGGTCCTTGTGAAGGTTAAAACAACACATACTTGACGAAACATCGTTGTGGTTTGGTATGCGTAGGTAAGAACGGTTCTTACTAAGCCCGTAGCAGCCACGTAAAACTTGCAACAACAAAGTAGAGGACGTCTAACTTGTTTTTGCAGGGCATGTTGTGATGTGATATGGTCAAGACATGATGAGTTATACGGTGTTGTATGAGATGATCATGTTTTGTAATGTTATCGGCAACTGGCAGGAGCCATATGGTTGTCGCTTTATTGTATGAAATGCAATCGCCATGTAATTGCTTTACTTTATCACTAAGCGGTAGCGATAGTCGTAGAAGCAATAGTTGGCGAGACGACAACGATGCTACGATGGAGATCAAGGTGTCGCGCCGGTGACGAAGGTGATCATGACGGTGCTTTGGAGATGGAGATCAAAAGCACAAGATGATGATGGCCATATCATGTCACATATTTTGATTGCATGTGATGTTTATCTTATTATGCTTCTTATTTTGCTTAGAACGACGGTAGCATTATAAGATGATCCCTCACTAAATTTCAAGGTATAAGTGTTCTCCCTGAGTATGCACCGTTGCGAAAGTTCGTCCTGCCGATACACCACGTGATGATCGGGTGTGATAAGCTCTACGTTCAAATACAACGGGTGTAAGCTAGTTTTGCACACGCAGAATACTCGGGTTAAACTTGACGAGCCTAGCATATGCAGATATGGCCTCGGAATACTGGAGACCGAAAGGTCGAGCGTGAATCATATAGTAGATATGATCAACGTAAGATGTTCACCATTGAAACTACTCCATCTCACGTGATGATCGGACATGGTTTAGTTGATTTGGATCACGTGATCATTTAGATGACTAGAGGGATGTCTATCTAAGTGGGAGTTCTTTAGTAATATGATTAAATTGAACTTTAATTTATCATGAACTTAGTCCTGGTAGTATTAGCATATCTATGTTGTAGATCAATAGTTCGCGATGTTACTCCATGTTTATTTTTATATGTTCCTAGAGAAAACTAAGTTGAAAGATGTTAGTAGCAATGATGCGAAATTGTTCCGTGATCTGAGGGTTATCCTCATTGCTGCATAGAAGAATTATGTCCTTGTGCACCGCTAGGTGACAGACCTATTGCAGGAGCGGATGTAGACGTTATGAACGTTTTGACAAAAGCTCAGTATGACGACTACTTGATAGTTTAAAGTGCACCATGCTTTAAGGCTTAGAACCGGGACTTCAAAAACGTTTTGAACGCCACGGAGCATATAAGATGTTCCAAGAGTTGAAATTAGTATTTCATACTCATGCCCGTGTCGAGAGGTATGAGACCTCTGACAGTACTTTGCCTACAAGATGGAGGAGAATAGCTCAACTAGTGAGCATGTGCTCAGATTGTCTGGGTACTACAATTATTTGAATCAAGTGGGAGTTATTCTTCCAGATAAGATAGTAATTGACAAAGTTCTCTAGTCACTATCACCAACTTAGTAGGACTTCATGATGAACTATAATATGCAAGGGATGACGAAGGTAATTCCCGAAGCTCTTCGCGATCCTGAAATCGGCGAAGGTAGAAATCAAGAAAGAGCATCAAGTGTTGATGGTTAACAAGACCACTTGTTTCAAGTAAAGGGCAAAGGGATAGAAGGGGAAATTCAAGGAGAATGACAAGCAAGTTGTCACTCCCATGAAGAAACCCAAAGCTAAACTCAAGCCTGAAACTAAGTGCTTCTGCTGCAAAGGAAATGGTCACTCGAAGTGGAACAGCCCTAGATATTTGGCGGATAAGAAAGATGGCAAAGTGAACAAAGGTATATTTGATATACAGATTATTGATGTGTATTTTACTAGTGTTCATAGCAACCCCTCAGTATTCGATACTGGTTCAGTTGCTAAAGAGTAGTAACTCGAAATCAGAGTTGCATAATGAACAGAAACTAGTTAAAGGTGAAGTGACGATGTGTGTTGGAAGTGGTTCCAAGATTGATACGATCATCATCGCACACTCCCTATACTTTCGGGATTAGTGTTGAACCTAAATAAGTGTTATTTGGTGTTTGTGTTGAGCATGAATATGATTTGATCATGTTTATTGCAATACGGTTATTCATGTAAGTTAGAGAATAATTGTTGTTCTGTTTACATGAATAAAACCTTCTATGGTCATACACCAAATGAAAATGGTTTGTTGGATCTCGATCGTGTGATACACATATTCATAATATTGAAGCCAAAAGATGCAAGGTTAATAATGATAGTGCAACTTATTTGTGGAACTGTCGTTTAGGTCATATTGGTGTAAAGCGCATAAAGAAACTCCATAGTGATGGACTTTTGGAATCAGTTGATTATGAATCACTTGGTGCTTGCGAACCATGCCTCATGGGCAAGATGACTAAAACTCCGTTCTCCGGAACAATGGAGCGAGCAACAGATTTGTTGAAAATCATACATACTGATGTATGCGGACCAATGAGTGTTGAAGCTCGCGGCAGGTATCGTTATTTTCTGACCTTCATTCATGATTTGAGCAGATATGGGTATATCTACTTAATGAAGCACAAGTCTGAAACATTTGAAAAATTCAAAGAATTTCAGAGTGAAGTAGAGAATCATCGTAACAAGAAAATAAGAGTTTCTACGATATGATCGTAGAGGTAAAATATTTGAGTTAGCGAGTTTGGCATTCAGTAAAAACAATGTGAAATAGTTTCACTACTCACGCCACCTGGAACACCACAGTGTAATGGTGTGTCCGAACGTCATAATCGTACTTTATTAGATATGGTGCGATCGATGATGTCTCTTACCAATCTATCACTATCGCTTTTGGGGTTATGCATTAGAGACAGCTACATTCACGTTAAATAGGGCACCATCTAAATCCGTGGAGATGACACCGTATGAACTGTGGTTTGACGAGAAACCTAAGCTGTCATTTCTTTAAGTTTGGGACTGCAATGCTTATGTGAAAAAGTTTCAACATGATAAGCTCGAACCCAAATCAGAGAAGTAAATCTTCATAGGATACCCAAAAGAAACTGTTGGGTACACCTTCTATCACAGATCCGAAGGCAAGGTCTTTGTTGCTAAGAGTGGATCCTTTCTAGAGAAGGAGTTTCTCTCGAAAGAAGTGAGTGGGAGGAAAGTAGAACTGTATGAGGTAATTGTACCTTCTCCCGAATTGGAAAGTGGAACATCACAGAAACTAGTTCCAGTGATTCCTACACCAATTAGTGAGGAAGCTAATGATGATGATCATGAAACTTCAGATCAAGTTTCTGGTGAACTTCGTAGATCAACCAGAGTTCGTTCCGCACCAGAGTGGTACGGCAACCCGGTTCTGGAAGTCATGTTACTGGACCATGATGAACCTACGAACTATGAGGAAGCGATGATGAGCCCAGATTCTGCAAAATGGCTTGAGCCATGAAATCTGAGATGGGATCCATGTATGAGAACAAAGTATGGACTTTGGTTGACTTGCCCGATGGTCAGCAAGCCATCGAAAATAAATGGATCTTCAAGAGGAAGACCGACGCAGACGGTAATGTTACTGTTTACAAAGCTCGACTTGTTGCGAAAGGGTTTCGACAAGTTCAAGGAGTTGACTACGATGAGACTTTCTCACGTGTAGCGATGCTTAAGTCTGTCCGAATCATGTTAGCAATTGCCGCATTTTATGATTATGAGATCTGGCAAATGGATGTCAAAACTGCATTCCTGAATGGATATCTTAAAGAAGACTTGTATATGATGCAACCAGAAGGTTTTGTCAATCCTAAAGGTGCTAACAAAATGTGCAAGCTCCAGCGATCCATCTATGGACTGGTGCAAGCATCTCAGAGTTGGAATATACGCCTTGTTAAGTTGATCAAAGCATATAGATTTATACAGACTTGCGGTGAAGCCTGTATTTACAAGAAGTGAGTGGGAGCACTACAACCTTTCTGATAAGTATATGTGAATGACATATTGTCGATCAGAAATGATGTAGAATTTTCTGAAAAGCATGAAGGAGTGTTTGAAAGGAGTTTTTCAAAGAAAGACCTTGGTGAAGCTGCTTACATATTGGGCATCAAGATCTATAGAGATAGATCAAGACGCTTGATAAGACTTTCGATGAGTACATACCTTGATAAGATTTTGAAGTAGTTCAAAATGGATCAGTCAAAGAAGGAGTTCTTCCCTGACTTGTAAGGTGTGAAGTTGAGTAAGACTCAAAGCCAGACCACGACAGAAAAATATAGAGAGAATGAAAGTCATTCCCTATGCCTCATCCATAGGTTCTATAAAGTATGCCATGCTGTGTACCAAACATGTTGTGTACCTTGCCATGAGTTTGTCAAGGGGGTACAATAGTGATCCAGGAGTAGATCACTGTACAGCGGTCAAAATTATCCTTAGTAACTGGATGACTAAGGAAATGTTTCTCAATTATGGAGGTTATAAAGAGTTCGTCGTAAAGGGTTACGCCGATGCAAGCTTTGACACTAAATCCAGATGACTCTAAGTATCAATCTGGATGCGTATTGAAAGTGGGAGCAATTATCTAGAGTAGCTCTATGCAGAGCATTGTAGACATAGAAATTTGCGAAATACATACGGATCTGAATGTGACAGACCCGTTGACTAAATTTCTCTCACAAGCAAATCATGATCACACCTTATCACATAGCGATGTGAACTAGATTATTGACTCTAGTAAACCCTTTGGGTGTTGGTCACATGGCGATGTGAATTATGGGTGTTATTCACATAACAATGTGAACTATCGGTATTAAATCACATGGCGATGTGAGCTAGATTATTGACTCTAGTGCAAGTGGGAGACTGAAGGAAATATGCCCTAGAGGCAATAATAAAGATGTTATTTGTATTTCCTTATATCATAATAAATGTCTTTTATTCATGCTAGAATTGTATTAACCGGAAACTTGATACATGTGTGAATACATAGACAAAATAGTATGTCCCTAGTATGCCTCTACTAGACTAGCTCATTGATCAAAGATGGCTATGTTTCCTAGCCATAGACATGAATGGTCATTTGATCAACGGGATCACATCATTAGGAGAATGATGTGATGGACTAGACCCATCCGTTAGCATAGCACTATGATCGATTAGTTTTACTGCTATTGCTTTCTTCATGACTTATACATGTTCCTATGACTATGAGATTATGCAACTCCCGAATACCGTAGGAACACCTTGTGTGCTACCAAATGTCACAACGTAACTGGGTGATCATAAAGATGCTCTACAGGTGTCTTCGAAAGTATTCGTGGTGTTGGCATAGATCAAGATTAGGATTTGTCACTCCAAATGTCAAAGAGGTATCTCTGGGCCCTCTCGGTAACACACATCACAATAAGCCTTGCAAGCAAAAGACTAATGAGTTAGTCACGAGATGATGTGTTACGAAACGAGTAAAGAGACTTGCCGGTAACGAGATTGAACTAGGTAGAGATACCGACGATCGAATCTCGGGCAAGTAACATACTGATGACAAAAGGAACAACGTATGTTGTTATGCGATTTTGACCGATAAAAGATCTTCGTAGAATATGTAGGAGCCAATATGAACATCCAGGTTCCGCTATTGGTTATTGACCGGCGATGAGTCTCGGTCATGTCTACATAGTTCTCGAACCCGTAGGGTCCGCACGCTTAACATTTGATGACGATCGATATTATGAGTTTATGAGTTTTGATGTACCGAAGGTAGTTTGGAGTCCCGGATGAGATCACAGACATGACGAGGAGTCTCGGAATGTCCGAGACATAAAGATTGATATATTGGACGACTATATTCGGACACCGGAAGTGTTCCGGAAAAGTTTCGGATTTAACTGGATTGCCGGAAGGGGTTACCGGAACCCCCTACGAGGGGGGATGGTCCATAGTGGGCCTTGAGGAAAGGAGAGAGGCAGCCCATAGAGGCTGGCCGGCGCCCCACCTAGGGATCCTAGTTGGACTAGGATTGGGGGGGGGGGGGCGCCACCTCTCCCTCTTTTCCTTTCCCTCTCTTCCTTCTTGATGGACTCCTACTAGGAATAGGATTGCAATCCTATTCCTAGTAGAATTGCCCTAGCCGCACCATAGGAGGCCGGCCGGCCCTCCCCTCTTGCTCCTTTATATACGGGGGCAGGGGGGCAGCCAAAGACACACAAGTTGAATTGTTCCAGCCGTGTGCGGTGCCCCCCTCCACAGAAACACACCTCGGTCATACCGTTGCAGTGCTTAGGCGAAGCCCTGCGCCGGTAAATACATCATATCCGTCACCACACTGTCATGCTGACGAAACTCTCCTGTGAAGCTCAGCTGGATCAAGAGCTCGTGGGACGTCATCAAGCTGAACGTGTGCTGAACGCGGAGGTGCCGTACGTTCGGTGCTTGATCGGTTGGATCGCGAAGAAGTTCGACTACATCAACCGCGTCACTTGACGCTTCCGCTTCCGGTCTACGAGGGTACGTAGACACACTCTTCCCTCTCGTTGCTATGCATCTGGTAGATAGATCTTGCGTGATTGTAGGAAAATTTTAAAATACTACGTTCCCCAACATTTATTGCTTTGTTCCGGTGCTCTTTGACAGGAGTACCTTAATCTCCATAAGTTCCTTTTGGCCCCGTTCGTAGCGGGATGGTAGGACAAAAGATGTTGTGCAAGTTCTTATTGCAAGCACGTACAACTACCTGTGGGATACATGCCTAATGTTTGATATTTGCCTAGATGATCATTACTTTTCTGTGTGCCTTGCCCCAAGTTAGATTCATGATGTATCTCATCCATGCAGCACCCAACCATCCATCTCCCTAGCCTACAGTGTTTCAATCCTGCTGGTTATTAGTTGTTACTTTTGCTGTCACCACCATCACTATCATATCACCGTTACCACTTATCTTTTGTTGCAAGTAAGTATATTTCAGGTGCGGTTGAATTGACAACTCAACTGTCAAAGCTTATAAATACTCTTTGGCTCCTCGTGCGTCGAATTTATAAATTGTGTTATTCTTACCCGCGAAGACTATCTCGATCCCTTACGGTTGAGGGTTATCAAAGGGTCAGGGGCACGTTCATCCAAATTCTTCGGGCGAACGGTTATTCATCTCAGCTATAAATACCCCTCCCCTTCCCTCTATTCACTTTTTACTTCACTCGTTCTCACTCTCCTGCTCGAGCTTCTCCAACCCTAGCGTCGCCGCTACTTCATCGTCGCCGGTGAGGAAGAGCTTCACTGCCTCGACCTCGTCGCTGTCGTACTCGCGCCGGTCGCGGATTTCATCACTCCGCCGCCACCGTAGATGTCTTCCTTAGCCAAGTTAGGGTGTGGAAGATCTGCACAGACGAACTTCACTTCTCCATCTCACAGTTCGTCGTGTTCTTCATCCAGGGTAATTAAAAGTTACTTTTACTGCCCTCCTTGATTCGTTTGTTTTCTTCAAATTTCCCAAAAGGTGTTTTTCTTCTTCAAATCTTCACACACTAAACACCTCACATGCCATCTGTTCTTGATTCAATTTCTCTAAGCTACATTTTTTTAAGATTCCTCAATTGTGTGGATTTTCAATCTATACAACTCTAGAACCTAAGACAAAGAACGCTTAGTCAAATTCTTCAAGATTCATCTGGTCAAATTCCTCAAACTTGTTGTTTTTAAAAAACCTTCTGAGAACGCATATGACCTCTCCAAATTCCTCGCAACTATACTCTGTTCACAGGTACTCATGTCCGGTGCTGAATCACTAGGTTCTCATCAACTTAACTCATTTGCAGCGTTCCTCGAAGAAAAGTTGCATACTTCTTCAGAGAATTCAGTTGTTCAAATTCCTCGTCTGAAGAAAATGGCCGATGGAAAGAAGCCACAGAAAGGAGGAAAGAGGCCTGCAGTCAATACTGCTTTCGAGATACCTGAAGACATATATGCTGACTATTGCACTCCTGATGAGGCAAAGTTCGGAATAGAGGACAAGAATCAGCGCAAAGTGCGCATACAAAGAATAGAGAGGAGATGGGCAAGAGAGTGGAGGGAGTACATATATGTGACTCCCAAATACATGAAGAAATTCGCACTCAATCCTCCCTGCCCAAGACCTCCATTGACACATGGCCAAGTTGCTGATCCCACTAGCCTCAAGCGTGGTGAGGATTATCCTGAAGAATGGGCCAAGCGCCAGGCCAAGTTGGCCAAACAAGCTAAAGAAGCAGTGATGAAATTCAATGAAGACTCTGCTGCTGCTGCCACTTCTGAGGCCTCGGCCTCCAAGCCTAAGAAGGACATGGCAAAGAAGCCTGCTCACAAGCCAAGTGCTTCTTCCTCAATGCCCACACGGTCAGATTCTTCAAAGCCCTCATGGCAAATTCCTCAGACTGCTCCTGCTCCTCCAAAGTCCCCAGCTCCTCCGCCAAAGTCTTCAGATGCTACAGCAAAATCATCTACTCCAGTGCATCTTGCCACATGTCAAATGACTGCGGGCATATCCATTGCCTCAGGAGCCTCTGCAAGTTCCTCAGCTGCTCCTAGTTCCTCGGCGATACCAAATTTCTCAGCTGGTCCCTCGCTACTGAAGAAAAAGACCACTGCTGGACGCGGCTCTCGTCCAAGGAAACAAGTTGCTTTTCCAAGTGCCGTCTGATGACGAAGCTGATGATGAAGAACTTGTTCAAATCATCAGAGACATGCAAGAAAGGGCTGCTAGAGCCAAAGGAAGCTTTTGGATCCAAAGGTGATCCTTGATTTCATTGATCTCTGGCATCAGGACCCCAACACTCCTATGCCTGACTTCAACTTGACACCTGGCCAAAGTCATATGCTGACCGCCATCATAGGCGAAGAAAAATTGAAATTTGAAAAGGCCAGGCAGACGAAGAAAGCGCAGTACAAGAAGGAGCGCTTCCTAATGAAAAATGTTTTCAACATGACAACTGAAGAACTTGTCAGGCTACAGGGTGAAATCAAAACCCTCAATGATGAATTTGATGCATATCGGGCAGACTGGATGGGCACCAAAGTCAGATTTGTGAATTTGACTAAAGGTTTTTCTTCAAGTGATGCTTGTCAAACGCACATTGAAATTCCTCAGGCTGAAGCATCTGCTGAGTCTGCTGAAGGACATGCCAGCACCGCTGAAGAACATTAGGCTGCTGAAGAAAATACCAGGGCTGATGACTGCATTCCAGCTGCTGAAGAAATTGCCAGGGCAACCTCTAGTGTTGTGCCTGAAGAAAATGTCAGGTCAGCTGAAGCTCCAAAGGCTGTGCCTAAAGAACATGAAGAAGTCAGGGCAACTGCATCAGTTGTGCCTGAAGAAAAACAACCAAATTCCTCTGCTCCTCCTGCGCCTACACCAACTCCAACCCTTCCATCTGCATCAGATGTGAAGAAAACTAAGGCTGCAAAGCGTGCAGCTGTGAAGAAAAGGAAGGCATCAGCTTCATCAGATTCTTCAGCCCCGAAGAAGATGAAGCCTTTGACAAGCTCAGCTGAAAATCCAATTGATGTCGTTCCAATTTCCTCCATGCCATCAAAGGAACTTATTCCTTTTGATGAAGAGTATGTGATTCCTAGTGAATCAGATGAAGATATTCCCTCTACCGCTTCCTCAGAGCAGACGGACGAAGAAATTGAAGTGGATGCAATCCCTTCAACCCCAATCATCTCCTCGCCTATGCCTCAGTTTACTGCTGAAGAGGCCGGCGTTGAGGAATTGGAAGAACAAGACTCAGACGTGGACATTGGGAGTGCCACTCCTTTGATGAACGATGAATTTTGGGATAGTTAGCATCCCAACTCTCTCTGTTCACGCCGCTGCACCAAATTCCTCATTCACCAGCACAAACTGTTCCATTGGGCTTTGAAGAAACTCTTCCCACCAAATCTGTTCATGAAGACATTCCAGCCACTAGTGCTGAAGAAACTGCTGCTGCCGCTGAATCTGTGAAGACTGCCACTGAAGAGGAACCAGAAATTCCTCAGACTGAAGAACCTGAGATTGCAAATCCAGAGATTGTGATGCAATTGACTGACACTCCTCAACCCAAGCCAAATGATCATTTCTCAAGAAAGCAAACTTTCAGGAAGGATGATTTCTTCGGCGAGCATGTGTTCTTCATTGACTTCAATCCTTATGACTCTGCTCACATAAGGAAGAGGCGCTTCTGGACTGCCAATCAGGCAAATTTCTATTCCTCAGTGCTATACAATAAAGACAAAGTCTTCGATCATCAGCATATTCCTCACGTGGATATGGAATCTTTGATGTGCTTCGTGCCAGTCCTTAGTGTTCTTCACGACGCTGGACTGTTGGGTTTCTGCACTGACATATGCGATTGGAATTAAGAACCGATTCTTCAATTCTATGCAACCCTGGACATCACTGGCAATTCTGAAGATGTGAATTCATGGGTGCTGGACTGGATGACCGAAAACACACACTACAAGGCACCAGCCTCTGAATTACTTCAAGCTCTGCCTCTCAGTCCGCCCACCGAAGCAGCACGTTGCATGTATGAAGAAACTGAACTCACTGATCACTACATGCAAGTGCTTATGAAGCCTTTGAAGCCAGGTCAAGCCTTAAGGACCAAATTCCTCGTGAAGGAATTGCTGTTTCTGCCACGGACTGTCTATCGCATTCTGACAAAGACATTGAGTCCTATCAAGGGCCATGACCCAAATGATGAAGAAGTCGTTGGCATCATGAAGAATATGTTGTTCAACATCATCCATGGAATTCCCGTAAACTTCCATGATTTCTTCATGAGGACTATGGCAAATGTTGCATTGTCCCCTTTCAACCTGAAGCCTTATGCTCCATGGATTATGAGATTCATTAGGACAAGGTCTTCAGTGAATTACAAAGCTGACGCATTGAATCATTGCAGCTACTTGCCCCCAATTGAAGTCCTCAAATGGACATTTTCCTTAGCTGATGACAAGGGCAAGGCCACTGCTATTTTTGATGAAGGCATTCATCCATTGGATGGTCAGTTTCACAAAGCTGCATCTTACTCCACCAATGATGACTCTGCCACTCATGACTCTATCACCAACGCTCCCAAGCCAAATCCTCAAGGCACAGCTCCCATGGTGATGACTGACCGCGAGCTTCTCCTCAGTCTTCATCGGAAGGTTGATCGCAACCACAAATGGGTCAAGCGTCAGTTTGTTTCAATTCTTCACAACATGACCTCTACACATAATGCAATGAAGAAAAACCATTACTACCTTCATGAAACCCTCAACCGCACCTGGGCTGTTCTGTCTCATCTGTATGGCAAAGAAGATCTAAAGAAAATGGGTCTCAAGGATGACTTTGACTGGTCTGCTCCTCCTCCGAAGAAATACAAGAAGGTCAAGGTTCCTCCCTTGGTGGCCAGCTCCTATTCTTCATCGCGCGAAACCGATGAGTATGAAGACTTGGACGACACTGCGACAGGCCCTACTTCAACCATCGACCCCAACAACGCTGGCGCTCCTTCATCATCTTGAGATTCTTCAGGGGCGTTATTCTTCAGTTTCGATCCTTTTGGTCATTCGATGACAAAGGGGGAGAAATTTGAGTTAGTCTTCAAGCGGGTCTATATATATGGGCGTTTTTTTTGCTAAGTTACAACTCTCGTTCTTCTGATGACTTTGTGGATCGAGTTGTAAACTTAAACTCTATGGTGACCTGATACTTTTGATGTGGTGTTTCTGCATGCTTATTCCTCATTAATGTTATGCACGCATGCTGAATTACATCAGTCACCATATTTCATCATGCATTTCAAATTCTTCATATTATATGTCAAAATGCGTGTATGAATTACAAGATATAGGGGAGATCTCCATGATTCTACTCTTCAAGTGTGCATTGCTTCAAAAGCAAATTCCTCACTATGCACATCCTCAGGGGGAGTTCTTCTATATCTTGCAATCAAATTCCTCAATATCAGTATTTACACTTCATATGTTTATCCCCATTGAAAACTTCCTATATTGTCATCAATCACCAAAAAGGGGGAGATTGTAAGTGCATCTAGTGCCCCTTAGTGATTTTGGTGTATTGAAGACTTATAGGTTAAGGGACTAATGTGTTTATGAGTGTACACAAGTTTATAAGTCTATGAGGAGTTTGATATTTACAGAGAAAGTCGACCCCTAAAAATGAAGTTCTTCGACTAAAGACTTTGTACTTCGGAAGACTTTCTGAAGACTTTGAAAGTGAAGAAAGTGGTGTGACCTTGAAGACTTGGTATTCATTTGAGGAACATGAAGCGTGAAGACCTTTTGTTTTCATAGTTTCATTTTCTCTTTCTCGAGTCATAGGAAACACCGTACTGTTAGAGGGGGTCGAGGAAATACTAAGGAAAAATTTCCATGTGATGCTCAACTCAAAATCCTACACCTACTAATCCCTTCGAGTGAAGCCATTGGAAATCTCATACAGTTCAGTCATATTCTTTAGTGATAGAGACGAAGTTCTTCCTGTCTCTGAGGAATTTGTTCTGACTAAGGTGTTAGGAATTCGCTAGTACGAATTTCCTATACAACGAGGAACATGATAGCCGTGAGCAATTTGATACTCAAATTTTCGACCGTTGCTGTGCTATGCGCCAGCTGTCCCAAAATATCTACCTACCTAACGGTCATATCATTAAAGGGCATTTATGTCTTATCATGTCGGGTTGCTCCCTAGGCTATAAATAGCCGCCCCCTACAACCACTAGCTGGCTGGCTGCTCCGAGAGAAACTGACACTTGTCATAAGAGCAACCCATCCTCCGAGGACTTTGAGCGAAAATCATCAAGTGAGGAAAAACCCAAAACCAAACCCAAACACCTACAAACCCAAAAGTGATTGAGCATCACTGAAGAGATTGATCCTGAGTGGATCCGACACTTGTTACCTTTGAAGACTGTGCTTCTTCCAGACGGTTAGGTGTCATGGTCTAGAGCATCCAAGAGGAATTGTGGATCGCCGAGTGACCGAGTCTGTGAAGGTTCGGAAGTCACCTGAAGACTTACCACGAGTGATTAGGCAAGGTCTGTGTGACCTTAGCTCAAGGGGAATACAATGAGGACTTGGTGTCTTGGACTGCGTGTCCAGGACTGGATGTCCGGGACTGTGTGTCCTCAGGTTTAAATACCTAGCCGCCCTAACCAGGTGTACAACTGAGACAATAGTTGGAACTGGTCTAACAAATCATTGTCTTCACCAAGCTTACTGGTTCTATTTCCTCAACTCATTCATTTCCTCATATCTGTGTTGTGTGCTTGTTCATATCTGTTTGAAGACGTTGACTAAAGGCTTTCTCAATTTCCTCAGTTCAATTTCTTCAGTCTGTTTTGTCTTCATCTTGTGTTATCCTGTGATTACGCTTTATGTACTATGTGTTTGTCTTCATTTCTTCATGATGACCATGCTTGTTCTGTTATGTTTACTTCTGAGTACTTATTCCGCTGCAAGTAGTTCTTTGCTAAGGAATTTCCTCAACAGCAAATTCCTTAGTGAAGAATTCATAAAAATCGCCTATTTACCCCCCTTTAGTCGATATAACGCACTTTCATTTACTTATCCTATTATCATGTACTTGATTGTGATTTCTTGCATGCGTTCTTTACACTTCATGTCAGTTTTAGCTTGTAAGTTGGCTCTCTTGGTAAAGGATTAAATGAATCTTTGCTACTACAGACTTTAATCTTGTCTTTTTTTAAGATGATTATATTCATTAGCTGCAGAGGAGATCTATTTGTGATTTGTACCTCAGTTGATGGGATATTTCATACCTGAAGTAATGAAACAGTGATCATAGGGTTTTCCGAGTGGATATAGCTCAGAGTTACAAGTGCTTCGGGTCTCGTGATGATGATCTACTGCTCGAGACGACATCATGAGATGGTTATCCTTGTTGAGTCTGCTGGCACCCTCCTAGATAATGCTGATCCCTGTGACCCTGGTCAGTTCATAACCCTTTCCTCATGGTTGATTCCAATTTCAGTGTTGCTTTGCTTCGTGTGGAGGTTCCCCCATGTTACATTAGATATGACTTGCCCATGGCTAAGGCCTAAATGTTTTAATGTCTTTTATGGGTGTTCACGGTGAGACGAAGTTCTTGCAATTAATTAAACGCCCCTGCAAGGGCTGCTAAATGTGCAAACATGTTAGTTTTTTATTCTATCAACACACTGTACTAGCATTTTTCTCTCATTACCTAGAAAGAGATTTAGTATATATCGATATCAAACAATCACATTAACAACTATAGGAAATCTCACCTATAGAACTATTATGTTCCCATTTGTCATCAATACTGGCTGATTTAGGCAAGCAACAGGGGTCGGACATCTACTATTGAGATGAAACTCTCACCTATATTGTTCTTTTTAGGAAATGATAAAATTGAGTTGCATGTCATCAGGCATCGTAGAATTGAGGTGTTACTGTTTCTTTATATTTTTTCCTTGTCGTTAGGTCATGTTGATAATTCCTTATATCTTGCGGGGTATTCTCGACCCTACATTGCCTCATGATGATTTCGCTACCCATAAACTAATGCTTTATAAATTAACTCCTTTTTTGTTGGATAATAAGACTATAGGAGACATGAATTTTTTTATTTTTTATTTCATCATGGGCTCATTTTTAGGTTTTCTTCTGTTCTGATCCTGTTTGAAGGCGGGCCAGAAAAGAGAACTGAAACATGCTTACTAATAAATTAGTGCTTTTCTTCTCTACGCGCCATCTGACATTTTTAATGAGAGATGCACGAGAGAAAAATGAGAGCATTAACCATCCTTGTTTTGGTCTGTGATGGAAAACTAAAATTTCTTGCTCGCAATTTGTTGGTATGAGTTTCCTTAGCCTATGATGTGATGTGACTGCTGCTGGAAACTAATTCTTTCTATATGACTTTGTTGGAAATTAATTCTGTCCATACCAAGGGTGAGATATTAAACTTGAAATTAGTCCTTCAGATTTTAGACTGTTGTTCGTGTTTCACATTTCTTTCTCTAGGTAGCATCCTCCTGGTACTATTATTTGCCCATCCGTGATAAATAAACTGGTCCATAATTATGTGGTGTGCAATATCTAAAAACCTCTTTGAAGTCGATAAAAGAAAAAATTGATTTGTTGTTAGCAGAAAGGATTTTGACATGGTGCTTAAAAGTACTAATCCCATCCTGATTGTTTCACATACATATTTTTGTTTTTGTTTTTACCGATTCACTTTTCTCGCATTTTTGTGTGTTCCTTTTTATGCCCAGCTTGACCATTTGCTTTGGAAGGAGTTTTTCAACTCAGAAAGTACAATGAGTCTTAGACTGCTTTTATCTTTCCTACAATAGGTCAGGTCGATTGTTCTTAACATTTTTCTTTGGTACTTATTTGATGATTTAATTTACAAGAAAAGGCAAGCATTCCTCTATCTGTAGGTTGCAAGTTTCGAGCATTTGGGTTGCATGTTCCGAGGTCTGATCGTTGTCCCTTTGTCTAAGGTGGGGCAACAAGTATAATTAGTAGTCTGTATCCTAACCAGGGAGCCTCCCCTAATTTTGGTTTTTTGGTCCTGTTTAGTGAATTAGGAAAATAGCAGGCCGGTAAAACACTAAAGTTTGCCATGTGAGTTGATCTCCATACGACCAACCTTAATCTATGCTGATGTGTTGTGTGCCAGTTCATTGTCGTTGGAATGCCATTTGCTAAGAAATAGTCCTTATTTCCCAGCTTAAATTACTGATTTAGTTGATCAGGAGTTAAGTTTGGGACATGATCCAACTCTAAATTACATACATTGGCCTTCTGGATGGTTGGATTTGCTGTTTGGACCTGCTTTTATAAGGGAAACCGTATTTCAATTATAAAACTTTTAAAATTGAAGTAGCAAGGTGTTTCTTTGTCTTCTGGGGTTGTTCTCTTTCTACGACTCTACGGTACTAAACTTATTTAGTTCAGGGACAGATCGGAAGGCCTTCTTTTTCACGGTGCGGAAGCACCAAACCTATGTGCAAAACGAAGGTATGATCTATTTTCTATAGTGCTACATGCCCATTTTTGTAGTGACAGTACTCTGCTTGATTGCACGTTTTGGATATTATTCATGCACGTTAGCTCGTCATTGTATTGCTTTTGTGTGGTTTTGCACTCTCTTTATGGTGTGTATATAGCCATGTATGAACTATTCTGATCTATTGTGATGAATGTGTCACAGGAATAGGATTGCAAAGAAACTCAACTGTACCATGATAAGAGTATGGAACAGCAAGCGTCATGCCTGATCAATGGATTTTCCTAGCCGCATCAGTTATTCTGTCTTTGAGGTGACATGTTGTATACTTCTCTTGTAACCCGTGTGATCCTATGACAGTTTGATTTCTTGGTTGTTCATGATGATATTTATTCTATTTTTGCAGTTTACAAATGAAATAGGATTGATGCTTCGTCAGAAGGACTCGCAACCTGGATGTGCTAAATATTTTAATCTTAATTCTGATTCATCTATGAAATCACCTGGATGTGTTAAATATTTTAATCTCTATTCTGATTCATCTATGAAATTATGCATCATTGTTTACTTTAATGATTAGAGGTCCATGCTGTTCCATACCCTATGATGGTATATTTAATCGATTTAATGTTGTGATAGTAATAAGAGTTGTCCGTATTTATTATTTTGCTATACTATAAATACAAACATATGCGCTACACTATTTTTGGGCAAACTGTATGGATGGTCCTCTTACATGTACAACCAGTGTAATGGATCTGAGCTCGTAATTTCTCTGTTGCTTTTGTGTTTATATACATGCTTGCTTTCCTAAGAAATATCAGTCCGCACGCCAGTACAATCACTTTGATGGACATCAGCTCGTGTAATCTTAGTATTTTTGGGCTTATCCATCTGACTTACTGATACATATGAATATATTACTAGGAATGTTCATGTCCATGAGCAGATGAGTGAATGTCGCAATGCAAACCAAACAAGCTAGCTCAATGGGCGGCAGCAAACATTGCACCGCAGACGAACTCCCCAGCCATTAGTGCAGTATAACATAGTGTATTACTTAGAGGGAGAGTGCATAGTGCATGCGGTGAGCACAAGTGCACTGTAGTGGGAATAATAGAATGTACTCCGCTAGGTACACAAAGTGCACTACATAAGGAGCACAAGTGCACTAAGCAAAAAGCATGAGTGTACCACAGAAAAGAGAACCACACGTGTACTTCACGAAAGGAAGCACAAATGAAGTACAGTTGGGAGAACCAATGTACTACAGATGGGAGCACGAGTTACGGTAAAAAAATTCATCGAGACCTACCAACATGGTATAACTAATTTCAAACATATTTGTTAAATAAACCCAAATGCTAAGTGTTACACATGTGTCATGAAGCACTCCGGCCCTGACGTTTTTTACAACTGAAGTTACCATTCAAAAAGAAAAACAAATTAAAAATAAACCGAAACTTGTCATCTGAAAAGAAAGTTGACATGCTCTAAAGTTGTCATTCTTGCACCACTAAATTTACAATAAAAAAACGTTCGGGGTTGCCATGTGTTCATGCCACACGTGTGGCACTTATCAGAGTCCTAAAGAAAAAGATCCCCCTCTCCCGTCTCATTTTATCTGATTTTGAACATATCTATGAGACAACATACCGGTAAAAATGGTTCACAATTTGGGTGTTGTACCGTGACTTTTGTTCGCGTGGTGGATATGTGACTGCCCTGGTAACTTTGTAATTTAACTCTCTTCTCTTTAATACAAAAGACACGCGGAGCTTATGCGTGTTATTGAAAAAAGAATCCTAGTTTCGTGTTGCACTAGTTTTGTAAGAATATTCGACCGCACGTAATGTATTCACTCATGTAATCAAGATGCACCGCATTGCAGGGGGTTTCGGCGATGACGTGATTTGTTTGGTTCAGCACAGGATTAGCGGAGACAGTATTGGAAAGAGAATACTTCCTCCGTAAAAAAATATAAGAGCGTTTATAGAATACTAAAATAATAATCTAAACACTCTTATAGTATTATTAGTTTACAAGAGGGAGTAGAAAAGAGGTGTTAGAGTTGTGTCGAATATTATTGTACAAGGTAGGTTACAGTTGGACTTAGTTTTGGAATTTGTGTAGACAGGGTAGGTGTTGTGTCCTAATAGGGCACTTGTATCCTAGGCCTCTCATATATATCGAGGGTAAACACACGATGTAACCTATGCCAACATAGTAGCACAGGCACGCGGGGGAGCCGGTGGCGTGTGCCGGCGCCCGGGCGGCCAGGGTGCGGTATTGTGACGGCGTCACGGGGTGGAGCGCTCGTAGTTAGGCCCCGGGGATGTAGCCATGATGGTGAACCTCGTTAACAAATCTCGGTGTTTTGCTCGTGTGATTGCTTGGTCCTCGGATGATCGACGGTATGCATCAGATTTATTCTAACAAGTGGTATCAGAGCATGGTTACGAGGAGGCTGTGGATCATTGCTCTAGAGGAAGCAATGAAGACCGACGGATGGTCATGGTGAACGTGCCGGTGCACGATTTCAGAAGGACCTCGGCAATGTTCGGAGATCGTCGGGTGAGAAGCAGTCGAAAGCTTTTGTCAGGTCCATAGTGCGAGAATCAACCACGAAGAAGTTGCGTCGGTTTTAGGAGCCGAGGAGAGCAACATCAGTGGCGGTTAGCAAGATGGATCGGTGACGCGAGATCGGATCGGCTGTTTCGAAGCGATGGGAATCGGCAAGTCAGGCTAACGCGATATCGAGAAGGAGCAATACGGCGGCGGTGAACTCGTGTAGAGTATGTAGTGGCAGGAGCATATCACGCGGCGGCGACAGTGTGGAACTCGGCGGGCGGCGTGTACGATGGTGGTCTTCGGTGGATCGATACGAGTCGTACAACAGCGGGACACGTGCAGAGGCAGCAGATCAGTTCAATTGTGGAAAGCCGGAGATGCGCGTACGAGGCAACCGGACAAGTGCCGATGCTCTGGGATGTATAGGCTTGCACGTTTGGAGATTTGTTGGTTAAAAAAAGGAGTGCTACGTGACGGATTGATGCTATCCATCAAGAGGAAGAGATAAAAGCTAATTGATTTACTGCCTACAGGAGCACGAGGTGGAGTGTTGGAGTCTTTTCACTGATCTTCACGGTGAAGTGCACACGGGAAGGTTTACATGGTGCAGTTTGGCTCTATATTTTTTTGTGCATGGTTATGTACGAGGAGGGTAGCGTGAGAGTCCGTGGTGTGCGTAGCAAGGATGACGACGTGCGTGCAAGGCTCAGAGGAGTCTGGAGCACGCCATGATATGATCATGCAAACACGGGGCGTCAAGCAATGCACGGAGATGTGCAGGGCGGACACGATGCAGGGTGGACCATGGTTGCAGTCGGACAAGTTCGGCTGGGTCGGACTGGACAGTCTGATGGATCGACGGGGATGTTGGTCAAAGTAGAAGACGGTGGTGATTTTTCAGCGACGACGACACATGAGCATGATGCTGATGGTGGCCAACTTCTGGGGCGTGGTAACACGTGGTGTAGGCCTGAGGGCTTGTGCGGCTTCGACAAGACTATGGCGTGGGGTTGATTCAAAGCAGTGCACACATGAGGGAGCTTGAAGTCGACGGGTCGTGGGGGTAGCATGGCCAGCTACATGGAGTCATGTTGAAGGTGGAGCTGGAGTCTGATGGACGACTTCACTCTGTGTTGATGGAGGCGCTACGGCGTAAATGCATGGAGTCAAAACCTATTTCAGCGGGATAGCGAGAGACACATGGATCGGACTAGGTACCAGTGGTCTCATCGAGGCGTGATACTCGGCATTGGTTGGTGATGATCGGTGGTTCTCTGTAGTGGGGGTTGAGTGGTGTGGGTTCGCTACTCGGGAGACTCGACCAGGACAGCAGAGGCTCGACGCGGTGATAGCGGCGAGGTGTGTGGTAAGCACGGGACATAGTGACATGCCAAGACATTGGTGGTCAGACAAATTGTGCAGGAGGTGCTGAAGCAGTGTTGACGAGTACCAGGTTAAAGTTGGTGACTGGATCTATTGGTGCCGTTTGATAGACGAGACTTGACCATGCGGAATCTGAGAAAGTGGCGGAAAGTCTGAAATCGTTAAAAGGTGACAGAGTACATGGCCGTATATTCTGTGGTGTTCGGTGCACATGGCAAATGGCAGATGACAAGACAGAAGGAGGCGGAGTGCTATAGATGCGGGACATGCCAAAGACTATCCGGGACAAGGGTGAGACAACTGTGAATTTGACTCAGGGTGACATAGAGCGACGGAGAAATTCCTTCAAGTTTCAGACAGGCGGTCAAGAAAGAGCGGTGATGTTGAGTTTAGGTAACTCTTATATGTGGCGTCTAATATGCGAGTTGTTCACTTTCATGCAGATTGTTACCGGTGTGTGATGGCATTGAGTGGATACTCCAGAAACTGGGAGCACAAGGTAGAGTTATGAGGAACTTAATTTTGCTCGAGAGTTGACTGTGAAAAAGACGAGAAGGAACTACAGTTGCAGGTGGAGTCACATGGAGTCTGGGAGTAGCAGCGGTGCTCATGACGTACCTCAAGTCCAATGTACATGGAGGTTCGACGCATGGATGAATCCAAGGTGGTAGAGAATATTCGTCCAGGTGGAGTTTGTTAGAGTTGTGTCGAATATTATTGTACAAGGTAGGTTACAGTTGGACTAAGTTTTGGAATGTGTGTAGATAGGGTAGGTGTCGTGGTTTTGTCACGGCAGCTGTCCTAGCAAAAGGACTTAGTCGTGAGGCCATCTCTACGGGTTAGCTTAAAGGGGTTAAAGCGGACAAAGAGACAGGGATTTTATACTAGTTCGGCCCCTTCGTTGAAGGTAAAAGCCTACGTCTAGTTTGGTGTAATATTGCTAGGGTTTCGGTGACCAGGGAGCGAATCCGCTTTGCGTGTGTCTCGAATTGTTGTTTTTATGCCCTGAACCGTCGTTGGGTAGTCCCTTTGTATAAGAGGTGACGCCCGGTCCGGTTTACAGAATCCCGAGGCCGGCTCATAAATGTGTCCGGCTCGGTCTCTATCCTCCCTATCTTACATCACAAGTTACACATCATATGACAGTTTACAAATCATGGGCCCTAATGCCTCTTGGGATTTAAGCTTCTTGGACTAAAGCGTCTCGCTCCACGTTCAACTGGGCTTCAATAGAATTAATCTCCATAGGCATAAACCGGCCCCTCCTGGGCGGTTTATACCTACTAATAATATCCCTGACATTAGGCCCTAGATTGATTTGAACCTGTTCATGTCAATCTTCAACGTCTTGTACAGATTTCCCTTTCCGTAGCTTCAAAATGCTTCATAAACCGGCGTGACGTCATCTTCTCAGATCACTTTAAACCGGCGTGATGACATCTGCACATTTAATACTTGTACATGTTTTTTATCTTTTATTCATTAAAGCTCCGAAGATCGAGGCGACAGTATTGTCCATATCCACTTTTTAGGCTCCTCGATTCTCGCGCCTGCCGTTTTATCCCTTCGTCTTATAAATAGGGCAGAGGGGCACCTCTTTTTCCCCCCTTGCCTCTTCTTCTTCCTCCGTCCCTTCGCGCTCGAGCTCCGCCGCCGTTTGTCAAGCTCTGCATCCTCGTCAAGTCTGGCCGCTGCATCAACCTGATTGTTCAAGAGACTCACCGGCGCTTCTCCGCACCCGAGGCCTCAGGTACGTCCTATCCTTACCCCATTTCTAGATCTTGGTTTAGGGTTTCCTCATACGAGCTCGTGGGTAGGTATTGTTCTTCACAGTTCTTCGCCATAGCTTCGTGGTTTCGATGTAGATCTAAATTTCTAGTTGATAAATGTAAGAGTAACTCCGCTCCTTCATCGTGGCTTTATCTTTCCCAATATGACTAGTTAGATTGCCTCTGCTAGGATCTTCATCGCGTCTGCTGAATATAACCTTGAATGTCTCTGAATTTTCACCATGCCGTAGATCCGTATTTCACTGTTGTTTGTGCGAAAGCTGTTTTTCATAACTTTAGATCTGCGTCTTTGTTTACCTTTGTTGGCGGTTTAGCTTTTTTAGACTCTATAATCCGGTAGATGTCATTATTACAGCTGTTCCAGATTTTTAATCCGCTAGATACCATTAGGCCCCTGCCTAAACCGTCGTTTAGACTAGTACATTCATAGAGCATGCCGATTTAAATCTGCTTAGATTACAAAACCGGCTCTTCATTGTATTTTCAGCCTTTTCCTTCCGAAAAGATGGCCACTCAAGCCAAGCTGTTTGTCTCCTACAACTGGGTTCCATCCCGAATTACTGAGGAGGATTTGGAGAAAATGGCCTCAATTGGCGGTTTAGGTCCAAAAAACGTCCTTCACTGGAGGGTTCCCGGATCAGAATGCCCTCCAAAGCCCAAAGAGGGAGGGGTCGTCGTCTTCTTTGATCACTTGGCCCCGGGGTTCAACCCTCCTGGGTCAAAGTTCTTCCGTGATGTGTTAGCAAATTTCCAGCTTCATCCACAAGATATTGGCCCCAACTCTGTGTCAAACATTTGCAACTTCCAAGTCTTTTGTGAAGTTTATCTGCAAGAGGAACCATCAGTGGAGCTATTCCGGGATTTCTTTCACTTAAACCGTCGTACGGAATTTCACGACGGTCCAAACACCGAACTCGGCGGGATGTCCATTCAGAAAAGGAAGGATGTTAGCTTTCCTCACGCCAGTCTCCACAGCCATCCAAAGGACTGGAACCAGACTTGGTTCTACTGTATAGACACTTCCCCGGAAGGTGAAAATCCATTGCCGGGTTATTGCTCCCACCGTCTTCCAGAAAATCACCCTTTTCCACAGCGGCTAAGTGCCCAGGAGCGAGCTCAGTATGCCCCTCAGCTTTCAAAGCTCAGGGCCTTTGTAGCCAATGATCTGACAGGGGTTGACTTCGTTCGCTGCTGGCTTTCCTGGAGTGTTCTCCCGCTAAGCTGACGTTCCAGTTTAATGTGTGAGTATACTCGGAATCCCAAAGACCCTTTGCACCACACAGAGGCAGTACTATCAGAAAACGAGGTCAATGAATCCGTCAAGAAGCTGCTGAATTTACCTATAGAAGCTTGCAGTCAAACCGGCTTGGCACCTTTCTGCGTGACCAACAAACCACCATCGGTAAAATCTCTTCCCTATTGTCTTGCTTTATTTTAATCCGTCTGCAGCACTTGTCTTGAAGTGTCTTTATTTCTTTCAACAGGACAATGATCCTTTCTGGAAAATGAAAACCTAGGATAAACCGGCGAAGGCAGCTCGCCAGAAGACCCAAGCTGTCAAAAGAAACAAGAAGAAGAACACTGCCGCGTCGGGATCCAATGCGGAAGAAGATGATCCGGCCTCCAAGGTACCATCTAATACTTTTGACTTCCTTGTATTTCCTTTATCTGCATTTTTATTAACAATGATTGTTCCCAGGGACACGCTAAAGGCAGTAAAGCGGACGAAGTTGAGGTAATCACTCTTTCTTCCGATTCAGAACCTCTGCCAACACCCAAAGTTCGTCGAGCAACACGGAAAGTACAGTTTTATCACCCTTTTGCTTACTTGGACCCAAACTTTCTTTTGAAGAAGCAGCAACATGAAGCTCGCCACACCACTCGTCATAGTGGCCATGCTATTGAATCCACCGGATTACCGCACACTCCAGCTAAAAAACGTCGTTCCGAGGTTCTACTCACTCCAACTGCTCTTTACCCCAAAGCATGTCTTATTCGACAACCCCTTAATCCGTCTGATTCGAATTATCAAGAAACTCCTCACTCATCTTCTGGCAAGTCAACAGCCACTCAGTTTCCTCCCCTGAAGACTATTCCTGGGTAAGTTGTTTTCTGCTTTTTCTGGTTTAACATTTGTTTTTGACTTCTTCTAATTTTCATTATCTTTAACTTTTGCAGTAAACCCAAGCCTAGTAAAAAGGCCAAATTGAGTAAACCGGCAGTTGATAATACTACTCCTGAACCGGCAGAAGATCCTGAACTTGCTGAACCTTCTGAAGACAACGTTGAGATTCCGCATGATGATCCTCCTCCTATGGATCAAGACGTATTTGTTGATCAAGGGGGCGATCCAATGGATCGTGACCTTGAACCGGCCAGCCCTGCCCGGGCTAGTCCTGCTCCTGCTAGTCCCCCTAAGCAAGCGGCCGCTTCACCTGGTGATGTTGAAATCACTGGGACCGGTTTTACCACTCTAGGGGAGCCTGTTGCTTTGACCAAGCATACTGCCAAGGAAGAAATATTAACAAAGACAAAGGCAAGTGGAGTACTGATTTGTCCAGCTACGCTCAGCTCAGCGCCCAAGAACTCCATTCCGGATATTTAAACCGACTATTCACCAGCCGTGACCATGAAGCTGGATTAGTAAATTTGATGAAGGAGCGTTATGAGGTAACTTCTCTACCTTTAACTTGTCCTCTATTTCTGCTTGTATCTTGTAACTTCATCCTTCTGCCATCGTAGCCCCAAGTGCCGGTTTAGCCTTTTAGGGTGAATCAGGACTTCAGTAAATCCAGTAGAAAGTTTTGTTTTGCACATGTGTAGCCCCCAAGGGCCGATTTACTTCCTTTAGGATGAACCGGGACTTCTACTTGAATTCATAACAATGTCACATTAGCCCCCCAAGTGCCAAGTATATAACTTGTTTATGTGCTTGGGACTTTATCTGAAAAATGCCTGTTTATACTGCAAATATGCATTAGCCCCCAAGTGTCAAGTGCATAACTTGATACGTGCTTGGGACTTTGACTGAAATGCTTCATCAATATATAATGTACTTTCATTTTGGCAGACTGATTTGAACCGGAAGACCTCTGAAATAACCGAGCTCCGTGATAACTTGAAGTTCCAAGAGACTGCTGCTGTTAAAGTCAAGGACGAGCTTACACTTGCTTTAGCAAGTATAGAGAAGCTGAAGAAAGACCTTGAAAAAGAGCGGTCAGACTGGGACGCTGAAAAGGCTGCCTTGGAGAAGAGAGCCAATGATGCAGAGGCTGCTCTTAATCCGGTGACGGAGGAGTTGTCCGGATTGAAGCAACAGATCAATGACATGACGTCCGCCATCTTTGGTAAGTACCTGTTAACACAACCCTTGAACCTTGCAATCATGTACCGTTCCGGTTTAATTCATAATTTTAATGCAGGGAGGCGTATCACTCATCTTGGTGATGATGTGCGAAAGAAATTGAAAGCTGCATATACTCTGGTGGAGCAGCTATATTACGGCGCTCAGAGGGCTATCAGTGCTATCTCGCACAACAAACCGACTCCTACCACCATCAAGGGTACTTTGGAAAAGCTGTCGATTCTGCCTGCCCGCCTTGTAGAAGTGAAGAAGTCGTCTGCAAGGGTACGTGCTCTGATGGCTCTGACTCGAGCGAAGGCTTGGGTTCCTGATTTTGATCCGGCAGAGGCGATGAACGGCTACCCAAGTATGAAGGAAGACGGATCAGCCTTTTCCAGCGATGACTTACGTGCCTTAACCAAAGATATGCGGCCTCTGGCTAGCAAACTTGCTGATGAGGCTGATCTGTCTAGATATCATCCGGGATATGATGCGGAGAACGTGCGGGCGGAGCGTCTGGCTTATGAGATTGAAAATATTATTCCGCCCGTCCGTAAGCACACTTTTGCTCCTGACATTGATCCGTCAGACCTCATAACTGACGAAGTTTATTTCCAAGCGCTGGCCAAGATTGACTGGACCACTATTGAGTTCCAGCAGCTGGAAGAGACCGCCGAAGAACCGGAGTAAGCTGATCCTCAATCTTCACGGCGAGCTGACGCAGAATCTTAAACCAGTGCCGGTTTAAAGTTTATGTTCCAGTGCTTGAGAAAAACTAATATTCTTTTGGGCTCTCCAACGCCTTGTAATAGGGTAGTTGAGTTACTTTGTGTTCGTCACATACTATCTTTTGTGAGATTGCTTCAGTTGGCAATTTCTTAAATATGTCTTGCTTTCAATGCCTTTGACGATTTATTTTACCTGCTTCTGGATAAAACAATGTTTAAAATGTCCTGGTGGTTTATCGCCGGACGCGTCATAATGCCCGAACACATGGTCTAAGTTTATAACTTGAACTGTGTATAAAGTATAAAGTATGCATCATACCTGTGATTAAGCGTATCACAATAGACCTTAATCCGACAGGGAGAAATAATGATCCAAGGTGCAAGTGCCGATGACTCCCTTGATTATTTGTCGGTTCATCATGAAAACCGAACCGGGTTATGATGAACTCCGGTTTAATTGTAGTTAGTATTGGTGTTTGTAACCCAACATAGAACTATGTAAACGCAGATGTAGTGGCAACTTATAGTCATCCACTACCTGAATAAATGGACTAGGATAAAACCCAATGACCTTGAAGATAAAAATTTGATAAAACATAAAATAAAAAATAATTTTTTGGGCAAATAAGACCATGTAGTCAAGGATTTTTACGAGCTGCCAGGCTCCAAATTTGAGGCTTTCTATGAGTTGCCAGGCTACTGTCATTAACCATTTTGCAAAGCCTGTTAAGATGGTCCTCAATCCTTAACCAAATCATCAATGTTCAATGCTACCAAGTTCAAAAATCTGTAAAGATTGACTTGTGTAATCACTTGATGATCGTCAATTTAACGTTACCAAGTTCAGGGTCTGTAAAGATTGACTTGTGTATACGTTCGACGGGTCATACCAGGTTTACCTGGATGGAGTGACTTACTTAATGCAGGCAGGCTAATCCGGAGTTTTAGGTGTATACACCAAGCTTCCAAGCCGTGGTTACTACAAGGGTTGTCAACTCGTTGATGCTTTGCATCGGGAGCCCCCAGGTAGCATTTGAGCTATGCTCGTCGGGGCCTATGTTTGAGTTGTGCTAGGCATCAAAAACTCTCTTTTGCCCCTCATCATCATGTGGGAATTGCCAAAGCAACCAGAGCTATGCTCTTATGATGGCCTTGATGTGTTCGCCGGTTTAAGAGGCCATAGGAACTTCCTTGCTCACAGAAGCCCCCATGTGACAAACTCTTATGAAAAAAGGCGGCTGATACCCCACTTTATCGGGGGCGCCGATTTATTATATTGATCATAATATATACATTGTAAAGATATGTACATAAATCGGAGCCTATGGCTCAGGTGTAATAAGGTCGAAGAAGAGCGATGTTCCACGGCCGTCTGGTCTCCTCCTCCGCCGTACGTGAGTCCTTATGTTCTCGAATGTCGATGAGGTAGTATGATCCATTGTGCAGGTTCTTGCTGACCACAAAGGGTCATCCCCAAGGTGGGGACAACTTGGGCATGTCTGTCTGGTCTTGGATGAGCCGGAGCACCAGATCTCCTTCTTGAAACGTTCTGGTTTTAACCCGGCGACTGTGGTACCGGCGCATATCTTGCTGATAAATCGTCGATCGAGCTGCCGCCATGTCCCGTTCTTCATCCAGCCGGTCCAATGCATCTTGTCTTTCTTTTTCATTATCAGCTTCGACGTAAGCCGCCACCCGTGGCGAGTCATGAAGGATATCACTAGGGAGGACCGCTTCTGCTCCATATACCATGAAGAAAGGCGTGTACCCTGTAGATCTGTTAGGTGTAGTGTTGATGCTCCATAGCACAGATGGTAACTCCTCCACCCAACAACCCGGTGTCCTCTGCAAAGGGACAATAAGCCGGGGTTTGATGCCTCTCAAGATCTCCTGATTGGCTCTTTCGGCTTGGCCATTAGACTGAGGGTGAGCTACTGATGATACATCAAGGCGGATGTGCTCTCGTTGACAGAACTCCTCCATAGCCCCCTTGGATAGATTGGTACCATTATCCGTTATAATGTTGTGTGGAAAGCCAAACCGGAAAATCACCTTTTTGATGAACTGAACCGCCGTTGCTGCATCACACTTACTGACTGGTTCCGCTTCAACCCATTTGGTAAACTTGTCCACCGCCTCCAAAAGGTGGGTCTTCTTATCTTGGGATCTCTTGAAGGGTCCAAACATATCAAGCCCCCAAGTCGCAAACGGCCAAGTAATTGGAATCATCCTCAATTCATGCGCCGGTATATGAGCACGCCGTGAGAATTTTTGGCAAGCATCACATTTTCTGACCAAGTCCTCCGCGTCGGCATGAGCCGTCAACCAGTAGAACCTATGACGAAAAGCTTTAGACACCAAAGATTTTGAACCGGCATGATGACCACAATCTCCTTCATGGATCTCTTTAAGAATATCATAGCCCTTCTCTGGCGACACACACCGCTGAAATGCCCCAGAAACGCTACGATGATGAAGTTCTCCATTGACAATAGTCATTGACTTGGATCGCCGGACTATTTGTCTAGCCAAGACTCCGTCCTCTGGTAACTCACCTCGGTTCATGTACGCCAGGTAGGGAAGCATCCAATCCGGAATAACATGAAGTGCCGCGACCAATTGTGCCTCCGGATCAGGAACAGCCAAGTCCTCTTCTGAAGGTAACTGTACCGACGGATTGTGTAATACATCCAAGAAGGTATTGGGTGGGACCGGCTTACGTTGAGAACCTAGCCGGCTTAACGCGTCAGCCGCTTCATTCTTTCGCCGGTCTATATGATCCACCTGATAACCTTTGAAGTGTCCAGCAACAACATCTACCTCTCATCGATATGCTGCCATAAGTGGATCTTTGGAATCCCACTTGCCAGATATTTGCTGCGTCACCAGGTCTGAATCGCCAAAGCATTTAACCCGACTTAAATTCATCTCCTTGGCCATCCGTAAACCATGGAGGAGAGCTTCATACTCAGCTGCATTGTTAGTACAAGGGAACATTAAACGGAGAACATAACAGAACTTATCACCTCGTGGGGAAGTTAACACGACTTCAGCCCCCGAGCCCTCCAATTGCCTGGATCCATCAAAGTGAATAGTCCAATATGTGTGATCTGGCTTTTCCTCAGGTGCTTGCAACTCTGTCCAATCGTTAATGAAATCCACCAATGCTTGGGATTTTATCGCAGTACGGGGCACATACTTCAATCCGTGCGGGCTAAGCTCAATGACCCACTTTGCAACCCGACCAATAGCCTCTCTGTTCTGGATTATATCCCCCAATGGATCTGAACTCACCACAATGATTGGATGGCCTTGAAAATAGTGCTTTAGCTTCCGGTTTGCCATGAAGACTCCGTACACCAATTTCTGCCAATGCGGATACCTCTGTTTTGATTCAATGAGCACCTCACTGATGTAGTAAACCGGTCGCTGAACCGGATATTCCTTGCCTGCCTCCTTACGCTCTACTACAATGGCAACGCTTACTGCATGGGTATTAGCTGCCACATATAACAACAGCGGCTCATTATCAACCGGGGCAGCGAGGACCGATGGCTCTGCTAATTGCTTCTTCAAGTCTTCAAACGCAGCATCAGCGACATCACTCCAGACAAAGCGATCTGAATTTTTCATCATCTGATAAAGCGGGATAGCCTTCTTCCCCAAACGGCTGATAAACCGGCTGAGCGCCGCAATACGGCCCGCCATGCGTTGGACATCGTTGATGCACGCCGGTTTAGCCAAGGATGTAATCACCTTGATCTTCTCCGGATTAGCTTAAATTCCCCTGTTTGATACTAAGAATCCCAGGAGCTTGCCTGCCGGAACACCAAAAACACACTTATCCGGATTAAGCATCATTTTGTAAATCCGGAGATTATCAAAGGTTTCTTTCAGGTCTGTTATCAATGTCTCTTCCTTCCTGGATTTCACCACAATGTCATCCACATATGTGTGAACATTCCGCCCAATCTGTCCGTGAAGGAAGTTCTGTACACAACGCTGATAGGTCGCCTGGGCGCTCTTAAGCCCAAATGGCATAGATACATCGCAGAAGGCTCCAAAGGGAGTTATAAAGGCCGTCTTCTCCTGGTCCTTAACTCCATCTTGATCTGATGATAAACTGAATATGCGTCCAAAAAACTTAGTCCCTCACAACCTGCCGTGGCATCAATGATTTGATCAATACGGGGGAGGGCAAAGGGATCAGTTGGGCAAGCTTTGTTCAGATCTGTGTAATCAACACATATCCACCAAGTGCCATTTTCTTAATCACTAGCACCGGATTAGCCAACCACTCTGGATGAAAAACCTCAACTATAAAGCCTGTCGCCAAGAGCCGAGCCACTTCTTCTCCAATAGCCTTGCGCCTTTCTTCATTGAAGCGGCACAGAAATTGCTTAACCGGTTTAAACTTAGGATCAACGTTAAGAGTGTGCTCAGCGAGTCCCTCGGTACACCTCGCATGTCAGAAGGTTTCCATGCAAAAATGTCCCGATTCTCACGGATGAACTCGATGAGCACGCTTTCCTATTTCGGATCTAGGTTAGCACTGATGGTGAACTGCTTGGATGAATCGCCAGGAACGAAGTCAACATGTTTGGTCTCTTCAGCTAATTTGAACTTTAAGGCCGGATCATGCTCTGTGGTTGGTTTCTTTAGCGGAGACATATCCGCCGGATCAACATTATCTTTATAAAACTTCAGCTTCTTAGTTGCACAAATCGCTTCAGCATAAGCTGCATCACCTTCCTCACACTCCAACGCAATCTTGTGGCTCCCATGGATCGTAATAGTTCCCTTGTGGCCCGGCATCTTGAGCTGCAGATAAACATAACACGACCTCGCCATGAACTTGGCGTAAACCGGCCGCCCGAACAGGGCGTGATACGGGCTCTTGATCTTTACCACTTCAAAGATCACAGTCTCCGACCTGGAATCATGTTCATCTCCAAAAGTGACCTCCAGATCTATCTTGCCAACTGGATACACCGATTTACCGGGCACTACCCCATGAAAAACTGTATTGGACTGCCGGAGCTTCTTATCTGTCAGCCCCATGCGCCGGAAAGTCTCATAGTATAAGATGTTGATGCCGCGGCCTCCGTCCATAAGCACCTTGGTAAACTTGTAGCCACCCACCTGAGGTGCCACAACTAGAGCCAGCTGACCCGGATTATCAACCCGGGGCGGATGACCCTCTCGGCTCCACACAATGGGCTGTTCTGACCAACGCAGGTAACGCGACACCGCCGGTTCAACAGAATGTACTACCCTCTTGTGAACTTTCTGATCACGCTTACACAAGCTCGTGGTGAAGACATGATACTACCCACTGCTCAGCTCCTTCGGATTATTCTGATATCCGGATTGCTGCTGCCACTGACGCGGCTGATTTCCCTGATTGTTATAGCTGCCCTGGCCGTGCTGTTGGTTATGCTGATTGTGCCCGTTGTGGTTGCCGTTATTGCCTTGGTACCCTGAACCAAATCCACCACCTTGATAACCCGGCCCTTGAAAACCGGGGCCTGATCCGCCGGATGGTCCGTGATCATACCGAGACCGGTTCATGAATTCCTGCATAATAAAACAGTCCTTCCAGAGGTGGGTAGCTGGCTTTTCTGTTGTCCCATGCCTCGGGCAAGGTGTTTTCATCTGGTGTTCCAGATTAATAGGCGGCCTCCCATTTTGTGGTGGCGGTCTACCCTTGCGGCGCTGTCCGTCCTCCTGAGCACTGGTGTTGGCCACAAAATCTGAGTTGCTATCCGCTTTACGCTTTCCGTTATATCCTTGATTCGCCGGGTTGGGCTGGGGCGCCTTACCATTCTTGTTTACCTTCCCTGACTTGTCATTATCAGAGTCCGGGTATTTGGTATTATCTGAGTCCGCATATTTCACTAAAACGCCCATGAGAGTCCCCATGTCGTCGCAATTACGCTTAAGCCGTCCCAACTTCAACTTCAAAGGTTCAAACCGGCAATTGCCTTCCAATGTTACCATTGCTGTGCTTGGGTTGATGCTATTGGAGGAATGCAGGATCTCTGGCACTCGGCGCACCCAACTACTTGTTGACTCATGCTCTCCTTGAATGCAGGAAGCTAAATCAACGACATACATTGGCTGTTTGCACGTGTCTTTGAAGTTATTGATAAACCGGCGGCGTAATTCGGCAAATGGTCCGACAGAATTGGGTGGTAGGCCCTTCAGCCAAGTGCGAGCCGTGCCCTCTAGCATCATTGTGAAATACTTAGCGCACGCTGCATCATCCACATCCAGCATCTCCATCGCCATCTCATAACTTTCAACCCATGTCTCCGGGGATAGATCCGCTGTGTAGTTGGGCACCTTGCGCGGTCCCTTGAAATCCTTGTACAATTTTACGTTGCGCAAAGCGGGAGTAAGACAAGGCACTCCCAGGGAGCTAGACATAACCCCCAGTTCAACTGTGGTAGAGGGACGAACCGGCGTCGCCTGACGAGCTTCGTGATGTGCCGCTAACTCGGCCTCCCGGCGTTGCCTGCCCTGATCCACCACATTCTGAGCGTTCGCATCTCCTCCTGCCGGATCATCCTGCCGCGGTGGATTACGTCTTCGTGCGCTGCTTGACACAACCGGTTCATCCAGACGCCTAGTGTAACTCCGGCTTGGGCGAGGGGTTGAATGAATCCTCTCACGGCTGTGAGAATAAGCTTGATGTTGAGTTAGCGCCGTCTCCAAAAACTCCTTGGCCCGTCGTGCCTCCACTGCTGTAGGGGATGTTCCTTCAATGGGAAGAGCGGCCAATCGTGAAGCGACATCGACTATGTTATCCAATGTATTAGAGTAATGACCAGGAGGGGTGGGCACATGCTGTGATGGTACAACCTGGCGGGTTGGCTCCGCGGCCTGTGGTTGGACTGACGCTCCTGTGCCCGGTGCCCCTCCCCGGTTCACCTCCGGCTGGTTACTGGTTCCTGCTCCTGGTGTGCTAAAGAGGTTCCTTGCCTCATAAACCGGTGGCAAGCGAGATCGTTGGCTTCTCATCATCACCTCGTGTGAAGCGGTCTGATCCAACATGAGTCGATAAGCTTGAGCATCAAGCTCAGCCTGCTTTGCAGCCATCTTGGTTTTCTCAGCAGCTAGGTCCAACTTGGCTTGATCTATCCGGCTTTTCACCTGAGAGACCTCCGCATCATGCTGCTCTTTATTGGCCTGGGCTACCTCTGCTGTTAACAACGCTGTCAAAGTATCGACCAAGACGAACAAAGTTTTAGCCGGCGATGGATCAGGACCTCCAGCCCTAGCTCCCACCGTGTCTGATGTTAACGCCGCTGTAGTTGATGACTGTTGCATAGGTTGCGATCCGGCCATAAAAACGGCAACCCGGTTTGGCGGATCGAGGGGGTCCGGAATACTATCACCATCGGAACAGCCCTCAGATCGGCCATCCTGCAACAGATACAAAGATTTTGTCTCTCCGGAGGACGATTCATCGCCGGAATAGACAACAGTCTCGCCGTCAGAGTCCGATCCGTCCTCGGCTTGTACTCCATGCACTGCTCCAACGAAGACGTGCTTCATGGCGGGCTGAATCCGGGCAGGTCTCGCACGCCGAGCCGGCTCGACGATGTTGGGGAAGATGTCCGGTTCAGGGCCCGGTTCGCCGATCTTGCCGATGAAGACGTGGATACCGCCGAAGGGGACCCGGTACCCGTATTCGATTGTATCGGCCTCGGGGCCCCAGCCGGCATCGCCAATGTAGATCTTGCCGCGACGACTCTTAGTCATTCGGCCCACTGCGTAGCCCTTGAGTCCTTCAAAGCTGCCCTTCAAGAACTCGAAACCATCGTGTGATAGCCCCACGGTGGGCGCCAACTGTCGTGGTTTTGTCACGGTGGATGTCCTAGCAAAAGGACTTAGTCGTGAAGCCATCGCTACGGGTTAGCTTAAAGGGGTTAAAGCGGACAAAGAGATAGGGATTTTATACTAGTTCGGCCCCTTCGATGAAGGTAAAAGCCTACGTCTAGTTTGGTGTAATATTGCTAGGGTTTCGGTGATCAGGAAGCGAATCCGCTTTGCCTGTGTCTCGAATTGTTGTTTTTCTGCCCTGAATCGTCGCCGGGTAGTCCCTTTATATAAGAGGTGACGCCCGGTCCGGTTTACAGAATCCCGAGGCCGGCTCATAAACGTGTCCGCTCGGTCTCTATCCTCCCTATCTTACATCACAAGTTACACATCATATGACGGTTTACAAATCATGGGCCCTAATGCCTCTTGGGCTTTAAGCTTCTTGGACTAAAGCGTCTTGCTCCACGTTCAACTGGGCTTCAATAGAATTAATCTCCATAAGCATAAACCGGCCCCTCCTGGGCGGTTTATACCTAGTAATAATATCCCTGACCGTAGGTGTTGTGTCCTAATAGGGCACTTTTATCCTAGTCCTCTAATATATATCGAGGATAAACACACGATGTAACATATGCCAACATAGTAGCACAGGCATGCGGGGGAGCCGGCGGCGTGTGCCGGCGCCCAGGCGGCCAGGGTGCGGTATTGTGACGGCGTCACGGGGTGGAGCGCCCGTAGTCAGGCCCCGGGAATGTAGACATGATGATGAACCTCGTTAACAAATTTCGGTGTTGTGCTCGTGTGATTGCTTGGTCCTCGGATGATCGACGGTATGCATCGGATGATTCTAACGGAAGATTTCACTCTGTGTTGATTGTTGGGTTTAGTCCCACATCGGTTGTGGGAGGAGACATAACACGATTTATAAGGGTGAAGGTGTCCCCTCCTAACAGGCTAGTCTTTTGGAGGGAGAGGGACCAAGGCCGACTTAAACTCACGCGTGGTCGGTCATGGTTGGTGGGCTAGAAACGCTGGTGTTAGCGGACCCATGGGTGACCGATGTGTGAGGGGAAGATTGTTGGGTTTAGTCCCACATCGGTTGTGGGAAAAGACATGACACGATTTATAAGGATGAAAGTGTCCCCTTCTTACATGCTAGTCTTTTGGGAGAGGGCCCAAGGCGGTTCCAGAATTGCGTAACAAGAGGAACATGCGCTGTTATTCCAAACCGGAGCGGATGGCCGGAGCGAGTGTAATCTGAAGACGATACATTACGACGAACCAAACGCGTTAGTAGCCAAAATAAAAGAAGTCGGAACACGGATAGCCCGTCGTCTGAGGGAAGCTACCATTACCAGGCGCGAGCTAAGGTCGACTTTGAGCCAACAGGAAGCAAATCCCAAGGTCATACCTCCACACTCTACGCAAAGGCAGTAGACGGACGGTGCGTACGTTCAGGAGGCGAGGCATACACCTACGCCACACCTCTCGCTGTCTACTCCTCTGCATATAGTACGCACACAGCGCACAAAAGCACACTCCACCATGACGCCGCACCACAGGAAGCTTCACGTCCCGGTGCCATCTTTCGCCACAGCGACGCTGCTCCTGCTTCCCCTCGCGCTCCTCGCCGCCGTGCTCGTCGCCGTATACCACAACGAGTTCGCCCTGCAGTCATATCTGGCCCGCCCCGCCTGCCCGAGCAACGCCAGTGACACCGGCCTCACGGGGCGGCACGTCGCCGTGCAGGTGGCCCCGGATTTCCGGCTGCTCATCGGCGTGCTGACGCTCCCGGGCCTGTACGAGCGGCGGCACCTGATGCGCACGGTGTACGCGCTCCAGCAGCCGGACCTGACGGCGCACGTCGACGTCCGGTTCGTCTTCTGCCGGCTGGCCTCGGAGGAGCAGCGCGTGCTGGTGGCGCTGGAGGCGATGCAGCACGGCGACGTGGTGGAGCTGGACTGCCCGGAGAACATGGACAGCGGCAAGACGCACGCCTACCTCTCCAGCGTCCCGGCGCTCTTCGGCGACCGGGCGTACGACTTCGTGATGAAGACCGACGACGACACCTTCTTCCGCCTGCCGCAGCTGGTGGAGTCGCTGAACCGGGCGCCCAGGGAGGACCTCTACTACGGCTGCATGGTGCCGTGCGACGTAGTCCGCACGCAGGAGAACGAGTACATGTCCGGCATGGGGTATGTCATCTCGTGGGACCTCGTGGAGTGGATCGTCGCGGCGGCGGAGCAGATCAGGAACCACACCGTCGGGCCCGAGGACAGGCTGGTCTCCACGTGGTTCAGAGGTGCCGGGAAGGGCAAGAACCGGGTGGACACGAAGCCGGCCATGTACGGCTTTCCGGATCGCGCGGACCATTGCGCGCACGAGTTCGTGCCGGACACCATCGCCGTCCACAAGCTCAAGAACAACGGGAGGTGGGCGACGACGCTCAAGTACTTCAACTTCACGGCGGGGCTCAAGCCGTCCAAGTTCTACCGCATGGATTGATGAACCGAAAGGTTTTTCTTTGTGTGTGTGTGTCTTAGTCAACTGAGATTTAACTTAATCTAATTCAAATGACATGACATGCAAAAAAGAAAAAGAAAAAATTGAACATATTTTTTTGCACGGATCACAATTTAAGATCTCACGAATATAGCATCGACTGAGACTTAGCAAGGTCTCAGTTGACACAGACTCAGCAAGAGTGTTTTTTCTGCGGCGTTGATCTCGTTGTATTTTGAATATGTATTATTAGTACGGAAATTCAAATGCGGGGGCACTCACCTGCCAAGGCCTGTCGCCCACTCGATTTGTCTCACGATTCGTGAAGTAGTTGAATCCTGCACGAGTACATAGTAACAAAGAAAATCCCTAAAAAAATATAAGTTTCAGCGATGAAACTTACTTTTTTCATCTAAAATGCCAAGTTTTAACAAGTTTCAGAGATATAATTTGAAGCATTTTTTTCCTATCGGCTGTAGACACAAAATAATTATTTTTTATCGATCGCTCGTACTAAGTTTCAACAATGAAACTTAACATATTTTTAAAAAATTGTCCAAATATATTCAAAATAGCTCTTATTTTAAAGTGCTGGTCACGAGAAACACGAATATGAAAACATAAGTTAATTTGGAATTTTTATTTAAAAGATACATAACGTTTAAAATTGGAAAAAAAAACCTGGCACGGGGGACCGAGTGCCTCGGCACTTGCATGCCGCAAATCCTCGTCCATTATTAGTATACTCATTAACCTATGCATCCGCATCCGCCCGGGCTTTGTTTGTAGTTCCAGTTATTGACATGTTGGTCCCACATGTCAGTTAACAGTCAAACAAACGATCAAACAGACGATTCGTCTAGGTGCGGGTCCGACCTGTCATAATTGCGATCAAATTGTAAAGCTCTCGATAATTTTGGGTTTTTCAAAACAACCGACCCCAGACTTGGTTTTATGCTATTTACTTATTTCTTGTAAAAAAAACTGTAGTTTTTTTAGAACCATATCCCGAATTGTAATAGTTTTATGCTATTTACTTATTTCTTGAGTTCGTTCATCAAGACGAAGCTCTGGCATAGATTCATATGGTCTCCTTGGGACAATGAGGTCAAAATTTCCCACGTGCATACTCGACGACGAGATCTGGTGTCAAGTACTTCAGCTCTATGGCGTTGGTTCCTAGGGGTACGTGCACAAAGACTCCCCATCTAGGTCAAGCCGGCTCCAAAAGGGGAGTAGGGACATCGATGAGTCAGACAACGGTAGTGCTGTTTGGTGGTCCATAGATCTCTATGTAATTTTTTATTATTATGCTTAGGGTGCTTCATCTGATGAACTTTCATGATAAATCCGGATTTTTTCTCCGCAAACAAAAGATTATTATGTGCTTATCACTTGGAGATTTTGCTCTTGATTTGTACCCCTTTCAATCAGCCTGAGAGTAGATAAACAATCACACTTTTGATAGGAAAACCACGGTATCATTGTTGGGTAAACCTAGTTTAAGTTTAATCCTAGTTGCCTACTACACTAAGCCGAGTTAGAGCTAATCTTTGTCTTAATCCCTCCGTTTTTATTTACTCCGTATATTAGAGTTGATTGAAGTTAAACTTTGTAATGTTTGACCAAATTTATAGAAACAAGTACAAACATTTACTATAACAAATCTATATGACGTGAAAGTACATTCAATAATAAATCTAATGGTATGTATTTGTTACTGTATATGCTAATGTTTTTGTTTATAATTTTTTTGTCAAAGTTTACAAAGCTTGATTTTGATTAAGGGTGTGTTTAGTTCACAGTCGACTAAAGACTTAACAAAGCCTTAGCCAAGTGATATGTACATAAAAAGAAAAAAAGAAAACTGAAAACAAATTTTCTCTACGAATCGCCATGCAAGATCAAAGGAATATAACATCGACCGAGACATAACGAAGTCTAACTCGATTGAGACTTTGCAAAACTGTTTGACTAAAGCTAATATGTGAACTAAATAAAATCGGAGGGAGTAATAATATAGCCTAAGTTAAAGGCGTCAGAACATGGAGTGCCCGTCATTTCAGGGAAGCCACCACTGCCACGCGCGAGCTAAGGTCGACTTTGAGCCAACACGAAGCAAACCCCAAGGTCATACCTCCACACTTCACGCAAAGACAGGAGGCAAACCGTGCGTCCACGGGGAAGAATGCTTCCGCTGCACCTCTCGCTGCGTCGCGCTCCTCTGCATATCAACTGGTTTTGCACCGTGCAAGCCCTGTTCAGAAATCGCAGAGTGGCGCACACCGTTCGCAATGAAATCGCAGCATAGGAAGCTCCCCACTCCGACGCCATCCATCTCGACGGCGACGCTCCTCCTGCTCCCCCTCGCGCTCCTCGGCGCCGTGCTCATGGTCGTGTACCCCAACGAGTTCGCCCTTCAGTCGTCGCTGGCCGGCGCCGGCTGCCCCGACGACGCCAGCGGCATCAACGTCGCGGCGCGCCACGTCGTCGTGCAGGCGGCCCCAGACTTCCGGCTGCTCATGGGCGTGCTGACCCTGCCGAGCCGGTACGAGCGGCGGCACCTGCTCCGCACGGTGTACGCGCTCCAGCAGGCGAACCTGACGGCGCGCGTGGACGTCCGCTTCTTCTTCTGCCGGATCGAGTCGGCCGAGCAGCGCCTGCTGGTGGCGCTGGAGGCGATGCGGTACGGCGACGTGGTGGAGCTGGACTGCCCGGAGAACATGGACAACGGCAAGACGCACTCCTACTTCTCCAGCGTGCCGGCGCTCTTCGGCGACGGGGCCTACGACTTCGTGATGAAGACCGACGACGACACCTTCTTCCGGCTGCCGCAGCTGGCGGAGTCGCTGGGCCGCGCGCCGAGGGAGGACCTCTACTACGGCTGCATGGTGCCGTGCGACTACGTGCGCGGGTGGAACGAGTACATGTCCGGCATGGGGTACGTCATCTCGTGGGACCTCGTGGAGTGGATCGTGGCGGCGGCGGACCGGATCAGGAACCACACCGTCGGGCCGGAGGACAGGACGCTCTACTCCTGGTTCAGCGGCGCCGGGAAGGCCAAGAACCGGGTGGACGTGAAGCCGGCCATGTACGACTTCCCGCAGCGAGGAGCTCCGTGCGCGCACGAGCTCGTGCCGGACACCATCGCCGTGCACCGGCTCAAGAACAACTTCAGGTGGTCCACCACGCTCAAGTACTTCAACTTCACCGCCGGGCTAGAGCCCTCCAAGTTCTATCGCGTCGTTTGATGGAACGATCGAGAGGTTGATCTTCTGTACGTAGCATTTTGAATTTGATTTTGGTTGCAGGAGTCAACGGTCTGTGAAGTTGATATTTTTTTCATTATTTATTTCTAAAGGGCCATGCTACGGCGTGCGCTGTAGCTACTAAATTCCGACCAATTTAATTTCAGAAATGCTAAAAATGTGACGTCAGATATTTGAGCATGGCAAATCGAGTATTTCTATAGCAAATTATGTTGCCGTGAAGATGGCAATTTTCTATGGCAACCATGACAATTTCCGGCAGAAAAACTGAACATGACAAAGATTTGCCATGTTTGATAAAAAAAAATGGCATCCTTGTGACAACATAATTTGCCATCTCAGACGATCTATCTGTTATGCTGGAAAAATTTGATGTCAATTTGTAGCGAAATATTTAATTTTTTCATACTTGTTCCCCGGTTCCTTTATGTTTTTGCTTTGTTGATCCCCATGCATGATCTACGCATGCAACTATCGATCCCTTTAAACTAGGGAAGAGAAGCAGTTTAAAATCAAAGGGAAGAAAGATTAGAGAGAGATTTCACTTGAATCTCTAGTTAAATCAAAGGGAAGGCTAAGAGTTGTTTCGGTAACGTGTCATTTCTAAAGTTGTTTGGCCGTTGGGACACCAGCATGCTACGGCTTTGTTCGGTTAAAGTGACTCTGAAGGGGATTGGCAAAGATTGAGGAGGATTAAATCCCTACAAGCCAAAATCCCCTCCAACCCCCCTGGCAGGAGGATTAACCGAACAAGACTTAAGGGTTCTTTCCGTGTTTGTATTTCTACTTCTCTCTTATGGCATGAAGTTGCATGGCTCAGTGTGAAGCAATGATAGTTGACTCACCTTGTGTTTTACGTATTTGTTCAAAAGGATCAAGTGATCTTTTGAAGATATTTTGCTTAACCATTCATTTTTCAAAACTGCGGTCTTTTGTGTTTTAAAAACAGTGCCACCTTTTTTACGTACGAAGCCGAAACTCTGCACGTGCCATTGCATATTGCATTTTTTTTCTTCTAAAGAAGGTTTTCTACAACTTTAAATTAATAAAGTCAAAACCGACTAAGAAGTATATACAACATCTTACAAGCAGATCAAACGATGAAACAAAGGAAAGCAGAATACAACTATACTTAACCGAGCATCTGTCCGCTCCCAGCAAACATCAATGACCATGACTCATCGGGGGTCTCTATGCACGAATGTGGGCGCAACTAAGGTGTCCACCCTTTGGAGCAACCTCTCTCCACCGATGCTTGGGGAAGACGAGGAAAATGAAGAAAGGCTCGCCCTGAAACATCCCAACACGCTGGACCACTCTGCTATGTCGAACAAGGTTGCTGCCGGAAGAGGTCCCTGCCTTCTAATTTTGGATCAAAAGCGTCGACCCTGCAACCCACGGAACCTATGAGTTCACATTGACTGCCGACACCACATGAGAGCCAGGTAATCACCACTTCATCTTTGTTATATCGAAAAAACATTGTCTTTGCCACCAATCCTAACACAATGATTTCTATCAACTTCCTATTGTCCAACGGGCCCGTCGACGAGGGGGGCCAAGGTGGCTGACCACACAGGGCCCTCGAAATCATGGGCCCCACGATTGACGAAAAAATGCGAAGTTAAACCGCTCGCGCGTGGCCCGCTACAGCCTGAACCCTAGGTTCGTGACCGCTCTGCCCGTCCTCAGCCGCCGCCTCTCGCGATCTCGCACTCGCACGCTCCCGTGCAACGAATCTAGGGTTGCTGGTCACCCGAGGGCCGCCAGCGGCCGATCTCCACAGTCTAGCTCCCCTACTTGTTGTCCCGTACTTGCTGATCCACTACACCGAAGACTAGCCGTCCATCCAAAGCCAAGAAACACCGGTGCTGCTCGTCGCCTCGGCCAGTGGGTAATTTACTAATTTCTTCCAATGAGAGAGGCAAGCAACAATAGGAGATGCATTCAAAGTTTGAACTCACATGATGTGTGTGTTAATTTCTAAATTGATGCATTTGAACAATTGACCGATTTTGAACTGAAAAATAATTGTGTGTATGTAGGATTAAACCCGAATTGATGCATTTTTATTTCATGTTACAGAAAAATATGATGATGACATCATTTTTGTTGGGGCCCATCAACAACAGAAGTGTCTACACATATGAGAGGAATGGATGAAGCAAACTATTGATTTGGTATCTTTTGTATCTCTTATTATTATTTGTATTTTTTTACCATGTTTAAGCTATTTGGTTCGATCATTAAGCGTTGAGTTTCAATTCTTCATATACTTTGTGTTGAGAAAATTTATGTATGCTTTGGCATGAGGTTTTCCTTGGATAGCTATGAAGTATTATTTGGCCACTGCAATCGGAGGTATTCTCTGAAACCTTCTTTAGTTATATGTTTTTTCAAATTTTAAGACTATTTTGTGATTCGTCCCCGGGCCCCAAATTTCTGGAGTCGGCTCTGTTGTCCAAGTTTACATGGTGTCCATGTATTTTGAGGCTTAACCTTGACCATCTATTTAATTAATAAAATATGAATATATGCCACAAAAATGATACGATCGAATTCGCATTCGATTTTTTTTAGTTATGTGAATTTTATGGCACGTGGCTCGCAATACTATTGGTCACACTAATGACCAAAGTTTAATAAGAGGGCTCCATGTAAGTAAAGATGGAGGGAGTTAATTTCTTTGGTTGATGATTCAGCCTTCTAAAAAACAGGAAATTTGGGCGATTTGTCTTTGAGACAAGCTCTGGCCACTTGGGCTTTGTGACAAGCTCTGGCCACTTGGGCTTTGTGACAAGCTCTGGCCACTTGGGCAAGCCCGTTTGTGCGCCCCCACCTAGAAATGCATCGCCCCACTAAAATTGAGCCAGATCCATATATACCCTACTCTGACGCAATCATGCTTCTCACCTAAGGTTTTCCGCACTGTGGCGTTACTGTGCCTACTCAAAGTTTTGGGAGCATTTATTTTTAATTTTTTCTCTGTTGGTTTTCACCGGGTTTTCTATGTTTGTTTCTGGATTTTGCGCGTTTCTTTAGCACTTTTCTTAGTTTTTATTTATCTTTCAGTTTTCTGTGTCGGTTTTCAATGATTTCTGTGTTGATTTGAATTTTTAAAGTTTTAGTATTATGTGTTTCTCTACGGGTTTTATTCAAATTTTTGGATTTATCTCTCTTTTTCAAATGTATTTCAATTTTTTCCACATGGATTGTACATTTTTCTTGTATATCAATGAAAAAATTTGTATGCATTTTTTTCAGATACATGATTAACATTATTTCATACACATTCTAGATTTTTCGTATACATCTAAAACATACTTTTAGACATGTTTAACATTTTACAAGACATAATTAACTTTTTAAAATATATGATCAACATTTCCTCAAATAGATTATATGTTTTTGAACTCTTTTTGAATGTGTGTTAAAATTATATCAATTATGCGCTGAGACATTTTTTGGATGATGATATTTCTTTTAACTAGACAAACCTTTTTTACATTGGTATAAACATTTTCGAAAATATTATAAATATATTTTTGAAACAACTGATTTTTAAAAGAGAAAGGCACAGTGGATTTGTTTAATGGTATGAAACATTAGTTTTGAATTAAAGAAACAATGTTTTCGGCATTGTAATTTTGTTTTGAAATGTTTCATTTTTTGGAAATGCTTGAACATTTTTTAAATGTCACAAACATTTCTTTTGAATGTTATCAACATTTATTTTTGTATTTTATCAGAAATTCAACATTGTGTTAAAAATTATAAAATTCATGATTTTCAAAATTTATGAGGAAATTTAAGTTATGCTTATTTAGAATATTTGGGAATCAAGTGAAAATGAATGAATGGAAAAAGGCAAAAACGAACCAACCTTGCACTACCTGGGCCGACCCACCGTATGCTCGTTGTCATTGGCAGGCCTGCTGGTGTAGGATATCTCTTTGGTAGAAGAAAACATCATGAAGTACTAGAGCCAGACTCCGCACTAGTATTCAGAAACATAGACGAGCGTGAAGTACTGGAAACAGCTGCAATCAGAGAAGCTCTCGCCATTTCAGATGATCTATACATATAGAAGATCTTCATCAGATCGGACTGCAAGGTTGTAGTTGAATCTATCAAAGGAGGTACATGGACATCGTATGGAGCAGTGGCGCATGAAATCATAGAGCACTCATAAGCCTTTTCTTCTTGCAATTTTAGTCATGAATTTATAACCTCAACAGTTGAGGCTCACAAATTTGTAAAGCATGTTTTTTACATTGGGGGCTGGCTGCCATGCTTGGTTAGGCCAGCCCAGTGAACTTTTATTCGTCTCTCTAAATATTGTGACGGTTTTAATAAAACTTTGCGAGGTCGCCTTAAAGGATAGGGAATAAAATAGCCTATCAGACAGGAGCTCATGTTCCCCGTGCTGCCCGTGGAAAGCCACATATCACGCACCTACTACGCAACTTTGATCCGGTAATGGAGGGATCATAGAGTCACCGGCGCCCGATGACACTTGTATTTTTTTCCTGTTCTTTTTCTTTTTTATTACTTTCCTTCTTTGTTTTATTATGCTAAAAAATCATAAAATGTTCATGAACTTTAAAATATGCTCATGCTTTAAAAATACTGTGCGTACATATTTTAAAAAATCCTTAAAATTCAAAAAAAGTCCATCAGTTAAAGAATATTCATGAATTTCAAAAAAGGTACAAAACATCGTAAAACGTTTATAGGTTGTAAAAAATGTTCAAGGTTTTGAACTAAATCTGAATTACTAAAAATCTTCATGAATTCAAAAGTGTTCGGGAATTCAACAAATGTTCACAAATTTAACAACTTGTTACAAAATTCAGAAAATGTTTGCCAACTTCAAAAGTTGTTCCTGAAATTTAAAAGTGTTCACTGATTCAAAACATGTTCATGAATTCTAAAACTGTTCTCAGATTTCAAAAATGATCAAATATTTTGAAAAATATTCCTGGATTTCAAATTAGTCCAGAATTTCGAGAAATGTTCTTGTTTAAAATAAATCACAGATTTGATAATTATTTGTGATTTAGTAAAATTTTGAATTTGAAAAATGTTCATAGATTTGGAAAATCTATTTGTGGATTTCAAAAAACTATTTTCGAATTTTAAAAATAATGTTCTCAAATTTTAGAAGTTATCATCACTTCATAAAACTGTTGTGATTTTATAAAATGTTCATCTCTGAAAAAAGTATTTGCAAAAAAAGAAGAAAAAACCAATAGAAAGAAAAAGAACATTGAAAAGACATGGCCTGCGAAGGTTCTAGAACCCTCCCATAACGGGAATAGGCAGTCCGGCGAGCATGCCTACTTGGGCTGCTCAGTATCGAGGGTAGCGATCGCAAAGGGTATGCGGTTCGTTGCCACCCATGACATGCACGGTAAATAGGATCTCCCCTATCAGACCAACAACCAGAATCCCCTAAGGGCATGTACAATGGTTGCTAAGATAGTCTTATCTTAAGTTTTGCATGTAAATTAGAGATGACAAAAAAACAAGTCTACAATGGGTCATCTCTTAGCCTTATCTTCAATAATTAGTTATTCCTAAAAACATGGTGAGACAAATTGTGCTAAGCTATCATCTCTTGTCTTTGCTTAAATAAGCTAAGACAAGCCTTCTCTTATGATTTCTCTCTCCTCCACCTCATCATTTATCTTATGTGGCATCCTTAAGCTAGAACCATTGTACATGCCCTAAAAAGCCTTGCCGTGGGAAGCTCCATATTTTCCGGCAAACCCCATTGTAGTGTTTTTTTGCGAGAAAACTTCCAATCTATTCATCTTCAATCATGACAGTACAACGAATACCAGAAATAAAAATTACATCCAGATCCGTAGACCACCTAGCGACGACTACAAGCACTGAGAGCCGAAGGCGCGCCGTCGTCATCACCCCTTCATCGTCGGAGTTGGGCACACCTATTGTAGTAGACAGTCGGGAAGTCGTCGTGCTAAGGCCCCATAGGACCAACACCCCAGAACAACAACCATCGTCCATGAAAAATAACGTAGATCGGAAGGATCCAAACCGAAGACGCAAGAACGTAGACGAACAACGACGAGATCCGAACAAATTCACCAAAGATAGATCTGTCGGAGACACACTTCCACACGCCCACCAACGATGCTAGACGCATCGCCGGAACAATGGCTAGGCGGGGAGACCTTTATTCCATCTTCAGGGAGCCGCCGCCGTCTCGTCTTCCTGAGCAGGACACAAACCCTAGCAAGATTGAAAAAATCGACTAAAAGCGAAGCCCTCCCGCCGGCCCTTGCCAGGATCCACCGCGCCTCCATGACCCTAGGGCCATCGGAGACGAGGCAGACCTGCTCCGGCGCCGGCGAGAGGCAGGAACCCTAACTTTCTTTCTTGGAGGAGGAGGAGGCGGCTGGAACTTTTGATAGTAGAGAAGAGATAGAGATATCCCCATTGTAGTGTTTGACACGAAGAAAAGTTGCATATGACATTTTTTCTGCATAATGGTATTGCCTAAAGAATAAAATTACTTCTCAATTCACAAAAACATGAACAAAAAAAATCACAAGTATCCCCTATGTCCCAAAATAAGTGCCTCAACTTTATACTAAATTTTGTAGAGTTGTATTAAAGTTGAGACACTTATTCTGGGACGGAGACGGTATTTCATACACCATAGATTGGTGTAGCACAGTGGCGTATCCAGTGTGGATGCCACACAAATTTGACAATTTTGACCTGTTGGCGAAATCAATTCATGGAATGAACTGCCCGTGAAACTATTTCACATCCATGACCTTTTCGTGTAGCGCCTGCCACGACGGCGTTGCACCCTACTGTGCAGCGCCTAGCCCAGGGGCGTTGCACGCCTGTTCACCGTGGCAGCCCCTGGGCCCGCACCCGACCGTGCAGCGCCTCCGAGCTAGGCGCCACATGGTAATGTGCAGCGCCTCCGAGCTAGGCGCTGCACATTGACTTATCCAGCAGCCGCGCACAAGCCCAAACCCCACCCATTGCAGTTACAGAACAGAGAAGAGAAGGCTGTGGCGGCTGCTGGATCCTCTCCTCTCCCTCTCTCAATCTCATCTCCAAAAAACTTCAGATCTGAGGATTTGGTCCGTGGAGTTCTTCACCCTTCCATCCTACAAGGTACCCTCCTCCGATCCCCTTCTTTCTATCCATAAATTTTATCTTTTTTTGAAGAATTGTGTAACCCTTTTTTGATTATATTAGAATCTTGCATATGTGGGATTTATGATTTGTAGATGATTTATAAGTTTTCTGTAACCGTAGATTAGTTTATATATATTGAAAAAATGTGCTTGTATGTTGGAAACCTACATTATGATAGATTGTATTAGATGTTATTTTAGATGAGTTAGATGAATTGAATATTAGTTATATGGAAAAGATATTTGAATTGAAGTAGGCTTGGTTTAGTTATTTTGTATTCATAGGATGATGTTATTTATATGGTTTGACAAGAAAGCATTTTTTTCAAATTTTGCATCTAGTAGCCGTAGTTTTATTTTTGTATATTCAAAAGATAATTGTGTTGACAAGAAAGCTTTTTCAAATTGTTAGGATGGATTGGCTTCTCGATGATCACTGGGACAAACAACACCGGTCGTACGTTATGTCGGTGGATCAGCGGGTAATAATGAAAGTTGCCGGTGTTAATTATTTAGTGTTTTTTTCAAACACATACCCCCAGATGTAATGATTTGTTTGTTTGCTTGTAGGAGCTTGCACCTCTGAAGCTTCGGGCTCACAGAGTCAACCTTGGGTGGATGCGCTATGATGAGCGGTACACACCGTATGTTAGGGAGACAGGACTTCTCCCTTTCATTCAGTTGGTCAGCCGGTCGACGCCACCCAACAATGCTCCAGCACTCACCGCGCTTATTGATCATTGGAGGCCGGAGACACACAGTTTCCATCTGCGGACCGAGGAGATGACCGTGACGCTTCAGGATATAGCAATGATCACCGGTCTTCCTATCGATGGCAATCCTCTATGTATGAGCACCGATTCAGATGGGTGGCGCGAGCAGATGCATGCCCTTATCGGTATGGTTCCTCCGGAGCCTTAGGAACCAGAAGTTGAAGGCAAGAGGAAGGAAAGAGTCGCAGCCGGTGCCCCTTACACCTGGATTACTTCGCACTTTGGTACTTGCCCTGAGGATGCTGATGAGGACACGGTCAAGACACATGCTCGTGTCTACATGTGGTATGTGATATCCAGGACTATGTTTGCTGATGGCACAGGCAAGAATGCTCCATGGATGTGGCCGAAGGCGTTGACCGTCTTCGATAGCAAATGGAGTTGGGGTTCGGCGACACTGGCTTACTTGTATAGACAGGTATGAAGTTGTTTATGTTTGAAGGAAATATGCCCAAGAGGCTGATACGTCCAAAACGTATCTATAATTTCTGCTTGCTCCATGCCTCTTTTGTGTGATATTGCTATGATATTTATACACTTCTATACACTTTTGATCATATCTGGACTAACCTATTAACTCAGTGCACCCCAGTGCCAGATTCTGTTTTCTGCTGTTTTTGTATTTCAGGTTTTCCCATCACGTAAACTGCCAGAAAAATCCAGAAAAATTATATAAAAAATCAGCGTTCCGGAAGCTTCCTTGCGGCCAAAGTAGGGCCGGAGGGGGGCCACCAGGGCTCCAGGCGCCCTGGTGGCGCGGCCCCCCTCCTGGCCGCGCCGGGGGGCGCCTGGGCCCCCCAGGTCTCCGCTGATGCCCCCTTTGGCATATATTTAACACGCGTCCCGAAACCCTCGAGGACGGAACCCTTTTTCGCGATCTCATCTCTGTTCCGCCGCCGCCGCGCTTCCAAGATCGGGAGCACCAGGAAAACTCTTCCCGGCACCCTGCCGGAGGGGAGGATCACCACCGGGAGCCTCTCCACCACCATGGACGCCTCCCGGATGAGTTGTGAGTAGTCTCCCTTGGACCATGGGTCCATGACCAGTAGCTATGTGATGTTCTCCTCCCCTTCTTGTGCTTCACTAATTAGACCTCGTGAGCTGCCCTACATGATCGAGGCACATATGTAATCCTTATGCTCTTGCTATGTTGAGTTTGCTGGGATCCGATGGATTTTGAGATTATGTTCAGATTGTGTTTGAGTAATATATTTGATTCACCTCTTTTATATTTATGTTCGTAAGTAATTCTTGCATGTTCTCCGTTGCTATTTATTGCTTTGGCCGAGTAGTAGGTAGTAACTCCAAGAGGGAACGTTATGCTTGATTGTGGGTTCATGCCCCTCGATGACTAGTTTGAGTGACAGAAACATGAGTCTAGGGGATGTGCTGTTGCCACAAGGGGGAAAACAACGGTGCTTGTACTCGCGGGTGCAAGGATTATTTACTTTACGCAAAGTCCTTTTAATGCAGTTGTCTGTTGCTTTGAGTTTACACTATGGGTGGGACTCACAACTTAATACCAGCGAGATGTTCTGGATAGATATCTCAAGGTGGATGATTAGTAGTAGATGCAGATGGATTTCGGTCTACTTGCCTTGGCGTACCGCCCATGCTTTGAACCTCTACCTTTCTTGTAACATAGTTAGCATTGGTTTGCGCACATAATTCTGTCAATTGCCCAGCTGTAATTCGTTCACCTCACATAGCTGTTTTATCGTCTTTTGGGAGAGAGACATCACTAGTGAACATCATGGGACCCCGGTCCATATTACCATCACTGATCACATCCGTTATTTACTTTCTGCTTTTACTTACTAGTTACAGTTATACATATCACTATTATCTCTTCCGTTTGATCCTTTGTAAACGACAAGGCCGGAGGGATTGACAACCTCTCTGTACTCGTTGGGAGCAAAGTTATTTGTATCTGTGTGCAGGTCCAGTTGATTGCTAATATCTGGTGCCGTTAGCAGTTGAAACCTTCTTGTTGAACCTTGGAGTCTCAGGGGAAATCGATCCTTGGTATCCTTGCCAAGGGAAAACTACCGCTACACTGCATCTCAAACCTTCCAATTGGGGTAACCAACGAGGGGCGAGAAGCCATCAAGCAAAGTTTTCTGGCACCGTTGCCGGGGACTCCACTCTTCAAGATAGGGTAGCTGCACGCTATCTTTTACCTTTGCTTTTTAGTCTTGTTAGTTTACCTTTCAGTTTTGCTTTAGTATCTTTTGTCAAAAATCACAAAAATAGTTATCTTGCTTGCTTGCTGCTATGGGTTCCACCGAGAACACCAAGTTGTGTGACTTCACTAGTCATAACAACGATGACTTTATCTGCACGCCTATCACTACACCTGCCACTTCAGCACCTTCGTATGAAATTAAACCTGCTTTACTGAACCTAGTTATGAAAGATCAATTCTCCGGTGCTGGAGATGATGCTGCTTTACACTTAAACAATTTTGTTGAACTCTGTGATATGCAAAAGTACCAAGAAATAGATGGTAATATTGTTAAGCTTAAGCTTTTTCCTTTCTCCTTGAGAGGAGGAGCTAAAATTTGGTTTCAATCTTTGCCTAGAAATAGCATAGATTCATGGGACAAGTGCAAAGATGCTTTTATTGGAAAATACTATCCACCTGCTAAAATTATCCAACTAAGGAGTAACATAATGAATTTTAAACAATTGGATAATGAACACGTTGCCCAAGCTTGGGAACGCATGAAATCTCTTGTCAAGAACTGCCCTACTCATGGTTTGACTACTTGGATGGTTATCCAAACTTTTTATGCAGGCTTGAACTTTACCTCGCGGAACTTGTTAGATTCGGCCGCGGGAGGAACCTTTATGTCAACTACACTTGGTGCTGCCACAAAGCTTCTCGATGAGATGATGACCAACTATTCCCAATGGCACACCGAACGCGCTCCAACAGGTAGGAAGGTAAACTCTGTCGAGGAGATTTCCTCCCTAAATGAAAAAGTTGACTTGATCATGTCTCTACTTTCGAAGCAATCTTCTGTTGATCCTCGTGATGTTCCTTTAAATTCTTTGATTGCTCAAGAACAAGTAGATGTCAACTTTATCTCTAGAAACAATTTCAATAACAATGCTTATAGGAGTAACTTTGGTAGCAATCCTAGACCGTTCCCCTCTAATTCCTATGGGAACAACAATGCTTATCCTAGCACCAAGAACTCCACTACTGAACTAGAGATTATGCTTAAAGATTTCATCACTACCGAAAAAGCCTTTAATAAGAGTGTAGAAGAAAAACTAAACAAACTAGATGATCTCTCTTCGAAGGTAGACAATTTAGCCCATGAGGTAGAATTGCTTAAAATTAGAACTTCTCCTCTTGAGGAGAGGAAGGTCACTCCTATGAATGCTATTCAAGTGCAAATTAATGAAAACATTAGGATGTTGGATAAACTTAAAGAGAGATGGGCTAGAGAAAAGGAGGAAGAAGATAGAATTAAGAACCTTCCTACCCACCATACTGTTGCTACTATCCAACTTGTTGAGGATATCCAAACTCTTAGCACCCAATGCACTCCTGGTCCCGTTGGACCTATTAATGGTGATGCTATAACCATAGAAACTACCAAACAAGTGAGCCTAAAGGACACCACTACCACTTTACTTGATAGTAGTGACCTTGATTTTGATAATTGCACTCTTACCGAAGTTATTAATTTCCTTCACAAGATGTCTAGAGATCCCCGCACTAGCACGCTTAACCTTGCCTTCACAGAGCATATCACTAATGCTCTCATCAAAGCTAGGGAGGAGAAACTTAGAGTAGAAGCCTCCATTCCTAGAAAGCTAGAAGATGGTTGGGATCCTATGATTAAAATTAAGTTGAATAACTTCTCTTGCTATGCTTCATGTGATGTTGGACCTAGTACCTCCGTTATGCCCAAAAGAATATATGATATGCTTAAATTGAAACCTTTTGATTCTTGTTCTTTTGGTGTTCGTCTTGTTGATTCTTCCATAAAGAAACCTTTGGGGAGGATCGACGATGTTCTTATCATTGTCAATGACAACTACGTTCCCGTTGATTTTACTATTATGGATATTGAATGTGAACCTTCTTGTCCAATTATTTTGGGACGTCCTTTTCTTCGCACCGTTGGTGCTATCATTGACATGAAAGAGGGGAATATAAGATTCCAATTTCCTCTCAAGAAAGGGATGGAACACTTCCCTAGGAAGAAGATTAAGTTACCTTTTGAGTCCGTTATACGGGCTAGCTATTCATTTACTCTTGAAAAAACTTGATCTCTTTGCATTATGCCTAGCTTAAAGGCATAAAAGAAAGCGCTTTTGGGAGGCAGACCACAATGAATAAAATTTTATTTTGCTTTTGTTGTGTCTTGATGTTGTTACTACAGTAGCATCATCATTGTATCTTTACTTTTCAACTTTGTGCCAAGTGTAGCCTCTGATTGCAAGAAAGTTCAAAAGTTGTGACGTGCTGTCCAGGAAACAGATTCTGTCTTTGGACAGAAAAATTCGTATAAAATCACCAGATCATCTTTTTGGTCTGAAGTTTTTCGACAGCGTGCTCTATACAATTGTCTTTCGGGCGTCAGTTTTGAGTTTTTCGATTAGAGTTGCAGAAGTGCCCCGAAAAAATCATTTACTACCTGCTGGTCTGTTTTTCACAGATTCTGTCCTGTTTTGCCTTTCCTTCATTTTGCAAACCTTGAGCTTGCTTTTTCTTTGCAAAAACCTTTTGGCAATCTTGAGAAACAGTAGACCTTCAAGAATATCTTTATTTCCAGCAAGGAACAATTATTTTATTATGGGTACTAACCTCGCTAATCAGATTATGATGAGTTATGTATGAAGGGAGTTTTCAAGTGTGCGAGGGAAGATGATAAAAAGATTCAGGAGTGTCAAACGCTCAATCTTGGGGATGCCCCCATGCACCCCCAAGAAATATTCAAGAAGACTCAAGCGTCTAAGCTTGGGGATGCCCCCGTGCATCCCCTTCTCCATCAACATTATCAGTTCGTCTTTCGTTCCACTATATTTTTATCACTTCATGTGTTATGTGCTATGCTTGGAGCGTCTTGCTTTTAGTTTCCCTTTTTAGTTTTCTTTAGCTTTGCTTGATTTTCATAACGAGTTGGAACTCAGCTTTCTTTGTGTGGGAGAGAAACACGCTCCACTTCAACCTAGAACACAACATATAATTTTCATGTCTATCTTTGCTGTGTATGTTCTTGGTCTTTCAATAGCTACTGTCATGTTCAGCTCTTAGTTTTCATGCTTATCTTTTTTAAAGAGCTTTTGTTTAGTTGGTCCCTGGAACTCTCTTTATTTATCATGCTTATCTTGTTAAGAGAGTTGGCTTCTGTTGCACTGGTCGATATGTCTATGATAAAAATGCTACGTGCATAATGGTGCTTAGTAGTTCATGTTTTCTTATGGTTAGTCTCAAATAGCTGGGGGGTTCCCAATGTGTTATTGGAGTACCAACATGATTTGTTTGCCTATGATGTGGTATGGTTTAGTGATATCTTCCTTCGAGAATTTATTTTGATTGACTTGGCGTATGCTCACGCATATTTAAGACTGTAAAGAAAGTCTGTCAAGCCTTGATGATCTTTAATTTCTGAGTAGCGATATAACTTCCATGCCTGATTCAATGTTGCTTTGTCGCTCTGCATGATTATGACCGTCATTGCTCTCTTAGTTGGTCGCTCCCAGTCTTTTGCTAACCTCCACCTATACTAAGCGGACTGACTGCTTGTGCATCCAAAATCCTTTAAACCAGTTATGCCATATGAGTCCACCATACCTTACTTTCATGTACCATCTCGAAATTATTCAAAAAAAGCATTTCTCTTTTGTGCCTCTGTTTTAGCTCATGAGGAAGTAGTAGTTAATTCATGATCTTTTTAAGTTGGACAAGCTTCATCCCGGGATTGCATGTCTAATGTGCAAACCCATAATACAAGAAGGAACTGGCATAGAGTGCGCCCGGCTCATTAAAAAATAATACAACAAACTAACCCTCCTTCACGCTTTGTTCATGAGAAATCAGAAAACTTTGGCAGTGATAAACAAAGGAGATTAAGAGGATGTGATCGTCCTCATTCGGGAGCCGTTCCTCGAAACTTGTCCATCTCAAGAAGTAATTGAGTTATCTGCTAGCATTCGTTGACGAAACATGCATATTCTAAAAATAATAATTTTTACTTCTGTTTTTAAAACCAAGAGCTCTGGTACATGCTTTGTCTTTGTTTCCGACCACGGGTTTTCAACCTTGCCAACAAAAGCCACGGTTCGAGAGTCTCCACCTTCTTTAAAGCACCAACTACTGAGAGCATGATTGTCATTCTGAGTGTAATGTGCATTGTCCCAAAGTAGCATTGTCTTTTGCAAGATTATGATATCATTTATTCTGAAATCATTGTATCTAGTCATCACTTAAACCTTGAAGGTGCCCCTGCATTTAGTTTTGCTTCACTAAAGGGGACAAGCGAGATATCACTTTATCATATTTGCACGCCATGCTCATTACAAATCTATTTGATGTTTCAGTATCATATTGTAAAACTTTCAGTTCTTTGTGATTTTCTCATAAGGCAACTTAATTACTACAGATTCATTGTCTCAGTAAGCTTTTGTCATGTGACTGTAAAAAGTTCTTATATGGTTAATAGCATGTCACCACAGAAATTATGCTTGTTATCATTTACCTACTCGAGGACGAGCAGGAATTAAGCTTGGGGATGTTGATACGTCCAAAACGTATCTATAATTTCTGCTTGCTCCATGCCTCTTTTGTGTGATATTGCTATGATATTTATACACTTCCATACACTTTTGATCATATTTGGACTAACCTATTAACTCAGTGCACCCCAGTGCCAGTTTCTGTTTTCTGCTGTTTTTGTATTTCAGGTTTTCCCATCACCTAAACTGCCAGAAAAATCCCGGAAAAATTATATAAAAAAATCAGCGTTCCGGAAGCTTCTTTGCGGCCAAAGTAGGGCCGGAGGGGGGCCACCAGGGCTCTAGGCGCCCTGGTGGCGCGGCCCCCCTCCTGGCCGCGCCGGGGGGGGGGG
>LR738713.1:501604800-501713173 GCA_902687465.1 Secale cereale
GGGGGGCGCCTGGGCCCCCCAGGTCTCCGCTGATGCCCCCTTTGGCATATATTTAACACGCGTCCCGAAACCCTCAAGGACGGAACCCTTTTTCGCGATCTCATCTCTGTTCCGCCGCCGCCGCGCTTCCAAGATCGGGAGCACCAGGAGAACTCTTCCCGGCACCCTACCGGAGGGGAGGATCACCACCGGGAGCCTCTCCACCACCATGGACGCCTCCCGGATGAGTTGTGAGTAGTGTCCCTTGGACCATGGGTCCATGACCAGTAGCTATGTGATGTTCTCCTTCCCTTCTTGTGCTTCACTAATTAGACCTCGTGAGCTGCCCTACATGATCGAGGCACATATGTAATCCTTATGCTGTTGCTATGTTGAGTTTGCTGGGATCCGATGGATTGTGAGATTATGTTCAGATTGTGTTTGAGTAATATATTTGATTCACCTCTTTTATATTTATGTTCGTAAGTAATTCTTGCATGTTCTCCATTGCTATTTATTGCTTTGGCCGAGTAGTAGGTAGTAACTCCAAGAGGGAACGTTATGCTTGATTGTGGGTTCATGCCCCTCGATGACTAGTTTGAGTGACAGAAACATGAGTCTAGGGGATGTGCTGTTGCCACAAGGGGGAAAACAACGGTGCTTGTACTCGCGGGTGCAAGGATTGTTTACTTTACGCAAAGTTCTTTTAATGCAGTTGTCTGTTGCTTTGAGTTTACACTATGGGTGGGACTCGCAACTTAATACCAGCGAGATGTTCTGGATAGATATCTCAAGGTGGATGATTAGTAGTAGATGCAGATGGATTTCGGTCTACTTGCCTTGGCGTACCGCCCATGCTTTGAACCTCTACCTTTCTTGCAACATAGTTAGCATTGGTTTGCGCACATAATTCTGTCAATTGCCCAGCTGTAATTCGGTCACCTCACATAGCTGTTTTATTGTCTTTTGGGAGAGAGACATCACTAGTGAACATCATGGGACCCCGGTCCATATTACCATCACTGATAACATTTGCTATTTACTTTATGCTTTTACTTACTAGTTACAGTTATACATATCACTATTATCTCTTGCGTTTGATCCTTTGTAAACGACAAGGCCGGAGGGATTGACAACCTCTCTGTACTCATTGGGAGCAAAGTTATTTGTATCTGTGTGCAGGTCCAGTTGATTGCTAATATCTGGCGCCGTTAGCAGTTGACACCTTCTTGTTGAACCTTGGAGTCTCAGGGGAAATCGATCCTTGGTATCTTTGCCAAGGGAAAACTACCGCTACACTGCATCTCAAACCTTCCACTTGGGGTAACCAACGAGGGGCGAGAAGCCATCAGAGGCAATAATAAAGTTGTTATTTATATTTCCTTATATCATGATAAATGTTTATTATTCATGCTAGAATTGTATTAACCGGAAACTTAGTACATGTGTGGATACATAGACAAAACAGAGTGTCCCTAGTATGCCTCTACTAGACTAGCTCATTGATCAAAAGATGGCTATGTTTCCAAGCCATAGACATGAGTTGTCATTTGATCAACGAGATCACATCATTAGGAGAATGATGTGATGGACTAGACCCATCCGTTAGCATAGCACTATGATCGTTTAGTTTTACTGCTATTGCTTTCTTCATGACTTATACATGTTCCTATGACTATGAGATTATGCAACTCCCGAATACCGTAGGAACACCTTGTGTGCTATCAAACGTCACAACGTAACTGGGTGATCATAAAGATGCTCTACAGGTGTCTCCGAAAGTATTCGTGGTGTTGGCATAGATCAAGACTAGGATTTGTCACTCCGAGTGTCGGAGAGGTATCTCTGGGCCCTCTCGGTAATGCACATCATAATAAGCCTTGCAAGCAAATGACTAATGAGTTAGTCACGAGATGATGTATTACGGAACGAGTAAAGAGACTTGCCGGTAACGAGATTGAACTAGGTATAGAGATACCGACGATCGAATCTCAGGCAAGTAACATACCGATGACAAAAGGAACAACGTATGTTGTTATGCGGTTTGACCGATAAAGATCTTCGTAGAATATGTAGGAGCCAATATGAGCATCCAGGTTCCGCTATTGGTTATTGACCGGAGATGAGTCTCGGTCATGTCTACATAGTTCTCGAACCCGTAGGGTCCGCACGCTTAACGTTTGATGACGATCGGTATTATGAGTTTATGAGTTTTGATGTACCGAAGGTAGTTTGGAGTCCCGGATGAGATTACGGACATGACGAGGAGTCTCGGAATGTCCGAGACATAAAGATTGATATATTGGACGACTATATTCGGACACCGGAAGTGTTCTGGAAAGTTTCGGAATTTACCGGAGTGCCGGAGGGGTTACCGGAACCCACCGGGGGAATGATGGGCCCTGGTGGGCCATAGGGGAGAGAGAGGACAGCAGCCAGGAGGTGGCGCGCCCCCTCCCTAGGAGGAGTCCAAATATGACTAGGGGAGGGGGCGCAACCCCTCTTTCCCTCTCCCTCTCCCTCTCTTTCCTCCCCCCCCTTTCCTTCATTGGTGGACTCCTACTAGGAATAGGATTGCAATCCTATTCCTAGTAGGATTGCTCCCTAGCCGCACCATAGGAGGGCCGGCCGGCCTCCCCCCTTGCTCCTTTATATACGGGGGCAGAGGGGCACCCAAAGACACACAAGTTGAATTGTTCTAGTCGTGTGCGGTGCCCCCCCTCCACAGAAACACACCTCGGTCATACTATCGCAGTGCTTGGGCGAAGCCCTGCACCGGTAGATACATCATATCCGTCACCACGCCGTCGTGCTGACGAAACTCTCCCGTGAAGCTCAACTGGATCAAGAGCTCGTGGGACGTCATCAAGCTGAACGTGTGCTAAACGCGGAGGTGCCGTACGTTCGGTGCTTGATCGGTTGGATCGGGAAGAAGTTCAACTACATCAACCGCGTCACTTGACGCTTCCGCTTCCGGTCTACGAGGGTACGTAGACACACTCTTCCCTCTCGTTGCTATGAATCTGGTAGATAGATCTTGCGTGATCGTAGGAAAATTTTAAAATACTACGTTCCCTAACAGTGGCATCATGAGCCAGGTCTATGCATAGATGATATGCACGAGTAGAACACAATGAGTTGTGGGCGATACTAGTCATACTGCTTACCAGCATGTCATACTTTGCTTCGGCGGTATTGTGAGATGAAGCGGCCCGGACCGACATTACGCGTACGCTTACGCGAGACTGGTTTCACCGTTATGAGCACTCGTTGCTTAAAGGTGACTGGCGGGTGTCTGTCTCTCTCACTTTAGCTGAATCAAGTGTGGCTACGCCCGGTCCTTGTGAAGGTTAAAACAACACATACTTGACAAAACATCGTTGTGGTTTTTGTATGCGTAGGTAAGAACGGTTCTTGCTAAGCCCGTAGCAGCCACGTAAAACTTGCAACAACAAAGTAGAGGACGTCTAACTTGTTTTTGCAGGGCATGTTGTGATGTGATATGGTCAAGACATGATGAGTTATACGGTTTTGTATGAGATGATCATGTTTTGTAATGTTATCGGCAATTGGCAGGAGCCATATAGTTGTCGCTTTATTGTATGAAATGCAATCGCCATGTAATTGCTTTACTTTATCACTAAGCGGTAGCGATAGTCGTTGAAGCAATAGTTGGCGAGACGACAACGATGCTACAATGGAGATCAAGGTGTCGCGCCGGTGACGAAGGTGATCATGACAGTGCTTTGGAGATGGAGATCAAAAGCACAAGATGATGATGGCCATATCATGTCACATATTTTGATTGCATATGGTGTTTATCTTATTATGCTTCTTATTTTGCTTAGAACGACGGTAGCATTATAAGATGATCCCTTACTAAATTTCAAGGTATAAGTGTTCTCCCTAAGTATGCACCGTTGCGAAAATTCGTCGTGCCGAGACACCACATGATGATCGGGTGTGATAAGCTCTACGTTCAAATACAATGAGTGTAAGCCAGTTTTGCACACGCAGAATACTCGGGTTAAACTTGACGAGCCTAGCATATGCAGATATGGCCTCGGAACACTGGAGACCGAAAGGTCGAGCGTGGATCATATAGTAGATATGATCAACATAAGATGTTCACCATTGAAACTACTCCATCTCACGTGATGATCGGACATGGTTTAGTTCATTTGGATCACGTGATCATTTAGATGACTAGAGGGATGTCTGTCTAAGTGAGAGTTCTTAAGTAATATGATTAAATTGAACTTTAATTTATCATGAACTTAGTCCTTGTAGTATTAGCATATCTATGTTGTAGATCAATAGCTCACGATGTTGCTCCCCGTTTATTTTTTATATGTTCCTAGAGAAAACTAAGTTGAAAGATGTTAGTAGCAATGATGCAGAATTGTTTCGTGATCTGAGGATTATCCTCATTGCTGCACAGAGAATTATGTCCTTGATGCACCGCTAGGTGACAGACCTATTGCAGGAGCAGATGTAGACGTTATGAACGTTTTGACAAAATCTCGGTATGATGACTACTTGATATTTTAAGTGCACCATGCTTTACGGCTTAGAACCGGGACTTCAAAAACGTTTTGAACGCCACAGAGCATATAAGATGTTTCAAGAGTTGAAATTAGTATTTCATACGCATGCCCGTGTCGAGAGGTATAAGACTTCTGATAGTACTTTGCCTACAAGATGGAGGAGAATAGCTCAACCAGTGAGCATGTGCTCAGATTGTCTGGGTACTACAATTACTTGAATCAAGTGGGAGTTGATTTTCCAAATAAGATAGTAATTGACAAAGTTCTCTAGTCACTATCACCAAGTTAGTAGAACTTCGTGATGAACTATAATATGCAAGGGATGACGAAAGGAATTCCCGAGCTCTTCGCGATGCTGAAGTCGGCGAAGGTAGAAATCATGAAAAGCATCAAGTGTTGATGGTTAACAAGACCACTTGTTTCAAGTAAAGGGCAAAGGGATAGAAGGGGAACTTCAAGAAGAATGACAAGCAAGTTGTCACTCCCGTGAAGAAACCCAAAGCTAAAACTCAAGCCTGAAACTAAGTGCTTCTACTGCAAAGGAAATGGTCACTGGAAGTGGAACTGCCCTAGATACTTGGCGGATAAGAAGGATGGCAAAGTGAACAAAGGTATATTTTGATATACAGATTATTGATGTGTACTTTACTAGTGTTCATAGCAACCCCTGGGTATTTGATACCGGTTCAGTTGCTAAAATTAGTAACTCGAAACGAGAATTGCAGAATGAACATAGACTAGTTAAAGGTGAAGTGACCATGTGTGTTGGAAGTGGTTCCAAGATTGATATGATCATCATCGCACACTCCCTATACTTTCGGGATTAGTGTAAAACCTAAATAAATGTTATTTGGCATTTGCGTTGAGCATGAATATTATTTGATCATATTTGTTGCAATACGGTTATTCATTTAAAGTCATAGAATAATTGTTATTCTGTTTACATGAATAAAACCTTTGATGGTCATACACCCAATGAAAATAGTTTGTTGGATCTCGATCGTGGTGATACACATATTCATAATATTGAAGCCAAAAGATGCAAGGTTAATAATGATAGTGCAACTTATTTGTGGCACTGCCGTTTAGGTCATAATGGTGTAAAGAGCATGAAGAAACTCCATAGTGATGGACTTTTGGAATCACTTGATTATGAATCACTTGGTGCTTGTGAACCATGCCTCATGGGCAAGATGACTAAAACTCCGTTCTCCGTAACTATGGAGCGAGCAACAGATTTGTTGGAAATCATACATACTGATGTATGTGGGCCAATGAGTGTTGAAGCTCGCGGCGGGTATCGTTATTTTCTGACCTTCACTGATGATTTAAGCAGATATGGGTATATCTACTAAATGAAGCACAAGTCTGAAACATTTGAAAAGTTCAAAGAATTTTAGAGTGAAGTAGAGAATCATCGTAACAAGAAAATAAAGTTTCTACGATCTGATCGTGGAGGAGAATATTTGAGTTATGAGTTTGGTCATCATTTGAAACAATGTGGAATAGTTTCACAACTCACGCCACCCGGAACACCACAGTGTAATGGTGTGTTCGAACGTCGTAACCGTACTTTATTGGATATGGTGCGATCGATGATGTCTCTTACCGATCTACCACTATCGCTTTTGGGGTTATGCATTAGAGACAACTACATTCACGTTAAATAGGGCACCATCTAAATCCGTGGAGATGACACCGTATGAACTGTGGTTTGACGAGAAACCTAAGCTGTCATTTCTTTATGTTTGGGACTGCGATGCTTATGTGAAAAAGTTTCAACATGATAAGCTCGAACCCAAATCGGAGAAGTAAATCTTCATAGGATACCCAAAAGAAACTGTTGGTTACACCGTCCATCACAGATCCGAAGGCAAGGTCTTTGTTGCTAAGAGTGGATCCTTTCTAGAGAAGGAGTTTCTCTCGAAAGAAGTGAGTGGGAGGAAAGTAGAACTTGATGAGGTAATTGTACCTTCTCCCGAATTGGAAAGTGGAACATCACAGAAACTAGTTCCAGTGATTCCTACACCAATTAGTGAGGAAGCTAATGATGATGATCATGAAACTTCAGATCAAGTTTCTGCTGAACGTCGTAGATCAACCATAGTACGTTCCGCACCAGAGTGGTACGGTAACCCAGTTCTGGAAGTCATGTTACTAGATCATGATGAACCTACGAACTATGAGGAAGCGATGATGAGCCCAGATTCCGCGAAATGGCTTGAGGCCATAAAATCTGAGATGGGATCCATGTATGAGAACAAAGTGTGGACTTTGGTTGACTTGCCCGATGATCGGCAAGCCATCGAAAATAAATGGATCTTCAAGAGGAAGACTGACGCTGACGGTAATGTTACTGTTTACAAAGCTCGACTTGTTGCGAAAGGTTTTCGACAAGTTCAAGGAGTTGACTACAATGAGACTTTCTCACCCGTAGCGATGCTTAAGTCTATCCGAATCACGTTAGCAATTGCCGCATTTTATGAAATCTAGCAAATGGACAATAAAACTGCATTCTTTAATGGATTTATTAAAGAAGAATTGTATATGATGCAATCAGAAGGTTTTGTCAAATCCTAAAGGTGCTAACAAAATGTGCAAGCTCCAGCGATCAATCTATGGACTGGTGCAAGCATCTCGGAGTTGGAATATACGCTTTGATAAGTTGATCAAAGTATTTAGTTTTATACAGACTTGCGGTGAAGCCTGTATTTACAAGAAAGTGAGTGGGAGCACTACAACAATTCTGATAAGTATATGTGAATGACATATTGTTGATCAGAAATAATGTAGAATATTCTGGAAAGCATAAAGGAGTGTTTGAAAGGAGTTTTTCAAAGAAAGACCTCGGTGAAGCTACTTACATATTGGGCATCAAGATCTATAGAGATAGATCAAGACGCTTGATAAGACTTTCGATGAGTACATACCTTGATAAGATTTTGAAGTAGTTCAAAATGGATCAGTCAAAGAAGGAGTTCTTGCCTGACTTGTAAGGTGTGAAATTTAGTAAGACTCAAAGCCAGACCACGGCAGAAAAATATAGAGAGAATGAAAGTCATTCCCTATGCCTCAGCCATAGGTTCTATAAAGTATGCCATGCTGTGTACCAAACATGTTGTGTACCTTACCATGAGTTTGTCAAGGGGGTACAATAGTGATCCAGGAGTAGATCACTGTACAGCGGTCAAAATTATCCTTAGTAACTGGATGACTAAGGAAATGTTTCTCGATTATGGAGGTGATAAAGTGTTCGTCGTAAAGGGTTACGCCGATGCAAGCTTTGACACTAAATTCAGATGACTCTAAGTATCAATCTGGATGCGTATTGAAAGTGGGAGCAATTAGCTAGAGTAGCTCTATGCAGAGCATTGTAGACATAGAAATTTGCGAAATACATACGGATCTGAATGTGACAGACCCGTTGACTAAACTTCTCTCACAAGCAAAACATGATCACACCTTATTACTATTGGGTACTAATCACATAGCGATGTGAACTAGATTATTGACTCTAGTAAACCCTTTGGGTGTTGGTCACATGGCGATGTGAACTATGGGTGTTATTCACATAACGATGTGAACTATCGGTATTAAATCACATGGCGATGTGAGCTAGATTATTGACTCTAGTGCAAGTGGGAGACTGAAGGAAATATGCCCTAGAGGCAATAATAAAGTTGTTATTTATATTTCCTTATATCATGATAAATGTTTATTATTCATGCTAGAATTGTATTAACCGGAAACTTAGTACATGTTTGAATACATAGACAAAACAGATGGTCCCTAGTATGCCTCTACTAGACTAGCTCATTGATCAAAAGATGGCTACGTTTCCAAGCCGTAGACATGAGTTGTCATTTGATCAACGGGATCACATCATTAGGAGAATGATGTGATGGACTAGACCCATCCGTTAGCATAGCACTATGCTCGTTTAGTTTTACTGCTATTGCTTTCTTCATGACTTATACATGTTCCTATGACTATGAGATTATGCAACTCCCGAATACCGTAGGAACACCTTGTGTGCTATCAAACATCACAACGTAACTGGGTGATCATAAAGATGCTCTACAGGTGTCTCCGAAAGTATTCGTGGTGTTGGCATAGATTAAGACTTGGATTTGTCACTCCGAGTGTCGGAGAGGTATCTCTGGGCCCTCTCGGTAATGCACATCATAATAAGCCTTGCAAGCAAATGACTAATGAGTTAGTCACGAGATGATGTATTACGGAACGAGTAAAGAGACTTGCCGGTAACGAGATTGAACTAGGTATAGAGATACCGACGATCGAATCTCGGGCAAGTAACATACCGATGACAGAAGGAACAACGTATGTTGTTATGCGGTTTGACCGATAAAGATCTTCGTAGAATATGTAGGAGCCAATATGAGCATCCAGGTTCCGCTATTGGTTATTGACCGGAGATGAGTCTCGGTCATGTCTACATAGTTCTCGAACCCGTAGGGTCCGCACGCTGAACGTTTGATGACAATTGGTATTATGAGTTTATGAGTTTTGATGTACCGAAGGTAGTTCGGAGTCCCGGATGAGATTACGGACATGACGAGGAGTCTCGGAATGTCCGAGACATAAAGATTGATATATTGGACGACTATATTCGGACACCGGAAGTGTTCTGGAAAGTTTCAGAATTTACCGGAGTGCCTGGGGGGTTACCGGAACCCCCCCGGGGAATGATGGGCCTGATACGTCCAAAACGTATCTATAATTTCTGCTTGCTCCATGCTTCTTTTGTGTGATATTGCTATGATCTTTATGCACTTTCATACACTTTTGATCATATTTGGACTAACCTATTAACTCAGTGCACCACAGTGCCAGTTCCTGTTTTCTGCTGTTTTTCTATTTCAGGTTTCCCCCATATTAAAACTGCTCCAAAAATTCCGGGAAAAAAATAGGAAAAATCAGCGTACAGGAAGCTTCAAGAAAAACCAAAGCGGGGCCAGAGGGGAGCCAGGGGTGGCCCAGGCGGCCACCTGGCGCGGCCCCACCCCTGGCCGCGCCAGGGGGGCGCCTGGGGCCCCGGCTCCGCCTCTGGTGACCCCCCTTCGCATATATATTCCTCGCGTCCCGAAACCCTCGAGGACGGAACCCTTTTTCGCGATCTCGCCTCTGTTCCGCCGCCGCAGCGCTTCCAAGATTGGGAGCATTAGGAGAACTCTTCCAGGCACCCTGCCGGAGGGGAGAACCACCACCGGGAGCTTCTCCACCACCATGGACGCTTCCCGGATGAGTCGTGAGTAGTCCACATTGGACCATGGGTCCATGATCAGTAGCTATGTGATGTTCTCCTCCCCTCTTTGTTCTTCATGGCTTAGACCTCGTGAGCTGCCCTACATGATCGAGGCACATATGTAATCTTTATGCTGTTGCTCTGCTGAGTTTGCTGGGATCCGATGGATTATGAGATTATGTTCAGATTGTGTGTGAGTAATATATTTGATTCACCTCTTTTATATTTATGTTCATGAGTAATTCTAGCATGTTCTTCGTTGCTGTTTATTGCTTTGGCCAAGTAGTAGGTAGTAACTCCAAGAGGGAGCGTTATGCTTGATTGTGGGTTCATGCCCCCTGATGACTAGCTTGAGTGATAGAAACATGAGTCTAGGGGATGTGCTGTTGCCACAAGGGAGAAAACAACGGTGCTTGTACTTGCGGGTGCAAGGATTGTTTACTTTACGCAAAGTTCTTTTAATGCAGTTGTCTGTTGCTTTGAGTTTACACTTTGGGTGGGATTCGCAACTTAATACCAGCGAGATGTTCTGGATAGATATCTCAAGGTGGATGATTATGTTGGGGAACGTAGCATAATTCAAAAAATTTCTACGCTTTCACCAAGATCCATCTATGGAGACATCTAGCAACGAGCAAGTAAGAGTGCATCTACATACCGTTATGGAGATTGCGAGCGGAAGCTTTCAACGAAGCGTGGATGAAGTAGTCGTACTCTTCACGTTCTTCGTCATCGATGATCTAGCGCCGAACGGACGGCACCTCCGCGTTCAACGCACGTACGGTGCAGCAATGTCACCTCCTTCTTGATCCAGCAAGGGGGGAGGAGAAGTCGTCAGAGATCCGGCAGCATGACGGCGTGATGACGGATGCAGTGGAGATCGCAGCAGGGCTTCGCCGGGCGCCCTGCGTTGGAGTATGGAGGTGTGACGGGAGGGGGAGAGGCGCCAGGGCTTGGGTGCGGCTGCCCTCTCCCCCCCACATATATATAGGGGGCCAGGGGGGCGCCAGCCCCCTGCAGATCCAATCTGCAAAGGGGGGGCGGCGGCCAGGGGGGAGTCCTTGCCCCCCAAGGCAAGTTGTGGCCCCCCTCCCCTTAGGGTTTTAACCCTAGGCGCATGGGGAGGTGGGCCCCCTAGTGGTGCGCCAGCCCAGAGGGCTGGACACTTTCCCTCGCGGCCTAGGGGCCCCACCGGGATGGGTGGCCCCACCCGGTGGACCCCCGGGGCCCCTCCGGTGGTCCCGGGACGCTCCCGGTGACCCCCGGAGATCACCCGTTGGCCGAAACTGGACTTCCTATATATCAATCTTTACCTCCGGACCATTCCGGAACTCCTCGTGACGTCCGGGATCTCATCCGGGACTCCGAACAACTTTTGGGTTTCCACGTGCATTTATCTCTACGACCCTAGCGTTACCGAACCTTAAGTGTGTAGACCCTACGGGTTCGGGAGACACGTAGACATGACCGAGACGACTCTCCAGTCAATAACCAACAGCGGGATCTGGATACCCATGTTGGTTCCCACGTGTTCCTCGATGATCTTCATCGGATGAACCACCGTGTCAAGGATTCGCTTAATCCCGTACGTTATTCCCTTTGTCCATCGGTACGGTACTTGCCCGAGATTCGATCGTCGGTATTCCCGATACCTTGTTCAATCTCGTCATGGCAAGTCTCTTTACTCGATCCGTAATCCATCATCCCGTGACTAACTACTTAGTCACATTGAGCTCATTATGATGATGTCTTACCGAGTGGGCCCAGAGGTACCTCTCCGTCATACGGAGTGACAACATCCCAGTCTCGGTTCGTACCAACTCAACAGACACTTTCAGAGATACCCGATGCGTACCTTTATAGCCACCCAGTTACGTTGTGACGGTTGGCACACCCAAAGTACTCCTACGGTATCCGGGAGTTGTACAACCTCATGGTCTAAGGAATAAATACTTGACACCGAAAAGCTTATGCATTACGAACTATACGATCTCGTGTTATGCTCAAGTTTGGGTCTTGTCCATCACATCATTCTCCTAATGATGTGATCCCGTTATCACTGACATCTCATGTCCATGGTCAGGAAACCGTGACCATCTGTTGATCAACGAGCTGGTAACTAGAGGCCTACCAGGGACTCATTGTGGTCTATATATTCACACATGTATCGCTGTTTCCGTACAATACAATTCAAGCATGAATAACAGACAATTATCATGAACAAGGAGATATAATAATAATGCTTTTATTATTGCCTCTAGGGCATATCTCCAACAGTCTCCCACTTGCACTAGAGTCAATAATCTAGTTACATTGTGATGAATCGAACACCCATAGAGTTCTGGTGTTGATCATGTTTTGCTCGTGAAAGAGGTTTAGTCAACGGGTCTGCGACATTCAAATCCGTATGCACTTTACAAATATATATGTCTCCATCCTGAACATAATTCCGGATGGAGTTGAAACGGCGCTTGATGTGCTTGGTCTTCTTGTGAAACCTGGGCTCCTTGGTAATAGCAATAGCACCAGTGTTGTCACAAAAGAGAGTCATCGGGCTTGACGTGCTTGGAATGACTCCTAGGTCGGTGATGAACTCCTTCATCCAGACTCCTTCCTGCGCTGCTTCAGAAGCAGCTATGTACTCCGCTTCACATGTAGACGCTGCCACCACGCTCTGTTTGCAACTGCACCAGCTGACTGCCCCTCCATTCAAAATATACACATATCCGGTTTGAGACTTAGAGTCATCCAGATCTGTGTCGAAGCTAGCATCGACGTAACCCTTTACGACGAGCTCTTCGTCACCTCCATAAACGAGAAACATATCCTTAGTCCTTTTCAGGTACTTCAGGATGTTCTTGACCGCTGTCCAGTGTTCCGTACCGGGATCACTTTGGTACCTCCCTACCAAACTTATGGCAAGGTTCACATCAGGTATGGTACACAGCATGTCATACATGATAGTACCTATGGCCGAGGCATAGGGAATGACACTCATCTTTTCTCTATCTTCTGCCGTGGTCGGCGACTGAGCTTTGCTCAATCTCATACCTTGCAAAACAGGCAAGAATCCTTTCTTTGACTGATCCATATGGAACTTCTTCAATATTTTGTCAAGGTATGTACTTTGTGAAAGACCAATGAGGCGTCTCGATCTATCTCTATAGATTTTGATGCCTAATATGTAAGCAGCTTCTCCAAGGTCCTTCATTGAAAAACTTTTATTCAAGTAGGCCTTTACATTTTCCAAGAATTCTATATCATTTCCCATCAACAATATGTCATCCACATATAATATGAGAAATTCCACGGAGCTCCCACTCACTTTCTTGTAAATACAGGCTTCTCCATAAATCTGTATAAATCCAAACGCTTTGATCACTTCATCAAAGCGAATATTCCAACTCCGAGATGCTTGCACCAGCCCGTAGATCGAGCGCTGGAGCTTGCACACCTTGTTAGCGTTCTCTGGATCGACAAAACCTTCCGGTTGCATCATATACAACTCTTCCTTGAGGAAGCCATTAAGGAATGCTGTTTTGACGTCCATTTGCCATATCTCATAATCATAGAATGCGGCAATAGCTAACATGATTCTGACTGACTTCAGCATCGCTACGGGAGAGAAAGTCTCGTCGTAGTCAATCCCTTGAACTTGTCGATAACCCTTAGCGACAAGCCGAGCCTTATAGATGGTCACATTACCATCCGCGTCTGTCTTCTTCTTAAATATCCATTTGTTTTCTATGGCGTGCCTATCATCAGGCAAGTCCACCAAAGTCCATACTTTGTTTTCATACATGGATTCTATCTCGGATTTCATGGCTCCAAGCCATTTATTGGAATCTGGGCCCGCCATCGCTTCTTCATAGTTCGAAGGTTCACCGTTGTCTAACAACATGATTTCCAGGACAGGGTTGCCGTACCACTCTGGTGCGGAACGTGCCCTTGTGGACCTTCGAAGTTCAGTAGTAACTTGATCTGTTTCTTCATGATCATTATCATTAACTTCCTCCCTTGTCGGTGCAGGCACCTCAGGAACAGTTTCCTGCGCTGCGCTACTTTCCGGTACAGGAGGGGTGACTGTCACCTCATCAAGTTCCACTTTCCTCCCACTCACTTCTTTCGAGAGAAACTCTTTCTCCAGAAAGCATCCATTCTTGGCAACAAAGACTTTGCCTTCGGATCTGTGGTAGAAGGTGTACCCAATCGTTTCCTTTGGGTATCCTATGAAGACGCATTTTTCCAATTTGGGTTCGAGCTTTTCAGGTTGAAGTTTCTTGACATAAGCATCGCAACCCCAAACTTTTAGAAATGACAGCTTCGGTTTCTTGCCAAACCAAAGTTCATACGGAGTCGTCTCAACGGATTTCGACGGAGCCCTATTTAAAGTGAATGCGGCAGTCTCTAAAGCATAACCCCAAAAAGATAGCGGTAAATCGGTGAGGGACATCATAGATCGCACCATGTCCAACAGAGTACGATTTCGACATTCGGACACACCGTTACGTTGAGGTGTTCCGGGCGGTGTCAATTGTGAAACAATTCCACAGCTTCTAAGGTGTGTGCCAAATTCATGACTTAAATATTCACCCCCACGATCCGATCGTAAGAACTTTATTTTTCTGTCACGTTGATTCTCAACCTCATTCTGAAATTCCTTGAACTTTTCAAAGGTCTCAGACTTGTGTTTCATCAAATAGATATACCCGTATCTACTCAAGTCATCTGTGAGGGTGAGAACATAACGGTAGCCTCCGCGAGCCTCAACACTCATTGGACCGCACACATCGGTATGTATGATTTCCAACAAGTTGGTTGCTCGCTCCATTGTTCCGGAGAACGGAGTCTTGGTCATCTTGCCCAAGAGGCATGGTTCACACGTGTCAAATGATTTATAATCAAGAGACTCTAGAAGTCCATCTGAATGGAGCTTCTTCATACGTTTGACACCAATATGACCAAGGCGGCAATGCCACAAGTATGTGGGACTATCATTATCAACTTTACATCTTTTGGCATCTACACTATGAATATGTGTATCACTACGTTCGAGATTCATCAAAAATAAACCATTGACCAGCGGGGCATGACCATAAAACATATCTCTCAAATAAATAGAACAACCATTATTCTCCGATTTGAAAGAGTAGCCATTTCGCATAAGACGAGATCTAGAAACAATGTTCATGCTCAAAGCTGGTACTAAATAACAATTATTGAGGTTTAAAACTAATCCCGAGGGTAGATGTAGAGGTAGCGTGCCGACGGCGATCACATCGACCTTGGAACCATTCCCGATGCGCATCGTCACCTCATCCTTTGCCAGTCTCCGTTTATTCCGCAGCTCCTGTTTTGAGTTACAAATGTGAGCAACTGCACCGGTATCGAATACCCAGGAGCTACTGCGAGTGCTGGTAAGGTACACATCAATAACATGTATATCATATATACCTTTGACGTTGCCGGCCTTCTTGTCTGCTAAATATTTGGGGCAGTTCCGCTTCCAGTGACCCGTTCCCTTGCAATAAAAGCACTCTGTCTCAGGCTTGGGTCCATACTTTGGCTTCTTCCCGGCAACAGGCTTGCCAGGCGCGGCAACTCCCTTGTCGTCCTTCTTGAAGTTCTTCTTACCCTTGCCTTTCTTGAACTTAGTGGTTTTATTGACCATCAGCACTTGATGTTCTTTCTTGATGTCCACCTCCGCTGATTTCAGCATCGAATACACCTCGGGAATGGACTTCTCCATCCCCTGCATATTGAAGTTCAACACGAAGCTCTTGAAGGTTGGTGGGAGCGACTGGAGGATTCTGTCAACGACCGCTTCATCTGGGAGATTCATTCCCAGCTGAGACAAGCGGTTGTGCAATCCTGAAATCTTAAGGATGTGCTCACTGACAGAACTGTTCTCCTCCATCTTACAGCTGTAGAATGCGTCGGAGACATCATATCTCTCGACTCGGGCATGAGCTTGGAAAACCATTTTCAGCTCTTCGAACATCTCATATGCTCCGTGGTGCTCAAAACGTTTTTGGAACCCCGACTCTAAGCTGTAAAGCATGCCGCACTGAACCAGGGAGTAATCATCACTACGCGACTGCCAGACGTTCAAAACGTCTTGGGCCGCATCGGGAGCAGGTGCATCACCTAGCGGTGCTTCTAGGACATATGATCTCTTGGCAGCTATGAGGATAATCCTCAGGTTACGGACCCAATCCGTATAGTTGCTACCATCGTCTTTCAGCTTGGTTTTCTCTAGGAACGCGTTGAAGTTGAGGGAAACTGGAGCGTGGGCCATTTGATCTACAAGAGATATTGTAAAGAATTTAGACTAAGTTCATGATAATTAAGTTCATCTTAATCAAATTTTAATGAACTGCCACTCAGAATGACATCTCTCTAGTCATCTAAGTGATACACGATCCGAATCGAGTAGTCCGTGTCCGATCATCACGTGAGACGGACTAGTCATCAACGGTGAACATCTTCATGTTGATCGTATCTTCTATACGACTCGTGTTCGACCTTTCGGTCTTCCGTGTTCCGAGGCCATGTCTGTACATGCTAGGCTCGTCAAGTGAACCCTAAGTGTATCGCGTGTGTAAATCTGTCTTACACCCGTTGTATGCGAACGTTAGAACCTATCACACCCGATCATCACGTGGTGCTTTGGAGCAACGAGCTTTAGCAACGGTGCACAGTTAGGGGAAACACAATACTTGAAATTTTAGTGAGAGATCATCTTATTTACTACCGTCGTTCTAAGTAAACAAGATGCATAAACATGATAAACATCACATGCAATCAATTAAAGTGACATGATATGGCCAATATCATCTTGCTCCTTGGATCTCCATCTTCGGGGCACCATGATCATCTTGTCACCGGCTCGACACCATGATCTTCATCATCATGATCTCCATCATCGTGTCTTGAAGAAGTCGTCACGCCAACTATTACTTCTACTACTATAGCTAACGTTTAGCAATGAAGTAAAGTAATTACATGGCGTTATTTAGTGACACGCAGGTCATACAATAATTAAGACAACTCCTATGGCTCCTGCCGGTTGTCAAGTTCATCAACATGCAAGTCGTGATTCCCTATTACAAAAACATGATCAATCTCATACATCACATATATCATTCATCACATCTTCGTTTTGGCCATACCACGTCACATAGCACATGCTGCAAAAACAAGTTAGACGTCCTCTAATTGTTGTTGCAAGTTTTACGTGGCTTCTATAGGATTTCTAGCAAGAACGTTTCTTACCTACGCCAAAACCACAACGTGATTTGTCAACTTCTATTTACCCTTCATAAGGACCCTTTTCATCGAATCCGATCCGACTAAAGTAGGAGAGACAGACACCCGCCAGCCACCTTATGCATCTAGTGCATGTCTGTCGGTGGAACCAGTCTCACGTAAGCGTACGTGTAAAGTCGGTCCGGGCCGCTTCATCCCACAATACTGCCAAATCAAGATTGACTAGTAACGGTAAGAAAGTTGAACAAGATCATACGCCCACAACTGCTTTGTGTTCTACTCGTGCAAGATGCTACGCATAAAACCTAGGCTCAGATGCCACTGTTGGGGAACGTAGCATAATTCAAAAAATTTCTACGCTTTCACCAAGATCCATCTATGGAGACATCTAGCAACGAGCAAGTAAGAGTGCATCTACATACCGTTATGGAGATTGCGAGCGGAAGCTTTCAACGAAGCGTGGATGAAGTAGTCGTACTCTTCACGTTCTTCGTCACCGATGATCTAGCGTCGAACGGACGGCACCTCCGCGTTCAACACACGTACGGTGCAGCAACGTCACCTCCTTCTTGATCCAGCAAGGGGGGAGGAGAAGTCGTCAGAGATCCGGCAGCACGACGGCGTGATGACGGATGCAGTGGAGATCGCAGCAGGGCTTCGACGGGCGTCCTGCGTTGGAGTATGGAGGTGTGACGGGAGGGGGAGAGGCGCCAGGGCTTGGGTGCGGCTGCCCTCTCCCCCCCCCACATATATATAGGGGGCCAGGGGGGGCGCCAGCCCGCTGCAGATCCAATCTGCAAAGGGGGGGCGGCGGCCAGGGGGGAGTCCTTGCCCCCCAAGGCAAGTGGTGGCCCCCTCCCCTTAGGGTTTTAACCCTAGGCGCATGGGGAGGTGGGCCCCCTAGTGGTGAGCCAGCCCAGAGGGCTGGACACTTCCCCTCGTGGCCTAGGGGCCCCACCGGGATGGGTGGCCCCACCCGGTGGACCCCTGGGGCCCCTCCGGTGGTCCCGGGACGCTCCCGGTGACCCCCGGAGATCACCCGTTGGCCGAAACTGGACTTCCTATATATCAATCTTTACCTCCGGACCATTTCGGAACTCCTCATGACGTCCGGGATCTCATCCGGGACTCCGAACAACTTTCGGGTTTCCACGTGCATTTATCTCTACGACCCTAGCGTTACCGAACCTTAAGTGTGTAGACCCTACGGGTTCGGGAGACACGTAGACATGACCGAGACGACTCTCCGGTCAATAACCAACAGCGGGATCTGGATACCCATGTTGGTTCCCACGTGTTCCTCGATGATCTTCATCGGATGAACCACCGTGTCAAGGATTCGCTTAATCCCGTACGTTATTCCCTTTGTCCATCGGTACGGTACTTGCCCGAGATTCGATCGTCGGTATTCCCGATACCTTGTTCAATCTCGTCATGGCAAGTCTCTTTACTCGATCCGTAATCCATCATCCCGTGACTAACTACTTAGTCACATTGAGCTCATTATGATGATGTCTTACCGAGTGGGCCCAGAGGTACCTCTCCGTCATACGGAGTGACAACATCCCAGTTTCGGTTCGTACCAACTCAACAGACACTTTCGGGGATACCCGATGCGTACCTTTATAGCCACCCAGTTACGTTGTGACGGTTGGCACACCCAAATTACTCCTACGGTATCCGGGAGTTGTACAACCTCATGGTCTAAGGAATAAATACTTGACACCGAAAAGCTTATGCATTACGAACTATACGATCTCGTGTTATGCTCAAGATTGGGTCTTGTCCATCACATCATTCTCCTAATGATGTGATCCCGTTATCACTGACATCTCATGTCCATGGTGAGGAAACCGTGACCATCTGTTGATCAACGAGCTGGTAACTAGAGGCCTACCAGGGACTCATTGTGGTCTATATATTCACACATGTATCGCTGTTTCCGTACAATACAATTCAAGCATGAATAACAGACAATTATCATGAACAAGGAGATATAATAGTAATGCTTTTATTATTGCCTCTAGGGCATATCTCCAACAGATTAGTAGTAGATGCAGATGGATTTCGGTCTACTTGCCTTGGCGTACCGTCCATGCTTTTGAGCCTCTACCTTTCTTTGCAGCATAGTTAGCATTGGTTTGCGCACATAATCCTGTCAATTGCCCAGCTGTAATTTGTTTACCTCGCTTTGTTGTTTATCGTCTTTTGGGAGAGAGACATCACTAGTGAACATCATGGGACCCCGGTCCATATTACCACCACTGATCACACCCGCTATTTACTTCCTGTCTTTATTTACTAGTTGCAGTCATAGCTATCATTATTATCTCTTGTGTTTGATCCTTTGTAAACGACAAGGCCGGAGGGATTGACAACCTCTCTGTACTCGTTGGGAGCAAAGTTATCTGTATCTGTGTGCAGGTCCTTTCAACCGCTAAGTTTCTGGCGCCGTTGACACCTACTTGTCGACCCTCGGAGTCTCACGGGATTCGATCCTTGGTATCTTTGCCAAGGGAAACTTGCTGCTACGCTACATCTCAACCTTCCACTTGGGGTAACCAACGAGGGGCGAGAAGCCATCAAGCAAAGTTTCTGGCGCCGTTGCCGGGGACTCCACTCTTCAAGATAGGGGAATTGCACGCTATCTTTTATCTTTGCTTTTTAGTCTTGTTAGTTTACCTTTCAGTTTTTGCTTTAGTGTCCCTTATCAAAAATCGCAAAAATAGTTATCTTGCTTTTAGTTGGCATTATGTCTGGTCCTTTTGCCTTTGGTGAGGCAGAAGTGCTCACCTTTAAACAAAGAGGTGGTTAAATTCTAAAAGATGCTTGGTATAGAATTAATGATTCTCATAAAAGAGCCACCAAGAAGCAATCTACTACTATCCTGCTTAGAAATTTTTATGTTGGAATTACTTCTTGGAATAGGTTTATTCTAGATTCTGCTATCAATGGAAATTTCCTAGAAGCCCCAGTTTGGGAATCTCTTAGTATTATGGAAAATCTTGTTGGAAATCACCCTGTTGTTAGCATTCAAGAGGACATTACCCTAGCTCACATTATGAAAAAACTTGAAAAGATAGAGCTAGAGATGCCAAGCATTAATAAGATAAATGAGTTGGACCGTAAGATCCAAGGGAATTTGAATAGGCTTGATAGCTCCATGCATAAAATTCTCAAAACTTTGGAGACCATCAAATCCCATGACTTGGACTCTTCTAGGATAGACAAGATTGAGGAAATGTTTGACACTTTAGGAACTACTTTCTCGTCAATCAAAACCAAAAAGGTAGAAACTCCGGCAAAGAAGGAACCTAAGTTCGTTTACGTTCCAAAGGCTCCTCGCTCCAAAAGTAATCCATCTATTGCCAAAGGGGTTGAAACTGTGAAGACTTTGGAAGAAATACCTCTCTTTGATAAATTTATAAATGAATCTCCCATTGACTTTCCACCTTTTGGTTTTCTCCCTAGAAGTATCTTTATTAGTCCTTTATTTGAAAATCCTCTTAAGACTAGTTGTACTATTGAAGAGCTTTTTGATGATCTTGATGATGGTTCAATTGATACAACTTGATCTTTTTGCATCATGCCTAGCTTAAAGGCATAAAAGAAAGCGCTTTTGGGAGGCAGCCCACAACGAATTAGGTTTTATTTTGCTTTTGTTGTGTCTTGATGTTTGTTACTACAGTAGCATCATCATTGTATCTTTTCTTTTCAGCTTTGTGCCAAGTTTAGCCTCCGATTGCAAGAAAGTTCAAAAGTTGTGATGTGCTGTCCAGGAAACAGATTCTGTCCTTGGACAGAAAAATTCGAATAAAATCACCAGATCAACTTTTTGATCTGAATTTTTTTTGACAGCGTGCTCTATACAATTGGCTTTCGAGTGTCTGTTCTTAGTTTTTTGATTTGAGTTGCAGAAGTGCCCCGAAAAAATTATTTACTACCTGCTGGTCTGTTTTTCACAGATTCTGTCATGTTTTGCCTTTTCCTCATTTTGCAAACCTTGAGCTTGCTTTTTCTTTGCAAAAACCTTTTGGCAATCTTGAGAAACAGTAGCTCTTCAAGATTATATTTATTTCCAGTAGGGAAAAATTATTTTATTGTGGGTACTAACCTCGCTAATCATATTATGATGAGTTATGTATGAAGGGATTATTCGAGTGTGCGAGGGAAGATGATAAAAGAAGATTCAGGAGGGTCAAACGCTCAAGCTTGGGGATGCCCCCGTGCACCCCCAAGAAATATTCAAGAAGACTCAAGAGTCTAAGCTTGGGGATGCCCCCATGCATCCCCTTCTCCATCAACAATTATCAGTTCGTCTTTCGTTCCACTATATTCTTATCACTTCATGTGTTATGTGCTATGCTTGGAGCGTCTTGCTCTTAGTTTCCTTTTTAGTTTTCTTTAGCTTTGCTTTCTGTTCATAACAAGTTAGAACCCAGCTTTCTTTGTGTGGGAGAGAAACACGCTCCACTTCAACCTAGAACACAACATAGGATTTTCATGCTTATCTTTGCTGTGTGTGTTCTTTGTCTTTCCATAGCTGCTGTCATGTTTAGCTCTTAGTTTTCATGCTTTTCTTTTTAAAGAGCTTTTGTTTAGTTGGTTGCTGAACTCTCTTGAGTTTTCATGTTTATCTTGTTAAGAGAGTTTGCCTGTTGCACTGAGTTGTGTGTCTTAACTTAAAGTAGGTAATTGAGGTTGCTATTTAATTTCAGTAGTAACTTGCAATAGTTTTGAGGTATTGCCATGAGTAATGTCTGAACTTTTGGTGTCAAGAGCTTTAGCCTATTAGTGATAGATGTCGTATTTTGGGCAATCCGTGTTTATTTTCGAAAACCTACAAAATAGTTGAGAACTTTAGCTACTAAATGGATCACTAATCTTTGGAGGGATCGAATATTAGAGTACACTCACGTACCATGAGTCGAGGATGCGCAAGGATAACCAAACCCCCATACACTCCTCCTCGGGGTACTTGTCTCTTTGTGAACCTCCTAATTAGATTGAGAGTTACCGATAATAAGTGCATGAGTTCTTCGGACTAATATGAGTATTCGAAAGTTGACACTTCCACCTAGCCATATTTTTCTAGCCTCTTCGGTACCGTGCATTGCCCTTTCTCACCTCGAGAGTTGGCGCATACTTCGCCGGTGCATCCAAATCCTTGGCACGATACGCTCTGTCATCATAAGCCTCATTATATCCTTCCTCAAAACAGCCACCATACCTACCTATCAAGGCATTTCCATAGCCTTTCCGAGATACATTGCCATGCAACAACCATCTTCTCATGACTTGATCTTCATGTCATACATGCTTTTTGCTTGATCGATGAGCCGCATGCTAGTTGGGCCTTGCCCTAATCATTGCTACATGACGCGCTAGTATCATTGCATATCCTGCTACACTGGCAGAGGCATACATTTGCATACATCATGATAGTTTCATTTTCTTTATGTTGAGTACTTTTGTAAAGTGTGAAAGATCTTCTATACTTCTTGTAATATATAGAGTGTTGCCCCTAAAGTGAGGAAAAGATCCCAAAGAGGGCAAAATCAAAAGATCCCAAAGAGGACAAATGAGAGTTAAATAGAAAGAGCCAATGAGGCCACAAAAAAATAAAAAAAAATAAAAAAAAGAGAAAAATAAATAAAAAGAGAGAAGGGGGCACACTACTATTCCTTTTGAGAGATCCACACTCGTACTCCACCTTATACCTTGTACTCCATAGAGATTATCATTCATGCATATAGCTATGTGGGGACCTTCACACTATAGAACTTGGCTTGTATATTCCAATGATGAGCCTCCTCAAAAGAGCTTTAGGTCTTCTTGAGCAAGCAAGTTGGATGCACCCCCACTAGTTCCATTGGAGAGCTTACCTTAGCTCATATGTGCATCCGTTGCATGGCAATCCCTACTCCTCACATCATATCTATCATTTGGCTTTCTCTCGTCGATGATTGTCCTCATTGATGTGAGCCTTTCACACCTTTTTTTGTCTTCCCCCTTCATCATTTTTCTCTCTTTACCATCCTAAGTGTTAACTTTCTTGCTTACGCTCATCCATTGCATGAGTGCTCAAAATATCAAAAGGGAGTGGATCATTTTGACTTGTACCTGACTGGTGGTCTGGGGATGAGTCAAGATAAGATTCCAAAGAAGACCAAGTGTGAAACTTTAGTAGATTAAGTTCTCAACAATACAAAAACTATGTTTTACTCTCTCGTATATCCCTATCCCCATTCTTGCACGCAAACACCATTTGGAGACATTCGAGTCACGGACAGCGAGAGCTCTTGCACCTTTATGTTCTTATGTTGCTTGTTACAATGCTAATATAGACTCTTGCTTGTTATGACTTGAATTGAATTACATGCCTTGATTGCTTTACTTAAAAGTTCTTATATGGTTGATAGCATGTCACCACAGAAATTATGCTTGTTATCATTTACCTACTCGAGGACGAGCAGGAATTAAGCTTGGGGATGTTGATACGTCCAAAACGTATCTACAATTTCTGCTTGCTCCATGCTTCTTTTGTGTGATATTGCTATGATATTTATGCACTTCCATACACTTTTGATCATATTTGGACTAACCTATTAACTCAGTGCACCACAGTGCCAGTTCCTGTTTTCTGCTGTTTTTCTATTTCAGGTTTCCCCCATATTAAAAGTGCTCCAAAAATTCCGGGAAAAATACAGGAAAAATCAGCGTACAGGAAGCTTCAAGAAAAACCAAAGCGGGGCCAGAGGGGAGCCAGGGGTGGCCCAGGCGGCCACCTGTCGCGGCCCCACCCCTGGCCGCGCCAGGGGGGCGCCTGGGCCCCCAGCTCCGCCTCTGGTGACCCCCCTTCGCATATATATTCCTCGCGTCCCGAAACCCTCGAGGACGGAACCCTTTTTCGCGATCTCGCCTCTGTTCCGCCGCCGCAGCGCTTCCAAGATCGGGAGCACCAGGAGAACTCTTCCCGGCACCCTGCCGGAGGGGAGAACCACCACCGGGAGCTTCTCCACCACCATGGACGCTTCCCGGATGAGTCGTGAGTAGTGCACCTTGGACCAAGGGTCCATGATCAGTAGCTATGTGATGTTCTCCTCCCCTCTTTGTTCTTCATGGCTTAGACCTCGTGAGCTGCCCTACATGATCGAGGCACATATGTAATCTTTATGCTGTTGCTCTGCTGAGTTTGCTGGGATCCGATGGATTATGAGATTATGTTCAGATTGTGTGTGAGTAATTCTAGCGTGTTCTCCGTTGCTGTTTATTGCTTTGGCCAAGTAGTAGGTAGTAACTCCAAGAGGGAGCGTTATGCTTGATTGTGGGTTCATGCCCCCTGATGACTGATGGCTTCTCGCCCCTCGTTGGTTACCCCAAGTGGAAGGTTTGAGATGCAGTGTAGCGGAAGTTTTCCCTTGGCAAAGATACCAAGGATCGATTTCCCCTGAGACTCCCAGTTTCAACAAGAAGGTGTCAACTGCTAACGGCACTAGATATTAGCAATCAACGTGGACCTGCACACAGATACAAATAGCTTTGCTCCCAACGAGTACATAGAGGTTGTCAATCCCTCCGGCCTTGTCGTTTACAAAGGATTAAATGCAAGTGATAATAGTGATAGGTATTGCTGCAAATAGTAAGTAAAAACAGAAAGTAAATAGCGGATGTGATCAGTGATGGTAATATGGACCGGGGTCCCATGATGTTCACTAGTGATGTCTCTCTCCCAAAGACGATAAAACAGCTATGTGAGGTAAACTAATTACAGCTGGGCAATTGACAGAATTATGTGCGCAAACCCTTGCTAACTATGTTGCAAGAAAGGTAGAGGTTCAAAGCATGGGTGGTACGCCAAGGCAAGTAGACCGAAATCCATCTGCATCTACTACTAATCATCCACCTTGAGATATCTATCCAGAACATCTCGCTGGTATTAAGTTGCGAGTCCCACCCATAGTGTAAACTCAAAGCAACAGACAACTGCATTAAAAGAACTTTGCGTAAAGTAAACAATCCTTGCACCCACGGGCACAAGCACCATTGTTTTCCCCCTTGTGGCAACAGCACATCCCCTAGACTCATGTTTCTGTCACTCAAGCTAGTCATCGAGGGGCATGAACCCACAATCAAGCATAACGTTCCCTCTTGGAGTCACTACCTACTACTTGGCCAAAGCAATAAATAGCAACGGAGAACATACAAGAATTACTTACGAACATAAATATAAAAGAGGTAAATCAAATATATTACTCAAACACAATCTGAACATAATCTCACAATCCATCGGATCCCAGCAAACTCATCATAGCAACAGCATAAGGATTACATATGTGCCTCGATCATGTAGGGCAGCTCACGAGGTCTAATTAGTGAAGCACAAGAAGGGGAGGAGAACATCACATAGCTACTGGTCATGGACCCATGGTCCAAGGGAGACTACTCACAACTCATCCGGGAGGCGTCCATGGTGGTGGAGAGGCTCCCGGTGGTGATCCTCCCCTCCGGCAGGGTGCCGGGAAGAGTTCTCCTGGTTCTCCCGATCTTGGAAGCGCGGCGGCGGCGTAACAGAGATGAGATCGCGAAAAAGGGTTCCCGTCTCGAGGGTTTCGGGACACGATATAAATATATGCCAAAGGGGGGCATCAGCGGAGGACTGGGGGGCCCAGGCGCCCCCCCCCGGCGCGGCCAGGAGGGGGGCCGCGCCACCAGGGTGCCTGGAGCCCTGGTGGCCCCCCTCCGGCTCTACTTTGGCTGCCGGGAAGCTTCTGGAACGCTGATTTTTTATATAATTTTTCCGGGATTTTTCTGGCAGTTTACGTGATGGGAAAACCTGAAATACAAAAACAACAGAAAACAGAAACTGGCACTGGGGTGCACTGAGTTAATAGGTTAGTCCAAATATGATCAAAAGTGTATGGAAGTGTATAAATATCATAGCAATATCATCCAAAAGAGGCATGGAGCAAGCAGAAATTATAGATACGTTTTGGACGTATCAACATCCCCAAGCTTAATTCCTGCTCGTCCTCGAGTAGGTAAATGATAACAAGAATAATTTCTGTGGTGACATGCTATTAACCATATAGGACTTTTTTATAGTCACATGACAAAAGCTTACTGAGACAATGAATCTGTAGTAATTAAGTTGCCTCATGAGAAAATCACAAAGAACTGAAAGTTTTACAACATGATACTGAAACATCAAATAGATTTGTAATGAGCATGGTGTGCAAATATGATAAAGTGATATCTCGCTTGCCCCCTTTAGTGAAGCAAAACATAAATGCAGGGGCACCTCCAAGGTTTAAGTGACGACTAGATACAATGATTTTAGAATAAACTTTGGGACAATGCTACTTTGGGACAATGCACATTACACTCAGAATGACAATCATGCTCTCAGTAGTTGGTGCTTTAAAAGAAGGTGGAGACTCTCGAACCGTGGCTTTTGTTGGCAAGCTTGAAAACCCGTGGTCGGAAACAAAGACAAAGCATGTACCAGAGCTCTTGGTTTTAAAAACAGAAGTAATAATATTTTTTTTAGATTATGCATGTTTCGTCAACGAATGCCAGCAGACAACTCAATCACTTCTTGAGATGGACAAGATTCGAGGAACGGCTCCCGAATGAGGATGATCACATCCTCTTAATCTCCTTTGTTTATCACAGCCAAAGTTTTCTGATTTCTCATGAACAAAGCGTGAAGGAGGGTTTGTTTGTTATATTAATTTTGAGCCGGGCGCACTCAATGCCAGTTCCTTCTCGTATTATGGGTTTGCACATTAGACTTGCAATCCCGGGGTGAAGCTTGTCCAACTTAAAAAGATCATGAATTAACTACTACTTCCTCATGAACTTAAAACAGAGGCACAAAACAGAAATGCTTTTTTTGAATAATTTCGAGATGGTACATGAAAGTCTTCGTTATGAGTGGCAGGTAAATACCATGTATAGGAAGGTATGGTGGACTCATATGGCATAACTGGTTTAAAGGATTTTGGATGCACAAGACGTCAGTCCGCTTAGTACAGGTGGAGGTTAGCAAAAGACTGGGAGCGACCAACTAAGAGAGCAATGACGGTCATAATCATGCAGAGCGACAAAGCAACATTGAATCAGGCATGGAAGTTATATCGCTACTCAGAAACAAAAGATCATCAAGGCTTGACAGACTTTCTTTACAGTCTTAAATATGCGTGAGCATATGCCAAGTCAATCAAAATAAATTCTCGAAGGAAGATATTACTAAACCATACCACATCATAGGCAAACAAATCATGTTGGTACTCCAATAACACATTGGGAACCCCCCAGCTATTTGAGACTAACCATAAGAAAACATGAACTACTAAGCGCCATAATGCACGTAGCATTTTTATCATAGACATATCAACCATGCAACAGAAGCAAACTCTCTTAATAAGATAAGCATGATAACTAAAGAGAGTTCAAGCAACCAACTAAACAAAAGCTCTTTAAAAAGATAAACATGAAAACTAAGAGCTAAGCATGATAGTAGCTATTGAAAGACAAAGAACACACACAGCAAAGATAGACATGAAAATTCTATGTTGTGTTCTAGGTAGAAGTGGAGCGTGTTTCTCTCCCACACAAAGAAAGCTGAGTTCCGACTCGTTATGAAAAGCTAAAGAAAACTAAAAAGGAAACTAAAAGCAAGACGCTCCAAGCATAGCACATAACACATGAAGTGATAAAAATATAGTGGAACGAAAGACGAACTGATAATGTTGATAGAGAAGGGGATGCACGGGGGCATCCCCAAGCTTAGACGCTTGAGTCTCCTTGAATATTTCTTGGGGGTGCCTGGGGGCATCCCCAATCTTGAGCGTTTGACACTCCTGAATCTTTTTATCATCTTCCCTCGCACACTTGAAAACTCCCTTCATACATAACTCATCATAATCTGATTAGCGAGGTTAGTACCCTTAATAAAATAATTGTTCCTTGCTGGAAATAAGGATATTCTTGAAGGTCTGCTGTTTCTCAAGATTGCCAAAAGGTTTTTGCAAAGAAAAAGCAAGCTCAAGGTTTGCAAAATGAAGGAAAGGCAAAACAGGACAGAATCTGTGAAAAACAGAACAGCAGGTAGTAAATGAGTTTTTCGGGGCACTTCTGCAACTCTAATAAAAAAACTCAGAATAGACGCACGAAAGATAATTGTATAGAGCACGCCGTCGAAAAAATTCAGACCAAAAAGATGATCTGGTGATTTTATACGAATTTTTCTATCCAAGGACAGAATCTGTTTCCTGGACAGCACGTCACAACTTTTGAACTTTCTTGCAATCAGAGGCTACACTTGGCACAAAATTGAAAAGCAAAGATACAATGATGATGCTACTGTATTAACAACATCAAGACACAACAAAAGCAAAATAAAAATTTATTCATGTGGGCTGCCTCCCAAAAGCGCTTTCTTTTATGCCTTTAAGCTAGGCATAATGCAAAGAGATCAAGTTTTATCAAGAGTAAAAGAATAGCTAGCCCGTATAACGGACTCAAAAGGTAAGTTAATCTTCTTTCTAGGGAAGTGTTCCATCCCTTTCTTGAGAGGAAACTGGAATTTTATATTCCCCTCTTTCATGTCAATGATAGCACCAACGGTGCGTAGAAAAGGACGTCCCAAAATAATTGGACACGAAGGTTCACATTCAATATCCATAATAGTAAAATCAACGGGAACATAATTGTCATTGACAATGATAAGAACATCGTCGATCCTCCCCGGTTTCTTTATGGAAGAATCAACGAGACGAACACCAAAAGAACAAGAATCAAAAGGTTTCAGTTTAAGCATATCATATATTCTTTTGGGCATAACAGAGGTACTAGCTACAACATCACATAAAGCATAGCAAGAGAAGTTATTCAACTTAATTTTAATCATAGGATCTCAACCATCTTCTAGCTTTCTAGGTATGGAGGCTTCTACTCTAAGTTTCTCCTCCCTAGCTTTGATGAGAGCATTAGTGATATGCTCTGTGAAGGCAAGATTAAGCGTGCTAGTGTGGGGATCTCTAGACATCTTGTGAAGGAAATCAATAACTTCGGTAAGAGTGCAATTATCAAAATCAAGATCACTACTATCAAGTAAGGTGGTAGTGGTGTCCTTTAGGTTCACTTGTTTGGTAGTTTCTATAGTCATAGCATCACCATTAATAGGTCCATTGGGACCAGGAGTGCATTGGGTGCTAAGAGTTTGGATATCCTCAACAACTTGGATAGTAGCAACAGTGTGGTGGGTAGGAAGGTTCTTAATTCTATCTTCTTCCTCCCTTTCTCTAGCCCATCTCTCTTTAAGTTTAGCCAACATCCTAATGTTTTCATTAATTTGCACCTGAATAGCATTCATAGGAGTGACCTTCCTCTCCTCAAGAGGAGAAGTTCTAATTTTAAGCAATTCTACCTCATGGGCTAAATTGTCTACCTTCGAAAAGAGATCATCTAGTTTGTTTAGTTTTTCTTATGCACTCTTATTAAAGGCTTTTTGGGTAGTGATGAAATCTTTAAGCATAATCTCTAGTTCAGTAGTGGAGTTCTTGGTGATAGGATAAGCATTGTTGTTCCCATAAGAATTAGAGGGGAACGGTCTAGGATTGCTACGAAAATTACTCCTATAAGCATTGTTGTTGAAATTGTTTCTAGAGATAAAGTTCACATCTACTTGTTCTTGAGCAATCAAAGAATTTAAAGGAACATCACGAGGATCAACAGAAGATTGCTTCGAAAGTAGAGACATGATTAAGTCAACTTTTTCATTTAGGGAGGAAATCTCCTCGACAGAGTTTACCTTCCTACCTGTTGGAGCGCGTTCGGTGTGCCATTGGGAATAGTTGGTCATCATCTCATCGAGAAGCTTCGTGGCAGCACCAAGTGTAGTTGACATAAAGGTTCCTCCCGCGGCCGAATCTAACAAGTTCCGCGAGGTAAAGTTCAAGCCTGCATAAAAAGTTTGGATAACCATCCAAGTAGTCAAACCATGAGTAGGGCAGTTCTTGATAAGAGATTTCATACGTTCCCAAGCTTGGGCAATGTGTTCATTATCCAATTGTTTAAAATTCATTATGTTACTTCTTAGTTGGATAATTTTAGCAGGTGGATAGTAATTTCCAATAAAAGCATCTTTGCACTTGTCCCATGAATCTATGCTATTTCTAGGCAAAGATTGAAACCAAATTTTAGCTCCTCCTCTCAAGGAGAAAGGAAAAAGCTTAAGCTTAACAATATTACCATCTATTTCTTGGTACTTTTGCATATCACAAAGTTCAACAAAGTTGTTTAAGTGTAAAGCAGCATCATCTCCAGCACCGGAGAATTGATCTTTCATAACTAAGTTCAGTAAAGCAGGTTTAATTTCATACGAAGGTGCTGAAGTGGTAGGTGTAGTGATAGGCGTGCAGATAAAGTCATCGTTGTTGTGACTAGTGAAGTCACACAACTTGGTGTTCTCGGTGGAACCCATAGTAGCAAGCAAGCAAGATAACTATTTTTGTGATTTTCGATAAAAGATACTAAAGCAAAAACGAAAGGTAAACTAACAAGACTAAAAAGCAAAGGTAAAAGATAGCGTGCAACTCCCCTATCTTGAAGAGTGGAGTCCCCGGCAACGGCGCCAGAAAACTTTGCTTGATGGCTTCTCGCCCCTCGTTGGTTACCCCAAGTGGAAGGTTTGAGATGCAGTGTAGCGGAAGTTTTCCCTTGGCAAAGATACCAAGGATCGATTTCCCCTGAGACTCCCAGTTTCAACAAGAAGGTGTCAACTGCTAACGGTGCCAGATATTAGCAATCAACGTGGACCTGCACACAGATACAAATAACTTTGCTCCCAACGAGTACAGAGAGGTTGTCAATCCCTCCGGCCTTGTCGTTTACAAAGGATTAAACGCAAGTGATAATAGTGATAGGTATTGCTGCAAATAGTAAGTAAAAACAGAAAGTAAATAGCGGATGTGATCAATGATGGTAATATGGACCGGGGTCCCATGATGTTCACTAGTGATGTCTCTCTCCCAAAGACGATAAAACAGCTATGTGAGGTAAACGAATTACAGCTGGGCAATTGACAGAATTATGTGCGCAAACCAATGCTAACTATGTTGCAAGAAAGGTAGAGGTTCAAAGCATGGGTGGTACGCCAAGGCAAGTAGACCGAAATCCATCTGCATCTACTACTAATCATCCACCTTGAGATATCTATCCAGAACATCTCGCTGGTATTAAGTTGCGAGTCCCACCCATAGTGTAAACTCAAAGCAACAGACAACTGCATTAAAAGAACTTTGCGTAAAGTAAACAATCCTTGCACCCGCGGGCACAAGCACCGTTGTTTTCCCCCTTGTGGCAACAGCACATCCCCTAGACTCATGTTTCTGTCACTCAAGCTAGTCATCGAGGGGCATGAACCCACAATCAAGCATAACGTTCCCTCTTGGAGTCACTACCCACTACTTGGCCAAAGCAATAAATAGCAACGGAGAACATACAAGAATTACTTACGAACATAAATATAAAAGAGGTAAATCAAATATATTACTCAAACACAATCTGAACATAATCTCACAATCCATCGGATCCCAGCAAACTCATCATAGCAACAGCATAAGGATTACATATGTGCCTCGATCATGTAGGGCAGCTCACAAGGTCTAATTAGTGAAGCACAAGAAGGGGAGGAGAACATCACATAGCTACTGGTCATGGACCCATGGTCCAAGGGAGACTACTCACAACTCATCCGGGAGGCGTCCATGGTGGTGGAGAAGCTCCCGGTGGTGATCCTCCCATCCGGCAGGGTGCCGGGAAGAGTTCTCCTGGTGCTCCCGATCTTGGAAGCGCGGCGGCGGCGGAACAGAATTGAGATCGCGAAAAAGGGTTCCCGTCTCGATGGTTTCGGGAAACGATATAAATATATGCCAAAGGGGGGCATCAGCGGAGGCCTGGGGGGCCAGGCGCCCCCCCCCCCCCGGCGCGGCCAGGAGGGGGGCCGCGCCACCAGGGCGCCTGGATCCCTGGTGGCCCCCCTCCGGCTCTACTTTGGCTGTCGGGAAGCTTCTGGAACGCTGATTTTTTATATAATTTTTCCGGGATTTTTCTGGCAGTTTACGTGATGGGAAAACCTGAAATACAAAAACAGCAGAAAACAGAAACTGGCACTGGGGGTGCACTGAGTTAATATGTTAGTCCAAATATGATCAAAAGTGTATGGAAGTGTATAAATATCATAGCAATATCACCCAAAAGAGGCATGGAGCAAGCAGAAATTATAGATACGTTTTGGACGTATCAATGACTAGCTTGAGTGACAGAAACATGAGTCTAGGGGATGTGATGTTGCCACAAGGGAGAAAACAACGGTGCTTGTACTTGCGGGTGCAAGGATTGTTTACTTTATGCAAAGTTCTTTTAATGCAGTTGTCTGTTGCTTTGAGTTTACACTTTGGGTGGGATTCGCAACTTAATACCAGCGAGATGTTCTGGATAGATATCTCAAGGTGGATGATTAGTAGTAGATGCAGATGGATTTCGGTCTACTTGCCTTGGCGTACCGCCCATGCTTTTGAGCCTCTACCTTTCTTTGCAGCATAGTTAGCATTGGTTTGCGCACATAATCCTGTCAATTGCCCAGCTGTAATTTGTTTACCTCGCTTTGCTGTTTTATCGTCTTTTGGGAGAGAGACATCACTAGTGAACATCATGGGACCCCGGTCCATATTACCACCACTGATCACACCCGCTATTTACTTCCTGTCTTTATTTCCTAGTTGCAGTCATAGCTATCATTATTATCTCTTGTGTTTGATCCTTTGTAAACGACAAGGCCGGAGGGATTGACAACCTCTCTGTACTCGTTGGGAGCAAAGTTATCTGTATCTGTGTGCAGGTCCTGTCAACCGCTAAGTTTCTGGCGCCGTTGACACCTACTTGTCGACCCTCGGAGTCTCACGAGATTCGATCCTTGGTATCTTTGCCAAGGGAAACTTGCTGCTACGCTACATCTCAACCTTCCACTTGGGGTAACCAACGAGGGACGAGAAGCCATCAGGGCCCTGGTGGGCCATAGGGGAGAGAGAGGGCAGCAGCCAGGAGGTGGCGCGCCCCCTCCCTAGGAGGAGTTCGAATAGGACTAGGGGAGGGGGGCGTGGCCCCTCTTTCCCTCTCCCTCTCCCTCTCTTTCCTTCCCCCCCTTTCCTTCATTGGTGGACTCCTACTAGGAATAGGATTGCAATCCTATTCCTTGTAGGATTGCTCCCTAGCCGCACCATAGGAGGGCCGGCCGGCCTCCCCCCTTGCTCCTTTATATACGGGGCAGAGGCGCACCCAAAGACACACAAGTTGAATTGTTCTAGCCGTGTGTGGTGCCCCCCTCCACAGAAACACACCTCGGTCATACCGTCGCAGTGCTTGGGCGAAGCCCTGTGCCGGTAGATACATCATATCCGTCACCACGCCATCGTGCTGACGAAACTCTCCCGTGAAGCTCAACTGGATCAAGAGCTCGTGTGACGTCATCAAGCTGAACGTGTGCTGAACGCGGAGGTGCCGTACGTTCGGTGCTTGATCGGTTGGATCGCGAAGAAGTTCAACTACATCAACCGCGTCACTTGACGCTTCCGCTTCTGGTCTATGAGGGTACGTAGACACACTCTTCCCTCCCGTTGCTATGCATCTGGTAGATAGATCTTGCGTGATCGTAAGAAAATTTTAAAATACTACATTCCCTAACAATGTTTCACTTCATTGCTACATTATGAATGCGATCTTGATGTTAATTCAATCATGTTCTCTTTTATGTGCAGTTGGACGAAGCCAGTTGTAGGCTATCTGGAGGTATCGATGGTTGTTTTCTCCCACTTTCCATATGGAGCTGGGAGTGTTTGCCGGTTGGACGACCGAAGACCGTGAAGTACGAGGCTTGGGACGACAATGACGACCCACTACGGCTCCCCACTTGGGCTTACAAGTGGGATGTGTTAAATGAGATGATGGATGATCCCTCGGTCATGTACAAGCTCTACAGGAGCGAGCTGGATGCGATACGCATTGCATAAGTTATCATCATGCTTATATCGTAACTCGATATCAATTTTGCATTCTATCCCATTTTGCAGGTTGAATGGGAACCGTATGGAAGTGCATAGAGTTTTGGGAACCCTATGGAGTTCGCGCTGAATCCGATGTGCACTAGGGATAGGGAACTCTGGCATATGCGGTGTCCACTCATATGCAACTGGGCGGTCGAGCTTCACCTGCCACATCGGGTGTACCGCCAGTTTGGTTTGTTCCAGACACACCCGCCGGAGTGGGAGGACATGGACCAGCTGCTACACGCGTAAGATATAATTAACCTTGAGCACCTAGCTGCTTCTCGGCCTCACCGATGGTTGTAATATTATGTTTCTAACTTGCAGGTTGGATAGGAAAAAGCAGCGTAAGATCAAGGACTGGGCCAAGCATCACAGGAAGTATGTTGTGCAGTTCCAGTTTAGTGTTGATCAAGCTAGGCGCAACAAAGGAGCCCCGCTTCGTGAGCACTGCCCGATCGCGTTCAACAACTATCTCACATGGTTCCTTGCAAGAACCCATGTGGAGGTATGCAAGCCGGCGTATGCTGAGGAGATTTTGGAAGATCCCACCGTTTTTGATGAGATAGCCCAGCACCAGTACAACGCATTAGTCCGGAAAGGCAACTCAGTGATCCCTGCAGGCCCAATGATGAACTTTGTGGTATTTGCCCTTTCTGCTTTTCCATTCGCACTATTTACATCTTCGCTTGCCTAACACGTTAATACCGTTTCTGTTCATAGCGTGCCCAGATCAAGAAAGCAGCTGATGAGACCGACACTATTTTGGAAACAACCCCAGCTGGCAAAGGCGATGGGGAAGGTGCCCTTCGAGCATTCATTAAGGTTCACATCTCCTTCAAACTAGCACTTAACATGTGTTGCTACGTTCGATGTCTCATTCACTTGTTCATGTTGCAGCGCCAGGGCCAAAAGTTAAGGCGGCTATCAAATCTTTTCGGTTGTCGTGACCCCGAGTATGTATCACCAGAACATTCTAGGTCGGCGACACCATCAGATCCCACTTCTGGCGATGCTGATCCTTTGGAGGATGAGGATGTGAGTGTGGTCACCCAAGAGGTATGGCATGAGGATATATATCCGATTGTTGATGCATTGCTAACTATATGCTCACACACAGTCTTTCCATATCTTTTGTTGATGCATAGGCTCCTGATGATATGGTCTTGGGGAACTACAAGGTTCGTTCTGCATACGAGTTAAAGCCCAGGAGGCAATTCAAGAAATACACACTGAGGACTTCACCCAAAGAGGCAAAAGGATGGTCGGCACCTCGCGGATGGCGGCTTTGGATGACTATTTGGATGACGATGAGAATGACGTGCAGGTACCGAAGCCGGAGCCGGAGCGGGTTCCTCCTCCCAGGAAGGTGAAGAAGATTAGTGTCAAGAGGGGGGAGGAGCCAGCAAGCGCGGAAGGAACTAGTCGTCTTCATCTTTTAGTAATGTCGAACTGTATGTTGGTAGTAATGTCGAACTTGTCGTGATGGTTACTATATGTGTTGAACTCTATGTTGGTGCTAATGTTAAACTCTATGTTTGTGCTAATGTTGAACTCTATATTGACACTATATGTGTTGAACTCTATATGTGTTGAAGTATTCATCTTGTCAAATGTGTATGCAACTGCCTGTGACTAAAACAGACCCATTTAGAGAGACAAAACTGGTGCAACAGAGAGCAATAGAATGTAGGAAAAGATACAGACTTGTGTGGCGCCTAGCTTGGAGGCGCCACACTGTACAGTGCAACGCCTGCCATATGGGCGCCACACTGTACAGTGCAACGCCTTCAAGCTAGGCGCTGCACAAGTCTATAGCTGTCTAGAGAGCAACATAAACTTTGGCACACTTCAGACCTGTGCAGCGCCTAGCTCGCAGGCGCCACACTGTACTGTGCAGCGCCTAGCTGTCAGGCGTTGCACTGTACAGTGTGGCGCATGGCAGCTAGGCGCTGCATAGGCCTGAAGCTTTTGAAAGCTTCTGTTGCTCTCTGGACAGCTACAGACCTGTGCAACGCCCAGCTCGTAGGCGTTGCACTGTACTGTGCAGCGCCTAGCTCGCAGGCGCCGCACTGTACAGTGCAACGCCTGCCAGTCAGGCGCTGCACAAGTCTGTAGCTGTCCAGATAGCTACAGAACCTTTGACACGCTACAGGCCTGTGCAGCGCATAGCTGCCAGGCGTTGCACTGTACAATGTGGCGCCTGAGAGCTAGGTGATGCACAGTACTTAGTGAATTTTTTGGCATTTGCAAACTTAGTGTGATGATGTGAAGTACGATTGATACATAGCAAGCAAACAACTTTGGAGAGAACATATGCATAAAGTACTTCACGAAACATAGTTGCCCATAACACATAGTACTTCACGACACATAGTTGTTCATACCACATAGTACTTCACGACACATATTAGTTCGTACAACCAAATAGAGGAGGAGACATAGTAGTTCACGACAAATAGTAGTTCACAACCAAATCGAGGAGGGCACATAATAGTTCACAACCAAATCGAATAGGACGACATAGCTCTATTGCATAGAGCAAGGCCCTTTCCCTTCTTCTTCTTTCTCTCTTCTTCCTCTTCCTCCTCCCTTTTCCTTATGAGCTGAGCCTCCTTAACCACCCTCTCCATGAACATCTGATTCTCCCTCTCTTTTTTTGCAGCTGCAAATGCCCAAAGCTTCGCGGTTTTTTCTTCAAAATCCTTTTGACGCTTCTTCGCTGCCTCCTCACATCTCCTCACCAACGCTTGCTCCCTAGCTCGCATCGCCTCTCTCGCTCTCTCTAATTCCTCCCTCTTCTTATCAAGCTCCTCTTCCTTCTTCTTCTTTAGCTTGGCTGCATCCTCCTCTCTAAGCTTCTTCGCACCCTTCTCCCACCATCCCGCCATCTCATCTTCGCCATCCTCCTTCATTGTTGGTTTGTTGGGTTGGGAAGCCGCCATACCTACAATGAGTGAAACATAATGGTTAGTAAGGACAAATGGAAGCACATGTAAAACAAGAACATATGAAAAAGAAAACATATGAAAAAGAAGAACATATTAAACATTATAGTTAGTGAAGAACATATGATGGCTTCTCGCCCCTCGTTGGTTACCCCAAGTGGAAGGTTTGAGATGCAGTGTAGCGGTAGTTTTCCCTTGGCAAAGATACCAAGGATCGATTTCCCCTGAGACTCCAGGGTTCAACAAGAAGGTGTCAACTGCTAACGGCACCAGATATTAGCAATCAACTGGACCTGCACACAGATACAAATAACTTTGCTCCCAACGAGTACAGAGAGGTTGTCAATCCCTTCGGCCTTGTCGTTTACAAAGGATCAAACGCAAGAGATAATAGTGATAGGTATTGCTGCAACTAGTAAGTAAAAGCAGAAAGTAAATAGCGGATGTGATCCCTGATGGTAATATGGACCGGGGTCCCATGATGTTCACTAGTGATGTCTCTCTCCCAAAAGACGATAAAACAGCTATGTGAGGTGAACGAATTACAGCTGGGCAATTGACAGAATTATGTGCGCAAACCAATGCTAACTATGTTGCAAGAAAGGTAGAGGTTCAAAGCATGGGCGGTACGCCAAGGCAAGTAGACCGAAATCCATCTGCATCTACTACTAATCATCCACCTTGAGATATCTATCCAGAACATCTCGCTGGTATTAAGTTGCGAGTCCCACCCATAGTGTAAACTCAAAGCAACAGACAACTGCATTAAAAGAACTTTGCGTAAAGTAAACAATCCTTGCACCCGCGAGTACAAGCACCGTTGTTTTCCCCCTTGTGGCAACAGCACATCCCCTAGACTCATGTTTCTGTCACTCAAACTAGTCATCGAGGGGCATGAACCCACAATCAAGCATAACGTTCCCTCTTGGAGTTACTACCTACTACTCGGCCAAAGCAATAAATAGCAACGGAGAACATGCAAGAATTACTTACGAACATAAATATAAAAGAGGTGAATCAAATATATTACTCAAACACAATCTGAACATAATCTCACAATCCATCGGATCCCAGCAAACTCAACATAGCAACAACATAAGGATTACATATGTGCCTCGATCATGTAGGGCAGCTCACGAGGTCTAATTAGTGAAGCACAAGAAGGGGAGGAGAACATCACATAGCTACTGGTCATGGACCCATGGTCCAAGGGAGACTACTCACAACTCATCCGGGAGGCGTCCATGGTGGTGGAGAGGCTCCCGGTGGTGATCCTCCCCTTTGGCAGGGTGCCGGGAAGAGTTCTCCTGGTGCTCCCGATCTTGGAAGCACGGCGGCGGCAGAACCGAGATGAGATCGCGAAAAAGGGTTCCGTCCTCGAGGGTTTCGGGACGCGTGTTAAATATATGCCAAGGGGGGCATCAGCGGAGACCTGGGGGGCCCAGGCGCCCCCCCGGCGCGGCCAGGAGGGGGTCGCGCCACCAGAGCGCCTGGAGCCCTGGTGGCCCCCCTCCGGCCCTACTTTGGCCGCAAGGAAGCTTCCGGAATGCTGATTTTTTATATAATTTTTCCGGGATTTTTCTGGCAGTTTACGTGATGGGAAAACCTGAAATACAAAAACAGCAGAAAACAGAAACTGGCACTGGGGTGCACTGAGTTAATAGGTTAGTCCAAATATGATCAAAAGTGTATGGAAGTGTATAAATATCATAGCAATATCACACAAAAGAGGCATGGAGCAAGCAGAAATTATAGATACGTTTTGGACGTATCAACATCCCCAAGCTTAATTCCTGCTCGTCCTCGAGTAGGTAAATGATAACAAGCATAATTTCTGTGGTGACATGCTATTAACCATATAAGAACTTTTTACAGTCACATGACAAAAGCTTACTGAGACAATGAATCGGTAGTAATTAAGTTGCCTTATGAGAAAATCACAAAGAACTGAAAGTTTTACAATATGATACTGAAACATCAAATAGATTTGTAATGAGCATGGCGTGCAAATATGATAAAGTGATATCTCGCTTGCCCCCTTTAGTGAAGCAAAACATAAATGCAGGGGCACCTTCAAGGTTTAAGTGACGACTAGATACAATGATTTCAGAATAAACGATATCATAATCATGCAAAAGACAATGCTACTTTGGGACAATGCACATTACACTCAGAATGACAATCATGCTCTCAGTAGTTGGTGCTTTAAAGAAGGTGGAGACTCTCGAACCGTGGCTTTTGTTGGCAAGGTTGAAAACCCGTGGTCGGAAACAAAGACAAAGCATGTACCAGAGCTCTTGGTTTTAAAAACAGAAGTAAAAATTATTATTTTTAGAATATGCATGTTTCGTCAACGAATGCTAGCAGATAACTCAATTACTTCTTGAGATGGACAAGTTTCGAGGAACGGCTCCCGAATGAGGACGATCACATCCTCTTAATCTCCTTTGTTTATCACTGCCAAAGTTTTCTGATTTCTCACGAACAAAGCGTGAAGGAGGGCTTGTTTGTTGTATTATTTTTTAATGATCCGGGCGCACTCTATGCCAGTTCCTTCTCGTATTATGGGTTTGCACATTAGACATGCAATCCCGGGGTGAAGCTTGTCCAACTTAAAAAGATCATGAATTAACTACTACTTCCTCATGAGCTAAAACAGAGGCACAAAAGAGAAATTCTTTTTTTTGAATAATTTCGAGATGGTACATGAAAGTCTTCGTTAGGAATGGCAGGTAAATACCATGTATAGGAAGGTATGGTGGACTCATATGGCATAACTGGTTTAAAGGATTTGGATGCACAAACAGTCAGTCCGCTTAGTACAGGTGGAGGTTAGCAAAAGACTGGGAGCGACCAACTAAGAGAGCAATGACGGTCATAATCATGCAGAGCGACAAAGCAACATTGAATCAGGCATGGAAGTTATATCGCTACTCAGAAATTAAAGATCATCAAGACTTGACAGACTTTCTTTACAGTCTTAAATATGCGTGAGCATACGCCAAGTCAATCAAAATAAATTCTCGAAGGAAGATATCACTAAACCATACCACATCATAGGCAAACAAATCATGTTGGTACTCCAATAACACATTGGGAACCCCCCAGCTATTTGAGACTAACCATAAGAAAACATGAATTACTAAGCACCATTATGCACATAGCATTTTTATCACAGACATATCGACCAGTGCAACAGAAGCCAACTCTCTTAACAAGATAAGCATGATAGATAAAGAGAGTTCCAGCGACCAACTAAACAAAAGCTCTCTAAAAAGATAAGCATGAAAACTGAGAGCTGAACATGACAGTAGCTATTGAAAGACCAAGAACATACACATTAAAGATAGGCATGAAAATTCTATGTTGTGTTCTAGGTTGAAGTGGAGCGTGTTTCTCTCCCACACAAAGAAAGCTGAGTTCCAACTCGTTATGAAAAGCAAGCAAAGCTAAAGAAAACTAAAAAGGGAAACTAAAAGCAAGACGCTCCAAGCATAGCACATAACACATGAAGTGATAAAAATATAGTGGAACGAAAGACGAACTGATAATGTTGATGGAGAATGGGATGCACGGGGGCATCCCCAAGCTTGAGCATTTGACACTCCTGAATCTTTTTATCATCTTCCCTCGCACACTTGAAAACTCCCTTCATACATAACTCATCATAATCTGATTAGCGAGGTTAATACCCATAATAAAATAATTGTTCCTTGCTGGAAATAAGGATATTCTTGAAGGTCTACTATTTCTCAAGATTGCCAAAAGGTTTTTGCAAAGAAAAAGCAAGCTCAAGGTTTGCAAAATGAAGGAAAGGCAAAACAGGACAGAATCTGTGAAAAACAGACCAGCAGGTAGTAAATGATTTTTTCGGGGCACTTCTGCAACTCTAATAAAAAAACTCAGAACAGACGCCCGAAAGACAATTGTATAGAGCACGCTGTCGGAAAAATTCAGACCAAAAAGATGATCTGGTGATTTTATACGAATTTTTCTGTCCAAGGACAGAATCTGTTTCCTGGACAGCACGTCACAACTTTTGAACATTCTTGCAATCGGAGGCTAAACTTGGCACAAAGCTGAAAAGTAAAGATACAATGATGATGCTACTGTAGTAACAACCATCAAGACACTAAAACTGAAAGAACAAACTGAAAGCAAAGATAACAAGGGTTGTCTCCCTAGAGCTCTTTCTTTATAGCCATAAAGATAGGCTTAAGACTTTAATGATGCTCTCGTAGGAATAAGAGTTGAAGAACAAAAGAGAGCATCAAGAAGCAAATACCAAACACATTTAAGCCTAACATGCTTCCTATGCATATGAATATTGCAATACAATAATTCATTCAAGCACAAAGCAATAAGCATAGGAAGACAAAACAAGTGCAGCTTCAAAACCTTCAACATAAAGAGAGGGAACTTGATATTATTGAAATATCTATAAGCATATGTTCCCTTCTCATAATAATTTTCAGTGGGATCACGAATAAACTCAACAATATAAGCATCACATAAAGCATTGTTACCATGATCCACATGCAAAAAGGTATCATTACTCTTCATATAAGCAAAATCTTTCTTATTAGGAATAGTGAGAGTAAAGCAATCATAACCAAAATGGTAATCATTGTATTCAGGAGGCATATCATGATCATAATAAATTTTATCCTCAATAGTAGGTGGACTGAAAACATCATATTCATCATTTTAATCATATATAGGAAGCAAAGTATCATCAAAGTAAATTTCCTCTTCAAAAGTTGGGGGACTAAAAATATCATGTTCATCAAACGTGTCATCCCCAAACTTGGAGCTTTCCATGTCATTAGCAATATTGATATTCAAAGAAAGCATACTAATAACATCACCACCATCATGATTCTTATGCAAATAATAAAGTTCCATAGGTTTTTAAATTTTCTCTTCAAACACATCATGTCCCAAAGCAAGGTAGAGCTTATAAAGCTCTCTCATATTTTTGTTTTTTTCCATTAAGCAAAACTAGTGAAAAGACATAAAGAAAACTGAAAGGTAAACTAACAAGACTAAAAATCAAAGATAAAAGATAGCGTGCAACTCCCCTATCTTGAAGAGTGGAGTCCCCGGCGACGGCGCCAGAAAACTTTGCTTGATGGCTTCTCGCCCCTCGTTGGTTACCCCAAGTGGAAGGTTTGAGATGCAGTGTAGCGGTAGTTTTCCCTTGGCAAAGATACCAAGGATCGATTTCCCCTGAGACTCCAAGGTTCAACAAGAAGGTGTCAACTGCTAACGGCGCCAGATATTAGCAATCAACTGGACCTGCACACAGATACAAATAACTTTGCTCCCAACGAGTACAGAAAGGTTGTCAATCCCTCCGGCCTTGTCGTTTACAAAGGATCAAACACAAGAGATAATAGTGATAGGTATTGCTGCAACTAGTAAGTAAAAGCAGAAAGTAAATAGCGGATGTGATCGGTGATGGTAATATGGACCGGGGTCCCATGATGTTCACTAGTGATGTCTCTCTCCCAAAAGACGATAAAACAGCTATGTGAGGTGAACGAATTACAGCTGGGCAATTGACAGAATTATGTGCGCAAACCAATGCTAACTATGTTGCAAGAAAGGTAGAGGTTCAAAGCATGGGCGGTACGCCAAGGCAAGTAGACCGAAATCCATCTGCATCTACTACTAATCATCCACCTTGAGATATCTATCCAGAACATCTCGCTGGTATTAAGTTGCAAGTCCCACCCATAGTGTAAACTCAAAGCAACAGACAACTGCATTAAAAGAACTTTGCGTAAAGTAAACAATCCTTGCACCCGCGAGTACAAGCACCGTTGTTTTCCCCCTTGTGGCAACAGCACATCCCCTAGACTCATGTTTCTGTCACTCAAACTAGTCATCGAGGGGCATGAACCCACAATCAAGCATAATGTTCCCTCTTGAAGTTACTACCTACTACTCGGCCAAAGCAATAAATAGCAATGGAGAACATGCAAGAATTACTTACGAACATAAATATAAAAGAGGTGAATCAAATATATTACTCAAACACAATCTGAACATAATCTCACAATCCATCGGATCCCAGCAAACTCAACATAGCAACAGCATAAGGATTACATATGTGCCTCGATCATGTAGGGCAGCTCACGAGGTCTAATTAGTGAAGCACAAGAAGGGGAGGAGAACATCACATAGCTACTGGTCATGGACCCATGGTCCAAGGGAGACTACTCACAACTCATCCGGGAGGCGTCCATGGTGGTGGAGAGGCTCCCGGTGGTGATCCTCCCCTCCGGCAGGGTGCCGGGAAGAGTTCTCCTGGTGCTCCCGATCTTGGAAGCGCGGCGGCGGCGGAACAGAGATGAGATCGCGAAAAAGGGTTCCGTCCTCGAGGGTTTCGGTACGCGTGTTAAATATATGCCAAAGGGGGGCATCAGCGGAGACCTGGGGGGCCCAGGCGCCCCCCCGGCGCGGCCAGGAGGGGGGGCCGCGCCACCAGGGCGCCTGGAGCCCTGGTGGCCCCCCTCCGGCCCTACTTTGGCCGCAAGGAAGCTTCCGGAACGCTGATTTTTTATATAATTTTTCCGGGATTTTTCTGGCAGTTTACGTGATGGGAAAACCTGAAATACAAAAACAGCAGAAAACAGAAACTGGCACTGGGGTGCACTGAGTTAATAGGTTAGTCCAAATATGATCAAAAGTGTATGGAAGTGTATAAATATCATAGCAATATCACACAAAAGAGGCATGGAGCAAGCAGAAATTATAGATACGTTTTGGACGTATCAACATACGGAAATGGTCCATCGAGGTATCCAAACATTCCTCTATAACGAACTTGCCCTTGTCCATCACCACGGCCAAGTCCATCACCGAGGCCTAGACCATCCCCACGGCCAACAACACCACCACGAGCTCTACCACCAATAAGGCCTACACCACGACCACGAGCTTTACCACCACCACGGCCTCTTGTAAGTCCAAGTTGCCGACCTCTTTGTTGTCTAGATCCGCTTTGGCTACCACTTGGTTGGCTTGGCACTTGTTGGCTACCGCTAGGTTGCCTTGGCACTTGTTGGCTACCGCTAGGTTGGCTACCACTTGGTTGGCTTGGCACTTGTTGGCTACCGCTAGGTTGCCTTGGCACTTGTTGGCTACCGCTAGGTTGGCTACCACGTGGTTGCCTTCGCACTTGTTGGCTACCTCTTGGTTGGCTTGGCACTTGTTGGCTACCACTTGGTTGGGTCCCTTGTGTAGCTCCTTGTTGGCTTGTGCTTGCATCATTTTTTTGGACCTTTTCCTTGGTTTGGTACATTTTCTTTGGTTGTGGCCATGACCTTTGCACCGCCCACAACGTGAGCTCTCACGAGGCTCTTGGAATTGGTCGTTGCCCGCTTCGCGCCGGCCACCATGGCCCCATCCGTCCATGTCGCCTCTAAGATGCTTTGTCTTATGTCTACCCCGTTTAACAACCTTCAACTTCGGATCCGGCCATAGTTGAACTCCATGGTACTCCGGCCATTGTGATTGGTCCAAGTACGGGTGAAAGCGGGGAGACCATGTTTTCTTGACCGTCATGATTGAGAACTCCGACTCCCTCACGGTGCATGGGTGGTTGATGTCCACATTCCTAACGCGACCGGCGGTATACAAGTGTGAGCAAGGGAGATGAAGCAACAATGGCCTCCCGCAAGTGCAATCACATTGTGTTAATGACACCTTGAAAGCCCGACCTCCATGTTGCCGGCCATCGTTTGTGGTTCCTCCTGGCTCTTTCACTTCGTACTTCCACTCTTCATTGTCATATAATATAGCTTCTTTTGAGTCCGCCTTCCGTGATTGAAATACCAACCATTCATCAACCTTGGGTGGGAACTTGTACTTGTACTTGCGCGGGTTCTCACCCGCTATCTGTGCATCCGTTTCCATCGAGTACTTTACAAAGTACGCATTCATCTTGCCAAATGTGTATTAAACTATTGCCGTCACGGGTAATCCACGTGCACCTTTGAGCACCCTATTGAAGCATTTGGCCATATTGCTTGTCATTTGACCATATCTCCGGCCATCTTCATCAAAAGCACGTGCCCACTTGTTCCGGTATTGAATGTGCCTATTGAGAAAGTCTTGACCCCCGGGATCAAGTTTTTTGTGTGCGAGCAATTTGTTGTACAAATAGGCGAAGCGCTTGTCGGAGAAAGCGAGACAACAATCTTGAAGATCATCGGCCAACTCCTTAAGGCCACATGCCCTATAGAAGTTCGAACAAAAGTGCCTCATGCACCATCGATGGTGCAACGGTGCATGACCGGGAATGTCAATCTCCACCGCGTTAAGAATTCCTTGATTCCGATCCGATATGACACAAATTTCCCTTTGAGCGGGTAACACCTTCGTCCTCAGAAGATGCAAAAACCACTCCCAGTTGTCATTGTTCTCCACCTCCACCAAAGCAAATGCCAATGGCAACACCCGATTGTTGACATCACTTGCTATCGCAACCAACAAGGTGCCCTTATATTGTCCGGTCAAGAACGTGCCATCAATGGGGATGACCGGCCTACAGTGCTCGAAAGCCCTCAAGCATTGCTCGAACGCCCAAAATGCACGGCCAAATACTCGGACTTTCCTTCCTTCATGAACCGTTGTTTGGTGCCCATGAGGCTCGACAACATGAACCATGCCCGGGTTTGTTGTGGCCATGGCTAACAACAACCTAGGGATTCGGTTGTATGCTTCCTCCCAAGTACCATACAACATCTTAAATGCGGCTTGCTTCGCCTCCCATGCCTTGTCGTACTTCACCTTGTAATGAAAGATGGCTTTCACAAGATCAATGACATGTTGGACGCTCATTGTTGGAAGTGTGGATATTGAGTTGGACAGCCTGTAAGCAATGAACTCGGACGTGAGTTGTTTGTGGTCTTGGGACACGATCTTGCCATCCACCCATTTGCCTTGGCACATGTGAGTTGGCACACAACTCACTACATGCCAAGTTGGACCTCCTTTCCATGGTCTTGCACGCACAATCCATGGACATACTTCATCTTCACTTGCACATGCAACCATGTAGCGCACATTGATGTCCGAGTGCACCACCTTGTGTGGACGATAATGCGTAACCGAGTAGTTGTCGAGCCACATCTTCAATTCCAACAAGGTTTCGAACTTAGACCCTTTAGCCATCCGGTTCTTGTCGTCTCCCATATCACGGTGAGAGCTTGGCCTAACACCAAGAGATACACATTGGCCACCATCTACCACGGCTTCATCTGCGAGACTAACATCCTTGAACAATGTAGTCCGATGATCCCGACGGAATACCTTCTCGAAAGCTTTGGCCTCCTTCACCGTGAACCCCTCCGCATCAACTTGTTCATCGGGACCATCGTCATCCGAGTCCGATGCATATGCACGGGAAAAAAAGGGATGGAATGGTCCATTGTCTCTTGCAAATGATATTTGTCGAGATCACCCACATTGTTGTCATGGAGATCAACTTCATTGTCATCGTCCGCATAATCATTGTTGCCCTCTTGCAAAGCTTCATCTTGGTTGTTTGTAAACGGACTCAATGTTTGCCCCACTTTTTGGGTCAAAAGAGGTTCAACAATTTCATCTCGCTTCAAGGGTGGTGGGCTACTATCAACCAAAGGGGAGGGTTTCCGGTTCAAGTCCAAATGCAAACTTGAATCAACCTTCTTCGTTGCAAATAACTCAAGAGCCTTGTCAAGTGATTCGGCCACCGTTTCCTTGTATGCAACCCAACGTTGCTCCGAGTTGACACGCATTGTCTTCCAACGGACGTGTATTCCAAAGCCTACATTATGCCTTCCCTCCAACTCAACGATATCACTAGGGTCCATCCACTTCAATTCTTTCCTAACTTGTTGCAAGAGCTCCGCATAGCTAGGACTACTATCAAACACAATGTCAAGCTCATCCGGGTCCGGTTCAATATTGCCTTTCAAAAAGGCGTCTTTGTCCGCATGATGAACAAACACACATGTTCTTTCCAGCCCTATAAGCATTCCAAGAACACAAGGTAACATTGCTTCCATGAGTACTAAATGCAAAGATTAACAAGGAATACAAACCCTAATATATATATCAAACAACAACCCTAACCATAACCCTAACCATAACCCTAAACCTAACCCTAACAACAACATAAGAACACCCATAGGAACACCCATAGGAATACCCATAAGAACACCCATATGAACACCCATAAACATACATCTCACATCTCCATGCAAATCTCTAGATCCAAACAAAACTAGGGTTTCCCCAAACTAGCAACATATGAGCAATTTGATAACATAACTTGGATCAAAACAAGGGGATTGGAGAAGATTACCTTGAGGGAGGGTTTGACTTCGAAATCCACGGACAAATTCTTCGAATATGCAAGATTTGAGAGAGGATTTGAGAGGGGAAGAGAGTGGGAGAGGGGACTAAGCTCGGGGTGAGAGTGGGAGAGAGTGTGAGTGGGGGAGTGGGGGTCCAGCGCGGCTGCTGGATAAGTCAATGTGCAGCGCCTAGCTCGGAGGCGCTGCACATTACCATGTGTGGCGTCTAGCTCGGAGGCGCTGCACGGCCGGGTGCGGGCCCAGGGGCTGCCGCAGTGGACAGGCGTGCAACGCCCCTGAGCTAGGCGCTGCACAGTAGGGTGCAGCGCCGTCATGGCAGGCGCTACACGAAAAGGTCACGGATGTGAAATAGTTTCACGGGCAGTTCATTCCGTGAATTGATTTCATCAACAGGTCAAAATTGTCAAAATTGCCTGGATGCCATGGGTGCCATGGCACCCCCTCCAAAATTGCAAATGAATTTTACTAGGTAACTAAGACTAAATATCTACTCCCTCCGTCCTCAAATATTTGTTTTTCTAGACATTTCAAATGGATTACAATATACGGATGTATATAGACATATTTTAGAGTGTAAATTCACTCATTTTTCTAGACATTTTTCTAGGAACTTTTTGGTGTAGGGACTAGAAAAAGTCCCTCTTAGAGACTTTTTAACCAAACATGAGGGACTACTAGGGACTAAAAATTGCCTTTTGGGACTAAATGAAAAAGACTCTAAAGGAGAGTCTTTTTTGGGACTTTTCCAACAATGTCCCTCCCTGCACCCATTGCCCCGTCGCCCCATGGTGTTGTTTAATAGGGTAACATGGTCTTTTACATGTCATTTAATAACCTTTAGGGAGAAACTAGAAACTTTTTAGACCCCGGAAACAAACAGGGAGAGACTTTTTAGGGACCAGAGACTTTTTAGTTGGGACTATAAAAAGTCCTAGGACTTATGAACCAAACAGGACCGTAGTCTCTTGTTGAAATCTCTAGAAAGACAAATATTTAGGAACGGAGGGAGTTGTTGGAAATATGCCCTAGAGGCAATAATAAATTGGTTATTATTATATTTCCTTGTTCACGATAATCGTTTATTATCCATGCTAGAATTGTATTGATAGGAAACTCAGATACATGTGTGGATACATAGACAAACACCATGTCCCTAGTAAGCCTCTAGATGACTAGCTCGTTGATCAATAGATGGTTACGGTTTCCTGACCATGGACATTGGATGTCGTTGATAACGGGATCACATCATTAGGAGAATGATGTGATGGACAAGACCCAATCCTAAGCCTAGCACAGATCGTGTAGTTCGTATGCTAAAGCTTTTCTATATGTCAAGTATCTTTTCCTTAGACCATGAGATTGTGCAACTCCCGGATACCGTAGGAATACTTTGGGTGTACCAAACGTCACAACGTAACTGGGTGGCTATAAAGGTGCACTACAGGTATCTCCGAAAGTGTCTGGTGGGTTGGCACGAATCGAGACTGGGTTTTGTCACTCCGTATGACGGAGAGGTATCTCTGGGCCCACTCGGTAGGACATCATCATAATGTGCACAATATGTGATCAAGGAGTTGATCACGGGATGATGTGTTACGGAACGAGTAAAGAGACTTGCCGGTAACGAGATTGAGCAAGGTATCGGTATACCGACGATCGAATCTCGGGCAAGTGCTATACCGATGGACAAAGGGAATCGTATACGGGATTGATTGAATCCTTGACATCGTGGTTCATCCGATGAGATCATCGTGGAACATGTGGGAGCCAACATGGGTATCCAGATCCCGCTGTTGGTTATTGGCCGGAGAGTTGTCTCGGTCATGTCTACATGGTTCCCGAGCCCGTAGGGTCTACACACTTAAGGTTCGATGACGCTAGGGTTATAGGGAAAGTATGTACGCGGTTACCGAATGTTGTTCGGAGTCCCGGATGAGATCCCGGACGTCACGAGGAGTTCCGGAATGGTCCGGAGGTAAAGATTCATATATGGGAAGTCCTGTTTTGGTCACCGGAAAAGTTTCGGGCGATATGCGCCCCCCCACCAAGTCCCTAGGCGCATGGAGAGGGGAGGGGGGCAAACCCTAGGTCCAGATGGGCCTTAAGGCCCACCCTAGGGCGCCCCCTCTCTCTCCCCCCCCCCTTGGCCGCACCCTAGATGGGTTTTCTAGGGCTGGCCGCACCCCTAGGGGTGGGAAACCCTAAAGGGGGCGCAGCCCTCCCTTCCCCCTATATATATGTGAGGTTTTGGGGCTGCTAGACACACGAGAACGTCTCCCTCTTGGCGCAGCCCTACCCCTCTCCCTCCTCGTCTCTTGCAGCGCTTGGCGAAGCCCTGCTGGAGTCCCGCGCTCCTCCACCACCACCACGCCGTCGTGCTGCTGTTGGATGGAGTCTTCCCAACCTCTCCCTCTCTCCTTGCTGGATCAAGGCGTGGGAGACGTCACCGGGCTGCACGTGTGTTGAACGCGGAGGCGCCGTCCGTTCGGCGCTAGATCGGATCTTCCGCGATTTGAATCGCCGCAAGTACGACTCCTTCATCCGCGTTCTTGCAACGCTTCCGCATCGCGATCTACAAGGGTATGTGGATCCAACTCTCCTCTCGTAGATGTGCATCTCCTAGATTGATCTTGGTGAGCGTAGGAAAATTTTTGTTTCCCATGCAACGTTCCCCAACAGTGGCATCATGAGCTAGGATCTTGCGTAGATGCTTTCACGAGTAGAACACAAAAGGGTTTGTGGACGTTGATGTTTAGATTGCTTCCCTCCTTAGTCTTTCTTGATTCAGCGGTATTATGGGATGAAGCGGCCCGGACCAACTTTACATGTCCACGTACATGAGACCGGTTCCATCGACAGACATGTGACTTTTGTTGCATAAGATGGCTGGCGGGTGTCTGTCTCTCCTATCTTAGTTGAATCGGAACAGAACAAGGCGGTCCTTGTAGAAGGTTAAATAGCAACTTAAATATCACCGTTGTGGCTTTGCGTAGGTAAGAAGCGTTCTTGCTAGATACCCATAGCAGCCACGTAAAACATGCAACAACAAATTAGAGGACGTCTAACTTGTTTTTGCAGGGTATGTATGTGATATGATATGGCCAAAGACATGATGAGATATATTTGATGTATGAGATGATCATGTTGTAATAGTTAATATCGACTTGCATGTCGATGTATTCGGCAACCGGCAGGAGCCATAGGGTTGTCTTTAATTTTTGTATGACCTGCGTGTCAATCATTAAGCGCTATGTAATGCTTTACTTTATCGCTAAACGGTAGCAATAGTAGTAAGAGCATGGTGGGCGCGCGACAACCCCGATGGCGACACGATGATGGAGATCATGATGATGGGGATCATGGTGTTACGCCGGTGACGATGGAGATCATGCCGGTGCTTTGAAGATGGAGATCAAAAGCACGAGTTGATGGCCATATCATGTCACTTATGATTTGCATGTGATGTTAATCCTTTTATGCATCTTATTTTGCTTAGGACGACGGTAGCATTATAAGATGATCCCTCACTAAAATTTCAAGATAAAATTGTGTTCCCCCCGAGTGTGCGCCGTTGCGAAGGTTCGTCGTTTCGAAGCATCACGTGATGATCGGGTGTGATAGACTCTACGTTCGCATACAACGGGTGCAAGCCAGTTTTGCACATGCAGAACACTCGGGTTAGACTTGACGAGCCTAGCATGTACAGACATGGCCTCGGAACACGGAAGACCGAAAGGTCGAGCATGAGTCATATAGTAGATATGATCAACATGAAGATGTTCACCATTGACACCACCTCATCTCACGTGATGATCGGACTTGGGTTGGTGGATTCGGATCATGTCACGCTCGGATGACCAGAGGGATGTCAATTTGAGTGGGAGTTATAAGTAATTTGATTAGTTAAACTCACTTATCATGAACAATAGTCTAAGTTGCCTTTGCAAATTATGTTGTAGACCAATAACTGCGTTGTAGCTCCCTGTTTGATACGATCCTAGAGAAAGACTAAGTTGAAAGATATTGTAAGCAATGATGCGGACTGGGTCCGTAGTCCGAGGAGTGTCCTCACTGCTGCACAGAAAGCTTACGTCTTTGATGCACTGCTCGATGTGCAAACCCCTACAACGTTGTCTGTGGATGTTGTGAACACCTGAGAGACACGTCCTGATGACTACTTGATAGTTTAGTGCACCATACTTTACGGCTTAGAATCGGGATTCCAATGACGTTTTGAACGCCATAGAACATATGAGATGTTCTAAGAGCTGAAATTGGGATTTCAGGCTCATGCCCGTGTTGAGAGGTATGAGACCTCTGACAAGTTCTTTTGCCAAAAAGATGGAGGAGAATGGCTCAACTAATGAGCATGTGCTCAGAATGTCTGGGTGCTGAAATCACTTGAACCAAGTGGGAGTTAATCTTCCAGGTGAGATAGTGGTTGACAGAATTCTCTAGACACTATCACCAAGCTACTAGAACTTCGTGATGAACTATGACATGCAAAGGATGGAGATGATCCCGGTGCTGTCAGCGGTTCTTAGTACCGCAAAAGTAGAGATCAAGAAGGAGCATCAAGTGTTGATGGTTTAACAAGACCACTGGTTTCAAAAGGGTAAGGGCTAGAAGGGAAACTTCATGAATGGCAAACTTGTTGTCGCTCTGATGAAGGAACCCATGGTTGAACCCAAACCTCGAGACTAAGTGCTTCTATTGTAAGGGGAACGGTCACATGGTAGCGGAACCACCCCAAATACATGGTAGATATGATAGCTGGCAACTTCAACAAAGTATATTTGATATACGTGTTATTGATGTGTACCTTAGTAGTGCTCCTTGTAGCACCTGGGTATTGGATACCGGTTCAGTTGCTATTATTAGTGACTTGAAGCAAAAGCTACGCACTGAACGGAGACTAGCTAAGGGCGAGGTGACGATGTGTGTTGGAAGTGTTTCCAAGGTTGATAAGATCACCATCGCACACTTCCTCTATTTTCGAGATTAGTGTTGAACCTAGATAAATGTTATCAGGTGTCTACGTTGAGCGTGAAAATGATTAGATCATGTTCATCGCAATACGGTTATTCATTTAAGTTAGAGAATAATGGTTATTCTGTTTACATGAATAATACCTTTATGGTCATGCACCCAATGGTTCGTTGAATCTCGATCATAGTAATACACATGATAATAATATTAATGCCAAAAGATGTAGAGTTAATAATGATAGTACCACTTTCTTGTGGCACTGCCGCTTAGGTCATTTTGGCATAAAATGCATGAAGAAACTCCATGCTGATGGATGTTTGGAGTCACTTGATTTTGAATCGCTTGACACATGCGAGCCATGCCTCTTGGGCAGGATGACTGAGATCCCGTTTTCAGGTACAATGAAACGGGCAAGTGACTTGTTGGAAATCATACATACTGATGTATGTGATCCAATGAGAATTAAGGCGTGTGGTGGATATCGTTATTTTCTCATCTTCAATGACGATTTGAGTAGATATGGTATATTTACTTAATGAAGCAAAAGTCTGAAACGTTTGAAAGGTTCAAACAATTTCAGAGTGAAGATTAAGAATCATCATAACAAGAAGATCATGTTCCTACGATCTGATCAAGGGGATATTATCTGAATTATGAGTTTGGCAATCACTTAAGACATTGTGGAATTGTTTCGCAGTTGAAGTCCCCTGGAACACCACAGCGTAATGGTGTGTCCGGACATCGTAATCGAACCTTATGAGATATGGTGCGATCTATGGTGTATCTTACCGATCTACCGCTATTATTTTGAGGTTATGCATTAGAGACAGCTGCATTCACTTTAGATAGGGCACCATCTAAGTCCGTTGAGACGACGCCGTATGAACTATGGTTTGGCAAGAAACCAAAGTTGTCGTTTTCTTGATGTTTGGGGCTGCGATGCTTATGGCTTCGGCCGGGAAAAGCTCGAACCCAAAGCGGACAAATACATCTTCATATGATACCCAAAGGTAACAGTTGGGTATACCTCCTATCTCAGATCCAAGGGCAAAATGTTTGTCCCTAAGAACGGGTCCTTTCTCGAGAAGGAGTTTCTCTCGAAAGAATTGAGTGGGAGGAAGATAGAACTTGATGAGGTCGTCGAACCCTCACTTCAACCGGAGAGTAGTGCAACACAGAAAGATGTTTCTGTGGAACCTGCGACGTTGAAGAGGAAACTAATGATAGTGATCATGAAGCTCCAGATCAAGTTGCTATCGAACCTCGTAGGTCGACAAGGATATGTACTACTCCTGAGTGGTACGGTGATCCTGTCTTAGAGGTCATGTTGTTGGACAACGATGAACCTACGAACTATGGAGAAGCGATGGTGGGCCCATATTCCGACAAATGGTTAGAAGCCGATAAATCCGAGATAGGATCCATGTATCAAAACAAAGTATGGACTTTGGTGGACTTGCCCTGTGATCGGCAAGCCATTGAGACAAATGGATCTTTAAGACTAAGACGGACGTGGACGGTAATGTCACCGTCTATGAAGCTCGACTTGTGGCGAAGAGTTTTCCACAAGTTCAAGGAGTTGACTACGATGAGATTTTCTCACCCGTAGCGATGCTTAAGTCCGTCGGAATCATGTTAGCATTAGCTGCATTTATGAAATCTGGCAGATGGATGACAAAACAAGTTTCCTTACCAGTTTTCGTAAGGAAAGATTGTATGTGATACAATCAGAAAGGTTTTGTCGATCCTAAGGATGCTAAAAGGATATGCTAGCTCCAGCGATCCTTCCATGGACTAGAGCAAGCATCTCAGAGTCGGAATATACACTTTGATGGAGTGATCAAAGTTTTTGGGTATACAAAGTTTGTTGGAAACTTGTATTTGCAATAAAGTGAGTGGGAGCACTACAGCATTTCTGATAAGTATATGTGAATGACATATTGTTGATCCGAAATGATGTAGAATTTCTGGAAAGCATAAAGGGTTGTTTGAAATGAGTTTTTCAAAGGAAGACCTGGATAAAGCTGCTTACATATTGGGCATCAAGATCTATACAGATAGATCAAGACGCTTGATGATACTTTCAAAAGAACACACACCTTGGCATGATTTTGAAGGAGTTCAAAATAGATCAGTCAAAGAAGGAGTTCTTACCTGAGTTGTAAGGTGTGAAGTTGAGTAAGACTCAAAACTTGACCACGGCAGAAGGAAGAGGAAGGACGAAGGTCGTCCCCTATGCTTTTGTCATAGGCTCTGTACGGTATGCCATGCTAAGTACCGCACCTGATGTGTGCCTTGCCACATGTCTGGCAAGAGGGTACAAAGGTGATCCAGGAGTGGATTACTAGATAGTGGTCAAAATTTTCCTTAGAGGAGTAAGGAAATGTTTCTCGGTTATGGAGGTGATAAAGAGTTCGACGTAAAGAGTTACGTCGATGCAAGCTTAACACCTATCCGGATAACTCTAAGTGGAGATACCGGATACGTATAATGGAGCAACAGTTTGGAATAGCTCCAAGTGGAACGTGATAGCAGCATCTACGATATGACATAAAGTTTTTGCGAAGAACATAGGGATCTGAATGTTGCAGATCCGTTGACTACAACCTCTCTCACAAGCATAACATGATCAAACCCAGAACTCATTGAGTATTAATCACATATTGATGTGAACTAGATTACTGACTCTAGTGAACTCTTTGGATGTTAGTCACATGGCGATGTGACCTGTGAGTGTTAATCACATGGCGATGTGAACTAGATTATTGACTCTAGTGCAAGTGGGAGACTGTTGGAAATATGCCCTAGAGGCAATAATAAATTGGTTATTATTATATTTCCTTGTTCACGATAATCGTTTATTATCCATGCTAGAATTGTATTGATAGGAAACTCAGATACATGTGTGGATACATAGACAAACACCATGTCCCTAGTAAGCCTCTAGATGACTAGCTCGTTGATCAATAGATGGTTACGGTTTCCTGACCATGGACATTGGATGTCGTTGATAACGGGATCACATCATTAGGAGAATGATGTGATGGACAAGACCCAATCCTAAGCCTAGCACAGATCGTGTAGTTCGTATGCTAAAGCTTTTCTATATGTAAGGTATCTTTTCCTTAGACCATGAGATTGTGCAACTCCCAGATACCGTAGGAATGCTTTGGGTGTACCAAACGTCACAACGTAACTGGGTGACTATAAAGGTGCACAACAGGTATCTCCGAAAGTGTCTGTTGGGTTGGCACGAATCGAGACTGGGATTTGTCACTCCGTATGACGGAGAGGTATCTCTGGGCCCACTCGGTAGGACATCATCATAATGTGCACAATATGTGATCAAGGAGTTGATCACGGGATGATGTGTTACGGAACGAGTAAAGAGACTTGCCGGTAACGAGATTGAGCAAGGTATCGGTATACCGACGATCGAATCTCGGGCAAGTGCTATACCGATAGACAAAGGGAATCGTATACGGGATTGATTGAATCCTTGACATCGTGGTTCATCCGATGAGATCATCGTGGAACATGTGGGAGCCAACATGGGTATCCAGATCCCGCTGTTGGTTATTGGCCGGAGAGTTGTCTCGGTCATGTCTACATGGTTCCCGAGCCCGTAGGGGCTACACACTTAAGGTTCGATGACGCTAGGGTTATAGGGAAAGTATGTACGCGGTTACCGAATGTTGTTCGGAGTCCCGGATGAGATCCCGGACGTCACGAGGAGTTCCGGAATGGTCCGGAGGTAAAGATTCATATATGGGAAGTCCTGTTTTGGTCACCGGAAAAGTTTCGGGCGATATCGGTAATGTACCGGGACCACCGGGAGGGTCCCGGGGGTCCACCAGGTGGGGCCACCAGCCCCAGAAGGCTGCGTGGGCTAAGTGTGGGAGGGGACCAGCCCCAAGGGGGCTGGTGCGCCCCCCCACCAAGTCCCTAGGCGCATGGAGAGTGGAGGGGGGCAAACCCTAGGTCCAGATGGGCCTTAAGGCCCATCCTAGGGCGCCCCCTCTCTCTCCCCCCCCCCTTGGCCGCACCCTAGATGGGTTTTCTAGGGCTGGCCGCACCCCTAGGGGTGGGAAACCCTAAAGGGGGCGCAGCCCTCCCTTCCCCCTATATATATGTGAGGTTTTGGGGCTGCTAGACACACGAGAACGTCTCCCTCTTGGCGCAGCCCTACCCCTCTCCCTCCTCGTCTCTTGCAGCGCTTGGCGAAGCCCTGCTGGAGTCCCGCGCTCCTCCACCACCACCACGCCGTCGTGCTGCTGTTGGATGGAGTCTTCCCCAACCTTTCCCTCTCTCCTTGCTGGATCAAGGCGTGGGAGACGTCACCGGGCTGCACGTGTGAAGAACGCGGAGGCACCGTCCGTTCGGTGCTAGGATCTTCGGCGATCTGAATCGCGGCGAGTACGACTCCATCAACCGCGTTCTTGAACGCTTCCGCTTAGCGATCTACAAGGGTATGTGGATCCAACTCTCCTCTCGTAGATGCATCTCCTAGATTGATCTTGGTGAACGTAGGAAAATTTTTGTTTCCCATGCGACGTTCCCCAACAGGAGTAACAAGTTAATGTTGTCTTAAGACTATTTATTGAAATTATGATGATATATAGACTAAGATAGATTGTATATATATATGTATTAATATTTTGAATTTTGAATTGTGGCACTCCCAGTGTTGAGGTTCTAGGTTTGCCACTGGTGTAGAAAGAAGATTCCTGCTCCCTTCGCCACATCGATAATTCAGGACAGCGCCACCCACGTCACGGGACAGTGTCTGCATTCAAGCTAGCACAGCGCCGCTTTCTGCTCCTGGATAGATATACACCAGCCTCTCGAGTTAGAAAAAGGGAGGAAAAATACGCAGCCAGGGGCAGGGGGGCCTCACACGACTCACTGATTGTCAGAGAGCCCAACTCGCAACAGATGACAAGTCTGCAAGGACCCTACTGATTGGACGTCTTAACAACATATATGGACTGGTGCACACCTCAACTCCAGAGGACTCCGTCCGTTTGTGCACAGATGCTACCTCGCATGATATACGGATAGTGATAGATACCGGTCTACATACTACGAGTCGATCATATCAGTCATTGCCGAGCTTTTTTCGAGCTCTGCCGGATGGACGCACGCGTACTGGCTTTGCCAAACAGAGGCGGACCCCTCGCGAGACAAGGACCGGCGAGTCGGTGACTTTTCTGAGTTGTTCAACGTTTCGTGCCTGGCGATCTCGTTTAGGAGCCTCCAGCCCAAGTCTCCTCTTAATTACTTGTGGACTCAGTCCTCCTTCAAAGCTCAAATTACTTAGGCCAGAAGCACAGGCTGACGAACAGCGGATGGGAAATTGAAGTTCACCTGGACGACGACGGCGTAGTACGTGCTCCGGCCGCCACCGGCGAGTTTGTGGGAAAACACGTGCCGTACCCGAGCAAGTAGGCATTTCCTGATCACGGCACAGGAACCCACCCAGCAGCGGTGACTTTGGAACGGTCGATCGATTGGAATCAGTCTGGTGGCCCGTGCTTTTCTGGCTCCGGGTTCCGGAGCGCATGCCGAGCACGGCACGTCGGGGTCCAGATTAACGGAGGCATCCGCGCGAGACCAGCGCGCTCGATCTCCCGATTGATTCTTCCGGTGCCGATCCCGCGTCCTGTGCGTGCGTGTGCTCGGCCGGCTCACGTCTGTGCCTGCCTGCTGTCGTGTGGGGCACTACACGCTGCTCTGGCTTCCGTCGACCGTCATGTTGAATGGGACGGAAGATTACTCCTGATATACTTTTATAAGCATGGTCTGCGAGTGCTTGGTGGAGAGACGTGCGCTCACGCGTCCCCTTCTTTGTGAGAGTATATGCTGTTAATCCGAATGGCATGTATAGTTCGTTGCTGTAACGGAGGTCGAAATGCTTTCCATGTCAAAATGCAGTAGCGTCATGCATAAGAAAAAGATCAACCGTACTGTTGCACCGCGGATCTGGAGCGAATAGTGCTTGAATGTCGACTGGAGCATACTAGATCAGCCTCGGCAAACCGTGAAAATTACGCTCAGTTTTGTCGGTCGTCACTTGTCGCACGGTTTCTTTACTGCACGGTGCTGTGTCTTAATCGGCGCGGATCGATTCTTCCCGCCAGTCGATCAGATGGACCAGTGGATCTGCACTGCACTAGGGCGGCCAACTTAAGCTTGGCACTATAACTCGTTGCACACTCCGCAGCACGCAGCGCTTCCATTCCACCACCCGAGCTGGCAAGCCATGACCATGATGAAGGCGCCCACGTCCACGTCCACCTCCTACCTCATCCTGGCTCCCGTCGCGATCCTGCTCCTCATCTTCCTCCTCTCGTCGCTCAACCGCACCGGCGCCGGCTCCGGTGGCTCCGACGGCCTCGGCGTCCTCTGCGCCCGCCGCGCCGGGGCAGGCCACTCCGTGTCGGCGCGGGCCGAGGCGGAGCCTGAGCTGAGCCTGCTGGTCGGCATCCTGACGATGCCGAAGCGGCGGGAGCGGCGCGACATCGTGCGGCTGGCGTACGCGCTGCAGCCACCGGCGGCGGGCGCCAGGGTGGACGTGCGCTTCGTGTTCTGCAACGTGACGGACCCGGTGGAGGCGGCGCTGGTGGCGCTGGAGATCATGCACCACGGCGACATCATCGTGCTCGACTGCGCCGAGAACATGAACGACGGCAAGACGTACGCCTACTTCTCCTCCGTGCCGCGGCTGTTCGCGGCGGCGCCCTACGACTACGTGATGAAGACCGACGACGACACGTACCTGCGGGTGGCGGCGCTGGTGGAGGAGCTCCGCCCGCGGCCGCGCGACGACGTCTACCTCGGCTACGGCTACAACATGAGCGGGGACCCGAAGCTGTTCATGCACGGCATGGGGTACGTCCTGTCCTGGGACCTGGCGAGCTGGGTGTCGACGGCGGAGGAGATCCTGGCGCGGAACGACACGCTGGGGCCGGAGGACCTGATGCTCGGCAAGTGGCTCAACCTCGCCGGCAAGGGCAGGAACAGGTACGACCTCAAGCCGCGGATGTACGACCTCAGCTGGGACATGGACAACCTGCGGCCGGACAGCGTCGCCGTGCACATGCTCAAGGACAACCGCCGGTGGGCGACCACGCTCCGGTACTTCAACGTCACCGCCGGGATCAAGCCGTCCGAGCTGTACCACCTGCCGTGACCGATCCGATCGCTTCTTTCCGTTCTTGGTTCGTGCGCCGTGTATTCGTCAACTCTGTGTATCTACAGTAGTTTATTAGTAGTTGAGAGATTTCGATCGAACATGCATATTGGCTGTGCACTACTACTACAACGGATGGAATGCACGTGCTGGCCCGCTCGAAGCCGCCGGGCAATAAGGGTGCGGAAGCATCTTGGCTCGGGGCTTGCTTTTGGATGTTGCTAAGTATCTTGCTGACGGTCGCATGGACCTTGCCGTTCGTGCATTTATTGATCGCGTCACGACGGTCCCCTTGGAGCGCGATTCTCGGATAAACTTTGTTAACCTGGTGTATATTCTACTCACTTTGTTAACCTGGTTATCTGATCGTCTCATGATGGTCTCGTTTTGCTTATTCAAGCTAATAATGTGGGATCCAGAAGGATCGAATGATCAATACAATAGGCACAAAATAAAATAGATAATGGGGGCGACGATTGGTCAGTTACCTGAGAATTAACAAATTCTCGGCCGATTTTACAAATTTGTTCACACGTACCAAAAAGAGTCCTATCGTATTATAGATGAAATGTTCATCTAGTGCAAACGCTACAATGTTTGTTTTTAAAGCGTAGAAAAAGACAAATCTTTTACAGATACAACATTTGATAGATGATGCTTGGTGTTGACTAAAATTTTAGGTTTTTTCTTTTGAAAAAACACAACACATTTTTCAATCAAAATAACAAGTACATCGTCTACGAGGAGGGGTACATTTTCACTCAATGGCTCCTCACACTAGTCCAAAGTCGAAGAAAATCTAGCCAACTTAACAAGTTCATAAGCAGCCTTATTAGCTTATTACTCCCTCCGTCCCAAAATAAGTGACTCAAAAATGATTCAACTTTGTACTAACTTTAGTACAAAGTTGAGTCACTTATTTTGGGACGGAGGGAGTATTAGATTAGGAACCACGGAAACTTTACACGATTTGTTTTACTCTTCTTGGAGGTATGTCCAGTAATCCCCTCTTTTTTGGAGGGGAAAGCCTTGTGGCACACTCTATTGCAACCTACAGATAGTTTACATCATTCAATACACCAATAAAAATAAAACTGGGGCGAGGGGGTTGAATCCGAAAACAAAGTGAGTTTCACTCACATGCATATCTAGCTTAACTGTGCGCCACCTTATTTCCCTCCCGCCGGCGATGCCGGAACGTTCTAGATATAATCATGTGTGCCCTCTCAAACCAATCGGTTAGAATGGCGATACATGGGCTCCACACCTTGATAAATTCATTAATGTTTGAAGCTCTAGTGATTCCGTTTCAGAAACTGATGATCATCTTCAATTACCAAGTTCTAATATAAATTGGGTTAATACTTAAGTCCGAGAGAGTTTTCTAAGCACAAAAGTGTATTCCTATGTCTGTTTTCGAAGCACAGAGAGTTCTTGATGAGGATCGTTGGCGAGTTCTTTTCAAATACAAGAACACGGTTCAGTTCTAGAGTCAAAGATCGTAGTTCTCGAGCGAGCATTCGAAAAGATTCTGAATGATCCTCATGATTAGGTGTTCCCGGTGCATTTAACCTCTTCGTTTTACCTATATGGTAGCATTAAGTATTTCTACCGATGTGTAGCAACCAACAAACTAGCATGTCCCCGACGTGACCCAATTTACCTCTGCTGAAACTCCCGGTGTATTTACCTCTATTTTTTCTTAGATGATCGCATTAAGTATTTCTTGGGTAGCTATTTTCAGAACGAAAAACACACGGAAATATCGTCTTTCATCCAAGAAAGGGCGGTCTAGGAAAACAATGCGATTAAAATTGAGATCGTGATCTTATTCTAATAATCTTCCTGAAATCTCAATAACCATCGGGTATACCATTACTTAACGTAATCAACGAGTTGGCAATATCTGATATTCGATCAGACGCAGGCCGGCCGAGGCAAGCCACGTACACGTCATGGATCAAGGTAGTGAGTGGCAACCGACAAGCTAGCATGTCCCCAGCGACGACCATTCCTGCCTCCGCCCTGCCTCCATCATGCAAAGCAAACACGCTAGCAACGAGCCGCCGGGATCGCCGCTCTGCCGTGCCATGCCATACTTGATGCCTGGCATCTGCATCAGACCACGAATGATTGATCGTGGCCCGGCCGCGAGCTGAAATAGACTATTGTTTGCAGGCATTCCATCTGCCACCTAACATGCCCCTCAACGTTGACGCCTCTCCTAACCAGTGTTAATGTTAATATGCACAAGAAGATCCGATGGAAGGCGCGGATGGATCCCTTGTCGACCTAGAAGAGCAGTCTCGACGGCCGCGTGTCCACGCGAACGATTCAACCAACAGTTTACGCGGATTGTTAATCCCACGTCGATCGAAGGCGTACGTGCTGGTCGCGTCCATGGCTGGCTTATAATTGCACGTGGACGTGGGGTTTCTCTTCCAAGTTCCATTTTCATCTCGCGGGACGCGCCATGAAGACCAGCTCGTCGTCGCAGGCGCTGTTCCCCGCCGCCTCGTCGCTCTGCACCCCGTACCTCCTCCTCGTGCCCCTCGGCCTCCTCGCCGCGGTGGTCGTCATCCCCAGCCTCGGCTCCTCCCACGCCCGCTCCGACGGGCTCGGCGTGCTCTGCCCCAGCCTCGGCACCGACGGCCACTCCGTCGCGTCGGGAGCCGAGAAGGCCGTCTCCGCGGCGACGCAGCCGGAGTTCCGCCTGCTCGTCGGGGTGCTGACCACGCCCAAGCGGTACGAGCGGCGGGACATCGTGCGCCTGGCGTACGCGCTGCAGCCGCCGGTGCCCGCGTACGCGCAGGTGGACGTGCGCTTCGTGTTCTGCGGCGTGGACGACCCGGTGGACCGGGTGCTGGTGGCGCTGGAGGCCGCGCGGCACGGCGACGTGCTCCTGCTCAACTGCACCGAGAACATGAACGACGGCAAGACCCACCAGTACTTCTCCTCCGTGCCGCGGGTGTTCGCGGACGCGCCCTACGACTACGTGATGAAGACCGACGACGACACGTACCTGCGCGTGGCCGCCATGGCCGAGGAGCTCCGGCCCAAGCCCCGCGACGACGTGTACCTCGGCTACGGCTTCGCCGTCGGCGACGACCCCATGCAGTTCATGCACGGCATGGGGTACGTGGTCTCGTGGGACGTCGCGAGCTGGGTGTCCACCAACGAGGACATCCTCCGGCACAACGACACCCACGGCCCCGAGGACCTCCTCTTCGGCAAGTGGCTCAACATCGGGCGCAAGGGCAAGAACCGCTACAGCCTCAGGCCGCGGATGTACGACCTCAACTGGAACATGGACAACTTCCGGCCGGACACCGTCGCCGTGCACATGATCAAGGACAACCGCCGGTGGGCGGCTGCCTTCAGATACTTCAACGTCACCGCCGGGATCAGGCCGTCCAATCTGTACCACTTGCCGTGATCGATCAAGGGGTTTATATTTTCCGTTTTTGAAGTAAACTCGCCGTGACGTGGTTGATTGTGCCACGGAAGTGTACGCGATTCATATTCTTTTGCGCTATTTATTTATTAAAACTGATTAATTACCTGATTGATCGAGGGCGCACGTAGCCGAACAAATCTTGGGACTCGCTTCAGCAGTCGTTGATTCAGTTCGCGATTATTGCCGTGAGTGCCGGAAGGAGTAGGGCTCATGTGTGTTCTCGGAAAACGATGTCATACTTCTACGGGTAGCACCATCGTAGATTGGAGGAACGAGCTTTGGGATTTCCTGCTGCCGCCGGCACCACGGAAGGAGATGTGTTCCCTAATTATCCTCTACATATGCGGTTTTTTTTTTTTGAGCTGATATGCGGTTTATTTTGCTCGAACGAAACACCCGTGCTTTCAAGTTTCAATCGTGTTTCCACACCTGCTGAAACGGTGGTTCGAATCAAGGTGGCGGGCCGTGATGCCTTTTCGGCAAGAACATGGTTTTTGAGGGCATGGGGTTCAATAATGCTAAACATACAAAATATTACACGCAATTACTCGTCGACTAGAATTCTTTCTTTCTAACTAACCTTCCCCCTTTCCTTGATTTTCACGGAGGTGGCCCCTGCTCCCTCTTAATCTCCAATAAACCCTCAGCTTTCTTCTTCTCCGTCTGACGTCCTTTCTTCCAGATTTCAGGTTGTTTTATAATTTGTAAGCATATTCTTCGGCCCCCAATACTGACTGAACGTCATATTTTGAGGCAGTTTGCGAACTGAGCATAGCTTAGATGGTGAGTTTTCTTGTGTGGAATAATCCACATAATTCAAGCCTAGAGTTGGCACTGGTGGTCACATTTTCCTTGATTTACTTCAGGTCTTTCGTCGATATTGTTCGCTCTCTCGTGATCGTTCTATGGTTCGCTCGTCGTGGTCAATTAGCTTGTTCCCCTCGGTTTTCTTTTCTTTGTTTCTTCAGGTTTCCTTTGTTTTTTCATGATTTTTTGTTTTTTTTCTTCATATATTTCATTTTTTGTTTCTCTCTCAGGCATCCCCGGTAATCTTATTTTCCCTTCATAGCTTTTGTTTTCTGCATTAGTTTTTTCTTGTTTTCTTTCTTCGATTTTTTCTTTATTTTTTCACTGATTTTCTTCGTTTCTTTCAGGGCATTCACTCGATTTTTTTCTTTGTTTTTCTTGGTGTCATTGTTAGATTTCACTGTTTTTCTTCTTCTTTTATTTCTTCATTTTTATTTGTGTATTTCTTCTTTTTTTACCGGTCTTATTTGTTTTTTTACTTTCATGGTTTTCTATGTTTTGTTCTTTTGCGTTGATTTTCCTTGGTTTTTATTGGGTTTCCTTAATTTTTCTGTTTCTTTGTATTTTTATAGGTTTATTTTTTTAGTTCAACACATGTGATTTTTTTCCCTATACATTCAATATTTTTTGTATACAACATAAAATATATTTTAATTACATATTTAACATTTTTTATGCATGATTAACATTTAAGAGAAATAATGTTATAAACTTTTCCATAAACATTCTACATTTTTGGTTTATATCTTGCAAATAATTTTTTGATGCATGTTTAAATTATTTGAAATACAAGATTAACAGTTCTTGAATACATGGTCAAACAATTTTAATACATGGCAAACATTTATTTAATGCAAATAAACATTTTTATCACATGCAATGTACATTTTTTGTATATGCCAGGACATTGCTGTATACATGTTTAACATTTTTTAATTACAGAATCAATTTCAAATATTTGTTTTTCTAAGTATACATTTATTTTAATGTATGCTGTACATTATATTGTTTACATGTAAAACAATTTTCATACACGTTTATTTTTTTTAATTATATTGATCACATTTTTTCATACACATTGCATTTATTTTATATATACTTTTCATAGATATGACAAGCATTTTTTCTATAAACATTTAACATTTTTCAAATGCTTTATTATTATGTATAGAACACTTCATTAACATTTTTTTTCAAATGCTTGATTAAATATATGATCAACTTTTTTCATACACATTGTATATGTGTTGTATACATGATAACATTTTTATATACACATTAAGTATTGTTTAAATGATAGATTAACATTTTTTTTCTGTAGAGCTTTATTATTATGTAAAGCTTTTTATATAGAAAAGTAAAAAAAGTGATGAAACATTAAAAAACTAAAAAAGTGAGAACAAAAACAGGAAAAAATGCGGTTGTGGCCACCCGCGAGTTGGCCTTGCCAAGTGTCACATTCCCTCGGGCGAGACTGCTCTCGTGTCAACTGAGACATAGGCACGCCCTACCTAAGGGTTATTTTCCGTTAAAAAGAAGCGTGTGGAATTTTAACGAAATATTCATGTGTTTCTAAAAAATGCCTGTAAAGTTTTCTAAATTTTTACACTTCTTTCTTGAGTAACCCTTTTTTTAATAAGGTAAAAGAAATGGTCGCATAGTTTACAAGAATGTTTATGGGCCTTAGAGTAATGTACAACATTTATTTGGTAAATATTGTCGTGTACCAAAAAAAAACAGTTCAAACCATGTGTTTGTTTTTACAAAAATGTACATCATTGATTTAAACAATTTCCAACTTGAATAAAACAAAATGTTTCACATGTGCTCTAGAAATGCAGGTTGTGTACAAAGGGAAGTTAGACATCCGTTGAAAAAACCAAAACCGATAAAATTGAAAAAGGAACAAAAAGAAGAGCAAATGAAAACCGAGCAAGAAGAAAGAAAATAAAAGTATAATGAAGAAAGAAAAACCGAAAAAAACTTAATGATAAAACAAATGAAACCAAATAATAATAATAAATAAATGACAAAAAATAAGATAAAAGTTAAAACAAAGGAAACAAAAAAGAAAAAACAGTGCAGAGCGAACTTACAACACTACCAACAGTGAGCAACCACAATTGATGGCTCGGACTGCTAGTCGTCGACGCTAGTCGATTCCTATTAGGCTGCTCCCAATGCTTCACCTTGGATAGGTGCTAAGCATGCCAATTAGGCAAAAAAATCCTATGTAGCACCGTAATTAAGAGGAGTGAGAGGAGTTTGGTGACCCCAGAAAAAAACGGTGCTAGTCACGGGAACCTATGCAAAACATTAAAAATAAAAAGAACTAGCCTATCCATGCAAGACTTTAGTTGCTAAATAATTAAATGATGCAACCTTAGCAACAACAAGCTAAGCACCCATGCACTGGAGACTATAGTTGCTTAACACATGTAATGCTCTTAGCACCTCACTTAGCACCTTTGCATTGGAGGAAGCCTTAGAAATTGGTGCGGGCAACATATAGCATTTGCGGATTTCTTGGTGCGATAATACCTCACTTGATGCGAGTCCTATGGGGCCTGCCTATGTCTCCCAGGCGGGTGAGAGGCCACAAGCCATAGCCTCATTTTTTTCTGTGGTGTTTCACGTTTTTTGGTTTTAAATTCTTGATTTATTTATTTTGCAATTCCAGATATTCTAAATATGTATATTATAAAAGTGAATTTACATAAAATATTTGGAAAATGTTAATGAAGCATTTGGAAAATGTTGAATGTGTATAGAAAAAAAACTCATGTATATGGAAAATATATACAATGCGAATGAAAATTTTGCTCATATATTTAAATAATGTTAACCAATAATTTAAAAAAATATTAATCAAGTACATGAAAAAATTAATTAGGCATTTGAAAAATGTTTAAGATGTATAGAAAAATGGTGTTCATGTTCCTGGTGTATACTACCCCCTCCGTCCCATAATGTAAGACGTTTTTTGACACTACACTAGTATAAAAAACGTCTTACATTATGGGACGGAGGGAGTAGAAATTTGTTTTTCAAGAAATGTTCCTGGTGTATACAAAAGATGTACAACATACATTTAATCAAAGTATACATAAAAATGTATATTTATAAGACATAGATTTTATATAAAAATAGTTAAACACGAATATAAAATTGTTCCTAATGTATACGAAAATGTACAATATGTGTGAAAAAGTTCTTGTTGCCATCAAAAAATATTTCACCATGTATTGAAAAAGGATGACCATATATTCGAAAAATGTATTACATTTACATATATGCCAAAAATGTACAATGTGTATAGGAAAATTAGACATTAAAAAAATAAATTTCCAAAATATGTTAATCATGTATTTCAAAATGTAAAACGTGTATGAAAAATATGTTTCTGAAATATACAAAATATGTAATGTGTTCTGAAAAAGTTGACATGTGTTAAACAAAAAATCCGATGAAATCGACAAAGAAACAAAGTGAAACGAAGAAACCCAATAAAAAAATGAAAATGGGAACCGAAAAGAACAAATGCAAAAAATGAAAACAAACTAAACCGTGAAAGAAAAAAGCAAAACAAAGAAAATCGATGCAAACCAAAAAAAACAAAGAAAAATGAAGAAATGAAAGAAAAACTAATAAAAACCTTGGAACAAACAAAGAAAGCAGGTGAAAACCGAAGCATAACAGATGAAAAAAAGTGAATTAGAAACAGGAAAAACTAGAGAAAGAAAGAACGAAACCAAACTTAACGTTGACCACCCGTGTCTTGGTGGAAAAGTAGAACTCGCCCCCCTCAACGCAAAGAAGAAAATGGACCGGCTAAGTAGCTACACGACGAGCAAAAGCTTTAGGCGAGACGGACGGCGCACTTGCTATTTGCTAGATGTAGGCTTGATCCTCATGGAGGTGTAAGAGCACTCGGCGACGCAGTCCTCCGAAATCACGACCGATCCTCTGCCCGCTCGGGATGTATGTCACTTTTGACCAAATGATTTGTTACATGTGAATACATGACAGACGTAGAACCAACTAGTATGTACATGTGCCGCGTCATTTAATATAGGTGGGACATCATAGTAAATTTGGCAGCTAAAGTCTGCAAACATTGATCTGCATTGACTGGATGGAAGACTTGTGCACGTGGCCTTGATTGTATATTGTACAACAGCGTATGTAGGTAAAAATTATTCCTGGAAGAATGTTGGTTGCCGTGGGAAACTAGTGTTGGGAGTGAAAAAAGATGTGAAAGTTCACCATCGGGAGTAAAAAAAGTACAATGTCACTTCTACAGTCCGTAATAAAAATGGATATACACAAAAAGAATTCGAGTCAACAAAAAGATTCGCTTGAACACGATTGTGATTAACACTAATGGAGGCGGTACAAGTTCACAAGCACGGAGCAACCACATCCGGTGATGATTAGAAGGAAAGCTTACATATTAGTTGGAAAAAAATACTAGTTCGGCACACACGGACAGAGGATGATCCCCAGTTCGTTTACTGAATCTTACAGACATATCAGCTACATATAAGAACATCTGATTTCTAGGACTAGTTGTGGTGACAGGTGCACATTAGGGGCGAGCATCACACATGGTAAGATTGCGAGAAGACAACGGATTCAGGTGACCTTGCAGCATACGAACAACACATCGACAATGGCAATTACAACCATCTAATGATAGGATCGAGCGTAGGGAAAGAGTGGAGCTAAGAATGAAACGACTGGGCCAAGATTGGTGTGGTGAAGAAGATGACTGTTTTTATGAGCATGAGTAAGGAGGAAGATGACCCATTGGGTGAACAACATTGTGTCGTTGGGAGGAAGAGAGAGAGAGAGAGAGAGAGCGCTTGTGCATTAAATTCAATCAGGTGGTTGGGGAGTTGTTATGCGAAGGCGGCTCCACCACAGGAACTTTGTGCGACGGGATCAGAACCGCGTGGACTTTAGTTCTGATATACTGCACAGTGAAAAGCGAATACGAGGTGATAAAGCAATGAATACAATGCATCTATTATAGTGGGTGAGGATCCCAATGCGAATGGATATGCATGATTCCAGTTAGCGTAGTCGCCGTGTGCTTCTATGCAATTTCGTGATCCTCATCTACTATCTATCTATCTACTACACCTATAATCTATCTTTTACACCTATAAAAGGACGAGAGGGGGCAGATCTAAACAATCTTAGCCGCCTAATCAGGCAATCTAATGGTCCAAAGTCTCTCCATGGTTAACGCTAACAAGCCATCAATCAATTGACCGCTAATCATGCCCGCCCTTCGTAAAAATAAAACTGCCCCACACGTCCCGCAGCACGATCGTCGCCCGCTCCTCTCTTATGCGTCGTTCCAATCACCCTCTCTTCCTACGCGTTGCTCTAACCGCCCGCGGCACGACCTCCGCCGCAAATCCCCTACTCCTCCTTCGTCGCTGCTCTGATCCCCCACTCCGCCGCCTTCGACCGCCGCTTCGATCCTCCATGCCGCCATCGCTCCACTCGGCCTTCGCCGCCGTCGATGAACTCTTACTCCGTCGCCGGCGCTCAACTCGGCCTCCGCCGCCACTCTTCGATCCTCCACTTCAACGTCAGCCGCCTATACAATGAGGCCACCGAAGCCGGCGGAAGCCGCACGCCCCCGCACCTGCCTACCTGGGTTTGCGACGGTCGTAGCCGTCGGAGGAAGCCGCGGCCACTGAGCCCTGCCGACCAGGGGTTGCGCTGGCCGTCAGCTGATTTTCTGCTCGGCAGGACCTTGCACGCCCCCGACGCCAGCCAGGAGTGCCAACGTAGACACCTTACTCCCTGGGGTTGATGGCTGCTGCAGACGCCATCTGCGTGAGCCATCTTGCTCTCTCTTTTCTCATCACCTATATTCATCTATACAAGACTAAAGTAGTAGTAGCTCTAGCTAACATATGTGCTTCAACATTCAACATATGTGCTTCAACATTCAGACTTCGATTCTCATGAGTAATTTGCACCGATGCAAAACCTGCACACTTCAATTGATCTCCCTGATGATGGCTTCAGATGGTCCTTTGTATATTCTCTTGACATGCTTCACAGTGGATGCACAGTCTGTTGCAATGACTAATGACCAGGTTAGTTTATGCAATAACTCATCTCTTAGTTATGTAATTTCTTGGATTTGATGGTCCTAAAAGTATGTGTATTTGGATTGAAGATGCATGAGTCATCCGTGGAGAATGGAGATGAATGAGGAAGTACTGAGATACTGAGAGATGAAATTCAAACCTTGTAAGGCAGCACAAATCATTAACTATTTTATTCATAAAATTGTACATGTCCGTTTCTGGTCTTTTTTTGGTTCTGATTGGTTGGAAAATGGTCCTGGTCCAAGAAGATGGCACGAAGTGGTATACCAAAACAAAAGCTAATGCTTCCATTCAGATTAATGCAGTTCAGAAGGTATTACAAATTAAGTACAAATTATTGACTTAAGACTATCCCTTTTTAGCCTTGAATTATCGAGTTTGCCTTTTTTAATTATTTTGTCCCTTTACATACCTGCTTCCATTACCAAAATTGGGGAGGAGCTTGGCGATGGTGGAATCAGGGAGGAGTATAATTGGTGGTGGGTTCGGACAATGTCAGTTGATGTTTTGACGAGCTCTGCCTTCAGGTCCTCCACCAACGATGTCCTGCGACATCAGGGACCCCTGATGGCTTCTCGCCCCTCGTTGGTTACCCCAAGTGGAAGGTTTGAGATGCAGTGTAGCGGAAGTTTTCCCTTGGCAAAGATACCAAGGATCGATTTCCCCTGAGACTCCTAGTTTCAACAAGAAGGTGTCAACTGCTAACGGCGCCAGATATTAGCAATCAACTTGGACCTGCACACAGATACAAATAACTTTGCTCCCAACGAGTATAGAGAGGTTGTCAATCCCTCCGGCCTTGTCGTTTACAAAGGATCAAACACAAGAGATAATAGTGATAGGTATTGCTGCAAATAATAAGTAAAAGCGGAAAGTAAATAGCGGATGTGATCAGTGATGGTAATATGGACCGGGGTCCCATGATGTTCACTAGTGATGTCTCTCTCCCAAAAGACGATAAAACAGCTATGTGAGGTAAACGAATTACAGCTGGGCAACTGACAGAATTATGTGCGCAAACCAATGCTAACTATGTTGCAAGAAAGGTAGAGGTTCAAAGCATGGGCGGTACGCCAAGGCAAGTAGACCGAAATCCATCTGCATCTACTACTAATCATCCACCTTGAGATATCTATCCAGAACATCTCGCTGGTATTAAGTTGCGAGTCCCACCCATAGTGTAAACTCAAAGCAACAGACAACTGCATTAAAAGAACTTTGCGTAAAGTAAACAATCCTTGCACCCGCGGGCACAAGCACCGTTGTTTTCCCCCTTGTGGCAACAGCACATCCCCTAGACTCATGTTTCTGTCACTCAAGCTAGTCATCGAGGGGCATGAACCCACAATCGAGCATAACGTTCCCTCTTGGAGTCACTACCTACTACTTGGCCAAAGCAATAAATAGCAACGGAGAACATGCAAGAATTACTTACGAACATAAATATAAAAGAGGTAAATCAAATATATTACTCAAACACAATCTGAACATAATCTCACAATCCATCGGATCCCAGCAAACTCAACATAGCAACAGCATAAAGATTACATATGTGCCTCGATCATGTAGGGCAGCTCACGAGGTCTAATTAGTGAAGCACAAAAAGGGGAGGAGAACATCACATAGCTACTAGTCATGGACCCATGGTCCAAGGGAGACTACTCACAACTCATCCGGGAGGCGTCCATGGTGGTGGAGAGGCTCCCGGTGGTGATCCTCCCCTCCGGCAGGGTGCCGGGAAGAGTTCTCCTGGTGCTCCCGATCTTGGAAGCACGGCGTCAGCGGAACAGAGATGAGATCGCGAAAAAGGGTTCCGTCCTCGAGGGTTTCGGGACGCGTGTTAAATATATGCCAAAGGGGGGCATCAGCGGAGGCCTGGGGGGCCCAGGCCCCCCCGGCGCGGCCAGGAGGGGGGCCGCGCCACCAGGGCGCCTGGAGCCCTGGTGCCCCCCCTCCGGCCCTACTTCGGCCGTGTGGAAGCTTCCGGAACGCTGATTTTTTATATAATTTTTCCGGGATTTTTCTGGCAGTTTACGTGACGGGAAAACCTGAAATACAAAAACAACAGAAAACAGAAACTGGCACCGGGGTGCACTGAGTTAATAGGTTAGTCCAAATATGATCAAAAGTGTATGGAAGTGTATAAATATCATAGCAATATCACCCAAAAGAGGCATGGAGCAAGCAGAAATTATAGATACGTTTTGGACGTATCAACATCCCCAAGCTTAATTCCTGCTCGTCCTCGAGTAGGTAAATGATAACAAGAATAATTTCTGTGGTGACATGCTATTAACCATATAGGAACTTTTCATAGTCATATGACAAAAGCTTACTGAGACAATGAATCTGTAGTAATTAAGTTGCCTCATGAGAAAATCACAAAGAACTGAAAGTTTTACAATATGATACTGAAACATCAAATAGATTTGTAATGAGCATGGTGTGCAAATATGATAAAGTGATATCTCGCTTGCCCCCTTTAGTGAAGCAAAACATAAATGCAGGGGCACCTCCAAGGTTTAAGTGATGACTAGATACAATGATTTCAGAATAAACGATATCACAATCATGTAAAAGACAATGCTACTTTGGGACAATGCACATTACACTCAGAATGACAATCATGCTCTCAGTAGTTGGTGCTTTAAAAGAAGGTGGAGACTCTCGAACCATGGCTTTTGTTGGCAAGGTTGAAAACCCGTGGTCGGAAACAAAGACAAAGCATGTACCAGAGCTCTTGGTTTTAAAAACAGAGGTAATAATTATTTTTTGGATTATGCATGTTCCGTCAACGAATGCTAGCAGACAACTCAATCACTTCTTGAGATGGACAAGTTTTGAGGAACGGCTCCCGAATGAGGACGATCACATCCTCTTAATCTCCTTTGTTTATCACTGCCAAAGTTTTCTGATTTCTCATGAACAAAGCGTGAAGGAGGGTTTGTTTCTTATATTATTTTTGAGCCGGGCGCACTCTTTGCCAGTACCTTCTCGTATTATGGGTTTGCACATTAGACATGCAATCCCGGGGTGAAGCTTGTCCAACTTAAAAAGATCATGAATTAACTACTACTTCCTCATGAACTAAAACAAAGGCATAAAATAGGAATGCTTTTTTTTGAATAATTTCGAGATGGTACATGAAAGTCTTCGTTAGGAATGGCAGGTAAATACCATGTATAGGAAGGTATGGTGGACTCATATGGCATAACTGGTTTAAAGGATTTTGGATGCACAAGCAGTCAGTCCGCTTAGTACAGGCGAAGGTTAGCAAAAGACTGGGAGCGACCAACTAAGAGAGCAATGACGGTCATAATCATGCAGAGCGACAAAGCAACATTGAATCAGGCATGGAAGTTATATCGCTACTCAGAAACAAAAGATCATCAAGGCTTGACAGACTTTCTTTACAGTCTTAAATATGCGTGAGCATATGCCAAGTCAATCAAAATAAATTCTTGAAGGAAGATATTACTAAACCATACCACATCATAGGCAAACAAATCATGTTGGTACTCCAATAACACATTGGGAACCCCCCCAGCTATTTGATACTAACCATAAGAAAACATGAACTACTAAGCACCATTATGCACGTAGCATTTTTATCATAGACATATCAACCAATGCAACAGAAGCAAACTCTCTTAATAAGATAAGCATGATAACTAAAGAGAGTTCAAGCAACCAACTAAACAAAAGCTCTTTAAAAAGATAAGCATGAATACTAAGAGCTAAACATGATAGTAGCTATTGAAAGACCAAGAACATACACAGCAAAGATAGACATGAAAATTCTATGTTGTGTTCTAGGTTGAAGTGGAGCGTGTTTCTCTCCCACACAAAGAAAGCTGAGTTCCAAATCGTTATGAAAAGCAAGCAAAGCTAAAAAGGAAACTAAAAGCAAGATGCTCCAAGCATAGCACATAACACATGAAGTGATAAAAATATAGTGGAACGAAAGACGAACTGATAATGTTGATGGAGAAGGGGATGCACGGGGGCATCCCCAAGCTTAGACGCTTGAGTCTTCTTGAATATTTCTTGGGGGTGCATGGGGGCATCCCCAAGCTTGAGCGTTTGACACTCCTGAATCTTTTTATCATCTTCCCTCGCACACTTGAAAACTCCCTTCATACATAACTCATCATAATCTGATTAGCGAGGTTAGTACCCATAATAATATAATTGTTCCTTGATGGAAATAAGGATATTCTTGAAGGTCTACTGTTTCTCAAGATTGCCAAAAGGTTTTTGCAAATAAAAAGCAAGCTCAAGGTTTGCAAAATGAAGGAAAGGCAAAACAGGACAAAATCTGTGAAAAACAGAACAGCAGGTAGTAAATGATTTTTTCGGGGCACTTCTGCAACTCGAATCAAAAAACTCAGAACAGACGCCCGAAAGACAATTGTATAGAGCACGCTGTCGAAAAAATTCAGACCAAAAAGATGATCTGGTGATTTTATACGAATTTTTCTATCCAAGGACAAAATCTGTTTCCTGGACAGCACGTCACAACTTTTGAACTTTCTTGAAATCAGAGGCTACACTTGGCACAAAGCTGAAAAGTAAAGATACAATGATGATGCTACTGTAGTAACAACATCAAGACACAACAAAAGCAAAATAAAATTTTATTCATTGTGGGCTGCCTACCAAAAGCGCTTTCTTTTATGCCTTTAAGCTAGGCATAAGACTTTAATGATGCTCTCTTAGGAATAAGAGTTGAAGAACAAAAGAGAGCATCAAGAAGCAAATAACAAACACATTTAAGCCTAACATGCTTCCTATGCATAGGAATATTGCAATACAATAATTCATCGAAGCACAAAGCAATAAGCATAGGAAGACAAAACAAGTGCAGCTTCAAAACCTTCAACATAAAGAGAGGGAACTTGATATTATTGAAATATCTATAAACATATGTTCATTTCTCATAATAATTTTCAGTGGGATCACGAATAAACTCAACAATATAAGCATCACATAAAGCATTGTTACCATGATCCACATGCAAAAAGGTATCATTACTCTTCATATAAGCAAAATCTTTCTTATTAGGAATAGTGGGAGTAAAGCAATCATAACCATCATGGTAATCATTATATTTAGGAGGCATATCATAATCATAATAATTTTTTTCCTCAATAGTAGGTGGACTGAAAATATCATATTCATCATTGTAATCATCATGTATAGGAAGCAAAGTATCATCAAAGTAAATTTTCTCTTCAAAAGTTGGGGGACTAAAAATATCATGTTCATCAAACGTGTTATCCCCAAGCTTAGAGCTTTCCATGTCATTAGCAATATTGATATTCAAAGAAAGCATACTAATAACATCACCACCATCATAATTGTTATGCAAATAATAAAGTTCCATAGGTTTTTTAATTTTCTCTTCAAACACATCATGTCCCAAAGCAAGGTAGAGCTTATAAAGCTCTCTCATATTTTTGTTGTTTTCCATTAAGCAAAACTAGTGAAAAGACATAAAGAAAACTGAAATGTAAACTAACAAGACTAAAAAGCAAAGATAAAAGATAGCGTGCAACTCCCCTATCTTGAAGAGTGGAGTCCCCGGCAACGGCGCCAGAAAACTTTGCTTGATGGCTTCTCGCCCCTCGTTGGTTACCCCAAGTGGAAGGTTTGAGATGCAGTGTAGCGGAAGTTTTCCCTTGGCAAAGATACCAAGGATCGATTTCCCCTGAGACTCCTAGTTTCAACAAGAAGGTGTCAACTGCTAACGGCGCCAGATATTAGCAATCAACTTGGACCTGCACACAGATACAAATAACTTTGCTCCCAACGAGTACAGAGAGGTTGTCAATCCCTTCGGCCTTGTCGTTTACAAAGGATCAAACACAAGAGATAATAGTGATAGGTATTGCTGCAAATAATAACTAAAAGCGGAAAGTAAATAGCGGATGTGATCAGTGATGGTAATATGGACTGGGGTCCCATGATGTTCACTAGTCATGTCTCTCTCCCAAAAGACGATAAAACAGCTATGTGAGGTAAACGAATTACAGCTGGGCAATTGACAGAATTATGTGCGCAAACCAATGCTAACTATGTTGCAAGAAAGGTAGAGGTTCAAAGCATGGGCGGTACGCCAAGGCAAGTAGACCGAAATCCATCTGCATCTACTACTAATCATCCACCTTGAGATATCTATCCAGAATATCTCGCTGGTATTAAGTTGCGAGTCCCACCCATAGTGTAAACTCAAAGCAACAGACAACTGCATTAAAAGAACTTTGCGTAAAGTAAACAATCCTTGTACCCGCGGACACAAGCACCGTTGTTTTCCCCCTTGTGGCAACAGCACATCCCCTAGACTCATGTTTCTGTCACTCAAGCTAGTCATCGAGGGTCATGAACCCACAATCGAGCATAACGTTCCCTCTTGGAGTCACTACCAACTACTTGGCCAAAGCAATAAATAGCAACGGAGAACATGCAAGAATTACTTACGAACATAAATATAAAAGAGTTAATCAAATATATTACTCAAACACAATCTGAACATAATCTCACAATCCATCGAATCTCAGCAAACTCAACATAGCAACAGCATAAAGATTACATATGTGCCTCGATCATGTAGGGCAGCTCACGAGGTCTAATTAGTGAAGCACAAGAAGGGGAGGAGAACATCACATAGCTACTGGTCATGGACCCATGGTCCAAGGGAGACTACTCACAACTCATCCGGGAGGCGTCCATGGTGGTGGAGAGGCTCCCGATGGTGATCCTCCCCTCCGGCAGGGTGCCGGGAAGAGTTCTCCTGGTGCTCCCGATCTTGGAAGCGCGGCGGCGGCAGAACAGAGATGAGATCGCGAAAAGGGTTCCGTCCTCGAGGGTTTCGGGACGCGTGTTAAATATATGCCAAAGGGGGGCATCAGCGGAGGCCTGGGGGGCCCAGGCGCCCCCCCGGCGCGGCCAGGAGGGGGGCCGCGCCACCAGGGCGCCTGGAGCCCTGGTGGCCCCCCTCCGGCCCTACTTCGGCCGTGTGGAAGCTTCCGGAATGCTGATTTTTTATATAATTTTTCCGGGATTTTTCTGGCAGTTTACGTGACGGGAAAACCTGAAATACAAAAACAGCAGAAAACAGAAACTGGCACTGGGGTGCACTGAGTTAATAGGTTAGTCCAAATATGATCAAAAGTGTATGGAAGTGTATAAATATCATAGCAATGTCACCCAAAAGAGGCATGGAGCAAGCATAAATTATAGATACGTTTTGGACGTATCAACCCCTCATCCGCTAATCGCCATTGTTGGGTTTGTTTAGCTTGTCGCATGATAATTGTTTTATTACTTATACATGGAGTATTAGGTTGTGTTTTCTGCAAAGATGTTGATATGAAAGCCTTTTTTGTGGTACATGTGGTTCATCCCGATTTTATCTTAACCAACTATTGAGGAGTTGGGCATATCTGAAGGAAATATGCCCTAGAGGCAACAATAAAGTTTTTATTTATTTCCTTATATCATGATAAATGTTTATTATTCATGCTAGAATTATATTAACCAAAAACTTAGTACATGTGTGAATACATAGACAAAACAGAGGGTCCATAGTATGCCTCTACTAGACTAGCTCATTGATCAAAGATGGTTATGTTTCCTAGCCATATACATGAGTTGTCATTTGATCAACAGGGTCACATCATTAGGAGAATGATGTGATGGACAAGACCCATCCGTTAGCTTAGCAACTTGATCGTTTAGTTTTACTGCTATTGATTTCTTCATGACTTATACATGTTCCTATGACTATGAGATTATGCAACTCCCGAATACCGGAGGAACACCTTGTGTGCTATCAAACGTCACAACGTAACTGGGTGATTATAAAGATTCTCTACAGGTGTCTCCGAAGGTGTTCGTGGTGTTGGCATAGATCAAGAATAGGATTTGTCACTCCGAGTGTAGGAGAGGTATCTCTGGGCCCTCTCGGTAATACACATCATAATAAGCCTTGCAAGCAAATGAGTAATGAGTTAGTCATGAGATGATGCATTACGGAACAAGTAAAGAGACTTGACGGTAACGATATTGAACTAGGTATTGAGATACCGACGATCGAATCGCGGGCAAGTAACATACCGATGACAAAGGGAACAACGTATGTTGTTATGCGATTTGACCGATAAAGATCTTCGTATAATATGTAGGAGCCAATATGAGCATCCAGGTTCCGCTATTGGTTATTGACCCGAGATGAGTCTCGGTCATGTATGCATAGTTCTCAAACCCGTAGGGTCCGCACGCTTAACGTTTGATGACGATCGGTATTATGACTTTATGAGTTTTGATGTACCGAAGGTAGTTTGGAGTCCCGGATGAGATCACAGACACGACGAGGAGTCTCGGAATGTTCGAGACATAAAGATTAATATATTGGACGACTATATTCGGACATCGGAAGTGTTCTGGGTGTTATCAGGTAAAACCGGAATGCTGGAGGGGGTTATCGGACCCCCCCCCCCGAGGGAGTATGGGTGCTAGGCTTCTCGCCCCTCGTTGGTTACCCCAAGTGGAAGGTGTGAGATGTAGTGTTGCGGAAGTTTTTCCCTTGGCAAAGATACCAAGGATCGAATCCCCAGAGACTCCTAGGTTCAACAAGAAGGTGTCAACTGCTAACGGCGCCAAATATTAGCAATCAACGTGGACCTGCACACAGATACAAATAACTTTGCTCCCAACGAGTACGGAGAGGTTGTCAATCCCTCCAGCCTTGTAGTTCACAAAGGATTAAACGCAAATGATAGTAGTGATAGATAATGTTTGCAATAGTAAATGATAGCGAAAAGTAAATAGCGGATATGATCAATGATGGTAATATGGACCGGAGTCTCATGATGTTCACTAGTGATGTCTCTCTCCCAAAAGACGATAAAACAGCTATGTGAGGTAAACGAATTACAGCTGGGTTGACAGGACCACGAACGCAAACCAATGCTGACTACATTGCAAGAAAGGTTGAGGTTCAAAGCAAGGGCGGTACGCCAAAGTAAGTAGACCGAAATCCATAAATATCTACTACTAATCATCCACCTTGAGATATCTATCCAGAACATCTCGCTGGTATTAAGTTGCGAGCCCCACCCATAGTGTAAACTCAATGCAACAGACAACTGCATTAAAAGAACTTTGCGTAAGTAAACAATCCTTGCACCCGCGGGCACAAGCACCGTTGTTTTCCCCCTTGTGGCAACAACACATCCCCTAGACTCATGTTTCTGTCACTCAAACTAGTCATCGAGGGGCATGAACCCACAATCGAGCATAACGTTCCCTCTTGGAGTCACTACCTACTACTTGGCCAAAGCAATAAATAACAACGGAGAACATGCAAGAATTACTTATGAACATAAATATAAAAGAGGTAGATCAAATATATTACTCAAGCACAATCTGAACATAATCTCATAATCCATCGGATCCCAGCAAACTCATCATAGCAACAGCATAAGGATTACATATGTGCCTCGATCATGTAGGGCAGCTCACGAGGACTAATTAGTGAAGCACAAGAACGGGAGGAGAACATCACATAGCTACTGGTCATGGACTCATGGTCCAAGGGAGACTACTCACAACTCATCCGGGAGGCGTCCATGGTGGTGGAGAGGCTCCCGGTGGTGATCCTCCCCTCCGGCAGGGTGCCGGGAAGAGTTCTCCTGGTGCTCCCGATCTTGGAAGCGGCGGCGGCGGCGGAACATAGATGAGATCGCGAAAAAGAGTTCCTGTTTCGAGGGTTTCTCGAGACGCTTTAAATATATGCCAAAGGGGGGCATCGGGGGAGCCTCGGGGGGCCCAGGCGCCCCCCCCCCCGGCGCGGCCCAGGGGGGGCGCGCCGCCAAGGCGCCTGGAGCCCTGGTGGCCCCCCCGGCTGTCCTTCGGGCACACGGTAGTTTCTGGAACGCTGATTTTTTATATAATTTTTCTGGATTTTTCCTGGCAGTTCTCGTAATGTGAAAACCTGAAATACAAAAACAACCGAAAACAGAAACTGGCACTGGGGTGCACTGAGTTAATAGGTTAGTCCAAATATGATCAAAAGTGTATGGAAGTGTATAAATATCATAGCAATATCACCCAAAAGAGGCATGGAACAAGCAGAAATTATAGATACGTTTTGGACGTATCAACATCCCCAAGCTTAATTCCTGCTCGTCCTCGAGTAGGTAAATGATAACAAGAATAATTTCTGTGGTGACATGCTATTAACCATATAGGACTTTTTCATAGTCATATGACAAAAGCTCACTGAGACAATGAATCTGTAGTAATTAAGTTACCTCATGAGAAAATCACAAAGAACTGAAAGTTTTACAATATGATACTGAAACATCAAATAGATTTGCAATGAACATGATGTGCAAATATGATAAAATGATATCTAGCTTGCCCCCTTTAGTGATGCAAAACATAAATGCAGGGGCACCTCCAAGGTTTAAGTGATGACTAGATACAATGATTTCAAAATAAACGATATCACAATCATGCAAAAGACAATGCTACTTTGGAACAATGCACATTACACTAAGAATGACAATCATGCTCTCAGTAGTTGGTGCTTTTAAAAGAAGGTGGAGACTCAACATAAAAGTAAAAGAATGGCCCTTCGCAGAGGGAAGCAGGGATTACTCATGTGCTAGAGCTTTTATTTTGAAAACATAGAAGCAATTTTGTCAACGGTAGTAGTACTTCATATGTGTTATGCATAAGACATCCTATAAGTTGCAAGCCTCATGCATCGAATACCAATAGTGCTCGCACCTTGTCCTAATTAGCTCGGATTTCCATGGATTGTCATTGCATTACATATGTTTCAACCAAGTGTCACAAAGGGGTACCTCTATGTCACCTGTACAAAGGTCCAAGGAGATAGATCGCATTTGATTTCTCGTTTTTGATAGATCTCAACTTGAGGACATCCATACCGGGACAACATAGAAAATAGATAATGGACTCCTCTTTAATGCTTACGCATATTCTCATAAGAGATTGAGGATTAATGTCCAAGCTAAAAATTCCACCATGATACATGGCTTTGGTTGGCGGCCCAATGTTCTTCTCTAACAATATGCATACTCAAACCATCATGGCAAATCACCCTTACTTCAGACAAGACGAACATGCATAGCAACTCACATGATATTCAACAAAAGTGTAACAGTTGATGGCGTCCCCAGAAACATGGATACCGCTCAGCAAGCAACTTATAAGAAATAAGATACATAAGCGACATATTCTTTACCACAATAGTTTTTAAGCTACTTTCCCGTGAGCTATGTATTGCAAAAACTGAAGATTTTAAAGGTAGCGCATGTAAATTTACTTGGAGTGGCGGTGAAATACCACATATAGGTAGGTATGGTGGACTCATATGGCATAATTGGTTTAAAAGGATGTGGATGCACAAGCAGTCAGTTCGCTTAGTACAGGTGGAGGTTAGCAAAAAACTGGGAGCGACCAACTAAGATAGCAATGATGGTCATAATTATGCAGAGCGACAAAGCAACATTGAATCAGGCATGGAAGTTATATCGCTACTCAGAAATAAAAGATTATCAAGGCTTGACAGACTTTCTTTACAGTCTTAAATATGCGTGAGCATACGCCAAGTCAATCAAAATAAATTCTTGAGGGAAGATATTACTAAACCATACCACATCATTGGCAAACAAATCATGTTGGTACTCCAATAACACATTGGGAATCCCCCAGCTATTTGAGACTAACCATAAGAAAACATGAACTACTAAGCGCCATCATGCACGTAGCATCTTTATCATAGACATATTAACCACTGCAACGGAAGCAAACTCTCTTAATAAGGTGAGCATGGTAATTAAAGAGAGTTCAAGCAACCAACTAAAAAGCTCTTTGAAAAGATAAGCATGAATACTAAGAGCAGAACATGATAGTAGCTATTAAAAGACAAAGAACACACACAGCAAGGATAGTCATGAAAATTCTATGTTATATTCTAGGTAGAAGTGGAGCGTGTTTCTCTCCCACATAAAGAACGCTGAGTTCCGACTCGTTATGGAAAAACTAAAAAGGAAACTAAAAGCAAGACGCTCCAAGCATAGCACATAACACATGAAGTGATTAAAATATAGTGGAACGAAAGACGAACTGATAATGTTGATGGAGAAGGGGATGCACGGGGGCATCCCCAAGCTTAGACGCTTGAGTCTCCTTGAATATTTCTTGGGGGTGCACGGGGGCATCCCCAAGCTTGAGCGCTTGACACTCCTGAATCTTTTTATCATCTTCCCTCGCACACTTGAAAACTCCCTTCATACATAACTCATCATAATCTGATTAGCGAGGTTAGTACCCATAATAAAATAATTGTACCTTGCTGGAAATAAAGATATTTTTGAAGTCTACTGTTTCTCAAGATTGCCAAAAGGTTTTTGCAAAGAAAAAGCAAGCTCTTGGTTTGCAAAATGAAGGAAAGGCAAAACAGGACATAATCTGTGAAAAACAGAACAGCAGGTAGTAATTGATCTGTTCGGGGCACTTCTGCAACTCTAATAAAAAAACTCAGAACAGATGCACGAAAGATAATTATATAGAGAATGCTGTCGAAAAAATTCAGACCAAAAAGATGATCTGGTGATTTTATACGAATTTTTCTATCCAAGGACAGAATCTGTTTCCTGGACAGCACCTCACAACTTTTGAACTTTCTAGCAATCAGAGGCTATACTTGGCACAAAATTGAAAAGCAAAGATACAATGATGATGCTACTGTAGTAAACAACATAAAGACACAACAAAAGCAAAATAAAAATTTATTCATGTGGGCTGCCTCCCAAAAGCGCTTTCTTTTATGCCTTTAAGCTAGGCATAATGCATAGAGATCAAGTTTTATCAAGAGTAAAAGAATAGCTAGCCCATACAACGGACTCAAAAGGTAACTTGATCTTATTTCGAGGGAAGTGTTCCATCCCTTTCTTTAGAGGAAACTGAAATTTTATATTACCCTCTTTCATGTCAATGATAGCACCAACGGTGCGTAAAAAGGGACGTCCCAAAATAATTGGACACGAAGGATCACATTCAATATCCATAATAGTGAAATCAACGGGAACATAATTATCATTGAAAATGATAAGAACATCATCGATTCTCCCCAAAGGTTTCTTTATGGAAGAATCAACGAGACGAACACCAAAAGAACAAGAATCATAAGGTTTCAATTTAAGCATATCATATATTCTTTTGGGCATAACAGAGGTACTAGCTCCAACATCACATAATGCATAGCAAGAGAAGTCATTCAACTTAATTTTTATCATAGGATCCCAACCATCTTCTAGCTTTCTAGGTATGGTGGCTTCTACTCTAAGTTTCTCCTCCCTAGCTTTGATGAGAGCATTAGTGATATGCTCTGTGAAGGCAAGGTTAAGCGTGCTAGTGCGGGGATCTCTAGACATCTTGTGAAGGAAATCAATAACTTCGGTAAGAGTGCAATTATCAAAATCAAGATCACTAGCATCAAGTAAAGTGGTAGTGGTGTCCTTTAGGTTCACTTGTTTGGTAGTTTCTATAGTTATAGCATCACCATTAATAGGTCCATCGGGACCAGGAGTACATTGGGTGCTAAGAGTTTGGATATCCTCAACAACTTGGATAGTAGCAACAGTGTGGTGGGTAGGAAGGCTCTTAATTCTATCTTCTTCCTCCCTTTCTCTATCCCATCTTTCTTTAAGTTTAGCCATCATCCTAATGTTTTCATTAATTTGCACTTGAATAGCATTCATAGGAGTGACCTTCCTCTCCTCAAGAGGAGAAGTTTTAATTTTAAGCAACTCTATCTCATTGGCTAAACGGTCTACCTTAAAAGAGAGATCATCTAGTTTATGCAGTTTTTCTTCTATACTCTTATTAAAGGCTTTTTGGGTAGTGATGAAATCTTTAAGCATAATCTCTAGTTCAGTATTGGAGTTCTTCGTGCTAGGATAAACATTGTTGTTCCCGTAAGAGTTAGAGGGGAACGGTCTAGGATTGTTACCAAAATTACTCCTATAAGCATTATTATTAAAATTGTTTCTAGAGATAAAGTTCACATCTACTTGTTCTTGAGCAATCAAAGAATTTAAAGGAACATCACGAGGATCAACAGAAGATTGCTTTGAAAGTAGAGACATGATTAAGTCAACTTTTTCATGTAAGGAGGAAATCTCCTCGACAGAGTTTACCTTCCTACCTGTTGGAGTGCGTTCGGTGTGCCATTGGGAATAGTTGGTCATCATCTCATCGAGAAGCCTTGTGGCAGCACCAAGTTTAGTTGACATAAAGGTCCTCCCGCGGCTAAATCTAACAAGTTCCGCGAGGTAAAGTTCAAGCCTGCATAAAAAGTTTGGATAACCATCCAAGTAGTCAAACCATGAGTAGGGCAGTTCTTGATAAGAGACTTCATACGTTCCCAAGCTTGGGCAACGTGTTCATTATCCAATTGTTTAAAATTCATTATGTTACTTCTTAGTTGGATAATTTTAGCAGGTGGATAGTATTTTCCAATAAAAGCATCTTTGCACTTGTCCCATTAATCTATGCTATTTCTAGGCAAAGACTGAAACCAAATTTTAGCTCCTCCTCTCAAGGAGAAAGGAAAAAGCTTAAGCTTAACAACATTACCATCTATTTCTTGGTACTTTTGCATATCACAAAGTTCAACAAAGTTGTTCAAGTGTAAAGCAGCATCATCTCCAGCACCGGAGAATTGATCTCTCATGACTAGGTTCAGTAAAGCATGTTTAATTTCATACGAAGGTGCTGAAGTGGCAGGTGTAGTGATAGGTGTGCTGATAAAGTCATCGTTGTTGTGACTAGTGAAGTCACACAACTTGGTGTTCTCGGTGGAACCCATAGTAGCAAGCAAGCAAGAGAACTATTTTTGTGATTTTCGATAAAAAGGTACTAAAGCAAAAACTGAAAGGTAAACTAACAAGACTAAAAAGCAAAGGTAAAAGATAGCGTGCAACTCCCCTATCCTGAAGAGTGGAGTCCCCGGCAACGGCGCCAGAAAAACTCTTGCTAGGCTTCTCGCCCCTCGTTGGTTACCCCAAGTGGAAGGTGTGAGATGTAGTGTTGCGGAAGTTTTTCCCTTGGCAAAGATACCAAGGATCGAATCCCCAGAGACTCCTAGGTTCAACAAGAAGGTGTCAACTGCTAAAGGCGCCAGATATTAGCAATCAACGTGGACCTGCACACAGATACAAATAACTTTGCTCCCAACGAGTACAGAGAGGTTGTCAATCCCTCCGGCCTTGTAGTTCACAAAGTATTAAACGCAAATGATAGTAGTGATAGATAATGTTTGCAATAGTAAATGATAGCGAAAAGTAAATAGCAGATGTGATCAATGATGGTAATATGGACCGGAGTCTCATGATGTTCACTAGTGATGTCTCTCTCCCAAAAGACGATAAAACAGCTATGTGAGGTAAACGAATTACAGCTGGGCAATTGACAGGACCACGAACACAAACCAATGCTGACTACATTGCAAGAAAGGTTGAGGTTTAAAGCATGGGCGGTACGCCAAAGTAAGTAGACCGAAATCCATCAATATCTACTACTAATCATCCACCTTGAGATATCTATCCAGAACATTTCGCTGGTATTAAGTTGCGAGCCCCACCCATAGTGTAAACTCAATGCAACAGACAACTGCATTAAAAGAACTTTGCGTAAAGTAAACAATCCTTGCACCCGCGGGCACAAGCACCGTTGTTTTCCCCCTTGTGGCAACAACACATCCCCTAGACTCATGTTTCTGTCACTCAAACTAGTCATCGAGGGGCATGAACCCACAATCAAGCATAACGTTCCCTCTTGGAGTCACTACCTACTACTTGGCCAAAGCAATAAATAACAACGGAGAACATGCAAGAATTACTTATGAACATAAATATAAAAGAGGTAGATCAAATATATTACTCAAGCACAATCTAAACATAATATCATAATCCATCGGATCCCAGCAAACTCATCATAGCAACAACATAAGGATTACATATGTGCCTCGATCATGTAGGGCAGCTCACGAGGACTAATTAGTGAAGCACAAGAACGGGAGGAGAACATCACATAGCTACTGGTCATGGACTCATGGTCCAAGGGAGACTACTCACAACTCATCCGGGAGGCGTCCATGGTGGTGGAGAGGCTCCCGATGGTGATCCTCCCGTCCGGCACGGTGCCGGGAAGAGTTCTCCTGGTGCTTCCGATCTTGGAAGCGGCGGCGGCGGAACAGAGATGACATCGCGAAAAAGAGTTCCTGTTTCGAGGGTTTCACGAGACGCTATAAATATATGCCAAAGGGGGGCATCGGGGAGCCTCGGGGGGCCCAGGCGCCCCCCCCGGCGCGGCCCAGGGGGGGCGCCGCCAGGGCGCCTGGAGCCCTGGTGGCTTCCCCCCCGGCTGTTCTTCGGGCGCACGGTAGTTTCTGGAACGCTGATTTTTTATATAATTTTTCTGGATTTTTCCTGGCAGTTCTCGTAATGTGAAAACCTGAAATACAAAAACAGCCGAAAACAGAAACTGGCACTGGGGTGCACTGAGTTAATAGGTTAGTCCAAATATGATCAAAAGTGTATGGAAGTGTATAAATATCGTAGCAATATCACCCAAAAGAGGCATGGAACAAGCAGAAATTATAGATACGTTTTGGACGTATCAATGGGCCATAGTGGGCCATTGAGGGAAATAGAGGGGCAGTCCATAGGGCTGGCCGCACCCCCCTAGGGTTCCTAGTTGGACTAGGAAAAGGGGGGAGGCGCCCCCTCTCCTTTCCTTCTCCTCTCCCCTTTCCTTTCCTACTCCTAGTAGGAATAGGAAAAGGGGGTTCCTATTCCTACTAGGAGTAGGAATCCTACTCCCTGGCACGCCCATAGGGGCCGGCCGGCCCTCCCCCTTGCTCCTTTATATACGGGGGCAGGGGGCATCCAAAGACACACAAGAAACATTGTTCTAGCCGTGTGCGGTGCCCCCCTCCACAGAAACACACCTCGATCATACCGTTGCAGTGCTTAGGCGAAGCCCTACGCCCGTAGCTTCATCATCTCCGTCACCACGCCGTCGTGCTGACGAAACTCTCCATGACGCTCAACTAGATCAAGAGCTCGTGGGACGTCATCGAGCTGAACGTGTGCTGAATGCGGAGGTGCCGTACATTCGGTGCTTGATCGGTTGGATCGTGAAGACGTTCGACAACATCAACCGCGTCACTAGACGCTTTCGCTTTCGGTCTACGAGGGTACATAGACACACTCTACCCTCTCGTTGCTATGCATCTAGTAGATAGATCTTGCGTGATCGTAGGAAATTTTTGAAATACTACGTTCCCCAACAGTGGCATCATGAGCCAGGTCTATGCGTAGATGATATGCACGAGTAGAACACAATGAGTTGTGGGCGATAATTGTCATACTGCTTACCAGCATGTCATACTTTGATTCGGCGGTATTGTGAGATGAAGCGGTCCGGACCGACATTACGCGTATGCTTATGCGAGACTGGTTTCACCGTTACGAGCACTCGTTGCTTAAAGGTGACTGGCGGGTGTTTGTCTCTCCCACTTTAGTTGAATCGAGTGTGGCTACGCCCGGTCCTTGTGAAGATTAAAACAGCACATACTTGACAGAATATCGTTGTGGTTTTTTGTATGCGTAGGTAAGACCGGTTCTTGCTAAGCCCGTAGCAGCCACGTAAAACTTGCAACAACAAAGTAGAGGACATCTAACTTGTTTTTGCAGGGCATGTTGTGATATGATATGGTCAAGACGTGATGAGTTATACGTTACTGTATGAGATGATCATGTTTTGTAAAGTTATCGGCAACTGGCAGGAGCCATATGGTTGTCACTTTATTGTATGAAATACAATCGCCATGTAATTGATTTACTTTATCACTAAGCGGTAGCGATAGTCATGGAAGCAATAGTTGGTGAGACGACAACGATGCTACGATGGAGATCAAGGTGTCGCGCCGGTGACGATGGTGATCATGACGGTGCCTTGGGGATAGAGATCAAAAGCACAAGATGATGATGGTCATATTATGTCACATATTTTGATTGCATGTGATGTTTATCTTATTATGCTTCTTATTTTGCTTAGTACAACGATAGCATTATAAGATGATCCCTTACAAAATTTCAAGGTACAAGTGTTCTCCCTGAGTATGCACTGTTGCGAAAGTTCGTCGTGCTGAGACACCACGTGATGATCGGGTGTGATAAGCTCTACGTTCACATACAATGGGTGCACGCCAGTTTTGCACACGCATAATACTCAGGTTAAACTTGACGAGCCTAGCATGTACAGACATGGCCTCGGAACACTGGTGTAGGATCGAAAGTAGGTCTAGAGGGGGGGTGATTAGACTACTTGACAATATAAAAAATCTGCCTTTAGATCATGCAAGGTTTTTGGCAGTTTCACAAACAAGATCAAATCAAGTAACACCCTACACATGCAATTCTAGAGTATATGCAGCGGAAAGTAAATTGCACATGTAAAAAGAGAGGTGGAGAAGATCAAACGCAGTTTGGTGACACGGAGATTTTTGTCGTGGTTCCGATAGGTGGTGCTATCGTACATCCACGTTGATGGAGACTTCAACCCACGGAGGGTAACGGCTGCGCGAGTCCACGGAGGGCTCCACCCACGAAGGGTCCACGAAGAAGCAACCTTGTCTATTCCATCACGGCCTACGCCCACGGAGGACTAGCCTTACTCGGGGTAGATCTTCACGAAGTAGGCGATCTCCTTGCCCTTACAAACTTCTTGGTTCAACTCCACATCACGACGGAGGCTCCCAAGCGACACCTAACCAATCTAGGAGGCACCACCCCCAAAAGGTAATAGACGGTGTTGATGATGATGAACTCCTTGCTCTTGTGCTTCAAGTGATAAACTCCCCAACACTCAACTCTCCTCACTGATATGGCTGTGGTGGAAGAAAGATTTGAGTGGAAAGCAACTTGGGAAGGCTAGAGATCAAGTTTCATATGGTAGGAATGGAATGGCTTGATCTCAACACAAGGGTAGGTGGTTCACTTCTCAGAAAGTGTATGGTAGGAATGGTGGTACTTTCTGATGGCTCTCCTCACGAATGAGGAGGGGGTGGAGGGGTATATATAGCCTCCACACAAAATCCAACCGTTACACACACATTTGACCAATCTCGGTCAGACCAAAGTGAAAACTCGGTTAGACCGAAAGTTCAAATATAGTGAACGTTGGGATTTTCGGTGGGACCGAAAATACCATCTCGGTGAGACCGAAGTGAGTCAAAGGTTAGGGTTTGCCATTTCGGTGAGACCGAAAATATAAACTCGGATATTCCGAATTGATGTCAACTGATCACAGAAGGTTGGCAGCCCTTTTTCGGTGAGACCGAAACTCAGAATCGGTTTGATCGAGAAGCTAGGGTTTGGAGAAACAACTGAAGTGGTTCATCTCGGTGGGACTGAGTTGGAGAAATCGGTGTGACCGAGATGTTAGGGTTTGTGTAAAGTAGTGAATAGTGCTGATAGTTGAGGGAGTTAGATCACCAAGCACTTGAGCAACAAGAACATTAACACAACCTCATCCCCTTTTAATAGTATTGGCTTTTCCTATGGACTCAATGTGATCTTTGATCACTAAACAAAAAAATGGAGTCTTGAGCTTTTGCCAATGCTAGTCTTAGCATTTTGAGGGGTCCACTTCTTCAGACATTTCCATACCCATATCATCGAACTTCTCTGAAATGATTCTCAAGATAATATTAGTTCAATGATATATATGTTGTTATTAATTACCAAAACCACCCGGGGATTAGTTGCACTTTCAATCTCCCCCTTTTTGGTAATTGATGACAACATATAGATCAAAGCTTCGACAAAAGATATAATCAATGAATAACATCGTCGCTTTGAGAAGTATGTGATAAACAAGAGCTCCCCCTAAATTTGTGCATTATTTAAAATTTGCGTTTGAATGCAAATGCACAATCGATTAGGATTATGGGTCACTCTTCCATGTCACATACATCTTGGTGGAGCGCACAAAATGATAAGAATGAATAACATGCACTTAATCACCAAGACAAGAGTAAATAGCCATACAATAAGGAATAGCATAGGATAAGCAATGAGCACACATTAAAGCATAGTATGGCTAAGCACTCATTAAGGTAGCATCAAACATAGTAGCAAGCACACTTAAAGTTTCAGGAACCAAAAGAAACCAATGTATCTCAAGGAAAACCGGCAAAAGAACGAAAAGACGAAAGAGCACTCTCTCTCTCGAAGCCCTATGATCTATAACAATTTCTCCCCCTTTGGCAACAAGTTACCAAAAAGTTCGAAAAGGTATAGAGCTAAACGTCACTGCGGGCTCGGCTGGCTGCTCCCGTCTGGGTCGATGTCGGTGTAGAGATAGCTGCATCTGCGAAGACCTCTGCTGATGTCTGCGGTGGAGGAGTGGATGCTGGAGCTGTAGGAACTGCTGGAGCTGTAGCTGGTGCTGAAGTGGTAGCCCTGGAGTCTGTCACTGGGATAGCTGCAGATCTGGATCCTCTGGGAACCTGAGCAGTCTGGCGATGAGAGTCCTGGACTAGATCATCCTGCATAAGCTCTGCTCTCTCCTGCCTAGTCTCCTCCATGTCTGCCTCAAGCTTGTTGACAGACACCTGAATCTCAGTCAGCTTCACGTCTAGAGCGTGGATCTTGTCCTCGACAATCCTCTCAAGGCTCTCCTGAGATTGCTCAATGCTGGCCAGGCGTTGTTCAATTCTCCGGGTTGCTTCAAGAATCTGATCTCCAAAGCTCTTTGGCTTAGCTGCTGCTACTGCTGCCTCTTTGTCAGCTTTGGCTTTCTTTGCAGCTTCAATCTTGGCTTGCCCTTCAACTGAGGTGGGATCCTCTTCATCCATCACAACTACGTTGTCCTCATGCTCTGGCTGCAGTGGCAAGTGCTTCCTATCCAACATGAATTTGCCCGTGCCAAACTTGGCATTGATGAGCATCTGAATCTGCGGAGCAAACCCACACGACCTCTTCTGGTCAGCTGCAGTCCTCTTAATGGTCTCTACCATCAAGTCCATCACCTTAAAAGGTGCCTTCTCATCGAGAATGTGCAGCATGTTGATAGAATAGCCTCGTATCATCCGATGGTCACCTGACTTAGGCATCAAAGTATGCCTCAGAATAGTGTTAGTGGTGGTCAGACCAGCCTGGAGATAATACACAGAGCCGAGCTTCCATCCCTCCAAATCAGCAGCTGGGATCTCCTTGTACATATTCTTCATAGAATCATGACTCTTCTTAGGAATCCCATAGACATCAATGTCGTCCTCTCTCTGCACAGGAGCGTTCAGAAGTTCTGCCCATTCTGCAACAGTTGAAGAAAACCTTTGACCTTCAGTCATCCAGGTGATCTTGCCATCAGGGTAGAAGTGGGCTGTGGCATAGAACTGCATGATCATCTCGTCATTCCATGCTGTCAGTTCTTGACCCACAAAATCAGCAACTCCACATGCAGTAAAGCTCTCATGCACATGGGGAAAGAAGTCCCGGTGCTCTCTGCTGTCAATGTACTTCCAGTCAACATACCTGGTGTCAGCAACGATGGGCTTCTTATCCATTAGCACGGTCTCATAGAAATCCTGCTGCTCTCTGGTGTGGAATCTGGGGTCCACAGCAGTCCTTCTTCTTACGGCATATGGATCAGACTGTCTCCATAGCCTGAGACCTTTGTCCTTCCTTGCCTTCATGTCCTCAGCTTGAGGATGAGCATCATTGTGGAGTGGCAACTTGGGACGGAGCTTGAGCAACACATGCTCTTCATCTGACTCAGAAGGTGGCATCTCACCTTTGTTCTTCTCAGAAGCTGGAATGCTTCTGGTTGTCCTCTTGGGCTTCTCTGGAGCTGCCTTAGCTGGAGCAGGCTTCTTGGGCTTGGAGGAGGCTTGAGCCCGAATAGCATCACCCATGAACTTAGCTTTCTGAGGAGGAGGCTGGGGTGCTTCTTCTTCTTCTTCTTCTTCAGCATCAACTTGAGGTTCAGCATAAACAACTCTCTTCCTCTTGGAAGTCTTCTTCACCTTGCTTGGAGCAGGCTCTTCCAAGTTGAGCTTCTTGGCAACTGCAGACTGTTTTACCTTGCTTGTACCTTTCCTTGGCTGCTGCCCTTGGTGCTCTTTGGCAACCACATTCCTCTTGGGCTTGGAGGTAACTTCCTCAGCAACAAAGTCGGAATCCTCATCATCAGAAGTTCTCTTCTTCCTGGTTCTCGTAGCTGCGGGAGGCAGACCACTAGGGGTGCTCCTCTCACCATCATCACTAGAGCTGCTTGCAGGACTTGTATCTGCCTCTGGAATTTCAGCAAACGGTGATTCAGACCTGTTCTGGCTGTCACTGACATCTGACATGGCTGAAAGACCTGTGAAAAGATAAGGTATAGGCAGAATGGAAGAGTTATCACAACTGCAGAAGTTTTTGAAAAGAAAAATGAGTTAAAAACTTAGTTTTGAGTTTTCACAGAATGTATTTCGGTCAAACCGATTTCAAGTTTCGGTGTAACCGAAGTGTTCAACAGAACCTACACACCACTTTCGGTCAGACCGAAATGAGTTTCGGTCCTACCGAAAACTTAGGGTTTCACAGAAACTTCAATTCGGACATTCCGATTTTCACAACTCGGTCAGACCGAACTGTGTAGTGCAATGGTCAGAGACCAAATCGGTCAGTCCGAGTTTCAGGAATCGGCTTCACCGAGATGCATTCCGTGGAAACCTAAACCTAAGAATTTTCCTCGAAACTAGAAGATCTGAACAATGTATTGGGATCATATCAAACTTGGATTGAATCAGGGCAGTCCTATCATGCAAGAATTAGAAGTGGAGCATGAAAGGGATCGGGACACACCCTAACTTGGTGGTGTCCCTCTACGGCGGCAACGGCGGAGAAGATTACCGTTGACGGCGGCGGAGACCTGCGGTGAGGACGCACAGGTGATGAAGGCGACGATCCGTAGACCAGGGCGGCGGCAGCAGGGGTCTTGGAGGGCGAACGTTTGAAAGGAATAGATCGCGCGCAGCCCTCAGTATATATAACCCCGTGCTGTCGGTGGGACCGAGTTGAAAAACTCGGTGTCACCGAGATGCATAATTGCAGTGCAGTTACGCATATCGGTCAGACCGAGATTTTGAACTCGGTTTCACCGAGATGAAACCTAGATCAATCTAAGTGTTTCGGTTGGACCGAGATTGAGAAACCGGTCAGACCGAAATGGACTTAGAAGGTTTTGGAAGTCAGCCTTAGACGAATCGGTGGTTCCGAGTGCTCCTCACTTGGACTGTCCGAAAAAGACTTGTTCAAAGTTGTGATATGAGCATGAAAAGAATTTTTGAGACAAGAAAGCATAGATAGCTAGGGAAGGTGCTTAGGCATTCTTGTCCATCCATTTGGCCAGAAGAAGAAACCAAAACAATCAAAACCACAAATGGATGTCCTTGAATGGATAAAATCATGCATTCAACATGCTCACACAATAAGATAGCAAATGAAATATGTGTCAAACATGCACAACCAATCACTCTAGCTACTAGCACACAATTTGTCGATGACTAGGTCATCTATATATGAGTATGTTGACTTAGGAGTCAAATGAGAACATTTGATCATAGGTCATACTCATCGTTTAAGCACAAGTGGGGTTACCACTTTTACATAAAGCATTTATGTGTTCACATCATTAGAAGATGCTTTAGCTCATTTTTTTAGAGCAAAGCTCCCCCTAGATGTGAGAACCCCTTTTAAAGGGTCAAACTAACCTTGGGTTGTCGTAGAAGACTTCATGTAGATGTTGAAGACGTGGATGCTCAATGTTGATGTAGATCATCATGAGTTAGGAGCAATCCTTTGAATTAGGGCACTTTCAATACCTTGTCCCTTGACTTACCAACAAGAGGGTTTGTGACTCCATGAACAAGTGCATGATGTGGAAGTTGATTGCACAAGTTCTTGCCAAAATGAATATGAGTGAAGTTTGTTGGCGGAGTCACCCTCAAGAACCTACTAGTTCTTCTTCTTTGGGATCCACATCATCTTGATGGGAATCCTTGGTGTTGTAGTTGAGCTTGACGAAGTAGAACTTGATGTGTCCTTGGGAACCCACTTGACCATGGCTTGAGGTGCTTCAATGAATGCATCAATCTCCTCTTGAAGCTTGTCCTTGGCCTTTAGCTTGTGGTCTTGTGGTGGAAGGTCATCTTGAGCTTGTTCCACATTGGAAGAAGTAGGATCATACTTCTCCTTTTGTGAAACAAACTATGGAGTAGGGTATTGACCTTCTTCCCACTCAACACCTTTGGCGTTGAACTTTTGCTCAAAACCAATCCCTTGATTCTTCCGGTGTCTTCCTTGTTTGCGAACAATCTCCTCAAAGTTCTTGCTTCCGGCAAGACTCTTGTAGACACCTTTCTCTATGATTTCCTTCAATAGGCTATTTTCTTGCTCAAGTGTAACTTGGCTTGGAACATTGTTAGTGGAATCAAGAGAACTACTAGAAGTAACAACATTGGATTTAACATTGTTATTGTTACTACTAGAGGAAGAATTTTTCTTATGCTTGTCATGCTTAGTCTTAATAGGTGGCAAGAAATTAGACAAGAGAAGTCGTTTGGCAAGATATGAAGAACTCTTCTTTCGAAGATCGTCATTGATCGCTTTTAGAAACTCATGTTCTTGCTCTAGAGTGAGCTTCTCGAAGCGTAGCTTCTCATGAGATCTTATGAGCTCTCTATGATCTTCTTGAGTTGTTTCATGAGCTAACTTAAGAGTGTTTAGTTCTTTAGTTAGACGCTCAATCTCCTTCATAGCATTGTCATTCGACTCTTCTCGACTATAAAGACTACTAGCATTTTCATCATTACTAAGCTCACTAGATTTATCATGCAAGAGCTCATCTTCACCAAGTAAGTCATCCTCATCACTATCAAAGTCAATGAATTCAGGGTGTTTTACCTTGGGGCCTTTAGCCATGAAGCATCTTCCAATTCCCTCATTTGGTGAATCAAATAAGTCGTAGGAGTTGGAGTTGGAGGATACTAGTGCAAGTCCGGCAACACCTTCATCTTGACTATAGTCGGAGTCGGAGTGATAGCTTCCATCGGATTGACTGTCAGAGTCGGAGCCGGAGACCCATTCACCAACATGAGCTTGATGTCTTCTTCTTGTGTAGCTCCTTGATGACTTGTCTTTCCTCTCCGAATCTTTGCTTCTCCGAGAGGGTCTTCATTCATAACGATCATCTCTACTCCTTCTCTCTCTCCGAGGTGACTCATCTCTTGCTCTTCTTCTTGGAGATTCTTCTCTTCTCTTGTGGAGAGCCGTACACTCATTTGAGAAGTGTCCGGGTCTTCCACAATTGTAGCAGTTTCGATCACGACTAGAAGATCTCTTTCCATCATATGATCTAGACTTTGAGCTTCTTTCTTTGCCTCTATTCTTGTAGAACTTGTTGAAGTTCTTGACCATTAGGCTTATCTCTTCATTGGAAATTAGCTTGTCACTTGAGGTAGTAGGAGCATCACTTGAAGCTTTGTAAGCACCACTTGACTTGTTGTGAAGCTCTTCCTTATCCTTAAGTGTCATCTCATGAGCAACAATTCTTCCAATGACTTCAGTTGGCTTGAGAGTCTTGTAGTTTGGCATCATTTGGATCAAAGTGCACACGGTGTCATACTTTCCATCCAAAGCTCTGAGAATCTTCTTAATGATGAATTGGTCGGTCATTTCTTCGCTTCCTAAGCCAGCAATCTCATTTGTGATGAGAGCAAGCCTAGAGTACATTTCAGCGACTCCTTCACCATCCTTCATCTTGAACTTGTCAAGTTGACCTTGAAGAATATCTAGCTTTGATTCCTTCACAGATTCAGTACCTTCGTGCATTTCAACCAAAGTATCCCAAATCTCTTTAGCATTCTCAAGACGGCTGATTTTGTTGAACTCTTCGGGACACAAAGCATTGAAGAGAATGTCACAAGCTTGAGCATTGTTTTGCAACATCCGCAACTCTTCGGGTGTAGCTTCGCGATCCGGAACTTTTCCTTCTTCAAAGAAATCACCTTGCATGCCAACACAAATAATGCCCCATGCGGCAGGGTTATGACCAAGAATATGCATTTTCATTTTATGCTTCCAACTAGCAAAATTTGTACCATCAAAGTAAGGACCTCTACGATAATTACCCTCACTAGACGCCATACTCTCCTAGGTTGTGAAACCAAGCTTATGGAGTCCAATGCTATGGAAACCAAGGCAATGGAGACCAAAGCTCTGATACCACTTGTAGGATCGAAAGTAGGTCTAGAGGGGGGGTGATTAGACTACTTGACAATATAAAAATCTGCCTTTAGATCATGCAAAGTTTTTGGCAGTTTCACAAGCAAGATCAGTTCAAGTAACACCCTACACATGCAATTCTAGAGTTTATGCAGCGGAAAGTAAATTGCACATGTAAAAGAGAGGTGGAGAAGATCAAACGCAGTTTGGTGACACGGAGATTTTTGTCGTGGTTCCGATAGGTGGTGCTATCGTACATCCACGTTGATGGAGACTTCAACCCACGGAGGGTAACGGCTGCGCGAGTCCACGGAGGGCTCCACCCACGGAGGGTCCACGAAGAAGCAACCTTGTCTATTCCATCACGGCCTACGCCCACGGAGGACTAGCCTTACTCGGGGTAGATCTTCACGAAGTAGGCGATCTCCTTGCCCTTACAAACTTCTTGGTTCAACTCCACATCACGACGGAGGCTCCCAAGCGACACCTAACCAATCTAGGAGGCACCACCCCCCAAAAGGTAATAGACGGTGTTGATGGTGATGAACTCCTTGCTCTTGTGCTTCAAGTGATAAACTCCCCAACACTCAACTCTCCTCACTGATATGGCTGTGGTGGAAGAAAGATTTGAGTGGAAAGCAACTTGGGAAGGCTAGAGATCAAGTTTCATATGGTAGGAATGGAATGGCTTGATCTCAACACAAGGGTAGGTGGTTCACTTCTCAGAAAGTGTATGGTAGAAGTGGTGGTACTTTCTGATGGCTCTCCTCACGAATGAGGAGGGGGTGGAGGGGTATATATAGCCTCCACACAAAATCCAACCGTTACACACACATTTGACCAATCTCGGTCAGACCGAAGTGATAACTCGGTTAGACCGAAAGTTCAAATATAGTGAACGTTGGGATTTTCGGTGGGACCGAAAATACCATCTCGGTGAGACCGAAGTGAGTCAAAGATTAGGGTTTGCCATTTCGGTGAGACCGAAAATATAAACTCGGATATTCCGAATTGATGTCAACTGATCACAGAAGGTTGGCAGCCCTTTTTCGGTGAGACCGAAACTCAGAATCGGTTTGACCGAGAAGCTAGGGTTTGGAGAAACAACTGAAGTGGTTCATCTCGGTGGGACTGAGTTGGAGAAATCGGTGTGACCGAGATGTTAGGGTTTGTGTAAAGTAGTGAATAGTGCTGATAGTTGAGGGAGTTAGATCACCAAGCACTTGAGCAACAAGAACATTAACACAACCTCATCCCCTTTTAATAGTATTGGCTTTTCCTATGGACTCAATGTGATCTTTGATCACTAAACAAAAAAATGGAGTCTTGAGCTTTTGCCAATGCTAGTCTTAGCATTTTGAGGGGTCCACTTCTTCAGACATTTCCATACCCATATCATCGAACTTCTCTGAAATGATTCTCAAGATAATATTAGTTCAATGATATATATGTTGTTATTAATTACCAAAACCACCCGGGGATTAGTTGCACTTTCAACTGGAGACCGAAAGGTCGAGCGTGAATCATATAGTAGATATGATCAACATAAGATGTTCACCATTGAAAACTACTCCATCTCACGTGATGATCGGACATGGTTTAGTTGATTTGGATCACGTGATCATTTAGATGACTAGAGGGATGTCTATCTAAGTGGGAGTTCTTTAGTAATATGATTAATTGAACTTTAATTTATCATAAACTTAGTCCTGGTAGTATTAGCATATCTATGTTGTAGATTAATAGCTCACGATGTTGCTCCCCATTTATATTTATATATGTTCCTAGAGAAAACTAAGTTGAAAGATGTTAGTAGCAATGATGCGGACTAGGTCCGTGATCTGAGGATTATCCTCATTGCCGCACAGAAGTATTATGTCCTTAATGCACCGCTAGGTGACAAACCTATTGCAGGAGCATTTGCAGACGGTATGAACATTTTGACAAAAGCTCGATATGATAACTACTTGATAGTTTAGTGCACCATGCCTTACGGCTTAGAACCGGGACTTCAAAAACCGTTTTGAATGCCACAGAGCATATAAGATGTTCCTAAGAGTTGAAATTAGTATTTCATACTCATGCCAGTGTCGAGAGGTATGAGACCTCTGACAGTATTTTACCTACAAGATGGAGGAGAATAGCTATTTTACCTACAAGATGGAGGAGAATAGCTCAACCAGTGAGCATGTGCTCAGATTGTCTGGGTACTACAATTGCTTGAATCAAGTGGGAGTTAATCTTCCAAATAAGATAGTAATTGACAAAGTTCTCTAGTCACTATCACCAAGTCAGTAGAACTTCGTGATGAATTATAATATGCAAGGGATGACAAAAGTAATTCCTGAGCTCTTTGCGATGCTGAAATCGGCGAAGGTAGAAATCAAGAAAGAGCATCAAGTGTTGATGGTTAACAAGACCACTTGTTTCAAGTAAAGGGCAAAGGGATAGAAGGGGAACTTCAATAAGAATGACAAGCAAGTTGTCACTCCGATGAAGAAACCCAAAGCTAAACTCAATCCTGAAACTAAGTGCTTCTACTGCAAAGGAAATGGTCACTCGAAGTGGAACTGCCCTAGATACTTGGCAGATAAGAAGGATGGCAAAGTGAACAAAGGTATATTTGATATACAGATTATTGATGTGTACTTTACTAATGTTCATAGCAACCCCTGGGTATTTGATACTAGTTCAGTTGCTAAAATTAGTAACTCGAAACGAGAGTTGCAGAACGAACCGAGACTAGTTAAAGGTGAAGTGACGATGTGTGTTGGAAGTGGTTCCAAGATTGATATGATCATCATCTCACACTCCCTATACTTTTGGTATTAGTGTAGAACCTAAATAAATGTTATTTGGCATTTGCGTTGAGCATGAATATGATTTGATCATGTTTGTTGCAATACGGTTATTCATCTAAAGTCATAGAATAATTGTTATTCTGTTTACATGAATAAAACCTTCGATGGTCATACACCCAATGAAATAAGTTTGTTGGATCTCGATCGTAGTAATACACATATTCATAATATTGAAGCCAAACAGATGCAAGGTTAATAATGATAGTGGAACTTATTTGTGGCACTGTCATTTAGGTCATATTGGTGTAAAGCGCATGAAGAAACTCCATAGTGATGGACTTTTGGAATCACTTGATTATGAATCACTTGGTGCTTGCGAACCATGCCTCATGGGCAAGATGACCAAAACTCCGTTCTCTGGAACAATGGAGCGAGCAACAGATTTGTTGGAAATCATACATACTGATGTATGTGGACCGATGAGTGTTGAGGCTCGTGGTGGGTATCGTTATTTTCTGACCTTCACTGGTGATTTAAGCAGATATGGGTATATCTACTTGATGAAGCACAAGTCTGAAACATTTGAAAAGTTCAAAGAATTTCAGAGTGAAGTAGAGAATCACCGTAACAAGAAAATAAAGTTTCCACGATCTGACCGTTGAGGCGAATATTTGAGTTACGAGTTTGGTCTTCATTTGAAACAATGTGGAATAGTTTCACAACTCACGCCACCCGGAACACCATAGCATAATGATGTGTCCGAACGTCATAACCGTACTTTATTAGATATGGTGCGATCTATGATGTCTCTTACCGATTTACCACTATCGTTTTTGGGTTATGCATTAGAGACAACTACATTCACGTTAAATAAGGGCACCATCTAAATCCGTTGAGACGACGCCTTATGAACTGTGGTTTGGCAAGAAACCAAAGATGTTGTTTCTTAAAAGTTTGGGACTGCGACGCTTATGTGAAAAAGCTTCAACCTGATAAGCTCGAACCCGAGTCGGAGAAATGTGTTTTCATAGGATACCCAAAGGAGACTGTTGGGTACACCTTCTATCACAGATCCGAAGGCAAGATATTCGTTGCTAAGAATGGATCCTTTCTAGAGAAGGAGTTTCTCTCGAAAGAAGTGAGTGGGAGGAAAGTGGAACTTGATGAGGTAATTGTACCTTCTCCCGAATATGAAAGTAGTACATCATAGAAACTAGTTCTAGTGATTCCTACACCAATTAGTGAGGAAGCTAATGATGATGGTCATGAAACTTCGGATCAAGTTACTCCTGAACTTCGTAGATCAACCAGAATATGTTCTGCGCCAGAGTGGTACGGCAACCCAGTTCTGGAAGTCATGTTACTAGACCATGATGAACCTACGAACTATGAGGAAGCGATGATGAGACCAGATTCCGCAAAATGGCTTGAGGCCATGAAATCTGAGATGGGATCCATGTATGAGAACAAAGTATGGACTTTGGTTGACTTGCCCGATGATCGACAAGCCATCAACAATAAATAGATCTTCAAGAGGAAGACCGACGCTGACGGTAAAGTTACTGTTTACAAAGCTTGACTTGTTGCAAAAGGTTTTTGACAAGTTCAAGGAGTTGACTACGATGAGACTTTCTCACCCGTAGCGATGCTTAAGTCTGTCTGAATCATGTTAGCAATTGCCGTATTTTATGATTATGAAATCTGGCAAATGGATGTCAAAACTGCATTCCTAAATGGATATCTCAAAGAGGAGTTATATATGATGCAACCATAAGGTTTTGTCGATCCTAAAGGAGCTAACAAAATGTTTTGCAAGCTCCAACAATCCATCTATGGACTGGTGCAAGTATCTCAGAGTTGGAATATATGCTTTGATAAGTTGATCAAAGCATATAGTTTTACACAAACTTGCGGTGAAGCCTGTATTTACAAGAAAGTGAGTGGGAGCACTACAGCCTTTTTGATAAGTATATGTGAATGACATATTATTGATCAAAAATGATGTAGAATTTTCTGAAAAGCATAAAGGAGTGTTTGAAAGGAGTTTTTCAAAGAAAGGCCTAGGTGAAGCTGCTTACATATTGAGCATCAAGATCTATAGAGATAGATCAAGACGCTTGATAAGTTTTTTCAATGAGTACATACCTTGACAAGTTTTTGAAGTAGTTCAAAATAGGACAGTCAAAGAAAGAATTCTTGCCTGTGTTACAAGGTGTGAAGTTGAGTAAGACTCAAAGACCGACCAGGACAGAAAAATATAGAGAGAATGAAAGTCATTCCCTATGCCTCAGCCATAGGTTCTATAAAGTATGCCATGTTGTGTACCAAACCTGTTGTGTACCTTGCCATGAGTTTGGCAAGGAGGTACAATAGTGATCCAGGAGTAGATCACCGGATAGTGGTCAAAATTATCCTTAGTAACTGGAGGACTAAGGAAATATTTCTCGATTATGGAGGTGATAAAGAGTTAGTCGTAAAGAGTTACGCCGATGCAAGCTTTAACACTAATCCAGATGACTCTAAGTATAAATCTGGATGCGTATTGAAAGTTGGAGCAATTAGCTAGAGTAGCTCCATGCAGAGCATTGTAGACATAGAAATTTGCAAAATACATACGGATCTGAATGTGACAGACCCGTCGACTAAACTTCTCTCACGAAGCAAAACATGATCACACTTTAGTACTCTTTGGGTGTTAATCACATGGTGATGTGAACTAGATTATTGACTCTAGTAAACCCTTTGGGTGTTCGTCACATGGCGATATGAACTATGAGTGTTATTCACATAAGATGTGAACTATCGGTGTTAAATCACATGGCGATGTGAACTAGATTATTGACTCTAGTGCAAGTGGGAGACTGAAGGAAATATGACCTAGAGGCAATAATAAAGTTATTATTTATTTCCTTATATCATGATAAATCTTTATTATTCATGCTAGAATTGTATTAACCGGAAACTTAGTACATGTGTGAATACATAGACAAAACAGAGTGTCCCTAGTATGCCTCTACTAGACTAGCTCATTGATCAAAGATGGTTATGTTTCCTAGCCATATACATGAGTTGTCATTTGATCAATGAGATCACATCATTAGGAGAATGATGTGATGGACAAGTCCCATCCGTTATCTTAGCAACTTGATCATTTAGTTTTACTGCTATTGCTTTCTTCATGACTTATACATGTTCCTATGACTATGAGATTATGCAACTCCTGAATACCGGAGGAACACCTTGTGTGCTATCAAACGTCACAATGTAAATGGGTGATTATAAAGATTCTCTACAGGTGTCTCTGAAGGTGTTCGTGGTGTTGGCATAGATCAAGAATAGGATTTGTCACTCCGAGTGTCGGAGAGGTATCTCTGGGCCCTCTCGGTAATACACATCATAATAAGCCTTGCAAGCAAATGACTAATGAGTTAGTCACGAGATGATGCATTACAGAACGAGTAAAGAGACTTGCCGGTAACGAGATTGAACTAGGTATTGAGATACCGACGATCGAATCTCGGGCAAGTAACATACTGATGACAAAGGGAACAACGTATGTTGTTATGCGGTTTGACCGATAAAGATCTTTGTAGAATATGTAGGAGCCAATATGAACATCCAGGTTCCGCTATTGGTTATTGACCGGAGATGAGTCTCGGTAATGTCTGCATAGTTCTCGAACCCGTAGGGTCGGCACGCTTAACGTTTGATGACGATCGGTATTATGAGTTTATGAGTTTTGATGTACTGAAGGTAGTTCAGAGTCCCGGATGAGATCACGGACATGACGAGGAGTCTCAGAATGTCCAAAACATAAAGATTAATATATTGGATGACTATATTCGGACACCGGAAGTGTTCCGGGTGTTATCAGGTAAAACCGGAATGCCGGAGGGGGTTACCGGAACCCCTTCCCCCCGAGGGAGTTTGGGCCATAGTGGGCCATTGAGGGAAAGAGAGGGGCAGCCCATAGGGCTGGCTGCACCCCCCTAGGGTTCCTAGTTGGACTAGGAAAAGGGAGGAGGCGCCCCCTCTCCTTTCCTTCTCCTCTCCCCTTTCCTTTCCTACTCCTAGTAGGAATAGGAAAAGGGGGTTCCTATTCCTACTAGGAGTAGGAATCCAATCCCTGGCGCACCCATAGGGGCCGGCCGGCCCTCCCCCTTGCTCCTTTATATACGGGGGCAGGGGCACCCAAAGACACAAAAGAAACATTGATCTAGCCGTGTGCGGTGCCCCCTCCACAGAAACACACCTCGATCATACCGTTGCAGTGCTTAGGCGAAGCCCTACGCCGGTAGCTTCATTATCTCCGTCACCACGCCGTCGTGCTGATGAAACTCTCCCGTGATGCTCAACTGGATCAAGAGCTCATTGGATGTCATCGAGTTGAACGTGTGCTGAACGCGGAGGTGCCGTACGTTCGGTGCTTGATCGGTTGGATCGTGAAGACGTTCGACAACATCAATCGCGTCACTAGACGCTTCCGCTTTCGGTCTACGAGGGTATGTAGACACACTCCCCCCTCTCGTTGCTATGCATTTAGTAGATAGATCTTGCGTGATCGTAGGAAAATTTTCAAATGCTATATTCCCCAAGAATATCTTTATAAAACATAAATTTTGGATTATGTTCATGATGCAGATGTTGTTCTACCATGTTCTATTATATGCATCAAACGTTGACAAGCACCGTCTCCATTACTTCCACCTATCCCTTTTCTTACCTTCTCCCGGTTAGGTTGATCCCCCATTCTCTATTCTAGTTATCCCCTCATTATTCTTGGGCAACTGTTAAATTAGTGGTTGTGATTTTCTCTAAATTCTTTTAAGGTTACAGAATGTAGGTTCATTTAGTCGCCGAGGTAGATTCAGGAAACAAGCATCTAATCCCTTCATTAATATCATTTCTTAGAAAATTGTCCTAGCCAACCTGAATTTCCACCAAACATTTAGATATTGCAGTGCTCGTGAGGTACATCATCATCTAGCATAGTTCCTTTCCTTAATATCTCTGTGTGGTTCATTACTCCATTTTCCTACCAAAAGATCTTGTAGTCATGGTCATATTATGCTTTTCGCAGCCACCAAAACTGGAAAGAACGGCAAGAAATTTTTGTCACCTTGAGTGCTTCCTTGCATGGCGTGGAATCTTATTGTTGTATTTTCTATGAAACTCTCTCCCATAGGACTTGAGAAATAGACTCCCACATAGCCTTCGGCACCCTCTCCACTGCAATTCAGCCATGACCAATCAGTTCGTGTCTTGCATCGCTTTACAGTAGGAGAGTCCATACGAGAAACAAGAGGAGAAGCTACTCGACATCCCTACAGATTTTATAGCTCGGCTTAGAAAAGAAGATAACATTGGGAGCAGAAAAACTGAAAGCTTTTTAGGAGACTTTCTCATCGGCTACGCATTTATTGTCTTCATGTGTTGTTTGTTTTCTCTCATAAGTTAAATAGTTTATTGGTGTTATTTTTTTATTATGAAGTGGGTACGACAGAGTAGCCAAGTAGTTAATCATTTTATCTTGTTTTGAAAGAAATATATGTACTATGCTAATGGTTTATATGATTGACCCAGTACCAAACTTGTATTTAAATTCAACATGGCTTGTTACATACTATATTGTCTGAAAAGGTGTCAGACTAGCTTGAAAAATATGAGAGACAAATAATTGCCTTTGTTTTGTTAAGCTAGCTCCCTTACATGTGTAATGTTTATGTCATCTCATGCCATGACAGTCACTGTCTGTTCAACTATGTGATGTTGTTGCCCAAAATGGCTCGACCAGTATCATGGGTCAGTGTGTCATTTAGTTTGCCAAAGTGCTGGGAGTTCGCACCTTAAAAAACATCATGTGGCACATGCACAATTTCCAACTTGAAATCGATAATACTACCAGCATCTTAGGTTGCTGCATGATCATGATTGTTTTCTTAGTATGGTGTTGTCCTTTCAAACAACATCTTTCTCATCTCAATATTTACTTAGCTCTGTAAATGAACTGTTGTTGACAGAAGCAAAAATAGAAACTTAAATAGCTTGTGCAAATGTGCTCATAGAAAGAAGAATGTCAACCAGTATTTCACACCTTATCGTCAGTCTTATGTCTACTTGCCAATCCATTCATGTCATATACTCATTTAGGTAGGCAATTATTTACCGTAATTTCAATGTTTTGCATCTTGATTTATTTGCATAATTATCTACCATCTATTGGAAAAATTGACGGACACAAATAATGTGAAAGGCATTGTCGCCCTATTCTTGGGGTCGGTTCCGCCCTCATCGATCTAAAAGTGTATGTCCTCCGGGTTAGTCTGTTCAATGCCCCGCAAATGTTCAACGGATTGCTTCTGAGGGGGCGGCTGTCATTTGTCTTACAGGGATGGAATGGGAGAAACAGAGAAGAACATGCAATTTCTACGGGATCGGTAGGAGACCTTGCACTTGGACACCCTCCTTCTCCTAAGTAACATCATTGAATCACATGGTCTACAATTCGACTGTACTCCCCTCTCTCCCTCCCGCCGCTGCCGACGACTGGCGCAGTCGGGCGTTTGCTTGTGGGGCGCTGTTCATAGCCGGCGGTGGCGGCACCCCTCTTCTTCCCGACGCGGTTCCCGGCTCGGGCGGCGTGTTCCGGCGGCGGTGTACGGAGGGTGGCGCTCCGATGCAGATCGGGCGGTGGCACGACCTCTTGGAGGTAGGCGTCGCCCTGCAAGCCTAGATCTGGGCCCTTTGGGCCTGATCTGGGTCAAGGTGGTCCGGTTTGAATTTCGGTTGGTCACCTCCGGCTGGTCTGGCGAGCTACGGGCGATGGGGGTGGCGACTACTGTGTTGCGTCTGTTGCAGCGCGGCGGAGGGAGCTTAGCAGGCCCGATCTTGGCCCTGCTGGGCAGTTGGCCTGGTGTGCTCCTGCGTTTGGTCTGCTACCGCCTGAGCCGGTGGAGGTTGTCCGCTCTCACGTGGCTGCGGTATTGCCGGTCCCTGTCTACGGTGACTTTATTTTGGTCTGGCCGGCCTCGCAATGTTTGCCGTGGTGAGACGACGGCAGTGTTCTCGTGGCTGTGGTGGCGCATGTTGGTGGGCGGTAGGCATGGTGGAGCCGCCAGTGGGCTGTGGGTGTGAGGGTTCTTGAGAAATCTCTGTCGGGTCTGGCCGGCACCGACGCGGTGACGCCTATGGGCGCCGCCACCCTTCTTGAAGGGCGTCGAGTGTACCTCTCCCCCACCCCCCTCCGTGTACCGGGAGAAATTCTAGGACTCGTCCGGGCAGCAGGTCATCGTCGTCGCAGTCCTTCTTGAAGGTGTTGCTTGGTATCAACTCGGTGGCAGAGGAGTGTGATGGAATTCTCTGGTGGGTGCAGCGGTAGTGAGATACTGCAACTTTCGTTGATCTGGTGATGCTCGCATTATTTCTCTTGTTTTTCTCTTACTTTTCCTTTTGGGCGTGATTGTATTGTTTGCCCCAGCGTGGAACTCATTCTTGTATCGCGTGGTTGCCATATTAATATAGCGGGGCGAAAGCCTATTTCGAGGAATGCTCTACAACTTTTTTTGTCTTTTTCTTGGAACTTCATCTAAATGTTGGTCGCTCTTGGGAGTTTTTGTTCCAACCAGATCCCGTATCCGCTGTAACCGAAGGTGATCATGCTAACATGCCACGGATTTAAAGTAGTGTGTGGGATTTCCAGTAGAAGAATAGCTTCACAGATGGTTCTTCTTGGCGCCACTATCTCTTGTGTGGACGTCCTTGCTGTGCCCATGTCAATGCAAGCTGCAATGCATGAGACTAATATTATCAGGCACTCCACATTGACTGGTTATTGACTGCTATGTCCTTTCGTTTATTCCTAAATAAATGGGATATTAGAAAGTGTGATGTCTAAATTTGGCTCATACCATACAAAAGAGTATTTAGATTGTTTTCTCCAGAAAAGAGAGTATTCAAATTGGTTAGGTGGAAACATATTATTAAATTATCTGGTTTATTTTTGTTTCTTTCAGGCTTCAATCTAAATACAGATTGTTCAAAGAATGATTCACACCGTGACCTATTTTGAAACAAATAGTATTAGCCAAGACATGCATTGCACGTGCATACTTACTACTCACTCCGTTCCAAAATAAATGACCCAACTTTATACCAAAGTTAGCATAAAGTTAGCATAAAGTTGGTCATCTATTTTGGAACGGAGGGAGTAGTAAAAACAAAAGATAGATGCAGGCTTTACGACTCTGCACGCGCGTCACGTGTTACCTGTAGCGCCAATAAAAATGGGCCAGACCTATGTAGGGACGTCTACTAGAATGTGAGGGTATGTTTGGTTTGACCCCCAACATGCCACATCAAAATTTTGGTATGACCAATACAAGGGCATGACCAATTTTTTGGTAAACTAGTATATTGTTTGATTCGTAGCCAATTGATGGTCCAATTTCTTGTCCCCGGTGCATGCCCATACTCATTATGTGAGGGCTCATCAATTAACTATTGCCAAAAAAATCAGCAACCTTCTCGGTATGCACCGTACTAGTATTAAAAAACTGGAAATTTACCGGGGACTCATCGAGACAAGCGGTAGCTAACGACGCCAATATTTTGGGGGAGCATTTCCGCGCCCTCCGCTCGCCAACGCATTGGCCAAATCTACACAGGCAGACGTCGAACGTGGTTGGCGCGCCAATTTTCTGGTGACAGTTCAAACGGCCATCAAATCTTAGAGCAACTCCAACGAGGCGATCTATTTCATCCATGGTCGTTCGTTTGCGTCGATGCGGACAGAAAAGGCGGCCCAACGCGCCGTCCCAAACAGACGCACGTTCGTTTTTCGCCTGCGGGCGACTCATTCCCGGCCTATTATTTAGCCTGATTTGCGTCGGCGTGGACACACGACGGATGCGCGCGGGCTCGCCTACTTTTGTCCCCGGGCCCGCTGGTCTATGGCACACTGACCTCCCCTCCCCCGGCCAACAAGCAACCCTCGCCCCCGCCTTATCCGTCATCGACGCCGCCGCCCATTTTTGCCGGCGACTCTTCCAGCTGCCGCCGCCTCCACATCCGCCCAGCAACGCCGCCCCTGCCCCCAGTCGCCCGCCGCCGCCGTTTTGCCGCGGGGTAGC